>CM075691.1:24624860-25824860 GCA_037954015.1 Psophocarpus tetragonolobus
TAACTAAATTTTAGTTTTTAATCTTTTCTGAATTTTGATTTCTAGCTAGTTCCTGAACAAAAATGCGATAGGTTCAAGTTCTTTAACTTTTTCCTGTTAAGATTTTAGTAAACCACCATTTTAGTTTTTTAAATTAGAGAAATTAGCACTTAGATCCTTAATGATTTTTTAGGGAAATTAGTTTCTTAACTGATCAAAGTCTTTAAACTAGTCTTTTAAAAATTTGTTTTTCCCCCAAAATAGTTTTAATTACATTGTTATTATTTAACAGAATTTTCAAAAATTAAAAACTGATTTTTTTAAAAATTTATAGACCTTAACCAGTCAAATCTTTTTTGAAAAAATCTTAGTAGAAAGAAAATAAAGGATTTTAACGTGTCAAACATTTGTTCAAGGACTATAAACTAAATTTCAAGAAAATTTATGAAGGTAAATCCTACTGCTGTTTTCCATTCTTACTAATAAAAGAATAATTGAGATTTAGAGTGAACTTGTTTAAATTTTCTATGATAAAAAATCACATAATAAACAGAATAATTATTTATTGTAGTTTTTTATATATTTTGTTAAAATTTTTATAAAAAAAACTTATTTAACAATTGTTTTATAAAATACTGGAAGCTAATACATTAGAAAAACATTTTATAATTTTACCCAAACATAAAAATTTCTACTTTTATAAGAATCACTTCTAAATAAATCAAACTCAATCATAGTTTTAAAGTGTATCAATGGATAACTGTAACACAAATAACATACTGGAACATGGGAAACTGACTCCACTGGGCATGGAATTGGAAGAACTGTGTGAAAAATGGAAGCTGTTCTTCATTGCTTCCCATGGTCACAGCACTCCCTATAGTTGCCCCTATGGCACCAAGTCTTAGAACCAAATCAGTGATAGCAATTCCCTTTTTCCATCTTGAAGTTGGTGCTTCAACCTTTGTTGAAATTGAATCTTCAGAAACTCGTGGAGTAGCCCAAGTAACACTTTTCCCTTTCTCACTTCCCTTTTTTTCCATCATGCCTTTTCCTGAATCCATTATGTACCAATAAATGTGTGTGTGTTTGTCTAAGCTTTGAAGTATTAATTGGAAAACAATAGTATTTGAATTTTGAAGGATCAAACATGCTTGTGTAGAGGTACATATATATAGTAAACAAGAAGCATGAGAAAAAAAAGGATATAAATGTCATGCTTAATTACACTTTGTCTGCTTCTTAATTTTTGAATCATGCCATTTGGGTCTTCCCAGGTTTACAATTGTTGAATTTATGTCCCACCATTATTGTTAAATTGATATTGAATGTTAAGTAATAAAGGTTAATTGATATGTACCATTAATTTAAGGAAATAAGAGATCCTAATTTTGTGATACAAAGACAATTTGCACAATAAAAAAATACTTTTGATTAAATAAATCACATTTATCTATCATATCATTAAATTATTGTAATGTGATAATCAATATTTTTTTATCAACAGAATGTCAATTTAGTTGGATACAAGTTAAATGTTTTTAAAAAATTGAGATATAATATAAAAAAATTGTGAGAAAATTAAAAATTGAAAAAAAAGAGAAAAATAAAGTGTAACTAATCCTAAAAAATATTAAAGGGTGTTAATTGTGTCATTGCTTTAATGGATTAGATATTTGTGTGAGGGATCTATGTTGAAAGAAATTGTGGACGTGTCTGCGTACCAATTTCGGTAAAGAGAAATTGTACTTATTCAATGTTTTATTGTATGGGAAAAATCAAAAGTTTGTGATAACAAAAATGATGCAATAGGGAAAAATTAATTGTTAAAGGCCATAGGATTTTGGTAAACTTAAAAAAAAAAAGGTATTTTATAAAGGGAGAAAATTTATATATGTATTATTGATGTTGATCTTCAATTAGATTTAGAATTTTAACACGGCAATATGAAAAAAAATCATTAACTATCTTTGCATATTATCTAATCAAACTTTAAATTTGATTGAAAAACAATACCAATAATAATTATAATACTAGTAGTATCATAATTAAGCTTTTTTTAAATAAGCTTTTTTAATAGGCAGATAAAATTTACTTCTTAAAATTAAAAAAAAAAAAGTTTCTTAAAGAGTTTAACCAAACAACCTATTAAAAAACAAAATTTGTTTATTTTATAAAAATAAGTGTTTTTTTTTAGCTAAATGTAGTCAATTTGTGTCATTTCATGAATGGGTTAGCTATCCTTGTGGACAACATAGATGATGTAATGCAAAAGAAAAAAAAGAGTACAAATTATTGATAAAAAAAATTATTATTGGGTATGAATAACATTACTTGTGTGAAAAAAATAGTTGTTGGAATGAACCTACTCCACATCTCCCCAAAAAGGCATTATTGTTTTATGCTCATTTCCACTATGTATGTACTAATTTGCTACCAACTAAACTCAGGTGATCGTTTTTTTTTTTTTCTATTATTATTATTTGCTTACGATATTGACAATTTAAAAGCATAGTACGGATGAATAAGGGCATGATGCTAAAGACGGGGATCCACTTACACGTAAATTGAATGAATTTTAGAATAGTTAAATGGATAATCATATACCTTCAAATAAAATAATTCAACAAAGTATTGATTACTTTTTATGAGTAAATAATATTTTTGTTCCTTCAAAATTCCAAAATTTCGGTTTTAGTCCTTTAGAAAAAAGTTTGTGTCAAAATAATTTTGATAACATTTTTTAATTGTTATGTAAATCACTTTGATTCATTTTTAAACTGAAAGGATCTAAAAAATAAGGAGAAAAAAATTGGAAGACTAAAAACATATTTTGGTCTTGTATTCTATAAAATTTGAATGATAAGATATTAAATACTAATTTTTTGCATTACAAAAACGACGAGATATTAGTTATGCTAGAATTATGTAAGAAATAAATGAGAGATTTCTTTTGAAATATAAAAAATTACTTTATAGAATTTTATGTATTTATTAAATTGAATACGATAGAATAATTGAATACATACTAGATATTATAAGAAGAAGATAAACTTTTATCTCATCTATCCTACATTTTATATTTTACACACACCCATATAAAAAGAAAAATATGACTATTTTATGAGAGAAACACTTATACATTATTAGTGTAAAAAAAATTATATTGACAGTCACAACCCTTTATATGTGACAGTATATAGGTATTAAATTCTTATTTTATTTTATCCTACAGATTGTGGTAGAATAAGATATAAAAAATATTAAAATGACTCTTATTACAAACACTTGTAACCTACTAATATGAAAAAGATAGTAAGCTCCCACCAACTCAAAAAATATCTCCTTCAAAAATAAATATGACACTCTCTCCGAGTCATATTTACCTATAATAGATCTCTTGAAATTTTAGAATTTTATTTTTTACATATAATAAATAAGACAACAAAAAAAAACACCACAAAGATAATTATACTAATCATAAATGCTATGTTTATTACGTGCTAACAAAATAGTACTGATACAAAATGAGTTCAAGAGTAGTACTCTCGTTTTGTAGTTCGCTTTTACCATGGTCATGCTTTATTTTATATTAAACTAAATACAGGTTTTAATTTATTTTATAGAAAGTATAACAAATACTTTTTTTCAATAAACCGAATGTAGATTTTAATTTATTATCACAAGTATAAAATGTTTTGATTGCTATTGTTCAATTTTTTTATGTATAGAAAACATGTTAATACCAAATTTCCTAAAGTAAAAGTTAGGAGTACCTTCGAAATTTTGTATAACTAGACTATATCCAAATTGAAACTATAACCAAATTAATGAAGCACTATTATAGATTATAACCAAATTTTTGCAAGTTCTATAGATAACAAACCAAACAAATTCAATACCTAAATACAAAAATCAAAAGAATCGAACACCGAAATCAGAAAACCATGTCTGAACTTCAAAGATGCACACTTGCTCCTCTCTTTGGTTGCTTGCTCTCAATACAAAGAATGGTGGCTCTGCAAAAATGAAAGAAAACGTGAGAAAGAGAAGAAAAAATCATGAGAAAGAGAAAAAACTGTGAGAAAGAAAAACGAAAAAAGAAAGAAAGAGTCAACGACGAGAGAGAAAGAGGAAAAGAGAGAAAGGGAGGAATGGAGAAGGCTCATTGAGAGGCGTTACTGTGAGAAAGGAAGTGTCAATACAGAGAGTGTCGAGCTCGAGAGAGAAGATCGAAGGGGCAAATGTGAAAGTAAAAAATAATCTTATCCTTTCACTTTCTAACTCAATCTCTTCTTAAGGATAAAAATTACACTAGATGGTGGGATAATATAAAATACACTTATCATATTATATTGGTACAATAAATACTTGATATAAGATAGGATAGGAAAAAATTATCTTATCCTCTTCCTTATCTGGTCCACCAAACGGACCCTTCATAATATAAGTTGTATACTTATATTCATTGATTGAAGAAAATGTCTTAAAGTAGGAATAGTGTCAACACTTACTCTTTGAACATTTGTGGTATAAAAATTAAATTTATAACATTATTACTTAATTAAAATTAACTAATACAACTATCTTTTGAAATTTATAAATTAGATATTTGTTTTTTATATACCAGTATGGAGATGTTTTTTTGTCTTTTTATGACTAATATTTTTCTTTTAATCAGTTTCACCTTTGTTAACAATCAGATCATACTAATAAAGGAGTATATACAACTAACTTGTTTGGTAAAAGTTTTAGTGTTTATTTGGCTTAAATTTTATTTATATTTTATAATGTTAGAGTTTTTTTAAAATATTTAATTTTTTAGTTTTTAAGAACTAAAAAAGAAGAATAATGGTAAGAAGTTTTATATTTTTATTTTGAAAACTAAAAAATACGTAAGTGCTTGTTTGACAATAGTTTTATAAAATTATTTTTAATATTTTATTATTAATTAAAAACTAAAAAACTCATTTGGTGACTTATTTCTTAAAATAGTTTTTGAAAATAATTTTGATTTTTTAGTTTTTAAAAACTAAAAAATTGGAACACTTACACGTAATTTTGCTTTTAAGTTTTCTATTTTTGTTTTGAAAACTCAAAATATAATAAAAATATTTTTTTTTTTACGTTTCATTAGTGACATTTTAGTAAATATGAATCCAAATTTTTTCATCTAATCTTAAAAATAGTTTTCAAATAATACTTATCAAACAATTTTTTTTTTTTCAAAAACGATTTTTGAGAAATTTTTTAAAAACTAAAAAAAAAAATCAAATCATTCAAGTCTAAGTTATTTTCTTAATTTTTATTAATGACACTTTCCATTTTTATATTTTTAAAACAATTTTTAAATAACATTTTTCAAATAATTTTTTCTCTTTCTTCAAAAGACAATTTTTAAAAACTAAGAATTAAAACCAAGTCAATAGCTTCATCATTCACTTTCTGAATTTAGTGTTCGGAATAGAATTGATGGAGTAGTTCACTTGCTTCAACTTCCACCGAAGAACTTAGAAAATATATGCACTTAATATGGAGACCAAAATGTTCATTCTCTAGAAACAAATGTACCTACGAAATTACAATTTTGGCATTTTTATTTTGCATAGAGGTCACAGGTCACTACTAATATATTTTTAATTGGATTTAAACACCTTTGCGTCAATATTATGAAACAAATTAAAAAACAGTTCTTTTGTAATAACTTTAGATGTAATTCACAATTTTGAATATAATTAAAAATTAATTATTATTTTAGGCTTTTTGATCTCTAAAATATATTTTTTTTTTGGTTTTTTTATTTAAAGAGATTTTTTTAGCCTGTAATTTCAAGAATCAATGCCAACACAAATATAGAAGTGACATTAGTAGTAAGTCCAATTAACTTATTATGTCATCATAATGTTTGACGAGATAGCTCATGATGTTTTTTAGTAAAATATATTTTTTAATTACTTATAAATTTATTTGATAAAATAAATTGTTTTAATCAAATAAAAGATGAAAAATACAATGTCTTAAAATCTATGTAGATTTAGATTCCTCTTCATACTGTTTCATAACATGATAAGTTATTAGACTGCAAAAGTTTTTCATTATTTTGTTTGAAAGTAAGAATTAAAATTGAAACTGTTATTTGACAACAGGGAATAAAATCTTATAAAAAAGTTGCATGATCAAATTAAAAAAAAATCTCCAAAACAAAAAATCAGTATTTTTTTAGGACTAAAAAATTATTTAAGTCTATTTTTTATTAAAAAGTAAATTTAACTATTTAAAAAAGATAAAATATCCCTTTTATTATTTTTTATTTTACTTTTTTAATTATAAAAATTTCAGTCACATATAATGAATTTGAGTAACATTAGAGTAAAAATTCATAAATAAGATCGCATATTTTAGCTTGTAAATGAAAAAGTAATAGATACAGTTCATGGATGTATTACAAAAATTTGAATATATAGGACACAAGAACAAAAATAATCAGTATTGGCTATATAAAAAAATTGAAAATTAAAACCAAATTCAAATAATTATTGTGACAATTTAAAAGGTTAATCTCTTTATTTAGCATGTAATTAATTAAGAAACATAGTTATATCTAACAACTAGCACTGCACGCATGCCTCGGTTTGGATTATTCTATTGTTTTTATACATTTGTTAATGTATAAAAATAATAACTAATTTCATTTAAAAATAATTTTATAAGTAAAAATTATATAAAATTAATTTAAAATCTTCCATATAATAGATTTTTATATTAAGAAGAAAATCTTATCCACTTATTAAAAAAATACATATTTTAAAAATAATACACATTTCTACCTAAAACATTTTATTCTATAATTACAAAATAATATAAAAATTTATTTATTTAAATACTAGAGTTTGCACTTAGGTAAAAGGATTCACATCACACATATAACTTATTTTCCAATCTATAATATAACAAAACGTAGCAAATAAATAAATATGTTAGGATCTAAAAATGATTTTTACAAGATTCTCAATTAATAAGGATCATGATGAAACTTTAAATAATTCATATACATGATGAAAAAATGTTAACTAATATTCTTTAGCCCAATGCCACACCCATCTCAATGGAAAAAGGTAAAGAAAAACCAAAACTTTATCACCCATGATATCATCAAGATCTTCTTCAAATGAAAGTGACATTCAGCCCAAATAAAATGCAACAACAAGCAAAAAAGAGTGATAATATGTCTCACGCATAAGACACATAGAGATGATGAACAATCAATTAAAGTATAATAAATAAACATATAAATTCATTCCACATCCATGACAAAGATTATACATCAATACACACAAATCCATTCATGCTAAGGATTTTCATGAAATACATGCTTATGCATGCTTTCTCAAGTATACGCTCGAAGCAATCATCTTCTAGACCAATAACACATAGGTACAACCATCTCATCATAGGTCCACCCGAAGTTAATCCTTTTTTATGATAGTAACACGCAGGTACAACTTGCAATGCAAAACAACCTAAGAAAACTTGGTCCAGAACACTATGATGAGGACACAGCTACAAACAAAGACAGTAAGGTGGTTGAAAGACTTGGGACACCTATGACAAGGGCAAGAGCTAGGAAAGCAAGAGAAGTTTTACAACAAGTGGTAGCAACAATTCTAGAAGCTGCACCTAATGAAAAGGACATAGAGGCAAAATTAATTCAATGCATGGTCATCATTGAAGATTCATGAAATAGAGGATGTTGCTGCAAAGTTATTTTAATCAAAGTGGGTTTAATTAAACAAAGTTGTAAAAAGTGTTGGTACTGTTGTGTTATTTGCTATGTTTTAAAAACAGTTTATTTTAATTTTTCTTTTATTTTAGAGTGTTGAATTTTAGTGGTTGTCTAGTTTTCCTTCAGTGTGGCTGTTGTCTTTTCATATGCACTAGTAGGGAGGTTATTTAATAAATAAACCTCAATCAATGTTAGTAAATGGTGCATTTATTTCTTGGCTTTATGGAATTCCTATATGTATTGCATTTCAATGGAAATAGACAGACGGGGGCTTTGGATAAAACTTTTCTTGAGAGAGTGTATCTCCTAGGTTCTTGGCTGAACCAAGCTTGAGACTTATCAAGGGCCTTCCACCCCTTGTGGCGTCTTTGAGACTTATCTTCCTTTCCGGAAGTGGCGTCTCCCCCAAAACCACCATCATCCCCAATTTTTACCTTTTTGTTTTTTTTCCATTCTAACAAATAGTCCTAATCGGTCCGTTCTGAATTCGTGAAAAGGGGAATTCACATCATTTGGTATCAGAGCTAGTTGTTTAGGACTAGGTTTTGGACACTGCTTAAAGGTTCTAGGGCGCAGTTCTTGGTTGTCTGAGACGCAATTTCCTTTCACTCATAACTCACGTTTTACAGAGTCAATTTCGGTGATTCGTGAGTGGAAATTGTTCCTCAGAACGTGAACTTTCACCTGGATGTCGAATCGTTCACTTCGGAGTTATGCAGCGTGAGATACAGTGGCATGACATTGGCTGGCTTGGAGAAATTGGTAACATCCTTCCTTTTGTTCTTAGTGCCAATAACATCATCTGATATTGATAATCACCCTGCCTAAGTCATTGCAAAAGTTAAGCCTATAAAAAAAAAACACAAAAGAAAGAAAAGAAAAAAAAAAAAGAGAAGAAAAAAAAAATAAAAGAAAAGGTTGTGGCTGAATGATTCATCTATTTAGGACAGAAACTTAACCAATTGTAAGGTGATCTATTGGCTGTTTTTGTGAAGGATTGTTTTTGCAACTGTTTTAAATTGCATTAGAGTTTTGTTTTTGTTTGGCCTTTTGCGTTCGCTATTTTGTGAGGTAGTGGTGTTTGAAGTCTGATACACCAAATTTTTGCTACATTGTGTGGACTGTTCTTGAAAAAAAAAATAAAAAAAGAAGAAAAAGAGTCTTATTTGATTTTGTTAAGAACCCAAGGAGAGTACAAGAGAGGTAAAAGGCTGTGTGCACGCACATTAGAGAAAAAGCCAGAAAAGAGAGCACTAAACACGAGTGTACATTCTTGAGTGTAAACACGTGAGAAGAGTGGTGAGGGCCTATTACTTCAATTTTATTTTTTTCTGATTAAATGGCAGGTACAGGAGGTAAAGAAACCCCTCCTAATGGAGGAGGTAATAGACTCATGATTGAAGCAATTACAAACCAAGTACAAAGAATGTTGAGAGAACATACAGAGGAGTTATATGGAAGGATTGAGGTACTTGAGAATCGTGGAAATAATGAGGAGAATAGGAGAAGAAGAGATAATGATGGTGAACCTAGGCGAAACCGGATTGAAGGAGTGAAGCTGAATATTCCTCCATTCAAAGGAAGGAGTGATCCAGAAGCCTATTTGGAGTGGGAACTGAAAATTGAACATGTATTCTCTTGTAACAACTATACAGAGGAGCAAAAAGTTAAAATGGCAGCTGCTGAATTTTCTGATTATGCACTTATTTGGTGGAACAAGTACCAAAGGGAGAGGGTGAGAAATGAAGAACCAATAGTAGATACATGGGATGAATTGAGGACCATCATGAGGAAGAGATATGTGCCAACTAGATACAATAGAGATTTGAAGCTTAAACTTCAGAAATTATCTCAAGGCAATAGGAGTGTTGAAGAGTATTTTAAAGACTTGGAAATGACTATGAAGCGGGCTAAAGTCAATGAAGATAGTGAGGACACTATGGCTCGATTTTTGAGTGGATTAAATAATGAAATCAGAGATGTTGTTGAATTGCAGGAATATATTGAGTTAGAAGATTTGTTGCACAAAGCTGTACAGGTAGAACAACAACTCAAAAGAAAGGGAACTATGAGAAGGGGTTCTTCCAATTTTAACAACACAAATTGGAGGGACAAGTCCAAGAAGGAGGGATCTTCCTTACCTAGGGAACAAGGTTCAAAGTCTTCAAGTGGTAAACACGTTCCTAACCCTTGCATTTCTTCTACTTCCAAGATTAATACAATTAAATGTTTTAAATGTTTGGGTAAAGGTCATATTGCTTTAAATTGTCCAAACAAGAAAAGAAAAATTTTTGGGGACAATGAAATTGCAACTACTGAGGTTAAGGGTAGGGTTGAGATTCAAAAAGGAAGCTTATTTCAAACTAGATGTTCAATTGAAGGAAAGATTTGCTCAATCATTATTTATGGAGGAAATTGTACCAATCTGGTTAGTTCAAGATTAGTAACCAAATTGAATTTAGAGACTACACCACACCCACAACCTTACAAACTTCAAAGTCTTGGTGAAAATGGTGGCATATCTGTGAATAAGCAAGTTGAAGTGAAGTTTTCCATTGGAAAATATGAAGATGTTGTGTTGTGTGATGTGGTGCCCATGGATGCTTGCCACTTACTTCTCGGTAAATCATGGCAAGTTGAAAGAAATGTGAATTACCATGAGAAAACAAATAAAATTTCTTTTATGCACCAAGGATGCAAATTGAGAATTGCATTACTTTCACCTAAAGAAGCAATTGAGGATTTAATCAGGTTGAAAACAAAAATAGGACAAGAGAGGAAAGAGGAAAAAGAAAAAGAAATAAAAGAAAAAGAGTTGAGAGAAAAAGAAATGAGAGAAAAGGAGTTGAGGGAAAAAGAAAAAGAAATAAAAGAGAAAGAGTTGCAAGAAAAAGGAGAGATGAGTGAAACATATAAAAAGAGTGGAAATAAAAAGAGTGAAACACATAAGGGGAACAAAAGTGAAACACTTGAAAGAAAAAAGAGTTGTTTAGCAAAAAAGAGTGAGGTGAAGAGGGTGATGCTTGCAAAAAAACCACTTTACGTATTGTATTGCAAAAATAATGTTTATGCTAACTCTAAAAAACTTGGCTCTGTTGGTGTTGAATTTCTTTTGCAGGAATATAAGGATGTGTTTCCAAAGGAGGTTCCTAACGTATTACCACCTTTAAGGGGAATTGAGCATCACATTGATCTCATTCCTGGAGCTTCATTACCTAATCGACCAGCGTATAGAAGCAACCCCCAAGAGACCCAAGAAATACAAAGGCAAGTTGATGAATTAATAAGCAAAAAGTGGGTGCAAGAGAGCTATGCCAAGCAAGCTAATAAGGGAAGAAGGAGAATTGTATTCGAACCTGGTGATTGGGTTTGGGTACACATGAGAAAAGAGAGATTCCCTAAACAAAGGAAGTCCAAACTACAACCAAGGGCAGACGGTCCTTTCCAAGTGTTAGAGAGGATCCATGACAATGCCTACAAAATTGGTTTGCCAGGTGACTATAATACAAGTGCAATTTTTAATGTATCTGATTTGTCTCCTTTTAATGCAGAAGAAGAAGCCTTAGATTTGAGGACAAATCCTCTTCAAGAGGGAGGCAATGATGAGGACACAGCTACAAACAAAGACAGTAAGGTGGTTGAAAGACTTGGGACACCTATGACAAGGGCAAGAGCTAGGAAAGCAAGAGAAGTTTTACAACAAGTGGTAGCAACAATTCTAGAAGCTGCACCTAATGAAAAGGACATAGAGGCAAAATTAATTCAATGCATGGTCATCATTGAAGATTCATGAAATAGAGGATGTTGCTGCAAAGTTATTTTAATCAAAGTGGGTTTAATTAAACAAAGTTGTAAAAAGTGTTGGTACTGTTGTGTTATTTGCTATGTTTTAAAAACAGTTTATTTTAATTTTTCTTTTATTTTAGAGTGTTGAATTTTAGTGGTTGTCTAGTTTTCCTTCAGTGTGGCTGTTGTCTTTTCATATGCACTAGTAGGGAGGTTATTTAATAAATAAACCTCAATCAATGTTAGTAAATGGTGCATTTATTTCTTGGCTTTATGGAATTCCTATATGTATTGCATTTCAATGGAAATAGACAGACGGGGGCTTTGGATAAAACTTTTCTTGAGAGAGTGTATCTCCTAGGTTCTTGGCTGAACCAAGCTTGAGACTTATCAAGGGCCTTCCACCCCTTGTGGCGTCTTTGAGACTTATCTTCCTTTCCGGAAGTGGCGTCTCCCCCAAAACCACCATCATCCCCAATTTTTACCTTTTTGTTTTTTTCCATTCTAACAAATAGTCCTAATCGGTCCGTTCTGAATTTGTGAAAAGGGGAATTCACATCACACTACACAATGAGCAATCATTACAAAACTTTTGTGACTTCCATATTCATGCATCATGTCATCCATAACATAGATCACAATATAAACTTCTAATCATATCATCAAATCCACCTCAACTGTAGCTGGGATGATACCTCGCTAAACACATTCTAACCATCATCAATAACATAAATCACAATATGAACATCTAATCATGTCATCACACTCTACTCCCAACCGCAATTGAGATGATACCTTGTCAAACACATCCTAACGATCATCATCAACACACTACATGTCTAGTTGAAATCAACACCAATATCATACAATAGGGCAGTTCCCTAATCTAGCACCTCAAATAGCTTTCAAACATTCAATCATTACACTCTTAATTATAAGACATGTTACAATAATCTAATAACATCATCACAATCCACCTCCAATCGTAGCTGTGATGACACTGTGTTAGGCATACCTTGACCATCATCATTAACACATTATACATTTTATCATAATCAATATTAATATCATATACTGAGACAAATCCCCAATCCACGCACCTCAAATAACTTTCAAACATTCAATCATTCACCACACTCAATTAAAAGACACATCACAATAATCTAATAACATCATCACTATCCACCCTCAACCCCAATTGGTTGACACCTTGTCAGACTCACATTGACCATCATCATCAACACACTATACATCCAATTGTAATAAACATCAAATAACTTTCAAACATTCAATCATTCAATGGAACAAATCCCTAATTCATGCACACTATACAAACAATGGAACAAATCCCTAATTCATGCACCCTCAAATAACTTTCAAACATTCAATTATTCATCATACTCACAATTATAAGATACATCACAATAATTTACGCTATATCCTTTTTTATCTTACTCTTTTATTATATAGTCTAAATACAATATATTGTGTTACCTGACGACGTGTAAAACAGCAAATAAAATCATTATCACAACTAATTTAAACTCATGAGAAATTTAAATACAAATAAATTAAACTAATTAAAATCATTATCACCACTATTATTAAAAAAATAAAATATATTGTGTCACCGGACGATGCATAAAACAACAAATAAAATACTCTTTAATTAACATGTAGTGACGACTGAACTTTTTTATAAGAAAATATTATGTCACGTAACAATGTGTAAAACAATACATAAGATTCTATTCATGTAACACATGACCACCCATGAACATTTTTTATAGTACTATTCGTGAAAAATTAAAATCAAATAATTAAAAGAGACAAAGTATAAGGAAAATTATGATAAGTTTAGAAATTGACACTATAGTCTCGACCGAGTCAATAATTAAGTTTGATTTTGACAACATTAGTTTAGAAATGATTAAAAATGATTTTTTTCTTGAAAAATATTTTATTTGATATATGATAAGATTCACATGAAATATTTTACTAACTTCTAATGGTAAGAATGTGTTATTAAATTGACATTTTTTATTCATTCACTTAATTTAGTTATCAATATTAGGGTATTAAATTAATTATCGTCATAAAAGTGATCATATTATCTCAATATCAGTTTTGATAAAAATTTTCATTTGAGTTTTGTTACAAATGTTAAAATTAATTTTATGGTTGTATTGCATATAAAAAGAAAATTTATGGTTGTGTACCTACCAGGTGTAACACCTAAGTCGGGTCCAATAATCCACAACACCTTAACCTAAGACTCTAAAGGATTGCATATCCTAACTACAATTACGTTAGAACGTGACAAGGAAGCCAGGAGGTCCAGAGACATAACCGACCTATACATTCCCCATCAACACTTAATCGACGAAAGAGAAGGGAAAGCAACACCTGTTGCCATATGAGTCGGATTTTTTTTTTTGTTTTGGTGATAATCACTTCTAGGAGGGTGAATTTCAAGTTCCACCACAAGAAAGAAGGACAATGGGTAGTTCCCTATGAGGAAGTGCTGTCCAAACAAAAGGGACTACTCTACATTGGTCGGAATTAAACCCCAAAATCCTCTAAATTTCGCATATCTTGTAACCACCATCCATGATCATATCATTTATCTCTATTAACTCCTATATGGTAGACCCTACAACAAGACTATCATCTTACTAAACACTCTCACTTGATTCATATATTAATTTGGTTGATTATGTTGTTCAAGACCCATTGTTTTGGTAAGAATAGGTTGTAATGAAAATTAATCACATTAAATGATATTCTATTATTTCTTAATCAACACAAATGTTCAATAATGTAAACATTTGAATTTATTTTAGATTTTTTAATAATACAAAAAATTAATAAATTGTTAATTTTTTTTATAATCCCAAAGATGTTCTCTTTTCAAATTTACGGTGCATCGGGGAGCCATAGATACCTATCTAATAGAGTATACAACAAAATTACATTAACAAAGTAAAAAATATATATAAAAGAACCGAATATTAATAAATTTAAGGGAGCGAGTGAAATTTTGTAAATTTTCAATTGAATTATCAATGTTTTGAATAATAAACTCAAATTGAAAATAAAATTTAAGTTTGTCTCATATAAAATTATAAATACATTTTTTTTTGTGAAATAAATTATAAATGTGTTTTATTCCTTATGCTTTCTATTACTTTAAATATATTTGTTAACTTATAAAAAATTATATATATAAAATTAATCTAAAATTTCATTATTAATACACTTTATCCTCTAAAATGCATTTTTTACTCTTTATAGGAACCAATTCATTAAAAACTCTTGTTACTTTCCAGGTCCAAGTTTATCAAGTTGGATCAAGATTTTTATTTTATTTTATTGTTGTTACATTAATTTCTTGTTTGGGCTTTCGGGTGATTTTTATAGCCCATTTAAGCTTTGATGAATTTTATGGGTTTGTCATAAAAAAGCACACCATTTGCTGGAAATTTCTCTTTATATTTCCATAATTTTCTCTCTACACAATGGCAATTCAAAAAGAAAAAATGCACCTTCAAAATGGGATGCAAGAAAAATTCTATATTTCCCTAATTTTCTCTTTATATTTCCGTAATTTTCTCTTTAACCTAAGCTAACAGCTGATTTGGTCAATACAAAACCAAAACATAGCCTTTAAAAAATTGTATCAGGCCGAAAAATCTACTTTTTCAAGGCAATTTCTTTTAGCACTCCTTCAGTTCCTATTCGTACCCTCTCAACATTTACAATATTTTGCAAATTTTCAAGGTACCCTTACTTGTTCTAATTAAAGTATTTTTTTCACAGAGTATTGAAATTAGGCTTTCACATTGCACACACTTCTACCAACTCTTTCAAAGAGTACTCGTTGGTTTCATTGTTGGTTTTCATCAAGCTTCCTTTGTCATGTCTCTTCACTTAAAAAAAAATAATTTTTTTTAATTTACAAAAAGAATTTTGAATCACATGAATATGCATAATATATTCCAGATCAACTGATCTAGAATACATTATGTACATTCTAGATCAAGTGATCCGGAATATAAACATAAATTTGGGAATTGTATTCCAGATCAATTGATTTGGAATGCATTATGTACATCCCGGATTAAATGATCCAGAATTTAAAAAAATTATATTCTAGATCGATTCATTTGAAACTATAATTTTTGTGTTCTAGATTGGTTGATCCGGAACAATAAAAATCAATCTTTAATACCAAGAACAATGCACATTGTATACTCCAATCTAATCCTAATTAACAAGAAACACCAAGAAAATTATACCTAAATGAAATTGAATTTTTTCTTTCTAAATAACTGTTAAATCAATGAACAATACTTTAAATATTTGCAAGAACATCCAATGATTAGGGTATACAATAGGGTACAATGTGATAATTAATGTTTGACATACAAGAGGAGTAACTAAGTAAGATCATGCACAAACACACAACAACAAAGTAAATAAAAAATTCAAGAGTTTAAAAATCAAATAATGATATGAGTATGTTTAGGGTTTTCAAAATATTGTAAACACTGAGTGAGTGAGAATAACAAATAAGGAGATGCTAAAAGAAATTGTCCCTTTTCAACCCTAACTTGTTGGGCTGGAACAAATAGCCTGAGCCCATTCTTTGAACTTTCAAGAAAATAACTCTAACTAGGTGGTTTCTTTTGACACCTCCCCATTTTCTATTTGCACACCCCAAAATTTATAATTTTCTTCTAAATCCCAAAACACCCTTCTTTTATCTTAACTCGACAGAGCCTCATGTCCCAGCAGCGCATGCACCTCTACAACTCTCTTCGAAGGATCACGTTTTCTTTTGCCTTTTCCATGTGGTTTTGATCTAAGTTTTGCCTACCTTGCATGTTAGTTCTTTATATAGTTCCGTGATCCGTTTTTCCTTTTATTTGTGACTTTTCTTGCATGTTTACCATTGCTTGTGCCTCCCATGTTGGAAGCAGGAAGCAGAAATAAGGACAGAAATTATAAGCTGAAAAATTAGATGTTCAATTGTAGTTTTTGTCTAGTACAGAACTTTCAATCTGTTAGATATTTGAACATAATTTGGTAAAAAATTTTGCTTCACTGATATCAGTTACCTTCTTTTCTATTCCATTTAATTGTTTATAATAAGAAAATTATGTTGTTAACTGAAGACAAACATTGCATATTTCACAATTGGTGCAGCTGAAGAGAAAATGGTACAATGGTGAACTTGTTGAACTCTGCAAATTCTCAAATGAATTGCGCTTGTTTAAAGTGAAAAGAAAAATAAAAACACCAATAATTGAGTTATACTTCTCCAAACTGGCTTAAAAAACTAATCATTGGTGAAATATAAATTTGACTGGTTTACTTTTAGTGCAGAGCACAAATGCTGCTTGCAACTTTTATTATAATTTTGAGTCAATTACACATAACAAGTACCTGAAAAAAGAAAGTGTGGTTGGAAGTTGAAACGGTCATAGATATCTGTAGTGTTTAGAATCCTGAAGCTGATATTCTGACATTTCTGCGTGCTGAGTTTTGGATACTTGCATATTCTTAAAATAAAGGAGCAAATCATGGGTGCATCAAAATTCATTTCATTGACTAAGTCTACGAACCTCCCTTGCCATGTGTGACAAACTTAATCAAAGTTTCTTTTAGCTTTTGTTTTCTTTATGACATCTCAGCATTGAATATACCTTTTCCCTACATAATTGGTAGCAAGACTTAGCGAATGTATTTCGTACAGTAAGATCTAGAATTTACATAATATATCCTGAATTAATTGATTCAGAATACATTATGTACATTCTCGATTAGTTAATCTAGAAATGTATCAAATTTGTATTTTGAAAGAGATAGTCCAAAAGGATAATTTTTGTGAGTTGCAGATTAGTTGATTCGGAACACTGTAAAACTAGCATAGACGACGCATGAAAATACTTTAAACGAATTCTAATCATTAACAAATGCCAAGAAATCCTAAACCATAAATTGTAAACCATAAACCTTAAATTAAGAAAGTCATACTTGAATGAAATTGTGTTTTTCCTTTTTAAGTAATGCTTAAATCAGCGAGAATACCCTTAAGATTTGCCTGAATGATTAGGGATACACAATAAGACATATTGTGACAATTGATGTTTGACAACAATTTAGCAAGATCATGCACAACAAGATGATAAAAAAAAGGATAAATTCAAAAGTTTAAAAATCAAATAAGGGTAAAGGTACATTTGAAATTTGCAAAAAATTATAAACCTTAAAGGTGCAAATAGCAAATGGAGAGGTATTAAAAGAAATTGACCTCTAAAAAATATATCATTTTTTGTCGTAAAATATCCACGTCCACAAATAACTTAAATGGGTATTTATTATCCATAGATATGAATTTTTCTTTTACCAGTTCCTGAATGGGCACGAGTACGGGTACAAGTTAATAGTACCTGTTACCTGCTAAATTATGAATATTACACATATTTAATTTGAAGAAGATAATATTTCGTGAATAAATCAACTTAAAATATTAATTATTAAATTTCATGGTTATTAATGTTAATATGAAAAGTTCATAATTAATATAATTTATTTTATTATAAAATGCTGATAATACAAAACGAAGATTCTATTTGAATTAAATAATATATAATATATATTATACTAATATATTTTTAGATCTAATTAATCTTGTAGAAAATAATATAATTTTATTTATAAATTTTTTAAAAATAAAAAATTTATTTGATAAAACTTCATGTAAAAAAATAATTCTTTTAAAAAATATTTTAAAAAAACATCTATGAATACTCATGAATATTTTATAATAAGTATTCAAAAGTTTTTTTAATGAGAAGTGAGTACCATATTTTTGTAGTGAGTGAAATAATGGGTAATGGTTACTCTCACCTACTATGAGTTAGTCATTCCTTCAACAAATGAAAGAAAGGAACATGTGATGATAAATGAACTCTTTTATATTGAAGTTTGGATGTGGAAAGACTTTGAGAAAAAAAAAAAAACAAGTAAAAGAGAAGGAGAAGAGAGATGATAGAAATAGAAAATGGATAAATTTTTAAGTTATTTAGATTGATGATACAATAGACTGAATAAAGATAAATTTGTCCCAATAAATATATTTATATCATAAAACAATACTAGAATAATTCAGTCATTTAATTTGTAATGAATTCCACTAATTTTTTTTTCTTTGCAAAATCTATTCAATGTAGAAGATATTTCTTTTTATTGTGGACAACAAAAAAATTATCTTTTCCTGACGACGTGATTTTAATAAATATGCTTTTGCCTTACTTAGGACTCCTAAGAATTGGAGCACTTCGCTATCCTTGTTGATAAGACGCTCTATAAAAAATATATTACTTAAGAAAGTAATTAGTTTAATTATTCACATTAAATTAGACAATTTTATTTTAAAATTATCCTTATTCTCTTCATTACTTAATTATTTTCATCTAATTAATTAATATTTAGAAGGAGAAATTTATTTTTATTAAAAATGTTTACAATCTTAATAAAAGAAAAAAATTATTAACTTATTAAAGGTAGTTTTTTTATAGGCTAAATGCTAATTATTAATAATGTTAGTTTTTATTAGTTGAAGGATTCAAACTCTCATCTTCTCCCTCTCCTTTTCCTCATAGGAGGACTTTGTCAAGGTTAGATTTTTAAAATATATTGAATACTTGTAGAAATTACTATAAATAAGGTTTATAAAAGTAAACAAGAAGATTCTTTAAAGGATTATCTTATATTTAAGAATAGAGGGAGTATAAATAAAATTATGTCAAAACGTTCAACTATATATAAATATTTCATGTTCTTTTTTGTATGTAGACATCACATATAATGTCAAAGATTTAGTAACTTACACATAATTTAGTTAGACTCTTTAACAAATATTTTTAATTATATTACCTTAGTCTCTCAATTTTTCTTAATTATAAATTATAATAAGGTGATCGATTCCTTTTGTCATAATTTCATTCTATATTTAAATCATTACTTTTTTTCAGAATGAAAAAAAATTTCTTTTATATTTCCTTATTATCATAAAAATCATATTATTGTTTACCAATATTATTGATAAAAAGAGTCCTACCCTAACAATATAAAAAGTTGGTTTAATTGGATTTTATGTCACTATTTTTTATATTTTTTTCTATTTTTAAATCATGATATTGTGTCCCTGATTTTTAAAATTGTTAGATTTATGTCAAACAGTTAGTTTTTTTATAAGGAAAAAGTTGTATTGCAAGAAACAAAGATATAAAAAACATGAAGTATGTCTTTCTAAAATTTTGAAAAGATTACATCAAACCCATAAAAAGAGAGATGAGCTTAAGAGTAAAAAATACTCTGTAAGCAAACCATGTAAGCAAGAAAAACTAGCACACCCCCTATGTTTGCTTTGAGATGTTGTGTCTGCCTCTTCTACATTTGTTCTAGTTACCATGTATGCTTCCTGGTAGAAAATTTGTTTGCCTCCTCTGTGTCTATTTCCTATGCATCTACTCAGGATACTTCATCTACTTCACTATGTCACCTCTAAGGTACCATATATGCTTCACTGTGTTTAACTCCCTTGCTAAAAAGCCATCCACCTCCCATACAACTGCTCTGTGTTACTATGTTTGCCTCCCCTGGGTTTGCTTAGGGTTACTATGTCTTTCTCCCTTGTGTTTGCTTTGGGGATGATGCAATCTCACCTAGCAAGGGTTCTTGGTTAGGAGGATTAGGAGAAGACATGGCTAGGATGGTGCTTCATGAAGATATCTAAGATCATTGTCTTAAAATTGTGTATAAATATTGTGTAGTTTGTGTAGTATAGTAGGTACTATTAGTATTTTAAGGTCTTTGTATTTTTGGCCTATTTCCCCTTGTATTTGGGCATGGGGTTCCATTAGTTATTTGTGTAATGCGTATGATAAAAGATGGGCGTTTTTAGAGCAAGAGGATGTGTGAATTTTGATTTCCACATGCCTTGTTTGTTTTCCGCACCTTCTAAACGTACACGTGTATAAGTAGCAAATGGGACCCATATGTTCCTTCCATGTGGCACCACTATCTCTCTTCATCCTAGGTGGCATCTATTTATCTCTTAATTCAAATTTGAATTTGAATTAAGGGAACTAGATCCACTAATTTTGGATCAACTGTCACATGAGGGAACATAGATCCACTAAACTAGGGCCTGATTTGGATCTTACACTATCCTTACTCCCTAGCCTTAGTTGGACATCCCACTCTCCCTTCCCCTCTATAAATAGCCTTCACTCACTCATGGTAGACAACTTTGATCATTTGAATAAAATTCACTTTTGTGAGAGCTATTTGCGAGTCTTGTTCTCTCTAACTTTGAGAGTGCTTCTATGAATTTTATCAAAAGTTCCTTCCCTCGTGACAAGTTTCTACCATTCTTGGCTTAACTTCTCTAGAAGTGGCTCCGGTACCACCATTCCTCTACTCTCCATCTCCGTTTTCTTCAACCTAAGAACTTCAAGAAGAAAAGATCATGGGAGGAGCAATCCAATATTGCATCAAGTGGTATAAAAGCCTAATTCTTGAGATTCTTCTCCTTCACCTTATCTTCTTTAAATTTTTTAATTATTATCTTCTTTTACTTCATCTTATTCTCCATTTTTAGCTTAATTCGTGTTGTTCTTGAATTCCTTACTTGTCTTGTGTTGTTTTGTCTTGTTATTGTGTTCTTTTAAATTCTATGCAATTTATATTGAATTTGTTAGGTTCAATTTTCTTATTTCATTGATTGAATCACTCGCTCTTGTTTAGGTTTCCATTTCCTCCAATTTACCTCTTATTTTGTGTTGATCTTGCTTAAGAATGTTTGTAATAGGTGTCATGTTATGACTCCACACCTTTGTGGATGAAGCCACACATGTATGGTTGAACACCTTGGATTCATCTTAAGTTCTCTTGTGTGTATATTGTTCTTTAATTTTAGTTCACTTTTGCAATTTTATTTTTCATTCTATAATCCTAAGTTTTGTCTTAGAGTGTATCGTGTTTAGTCCTTTACTTGTCATAATAATTATTGTGTTAGCTTTTCTTTTTCCTTTCTAAAAAAAAAGTGTTGATCTCTTCTTTGAAATTGAGCATCATAGAGGTTCTAACCTATTGTGTAATTCATCTAGAGAAGTCTCTCATGCTTTTAGACCAAACATGTTCAACAAAAAAATTTCTCAAAAAAAAAAATAGTAGCTCAATTTGATCTTATGTCATTTGTTCTGTGTTTGAATTTTTTAGTAGCTCTTTTTGTGCTACTGTTAGGTGATTTGATTGAGGATTGCATGAGAAATTGGTATGAATTTTGCACTAAAACTTGTGCAAACAATAAGCTGTAAATCATAACCAAAACCTCTTAATGCATTGCCTAAATCATTCTCTATTTTAGGATATTTTTTAGTTGCTTATGTTTTCCTAAATTGTTCTTTGACTTGAAATTTTATGTGCTTTGTGTTGAGTCTTATTTCTAACGTTTAACACCAATAAATCATTCCTAAAATTCTAATCAAAACAAGAGGTTAGGTGCATTTAGAAGTTAATAAGAACAACAAAAAAACAAGTAAAAAATAAAATAGAAGAAAAGAGCAAAAAGTTTAAAAAGAAGTACAAAATAAAATTATAGCAAAATAGATGTACATAATAGCTATTTGAAAATTGCAAAAAGAGTCATCAAATTTAGTTGCATTTGCTTGAATAGACCTCTAATAGCTCTCGACCATAAGCATTCTCACTTGTGCAATCTTTAAAATGTGGGTGTATTTTGCTTTTTAGTCTTTATTTCACTCTAGTGCTTTCTAGGATTGTTGTGTTTAGCCTTTTTTCATTTGCCTTAATTCTAGTTTTGTCTTTAATTCTTACTCTTTTTAGTTTGTTTATATTCACTATTTCCACTTGGATTGTGTGCTTTTTTTTGTTGAGCTTTTCTTGCTTTTTGCTTCTATTCTTACTTCTTGGATTGCTTTGGATTTTGTGTCACTTTTCTTGTAAAGAAACCTTGGATTGGAGGCCTTCCAAGAGGCTAGAACATTGAGGAAGTGTTGACAAGTCAAGAAGGACTTGAACAAGTGGAGGAAGCAAAACAAGAGTGTAAACACCTTGCCAGAGGAGTTAGGAGTGAAGATTTTTTTTATTTGCTTTTTGTTCAATTCTTTGTATTAAAGACCTCTTTTAGTTAGTGTTGGATGCCCCTAAATGTTACTTCCTTTTGTTTGTAATAGATAATTAGTTTCTCTTTTAGTTACTGGTATACATTTTCCTATCTCTAGGAACATGTTAGAACTTTACACTTTTAGTTTCTTGCTTCTATTTTCGCTAAAAAACACTTAGTAGTGTTTGAGTTTCAGAGGCTCTAGCACTAATTCGGTGAAAAAACATTCAAGGAAAAAAAGTGTCTCTAGTTGATTTTGCTTTACACATTCTAATGGAATCACACAACTCTAACAACAAGAGTGTGAACCAATTAGAGGACTCCCCTAAGGCAAATACTCTTATAACTTTGTTAGTGAATTTAGAGAATGGAAAGTGGGAGAAAGTAAGGCAAGAGAAGAGATAGATGCAAGAGAGGAAAAGAGAAGAGAAGAAGGTCAAACTGGACTTAGAAATATGTAGCTCGAACAAAATATAGGTTGACCCAGTTGACCTATTTTGTTTGAAAAGTCTAACGATCAGGACTGGCCCGTCCAAATTGTCAGCTCTAAGAGTGTATTAGAAGAAATGTGTTAATGAGTGTATTATTAATATTTTTCATAAAAAATTAAGTATAACTTATTAAACAAAATTATTTTTTATTGATAGGAAAAAAATGTGATATCAAATGAAAATAGAATATTTTCATCTTAAACCAATATCACCGTGTGTGTATATATATGCACATATCTACTACTTGCTAGTTTCAATTAATAATAAAATATACATTAAAAATTATGGTAAAAAATATGTTGGTATCCTCCTCTTTGTTAGAAAATTGGATGTGTTACAATAGTGGGTGGAGGTCGTTATCCTTATGCGGATGAAAGGGGTAAAAAATTGGAGCCAAAAATAATGGTGGTGGGAGGGACATGACACATTGCATCAGTGTCATTAAAAGCAGACAACCTGCACTACATGCAGCTTTTCAATGCATAGTTTAGTACCTTGAAATTATGATGGTTAAGGCTGTCTTTCACATGTGTCCCTGTTGCTTTCCAAGAGCTGTGATTCCGACTTCCTAGACCAATGAGTGGTTGGTGGTCATTTTTAAGCACCAAACCAATGCCCTTCACTCACCAAAATCCTTTTCTTTTTTCTTTCAAGAATTAGAAATTATGCCTCCTTTCAGATAGTTTGTGCTTTTAAAAACTTTTTAAATCTATGAAAATAAAAGTAATGTTAGTTTTAAGTTTTTAAAATTTTAAAAACATTGTCCTTTTGGAATAGTTTAAGTTTTCTATTTTTAATTTTGAAAATAGTTACAATTTAGTTTGAGTTATTTTTTAAATAAAGACTACCCAGAAAATAATAAAAATTATTTTAAAATTTTTATTTTTATTTATATTTAACCTTATATTTGTCATGATCACTTTCGACTTATCATCATTATTTATCAGAATCTTTTGTTGTCTCTAATTTTGGAAGCAAAATTGGTCAATAATTTTAGGAATCATATTAACTTTCAATCTCTAACTTCCATAGTTAGTCTCATTGGTCATTAACAACCTCTGCGTTCTATAGTCATCCCAGTTTAAACTGTAAATCCTTTGAAAAAAATATTCTTTTATAAAATTTTAAAGAATTAAACTAAAAATTGTTTGTATTTTTATAAATATAAAAATAGTTTAATTAGTATATAATGAAAGTGTAAACGATTTTCTTTCAATTATATTCCTTAATTTATATGACTTTTAAAATATTAATGAATAAAGTCAATAAACTTAACATAAATAAAGAGATATGATTAGATATCGGTATACATACCAATTAAACTCATATAAAAAACTTAAAACTAAAAATCAATGTCTATCTCCCGGTACTACTATTAGTGGATAAAACTTACCATTTAATCTCTTTATTTTCTTGGATGAAAGTGAAATTCATCAAAATATATGATCTCTCCTAATTCTAACAAAACTTATAAAAAAACATAAAAAATTTCATTTGCTAGCAATTTTTTTTAAAAATAATGTTATATTTAGATTGAGTTTAAAATGTTGATTTAGTAGTAAAATTTACATATAAAAAAAATACTGAAAAATTATGATTTTGAATCTCTCTATTATCAAAATCTAATATTTATTTATAAAAACAAATCTTATATATACATTTTTCACACATAAAATCAAGAATCAAATCTTTCATCAAACTTTTAAAAGAATAAAATTATTTATCACCTATAGCATGATTACTCACCGAAATCTTTAGATGTATTATGTATGTACTTTTTGTCAGCATTGTTTGTGAACTAAGCAAGCTTAGTTGGTGACAACACTTTGTTGCAACTATCAACTATGTAATGTATGACCAGTGGGAAACCCACGTGAGTCTGTGATGGTGAAGTGGGTGACTCTATAATATAAGTTCCATTCGAAGAGATTCGGGAAAGAAAAATGATTATGCTGTATTTTGGATATAACTGGTTCTAATCAAGCAAGTATTATACGTTTAACATTTGGAATCAGTTGAACTAATTAAATTAGTTTTTTGTAGGAATTAATGAAACTCAACTAATAAAATATGAGTTTAATATTTATGTATTGTATAAAAGAGTTTTATAATAATATTCAATCACAATTTTTTATTTATATATTATTTTTATGATATGATAAAGTCAACAAACTTACAAAATATAAAAGATTTTATGTGATTGACTATTAGTCATAAAGTATAAGTGTGTTTCTTATAAAATATATTTATATTTTTATTATTTTATGAGTTTAATTAATATACTTTGTTAGTATAAAAATGTTTATATTAACATTCGATTACGATCCTTAATTTATAATAAGTTTGTTAACTTTACTAATTAATACTTTAAAAATCATATAAATAAAAATATTTTATTAAATGTCAAGATAATATTTTTTTACATTATTAATGCATATTAATTAAACTTTATTTTTATTTATTATTTAGTTATAAAGTAAATTGTGAAGTATCATTTTATATCTACGTTGATGAACTATCAAATGTATTCTTATATAATTTTATTAAAACATACTGTCCTTTCTAAAATTATAGTTTTGAAAAATTTTGTTATAAAACGTATGGTTATTTTACAAATTTTAGACTATATTTATAATTTTTTAATTATACACTTATTTACATTTTTATATTAATGATTTGTGTGATACTGTGATTGTGTCAATTATTAACCATCCATCACTAAAATTATTTATGATCCATAGTGATTCCAACAACACAAATTTACAAATAAAAATTTAATGTATATATAATTAATACAATGAGTCATGAATAAGAGTTTAATGTATATACACTGAGAGTATAATATCGGTATATTTTTAGTGTAAAAGAGTTTTATACTAACAGTTTATCACAATCATTTGTTTACATGATTTTTAAAGAATTAATTAATAAATTCAATAAGTGTAAGAAAGTTGTGATTAACTGTCAGTATAAAACTTTTTATATTAAGTGTGTATAAGTGTTTTTCTCTTATTTATATATATATAGTTCATACAATGGATGATTAAAGTTTAACAATTAAAATGACTAACAAAAATGTATTAAAGTATTATATCTAAAGTAATTAACGTAATAAGAGTGTGTAAGTTTGTATTTTGATGAAAGTGTCAAAACTTGACAAAAAAAAAAAAAAAAACAGAAAAAGAAAAGAAAGAGTGTAAAAGTTTGATTTTTGTCAATTCCTCCCATAAAATTATTAATGCATGAGTGCAAATTTATCCCCTAATGGTAAACTTTGTTGGACCACTAAAATGACATCAACATGGCAACAACAAAACTAAGAAAAATCTATAAGGATAAGACTTAAGAGGGTAGATTTAAATATTGAAGTGAAGTGTAACGTAACTCTAAGATGGTGATGGGTGATTGTAAGGAGGAACCCCACACTTTTAGCTATGTCTATAGAATTAATGTTTTGATCCAAAAACAATTGTTGTTGTGATTGGTTGGATTCTCTTAAATAATATTTTGGATTTGGGAAAAACATATTTAATAGAAAAGATTTACTTAAAAAAATGTTTTGGTGGAATATGCATAAGAATCAATAAGATACTATACAAGATTCAAAACTCAGCATTGGATATTCACCTTTCTTCTTATTTAAACTTCCTTAGATTAGAATCGCATGTGATGATTGATTGATGTTTAACGAGATAAAGTAATACTTACTCTATTTTCACACGTTCTCACACGTTCAATAGTCTCCTTATTCACTTTCAATACCCACCAGAAAAGTGGTACTCATTTGGCCTTATCATCTAATATTTTAGTGTTGTAAACTCAAACATAAGTAACCAAAAGGCATGTATTAACTTTTTAAAATTAATTTCACATAATTTTTTATATTTTATTTTGTATTAGAGAAAAAATTATATTTGATTTCAAGTTTAAAATTAATTTTGGCTTCAAAAAATTTAAAATAATTTTTACTTTAAATATAAAATTTTATATTAAATTTTACTACTAATAATAAAACGTCTAACCATAAATCGGTTGATCTTAAAATCGATTTTAATTATATTAATTTTTTAAATTTGATTATATTCCAAATAAATTTGATAAAATATGTTATCAAAATAATTAAAATACAAGTGGATTGAAAAATTAAACTCACGTTGTTTTAATAAATAGGCCAAAAATAACATAATATCTTTTTTATTTAACTCCTATAGGCTTTGTTTGCTTTTATGAATAGAAATGGGAAGAGTGATGAAAATGAGATAAGATGGTATAATAAGAGAAAAATACATAATAATGGTTAAGAGAAGATTAAATGGTTGGGAAAATAAGAATGTGAATATTGCAAGGAGAGTGGTGTTTGTCAAATATGTATTGTTTGATCTGTCAATTTACTTTCTTTCCTTCTTTAAGGTTTTAAAAGGTATCATTTCTTAATTTCACTCTTTGTTCTCTAACTTTTTATAGGTAGGAAATGAAGTGTGAAAGAAGGTTAGGTGAGTGTCTTTGGATAGAATATGTAGGCCGAAGGAAGAAGGGGGTTGGGATTAAGAGATGTGCTAAATTTAAATATGGCTTTGTTAGGGAAATGGAAGTGGAGGATGAGGGTGGATTCATCTTCGTTGTGATTTGAAGTTTTGCAATCAAAGTATGTAGGTATGGATGGTTCTTGGAAGAGGAAAGGCAGTTAGTGTTTTTGTTGGTGGAATGACTTGTGTTCCATAGACCTGAGTGAAGGGGGGAATCGAAGGTGGTGGACCAATAATAAATTCATAGAAAAATCAAGGTTGGAGAGGAGTCCAATTTCTAGTATGATAGGTGATCAGGGGGAACTCTTTGTATGAGGACTTTAATCGACTTTATAAGTTAGAAAAAAAAACTACTTATATGTCAGTGAAAGGCATGTGGGATGAAGAGGGGGGCAATTGGAGATGGAGTGGCGAAGAAAGCTTTTTGAATGGGAGGACGAGATAGTAGAGGTTTTAAGGAACAGATTGGACAAAATTGTTTTAGCAGATAGAGTTAAGACAAAGTGGATTTGGGCAGCATCTGCAACAGAAGTCTACTTAATCACATTTGCCTACAAAGTATTGGCAAAGGACTTAAGATACCACAAGGATGATTTCTACAAGGTAATTTTGGCAAAAAAAGTTCTCATAAGGTGCAAATCCTGGCTTGGAAATTGGTCAATGATCGATTACTTGCTCGGGATAACTTGGTTTACGTGGAATTATTTTATTGGAAGTGGATAGGTGCAATCTGTGTGACAGACCAACATCTTTTCTTCTTATGTAAATCTAGCAATCGTGTATGGATGGACTTATGTGATTGGTGGGGCATCTCTTGAGCTCCTAAGGTTCAAACTGGAAGTCATGACATTCAATTTTTGGGGTTGGTATTCAATTTTTGGGGTTGGTTAACAATTGAAATGCAATTAGAATGGCTTGGTGGTTTGTGTGGTTTGCATGTCTATAACATATATGGAAGGTTCATAATAACTATATATTTGAAGAAAAAGGTTGCTCATATACGAGTCATTGTTTTAGCAACTCAATTCAGCTTGTAAAAATAGAACAAGACGGCTAAGTTAACCATACACTCTTGCAGAATGACATATGTATCCATATTCAAGAATTAGGTGCTTTGATGTTATGCGATCTAAATTCTATTTGCTTTTAGGTGTTAATTTTTTTTTTTGTATTTTCACTAATAGACATATCTTATGTTTGTCAGTATTTTTATTAATATATCTTTCGTTTATAAAGAAAAATTAAGAAATGAATGGCATATATTGATGATAATATAAAAATAATAAAATTAAAAGTTTTTCTAACGATGGATCGATTATCACGTAAAAATAATGGAATTAAAAGTTTTTACTATAACATTAGCTAGTGTGTAAGTCCGTGAGGGATTTTAGGTGTAAAAATAATGGAATTAAAAGTTTTTATAATAAATTTTAGAGTTCAATTATCAGCATGTAAAAATTTAATTGAATATTATGATATTTTTGTAAAAATCAATAAACTTTTGAAATTATAATGTATGCAGTTGATAATTTTACAATGTAGATAACCTTTTTCTTAACTTCTTAACGAATGAGTAACCATTATTTTGCGGATGGATAAATTTAATTTGATTGAACTGTCTTTTTAACCATGGCTTCATGTAATAATCTATCGATGGTCATAGTTCAACATCCTTCATATATTCGGACACGTGATGATAACGAAATCAACATTTTACTTTATATTATAGTATATCATATTAATATTATTATTATTATATATATATATATATATATATATATATATATATATATATATATATTATACAGTTAGCCATTTAATACCCAAAAATTAATGATGTTATAACTTTTTTTCTCTTTCTATGAATGTTTTCTAACTTGTATGTTACAAAAAGTATATTTTTTACCATTACTTTAGCATTCTTTACTTTTTAACTGGTGTATTTGATTTCTTACTTCTACTTTAAAGTCATTGTAATTTACAATTTTAATGAGGTAAAAATATTGAATCAAATTGTTTAAATTAAAAATATACTTTTAAAAAAGTAATTTTTAACTAAATATTTTCTAAAAAGTTGATAAGGGTTTGTTTGTGAAAAAAAATCTTTCTAATAAAATAATTATTTCTTGCATTTTTTATATGTTTGTTTAAATTATTTATTTTTTAAAAATGATTTTTTAGAAACACTTTTTTATAGGATAGAAAAAAATGTTTTTATTTAAAAATACTTTTAAATGTAAATAAATTTCCCTAGGATTTACTGTTTAAAATATAGAAAATCATTATTTTTTAAGTAAGTAGTTTATATAAACATATAAAAGTATTCATTAAAAATATCTTTTAACAAACAAATTTAAAAAAACTGAAAATTTATCTTCTAAATCCTCTTCCATTATTGTGAACTCGAGTTCCTTGTCTCTTAAAGTATCTTTAATGAATAGAGGTTAAGATACACACTTTGTATATTTTAGAGAATACTAAATAAATTTTATAATTCTCTCAAAACCATGTAAATTTTAAAAAAATTTATGCACAATTTTATTATAATCGTTTAAAAAGTAAAAAAACTGACAAAAAATTTATTTTTTATTTTTAATTATTGAGTTTGAAATAAAATTATTAATATAATTAATTAATCATTACTGAAAATGAATTTTTAACTCTAAAAACTGTATATTAAAAAAAAAAACTCATCTTAATATTTTAAAAATCTTCCTTATCATGTAAATTGTCTCCAATAAATAAGTTTTTAAAAATTTAATACCTTATACTAACGTAACCTTAAGCAATCAGAAGTTGTGTGCACATTTTATTGCAAATTAAAGTGCTTACAAGATTTTTAAGTAATATAAAAATGGTCAAAACTATCTTTTTATGTCCTATTGTACTTTTTTTTTCAATAGTATCTCATTCCTGTTTTGTTATATTATTTAGGATACTCTTGATACTATTTATTATGATCACTCCACTTTAACCATAAGAGATGAACATTTGAGTTTGGCACAATCTTACATTTTGTCTCTATGGATTGAGAAGAAAAGGAGGTCCACAACAAGAGGATTGTAACATGAAAAGAAGTAAGGAGGTAAACCTTTTAGGCCGCATACTACCCACAAAGCCTACAATCCATATGGTACACGAGTTCTAAAATTTTGGACTCATTTATATATATGGGCCTTTTTTTAGACTTGACTGCAAAACTTGCAAAGTTAGGCAGTTAGTTTAACCTGTGGGCTTTTGTGAGTCTCCGTATTATTAATTTTTTATTGAAAGATTATGTTATTTATAAAAAAGTTAGGTGTCATAAATGAAAAGTAAGAAAAAGTTCAATACTTTTGTGACGACATTTAAAAATTGAAATTTGAAATTTTATATTTGAATATATTTATATTTTATTTGTGTGCATTTTAAATTTAGATTATTTCATTTCATATTTTAGCATTGAGAATTGAGATTATATTTTTATTATTTGTAATGACATTTAAAATTTAATTATTAAGTAACAAGTACTCTTACTTTGTTTAATTATTGCCTTGTAATCTATTATAAGATGACTTTAAATACATTAAAATTTTTATAATAATTTAAAATGATACAATATTTTTAATTTTTGTTTTGTTTTTATGTGGGTTAGCCTCCAAAGACTTTGCAGTATGTTACAAACAATTTCACAAATTTTACGGGGCGAGTTATGGGTATCCTCATATCTGCTCATAACCCATCTTATTTGTTTTTTTTCTCCTTTGATATGTGCTAAAATTTTAAAATATGAACACTTATATTTATTTTATGAATTTAACACTTATACACACAGTTAATGTAAAAAGTCTTACATTGATAATTAATCACAATAATTTATTTACATGATTTAAAACTATTAATTAGTAAAGTGAATAAATTTATCATATATAAAAATTATTGTAATTAATTGTCAGTGTAAAAATTTTATAAATGTATAAATATTTTTCTCTTATTTTATTTTATGAATAGTTGTATTGTTTTTTATATTGAAGAGTTGCACTTTTTTCCATAAAAAAGAGCTGAATTGTTAACTTACATTATAAGGAAAATGTCTATATTATAAACAATAATTTAAAAATTAAAATGACTACTATATAAGTCGCTAAATGAAAATTGAAAAGTTGCGACTTTTTACTAAATAGGCGCCACTTGAAAAGTTGCCACTTTTCATGAAATAATATCAATTAAATGAATGTGACTCCTGTTGAAAAACATAAAGTGCTTATAAATAATGGACTCTAATATCTTTATGTAAACATTATTGTGTTGGCACGAATAACTCGTGCATCTACATTATATTCAAAAGTATGTCTATATCTACACCTTGAAAATATTGTGCATATTTTCCTTGTATTTTTTCTTTTTTCCACTATTCAAAGATCCTTTCTATCCATCATGTAGTGAATCATATATAATTAATGCATGTTGAAATCAGCATGGGAAGAATTGATATTATAAAATTGATTTTGAAAAAATTTATTTTGAGGTGACATATTTATGTTTAAATTCTTTTATTATAAAAATAAGTTAAAAACGAAATTTAATATAATTTTTTTACTGAAGGTAAAAATTATTTCAAATTGTTTTAACTTATTATTAATTATGACTGAAAATCAATTTTATTTTTTTAATATAATATTAAAAGTAAATTACAATAATATTTTTAAAATTTAGTATAATTTTACATACACTCTTGTTTTTTAACTATTAAGAGATATTAGTGCAATATTTAAAAAGATTGTGAGTGAAATGTTTCAAACATAAAAATAATATTATTATAATATTTTTAAACTTAAAGAAAGAGTAAGTAGAAAAATAAAAAAAGATAAAATTATATATAACAATTGAGTGGTATTTTATATTTTACTTTATATGAAAATTGATCTAAAATTAATTTTAGATTTGAAATGAAAATTGTAGAGTAAAGTCAAACACCCACTTAATGTGTTATAAGGGAATACTGAGATAGTTCAACTGCTTATTTTAGTGGTCAGTACTGTCTTCTTCACTCATTCTCTAAATTTTGTTGGTGCCCCTTTTCTTCTATACTCTTTCATACTTGGTTGTGAATTATAATATTTCCCTATAAGCTTTCTTCTGTTGTTCCATCAACGTCACACTGATCCAACTTCATTTGAGAAAGCCTCATCTTAATTAGAATCACTCTATATTCTTCTGCTATTCCTTGTTTAAAGTAAGAGAAATGCATCACAAGATGGTTTCTCATTCACTTATGCTATTATCACTTTGAGATTCAGCTGGTTTGATGTGTTGATTTGGTTCATATCAGCTGTTTTTGTTGAAGTTGTTAGTTTTTTGCAACCTTCAAAATGGTTCCTCATTCATACGTGTTATTATCACAGAGAGATTCAGCTGATTTGATGTGTTGATGTTGTTCATCTCAGCTGTTTTTGTCGAAGTTTTTACTTATTTACAACCTTCGAAATGGTTCTCCATTCACAGTTGTTATAATCATCGAGTTTCAGCTGATTTGATGAGTTGATTTTGTTCATATGAGCTGTTTTTGCTGAAGTTGTTACTTGGTTGCAACTTTCAAAATGGTTCCTTATTCACATATTTTATTATCACTGTGAGGTTCAGTTGATTTGATGTGTTGATTTTGTGCACATTAGCTTTTTTTTTTTTTTTTTGTTGAAGTTGTTACTTGTTTACAACCTTCAAAATGCCAACTACATATTTCCCACTAAGGTGGGAGAGCACAGGGGATCAATGGTGGTATGCATCTCCAATAGACTGTGCTGCTGCAAATGGCCACTATGACTTGGTTCGTGAGTTGCTTAAAATTGACAACAATCACCTCTTGAAGCTGACTTCCCTGCGCAGAATTCGTCGTCTTGAAGTTGTGTGGGATGATGAAGAACAGTTCAGTGATGTTGCAAAGTGCCGTTCACAGGTGGCACAGAAACTGCTTGTTGAGTGTGAGTCCAAGAGAGGGAACCACAAGAACTCTCTCATCCGTGCAGGGTATGGAGGGTGGCTTATGTACACTGCTGCATCAGCTGGGGACTTGAGTTTTGTGCAACAACTTCTTGAGAGGAACCCTTTGTTGGTGTTTGGAGAAGGGGAGTATAATGTGACTGATATCTTTTATGCAGCTTCCAGGGGCAAGAACTGTGAGGTTTTTAGGTTGCTTTTTGATTTTGCAGTTTCTCCAAGGTTTGTCACAGGTAAAGGTGGGGATTTGGAGGAGCATGTTGGGGATATTCCTCCTGTTTACAAGTGGGAGATTAGTAATAGGGCTGTCCATGCTGCTGCTAGAGGGGGTAGTGTGGATATACTGGTGGAGTTTCTTGCTAATTGTTCTGATGTTTTGGCCTATAGAGATGCTCAGGGGTCTACTGTTTTGCATTCTGCTGCAGGCAGAGGGCAAGTTGAGGTGAAATTTTACTCATTTTGCTCTCTTTTTTAAGTTTAGGTTTTTAATTGATGCTCCATTTTTATGCATCAAATGGTTGGTGCTACTTTTGTTGTTTTCTTTAAATTTTCCTTGTTATGTGGCCTTTGGCAGATGGCTGTTCTTGTATAGTAGTAAGAGTCTCTTCAAGAATTTCAACATAGTTCTGTTTGCCAAATTGGAAAACATAGAGTAAACCCTTAAATTTAATCCAGGATATTATACAATATATGTGCATTGGCTGCTTTAGTCCTTAAATTTCTCTTAAATGAGTTCAATGACTTGGTCATTAGTTCATAGTTTTCTACTTCTTTTGTGAAGTGTTAAGGACTAGTTAATGTTTTTGTAAAGTAAGAGACAAGTGAAGTTTTAGTGAAGTTAAGGGTTATAATAATAGGCACAAATTATTCAATGGATTAAAGTGAGGGTTGACTGAAAAGGCACATATTCTTTTAGGTGTTGATTGAATATAAGATGCTTTCGATGCTTGCTACTACAAATACCTGACATAGAATACTTTGCATGGTTGTGTATGAAATAACATTAGAATAAAACCAGATCTAAACTAAAACAAGAGTCTCTAATGTTATGGTACACTAGGAGAAAGATATTGTCCACTCTAGTATCCCCTTCTTTTTTATTCCTGTCATTTTTTTTTATTATTGGCAAAAATGTTTAGTTATTTGTTGGTATTAGTTTTGTCAGTAGGAGAAATTCAAACTCACTAGCTCTTCCTTCCCATGTGTCAATTTTATCATTAGAACAACTTTGTAACTCTTTGTTCTTATCATTTGTTGTGGTGGTTTGACACTATATCTACTCTTGATGGCACTTGTGCAGGTGGTCAAATATCTCTCATCAACCTTTGACATTATAAACTCCACAGATCATCAAGGAAACACTGCCTTACATGTGGCTGCTTACAGGGGCCAATTAGCTGCAGTTGAGGCTCTAGTTTCTGCATCTCCTGCACTGATATCTAAGAGAAACAATGCAGAAGAAACTTTCCTCCACAAGGCTGTGTCTGGTTTTCAGTCAACCTCATTCAGAAGATTGGACAGACAAGTTGAGCTTTTGAGGCAGTTAGTAAGTGGTAAAAATTTTCAAATAGAGCAAATCATCAATGTAAAGAACACTGATGGAAGAACTGCCCTCCACATTGCCTGTATTGGGAAGATTCACACTGATCTTGTTAAGCTCCTGATGACTGCTCCATCAATAGATGTAAATGTGAGTGATGTTGATGGCATGACCCCTCTTGATTACCTTAAGCAAAGTCCTAATTCAGCAGCATCAAATGTGCTGATTAGGAAATTAATGGCTGCTGGAGGAATGCTCCATAATCAAGGCTACAATTCAACAAAAGCCATAGTTTCACATGTGAAAATGCATAGTATTGGAGGCAGTCCTGGAACAGCATTCAGAATCTCAGACACTCAGATCTTTTTTTACAAAGGAATTGATAATGCATCAGATGCTAGTACTGATAAGGGAAGTGCAGGAATGAGTTCAACTTTATCAGAACACACTGCATTTGGCTCACCAGCAGAGAACAGACCCTCAACAACAAGCAAAAGGCCTTCGGTGGTGGCGGCCGGCTTAAAGCGTGTCCTTCAGTGGCCACTGGTGAAGGACAAGAAAGCTGAGGGAGTCAGGAAATCAATAGATGATGGTTCAGTGGACTCATGCAGGAAATGGGACATCACAGATGAAATTCCAACCCCACTCAGACAAAAATTTTTTAGGCACTCAACACTTCCCAACAACAAAAGGAACCTATCTGTTAGGAGTTACCAGTCAAGTCCAAATGCTAAGAAAAGACTTGCTTCAGGAATGGTGCATGCAAAGGTTTCAAGAAGATCAAGATCTAGTTCCTTTTCAATATCATCATTTTCCTCACCTACATCACTAGATAACAAGCAAAGGGGTATCTGCATTGACAGTGATGTTGCTGGACCATCCAGCACAAGTCATCAAACTGATAAATCTACAAATTCAGGGAAGAGAGCTTCTGTCAGCAAAAAGCTAAGAGGCCATTATTTCTGTTTTTCCAAAGCCTCAGTAGAAAGGAAGCAAGAAAGTAACTGTTACAAGGATCATGATGTTTTTGTGAGTGGCTTAATTGGATGAAATTATCTCATTTCTGAACAGGCTATTGTCAAATACAAAAGAGGAAATTAAAGTTAATGCAAAACTACACTATCAAGATTTGAAGACATCTAGTGCCTTCATTGTTTGCAAGCTTTTATAGGTAGTATGTGATGAATTAAGATTTGTTCATCCTCAGCTCTCCTTTATTGAAGATTCCCTTGTTATAATGTGCTTATCATATTAGAATGGAATCAGAAAATTGTGTGTTAACTGCAGTATAGCACTTGTTTAAAGTGTACATTTTCACGTGTGTTTGATTTTCACATATTCCAAAAAAGTAAACTATTTTTTTTATATGAATTTTTTTAAATTTATGATTTTAGTACCTAAAATTTTTGTTGACTGGTCAAGGTATACAAATATTTTTTTTGTTCAATATTTTAATTCTTTTGTTTATTTTAGCCATTAAGTGGTGACATTACAAAATAATTAATTAATAAAATAAGAATAAATCATGTTTTTGGTATATAAACTTTTTTAAATTTATGATTTTAGTACACAAAATTTTATTGACTACACAAATTTTTATTGACTAATCCAAACATAAAAACATTTTTTTTTGTCCAATATTTTAGTTTTTCTATTTATTTTCGCTATTATGTGCATGTCATTCCATTTATTATTATTATTTTATTAATTAATTTTTTGTGGTTTTTATTAATTTTGTGGTAGTTTTCTATCGTCACAAGTTAAAAAAAATATTATTAATCTTCTTTCCCACACTTCTCATCCCGCACTTCCTCTACCTACACTCTATGTAAAATTCGCTTCCCCTTCCATTACTTAATATCCTTTCCCCCCTCCTGCCTAGTGCCCCTTCTCCCTATGCCTCCTCCACCTCTGTTTCATAATATTTTTAACACAATGAACGAAATTACATTTCTCAATTTAAATTTTTATTGCATAATATTTTTCAAAATTTTCTTTCATTATATTTTTTTAAACACAATGTTATTTTTTAATGAACTTTCAAACATATTTTCTGAAGATTATTATGAAATATATCTTTTTTTCTTCAAATCAAAAAATATTTTTGTATACCTTAACTAGTAATAAAAAGTTTGTGTACAAAAACCATAAATTTGAAAATTTTCATATACCAAAAACATATTTTACCCATATAATAATAATTATTAGAGTGACATGTTACTACTTAACGGTTAAAATAAACGGAAAGACTTTGTATATATACTAAAATCAATCTACCAAAAACATAAAAAAAAAAAAGTTTGTATACCTTGACCAGTTAATAAAAAGTTTATACTAAAATCATAAATTTAAAAAAGTTTATCTACAAAAAACATAGTTTACCCTTACAAAAATAATGAAGTCATGTGTATAAATGGGACTTGAAAAAAACTGTACCCCTATAAAAGGCAAAAAGATAGTAAGAAGCTAAATTATATTATAATTAAAAAAGTTTACAATAAGTATATATTTATATTATATAAATTATATTTTTATCTATAACAAAATATTGAATTACATTTAATAAATTAATCTATAGATAATTATTTAATTTAGTTGCAGTTTTTAACTATATTGTTAGATATTTGTCTAATATGTGGGCTTACATATTATCATTAATTATGCGTTATAAGTTATCTAAAGAATAATTTCATTTACAACGATCTTATAAGGATTAATTTTTGGATTAATAATATCTCACTAAGTATAGCCTTTACAATGTGTAGATAACAAAAGTCTTATTTCTATTTTTATGATGGGGCACAACAAAAATAAAAAATACTTCAAAGGATGCAACTCTTCACGAAAAGGTTTGTCTTATTCTTTTCTAACATCAATCATTATAGAAGAGAAACTCTTTATTCAAGAAGAGAAATTGTACATATAAACCTGGAAGAACAAACCTACAAGTTTACATATATCAAATTTGCTAATGGATCTCGTACACTTCTATCAATGTTTATCTTTTTATTCTCATGATAATTTGACAAAGTTCTCTGTTTATAACGGTTCTCATGTTAAGTTTCCTTTATATTTCTAATAAGTAGTATCAGAGTCACTCTTATGTTAAATTGAGAGATGAATTTTTTATTCATTATGTTTATGTTTGCAATTATGATAATGTCATGTTGATTCTTTTTAGAAGTTTCATGTTGAAATTGAAATCTTCTTCCAAGTATTAAAAGACTTAAAATTTATGTTTGTATTTTCTGGAATAAATTGAGTTATGTATGCCTTATCTAATTAGTTACACATGAATTTTATTATGTAAGTATAAAAAATATGAAATGTTGTGATGTGTTAACTGTTTTTAGCGGTAAAAACTATCAAACAATTTACGATAAAAACTACCAAACAATTTATCTAGTGTGGTAGTTAACATGGTGTTTCTAGCATTGTGAAGGATTGAGTTCAAATCTCATACGAAGCATTATTTTCTTTTCTTTTCTATTTTATTGGTAATAAAAATAAAATTTCAAAATATGAAAGCATGGATTGTAGCTTGTGTCATAGTAACAATCAAGCATTTGAATCACAATATCACTTCAATAATAAATGCAATGTTTCTAAATTCTTGGTTATGAAGTTTTTCAAATTTAAATTTTTAAATTACATTGCATTAGAAATTTGAATTTTGGTGTTAATTTTCTTTAATTTCTTATACTCTAAATAATTTAATTTAAACATGATGTTACCAAAGTAGTCTCTCTTGTGTAAATTAATTTATTTGAAATATTAATAAAATTGTATGTTTATTATTATGTGAATAATGATCGTCCAAAGAAAGATTATTATTTGGCCAAATTTCAAGCATACTTATGGTAATAAATATATGGTAATTATAAAGTTTCCGATGAGAATAATATGTATGTTCAAAGAAAGACTATTGTTGGACAAGATTGATTATTATTATTCAATTACTAAACTGAGAGTACTAGTAACAATTTGATATTTCTATCCAAATAAAGTATTAATGTTGTATTTGGTATCTTGTGATGGGCTCTACCATTATTTGAATGCATTGCATATATATGTTGAATGTGACATTAATTATTTATTCTTCTTTGTTAAGTTAATTTCTTTGCTTCCACAATACCTGCCAATATTAATTTCATACCTTCATTGAATGACACAAACTTCAAGAATTGGAAAAAGAACATGATGATTGTTCTTGGTTGCCAAGATCTAGATCATGCACTTAGGGAGGAACAACTCATTAATCTAACATATGAAAGTTCCATTGAGGATAAAAGGAACTTTTAGAAATGGGAATGTTCTAATCGCATGAGTCTTATGATCATGAAACAGGAAATTCCAAAAACATTTAGGGATAAGGATGTTGTAAGTGGTCCATCGCATAAGAAACAAATTACTTGTTTCTTTTTTGCAAAAGCAAGGATCACATAAACAAAATTTTCCACAAGTATCATGCCTGGTGTAGAAAAAAATTTATGCTTCTCAATTTTGTTTGTTTTGAGGTTAACTTAACTTTTGTGCCATACACACTTGGTGGACAGATTCTTGTACTACTACTCAAATAAGTGTGTTTATGCATGGTTGCCTAAACTGTAGAAGGCTAACTAAATAAAAAAAGTATATTTATGTTGGTGATGACAAATCAATTAAAATTGAAGCAATGAGAACTTTTAGGTTAGTGTTAAAAACTGATTATTATTTAGATTTGAAAGAGACATATATTGTTCCATCATTTAGATGAAATTTGATTTCTATTTCTTTATTGGATAAATCTGGTTATTCTTGTTCATTTGGAAATAGTAAATTTAATTTGTCTAAATTCAAATCTTGTCAACACTAGTTCTTTATCTTTATATGACAACCTATATTTACTTGATGCTATTGTTTCATTTAATGAAAACTTGCACTTAAGTTTATGTGTCACAAAGTGGAAATTAACCAATGAAAATTCTGCTACATTATGGCACAAACGTTTAGGTCATATATCTAAACAAGAAATTGAAAGACTCGTGTCATGTGGAATTCTTGATCCCCTTGATTTATTAAACTTTGAAGTTTTTATTGATTGTATAAAGGGAAACAAACAAATATTAAAAGATTAAGTGCCAACAGGAGTATAAATATCTTAGAACTTATTCATATTGATATTTGTGGGTCATTCCCTACGACCTCTTGGAATGATCAATAATATTTCATAGATGACTACTCCTGTTATGTGTTTAAAAGGTTTGAAGCTGAAGTTGAAAATCAACTCAATAAAAGAATTAAAGTTGTTAGATCTGACTGTGATGATGAATACTATGGTAGATTTGATGGATTAGGTGAACAACGTGCAAAATCTTTTGCTAAATTCCTCAAAGAGTGTGGTATCATCCCTCAACACACTATGTCAGGTAACCCTAACATGAATGATGTTGCTGAGAGATGAAATAGCACACTTAAAGACATGGTAAGGAGTATGATTCATCATTCTGCCTTACTAGAATCACTCTAGGGAGACACACTAAAAACTACAATTTACATACTAAATAGAGTGCCAACTAAAGCAGTAGCTAAGACCCCTTTTTGAATTATGGACATGTAAAAAGTCTATCATAAAAGAATTTTCACATATGGGGTGATCCATCTAAGGTGAGGCCATTTAGGCCAAATGAAAAGAAACTAGACTCAAGAACAATTAGTTGTTACTTTGTTTGATATTCTAAAAGGTCTAGCACAAGTTTTACAATCCTACATTTGGATCCTTTTTTGAGACAGGGAATGCCCGATTCTTTGACAATGTTGAGTTTAAGAAGGAAGATAAAGTTAGAGACATTGCCTTTCAAGAGAATTTTTTTTCTCTTCCTACATTTGTTATTAACAGTGATCAAGTTTCTATTCTTGACATTGCTCAAATAACAAATCCAAAACAAGGTAATGTCAATGAACTCCCTATTAAAAAATCAAGATATTAGTCCTGAAGAACAAACTCAACAACCTCAATAATAATTTCCATTAAGGAGATCCATTAGAGAGACGAGAAACACATTATAGATGACTATATTGTTTTTTCTAAGAACATGAACCTAACACTGGAATGAAAGGAAGATGACGTAGTCAACATCTATCAAGTCATGCAAGTTCTAACTCTCAAAAGTGGATTGATGCCATGGATGAGGAAATAAAGTCCATGAAAGAATGACATTTGGGATCTTGTTCCTTTACCTAAAGGTGTGAAGCCTATTAGTTGTAAATGGATACTTAAAATCACAAGGGATTCAATGGGTAATGTTGAAAGATATAAGACTTTCATCTTGTTGATAAGGGCTTTAATCGAAAGGAAGGTATTAATTATAAATAGAGTTTCTCTCCAATTTCTTCAAAAGACTCTTTTATGATTATAATGACACTTGTGACTCATTTTGATATTAAGCTACATCATATGGATGTAAAGATTGTGTTTCTCAATAGAGACATTGAAGAAACAATATATATGATATAAACAAAAAACTTTGTGTTAGGAGATGCAAAAAAAAAAAATGGTTTGCAAATTACAGAAATCCATTTATGGGCTTAAGCATGCTTCTTGTCAATGGTATCATAAATTTCATCATGTTATCACCTCGTTTGGTTTTGAAGTTAATTTAGCTGATTATTATGTGTACCATAAATTAAACACATTTTACTGATTTTATATGTGGATGATATATATTTTCCAGTAATGAGATAGGATTCTTACATGAAACCAAAAGATTTCAATCAAAGAAAGTTGAGATGAAAGATCTTCGAAATGCATCTTTCGTATTAGGGATTCAAATACACTAAGATCGTTCTTGGATATTTGATGCATAAAATATCACTACTTTAGGGCAAGTATATCCTACGCAGTACTAACAGTGGACCTAAGTCTGGATATCGTATCTAAGGAACCAAATCTTATTCTCAATTAATTCAATTTAAGAGAATAATTGAATGAAGAGAGTAACGTTTAATTAGTGAGTCACAATGGTTCAAAATTAGAGTAGATAGTAAAATAAGAGAGAATATTAGGTTGGAATACAATGGATTGAGATTTAGGGTTGTGATTTCACTACAATGTTTTTTCCCCTATTACTAAGCAATCTTATTCTTTATGATTCAATGGTTATCAATAAATTACCACTATTTGTTGTAGTGAATTTGATCATGCACATCACACTATAAAACTAATTTGTCATCCAATATGATCATGCAAGATTCCAAATTAAGATTAGGTCCTTTTTGGCCAATCGGAGGTTTACCTGATGAATTTGTTCGATTCTATCGGGATAAGACCCTATTTGCTTCATAGATCAATAATTCAAATATCAATGATCACAACTATTAAAAAAATTAAGATGTTAACAAAGATAATGCATTAACCTATGCACTTCCTAGATCGATTGCTCAAACATCAATGATCATAATTACTTAAGCAATTAAGATGCAACTAATATTCAAATATAAATGGTAATGACTATTCAAATAATTAGGATATGTAATGTAGCACAAAGAGGTAAATTCATCGTTGAACGACATTAAAAAATCATGTAAAGTGCAAGGGGGAATTGCAAAGAAGTACATCACAACCCTAGAAAAAAGGGCATAGCCAAACATGGTTAATACAAAGTAAAATAGAGTACATAAATATAGATAAAAAATTATTATAGAGAACACTTTGAATTTCCTCGAACTCAAAGCTTCCTCACCGTTCTTTACCTTTTAGGTCACAAACCTAACTTTTCTTTTAAGTCAAGGTGAATCTCTTTCTTGTGTCTTCTTTTGTCCTATTTGTAAGAGGGTTTGAGTTTTCTTATGTCTTTCTCGAGGCCCATGTAGCACAAGTGTGCTGGAATTAAGCACAATCATTCTTATTTTAATATCTTTTTTCGCAAGTTAAGTAGCACAACCGTGCTCGTAATTTCATGATCGCAGCCCGATTGTGCTGCTTCTAAGCACGATTGTGCTTTTTCTGGTTGAAGTTTGGGTTGCGTTGACTTAGCACGGTTGTGCTGAGATGGAGCACACTCATGCTGACTTGGATCTTCAATAATTGCTCTAAAAAGGCCCGATTTTGCCCATTTTCCTACCTGTTTCTTAAGTACCTATATAAAGTAAAAATAAACACTAAAAAGTGAGTTTTTCCAATAACGAGTACACTAACCATTCCTAGTTTTATACTTAAATTATCTTGAGTTTAAGATCAAGTATACAAAGCCACTTCTGGTTATCACTAATTACAATTCACACTCAGAAAGAATAACTTCATTAAGTGAGAAATATACAATTTATGCTCACTACCAGGTTGATTAAGAAACTACTTATCTCTCAAGATGAATGCATAACACTTGATTACTTTTCAGTGCTTTAGATGCTTGAAAATACTTATAACATGATTTGTTTTATGTGTCTTCTTTTTCATATTGGTTCGCCTTATGTTTCGTCAATTATCTTTTATGCTTGAATTTCCTTTATATAGGCAAAGAAGCTTGTAGTCATTGAGATTAAGGTTCAAGCTGTTACTTTCGTGTAGAAAGTTTTTCCATAAAATTCGTTGAGTGCTCAAACTAAGACATTGTTTAGGTAACTTTATCATCTTTGACTTTATTTATGTTTTGACCTTGTTCATTAACTACGTTGATCGTGTGACACCCTTCTACCCCAAACACTTTATTCTTTAATTACAACGTAATATAGAAATTTATACACTTAAATCCTAGACTTGACATTTAGGTAAAAGGATTCACATGTTATAATCAAGATCTTGCTCATCTAAAAGTGATATTTAGTCTAAACAAAATACAACAACAAATACCAAGGGATGAGAATACGTCTCACGCATGTTAAGACACATATAAAGAGAATTTGTAATCAACTAAAGTACAACAAATAAACATATAAATTAATTCCACACCCATGATAGAGATTACACATCCACACGCATAAAAATACATTCATGCTAATGATGCTCATGCATGCTCTCTCAAGTACATGTCCAAAGCAGTCCTCTTCTATGTTAGTAACTCATATGTACAACCATCTCACCATAAGTCCACCCAAAGTAAATCATCTTCTATGCTAGTAACACGTAGGTACAATCGTGCAATGCAAAACAAACCAAGAAGATCCGTTCAGAGCACCACATAATTGGCGATCCTTACAAAAGTTTTTCTATTGCCATGTTCATGCCTTATGTCATCAACAACATAAATCATAGTGCCAACGTTTAATCATGTTATCACACTTCACCCCTAACCGTAGCTAGATGGCATTTCGTTAAACACACCTTGACTATCATCATCAACATAAATAACAATATCAACATCTAATCATGTCATCACATTTCATCTCCAACCGCAGTTGGAATGACAACTCATCAAGCACATTCTGACCAACATCATCAACAAATTATGCATCCAATTGAATTAACATCAATATCATACATTGAAACAAATCCTCAATTCACACACCTCAAATAACTTTCAAACATCTATCACACTCACAATTATAGGATATGTCACAATAACCTAATAATGTCATCACAGTCCACCCCCAACCACAATTGGGATATCACATTGTCAAGTGTTGGTCCCAGGGGGGAATCTAGAAGGGGGGTTGAATAGATTCACCAAATTATTTTTCAAAAATTTTTATTCAACAGTATTAGAGTATTGTAAAAAACAGTCCCTTTTTTGAAATTTTTCAAAATCTAATTTTTTTTTGTAAAAATGGGTTTTCAAGAATTCAACCCTTAATGCAAAGCACCAATTGAATCAATTCCTCCAATGTTGATTTCAAACAAAATAGTTGAGAAACTTTGCAAGAATGTTTAATTAAATAGTTCAGAATCAAAAGAAAGGAGTAGAAAGAGTAATAAATCAGACCACCCAAAATATGGGTAAAGACCCAAATTTAAAGTCAAGTAATTATGTGTCAAGAATTAGATCAGTAGTAAGAGATCTAAATGAATGAAACACAGCTGCAAAAACCAAAATGTTAGTACTCCAAGAATTCAATAAAGACTAAATTTAAAGAATATAAGGAAGAGAGAATTTGCACATTGATTTATACTGGTTCGATCCAATTGACCTACATCCAGTTTACAAACTTAGCCTTCCGTTAATCTACTTTCCACTAAAATCTTAGTACATGCACACCACACATGCAGATTTTACTCCCAGAAAGATTTAAATCACAGAATAGGAGGCTTCCTCTTGCACATCACAAGAGTTTGTTACACTGTAACACCCCGCTACTCACAATGCCTCATTTGCAACACCTTGCTGCAAGATTTTCTCACAATCTGAACAACACCTCAAGAGATTGTAAACCCAGTGCAAAAACATAAATAAGGTACAGAACAATGTCACCTAATGTGAAGAATACCCAAAAAGAAATATTAGAACTCAATGGAGTCTCTTCCTAGAATCTTGAATTGGAAGCACTTTCAAACCATAAAAAATGGGTATGAATCTTGGAGAGAATTCTTAGAAATCGTATGTGAGAAGCAAGCACTTGATTGGACTGTTCAAAAGTTGTTAAATCTATTTTGAAAATGCTTTTATATCAGTTTTTATGCAGGGTAATCGATTACCTACTTGATTACCTGATATCCTACACAAAACTGGACCAAAGTGTTTGTTCTCGGGAGTAATCGATTACTGAAATAAGGTAATCGATTACCATAGAGAGCATCACTTCTTGATCTCAAAATTCTCGCAGGGTAATCGATTACCATTTTTAGGTAATCGATTACCTTACCTAAAAATCCATTTTTGAAGCTTTTTCAACACAACTCAGCCTATTTAATCTATCCAAAACTATCCTAAACACATTCTCAAACCTATCTAAAATACACAATACAAGTACCACAACTATAAACGTGTTTGGTACCATAAAATTGATTTAAGAGCAAAAACAAAGAGAGAAAAGCAAAACCAAAACTCTCCAAGTCTTCAATGAGTTCCTTTGGTTCCTACATCAGGAACACTCTGACTATAATCAATCATCAACACATCATAGCTCAGTTGTAATCAACATCAATATTTTACACTACAACAATCAACACCATTACAACTCACATGATCCCATCTTATCTTACTCTTTTATTACATCGTGTCGTCTAAATACAATACTTATAGTTTTACTAATGATATAAGGGTGGTATAAATTTTTCCTAGAAATATAATACAATTACCTAAAACTTTTATGTTGATGTCCAGAGTTAGTTTTATAATCTACTATTTTTAAAACTTACAAACTTGCAACAATTAACCCCAAATTTGACATCTTGACCTTTACTCACTATTATATTCATAACTTGAGTTATATACATCCTTTTTGAGTTATTTCAACTCCAAAGGAAAGATAACATATAAGAATACAACTTTTATGAAGAACATGAAACCTAATGAGGTTGTTTAGGTCATGTCACAAGGCTTACAACACACCAACATATGTTCCACGCTCTTAATGAGAACTCAACTTCTAACTCACGTAACTTGATTAATTCTTAACATTTTTATGTGATTCTTGAGCCTAAACTATAGCCCCAAATGTCTATTGTCTAACACAAAAAATGGAAATCAATATGGTTAACTACACGAAAGATATTATGGAAACACTAAGGTATGTTTATACAAAAATTTTCAGATAACATTATTCAACTTATATAAGATTCCTATGATATAATTCTAACTCTAAACCATCAAACATTCTATTCCTCTATCTCTTTTCTTTATTATCATCACACCTTATAATTTCATTGATAATCATCAATTTTTCCATCAATGCCTTCAATGGAGAAAATCCCCAACACATAATAAACAATAGCAGGGCAAATAAGAGAGCAATCCATTAATGATCACATCAATCAATCATATAATTAAAGTTCTTGATCGTTTATTTATCCATAACGTTCATTCATAAAAATAAATGAATAAGTCAATTTATAAAACTTAATCCCTACGGAGACTTAGAGTTCACCTTCTTATATATATATATGTGTTTATTATGTATAAGCTAATCTCACTTTCCCTTACAAACAAACAAAATAAATTAATAAAAACATCCCTTAACTAGTAAGGAGCACCAAATGCATTGATTAAAAGTTGTCATCATTTCTCATTACTGTGCTCAAGGGTACTAATCTGTCGAGTATAAAAGGGAAAACCTATGCCAACATAATCCTTACATCCAAATAATTCGATAGTGCACATGTACTCCTAAATTTAACAAAATAAATTAATATACACATCTAATAATTATTCATCAGTATAAATCACACCTGAATCTTAATATTTCCCTTATGTCTCATTCAAATACATCTCCAATTAACAAAATAAATTATTACATTAAACCAACCACACATAAATTCTAATTTGGAAAATCATCCCATTGTATAAAATACAAAACTCCAATTACATATGTCCACACAATCATGAACAAAACATGTTATCAACACTTGTTGCGGGTGTTCATAACTCTTCAATAGAATACATAAACCTTATTGAAACTTAGGGATCGCTTCATTACCCATTTTCCCTACAAATGTCACATGAGAGTTAATTTCCCACCCCCTTGTCTCAAATGATGATCTTGAATGCAAAATATGTGTCTTCAAGTTCCTTAATGTTGTACTTCTCAGTCTTCCTTGATAAGGTTCTCTTTGCAACTTTCTTTCTAACCTCCAAAGTTAGAAACGTTAAACTCAAGAGCAATGACCTAATCCCTCTGAATTACTCTAGGCTAATAGTTGAATTGAGCTTTTTAATACTAGACCCAAACTTAACCTTTAGACTATTTTACTATTTATACTCACATTTATTTTATTTATTTATTATAAATTAATTCTTAATTTAATTATTCTAATAAATACAAATATTAAATTATTTAAGCCTATTAATATAAGTTACATTTTTTTATTAATATTTTATTTTTCTAAAAAAAGGGATGTTACAAATGGTATGTGTGTTGATCAAGGATATGAATGTTGAGTTTGCCATGTCACTATCTTGTTAGTTGAATTGTCTTTGATAGACGAGCTTTTATATAATCATCAGAAGCCTACATCATAGGATGCTTCTTATGTAATCATCATAATGAAGCTTCTAACTAGTAGATGAAGATATTTTATCTAACATAATATGCTCCTTTAACTCTATGTTGGTAGACACTCTCTACCACTTATAGTCAGACAGTTTGTTGGCTTGAATGCTTCTGATGTCTTCGTAGATGGTAAACACATTTACACATGTAATGAGATCATCTTATATGAGCATGTCTTGGTAGATGGTTAGTGTATTTACACATGTAATGAGATCATCTTATATGAGCATGTATTGGTATATGGTTAATGCGTATACACATGTAATAAGATCATCTTATACAAGGATGTCTTGCTAGATGGTTAGGGCGTATAGACAGAATATCTTATACTACCACCAACCTCTTTTGATCTTTTGATGCTTGTCATTGCATGTGACATTCTTATGAGCGTGACTTCACTTCTTGGCACATTTAGTTATTTACCTGAGTAGACACTTCTTATACAGACCTTCTTATCTTATAATGTGTGCGTCTTGATGGATTATACCATGTTTATATGAATGAACAAATAATGTTTTGCTTATTATAACGTCGTTCCATAATCAAAACCACTTAGGATCATATGGTTATTCTGACCTTTTGAACTTAATACAAAGAGCTTCTAATGAGAACATCGATAATCTTATTTATCATTACCGATCTTCTATATGGAAAATCATAAGAAGCATCTTATGATGTACATATACCATTTGTATTTCTATGATAAGAAGCTATCATATGTGTAATACATAAGAATTTTCCATGCAGTAACAAACTTTTGATTGTAATAAAAAAGATTCTTGTCCTTATTTAAATCAATATATAGTGTCTGCATTATGCACTAGTTACATTGTAGAAAGTTGCATTCCTTAGACAATCTGAATTAAATGTCATATCAAACTAAATTCTTGTATTTCAAAGACAATCTTACCTTTTGAAATATATAGTGAAAACTCAATATTCAAATTCGTTGATTTGTGCAAGATTTCAAACTAAGTGGTCAAAAGCAAGTAAATAGAAGACAAATGACATCTACTGTGTTTTAGTTTATGCAGGTTTCACGGAAATGCATATCAGGAGAGCATAATGTCCTATATTTTCAAACAGACAAAAATTATATTAGAATAAATGTATCTAGAAATCCTCTTACCCATACTAATTGTTACAGGTGAAAAAAGTACGTACCTGTGTAGCTCTCGCCAGTAATATAAAACTCTTGGAATTTAAAGTTTGGGAACTTTTTTAACTAAGTAAACAAAAATGCATACTTGTCCATAGTAGTGACCTGATCACCACCCAAGCTTATCTAAATCCCTTGAGTCGTTGGTGTAAGAAAATACCAATGGGTGACTCTAGGAATATAATGTTTGCCACTGCATGCATAAGAAAGCAACACAATGCGCGAGCACTCAAAATATTCAATTAAAAACTCAAAAAAATATTCAACTATACATGGGCAAACAATTTTCTATATATTAAAATGGTCTATTTAAATTTAAAGTGCATACAAGTTAATGTATTTATAACATCCATTTGTTTTTAACCTAGAAGGTTGCACGAGACCTTCAATTTTACTCTTAGTTACCTTAATTTATCTAGTTCATGGGTTGGCTAATACTTTAGGATATTAATGCATCTAGATCACTTTGTAAATCTATGAATACATAATCGGATCAAATCTAATTTAATCTGACTATGAATGGATCAATCACAATTTAAACTTTTAAAATTCGTAGATCCGTCAATTTATCCATTCAACTTAAAGTTTAATATATATATATATATATATATATATATATATATATATATATATATTTAAAAAGTGTAAATAGAAAATTGGCAATACAATTAATTAAAATTTAAATATTATTTATAGATTGTAAATAAGTTGGAAAAACAATATATTAAGTATTGTGATGATGGTGATTACGAATTATTAAATTTTATTGTTCTTAACTTTTAAAATTTACATTTTATCATTTATAGACTACTTTTATATATAATTTTAATTTTATGTTATTTTGAAAACATGATGTATGTTTTTTACTTAGTTGGATTGGATTGAATTGGATCGCTAGTTTTTTTTTCTTTTTTTGTAAATTTGATTGGATCGGATTTTATTTTACCTCAAATTTAATCAAATCCAATCTATAAAAATTGTTGCTAATAATAGCAAAAAAGACCAATAGCAAAAACAAACAAGACACCCAAACCACTTCCTTATTGCTTGCTTTCTTCACCATTTATATTCTATATGCGTAATATCTACACGTTTCTTTTACATTTTAACAAAAAAACTTCGTAAAGCACAAAAGATAAAAGAATAAAGGTTTGATTGATTTGATTTTGTTTTCTTAATTTTTCAAAAGAATTTTCAAAAGTAGCTTTCAAAAACTATTTGCTGAAATAAGAAAAAAAAAACATGTTTGACAAATGTTATATGAAAACTGTTTTGAAGATATAAAATTAAAAAAAAATTGTTCATATTTATGAAAAATGACATTAATGAAAAACAAAAAACAACATATTCTCATTTTATTTTGAGTTTTCAAAACAAAAATCGAAAACTGAAAAATAAAACTACTTATAGTTGTTTCTGTTTTTTAGTTTTTAAAAACTAAAAAAATAGAACTGTTTTAAGAAAACAATAACCAAATAAGTTTTTTAATTTTTTAAATACTAAAATACTGAAAACAGATTTATAAAACTATTGTCAAACAAGCACTAAGCTTCTCACCCCCAAAGTTGAAAAGAATATCATATTTGGGCTTTCCTTCTTCTTTACAAACACTCACCCCAACACATCACTGCAAATGCTTAACACCCTCTCCCTTTCCCTCAATGAATAAAACAAATCTCTAAACCTTTTGTTGCCTTTTATATTTAAGGCAAAATTAGGGATTACAAAATAGGCCTAAATCCTACTAGTACTAACAAAAAACCTTCACACAGAGTGGGTAATTACACTGAAAAAGGGTTTGGTACGGAAAGGTATAGTACCCACCCCTTCCCGCACCTTATATATATAATTATATATATATATATATATATATATATATATATATATATAATTTAGTTATATTATAGAATAAGGAAACCTTTATTTTTGACATATGAACTTTTCTAAATTTATGATTTTGGTACATAAACTTTTTATTGACTGGGAACGAGATTGCATTTCTCAATTTAAATTTTCATTTCATAATATTTTTAAATTTTTCTTTCATAATATTTTTTTAAAACACGTTACTTTTTTAATGAACTTTAAAACATATTTTTTGAAGATTATTACGAGATATATATTTTTCTCAAATTTTTTTAAACAAAAAAATATTTATATACCTTGATCAGTCAACAAAAAGTTTGTATACTAAAATCATAAATTTGAAAAAATTCATGTATAAAAAACATAGTTTACTCATAAAATAATAATAAATATAGTGACAATACTTAATAGCTAAAATAAACGGAAGAACAGACGAAAAAATGTTTATATATCTTGACTAGTCAACAAAAAATTTATATACCAAAGCCATAAGTTTGAAAATTTTATGTACCAAAAACATAGTTTACCCTTTTTAATATTTAGTCCTTAATAAAAGATTTATTTTATTCTTTGTTTTCATTGTTATTTATTTTTACTAAATAGTGATATATATTTATTTCTGCATATTATGAATATATAGTTTAATTATTTTAATTTGGTTTTTTAATTATTTGTTGACTAGGCTCTAAAATTTGAATGTATATTAAAACTAAAGAAAACCTTACCTTCCATTCAGGATAAATTTTGGTTATAATCTTAAAATTTATAAAAATAAAAAATAATTTTGATTTAAATTTTCTTCACTCCAAAAATTTCGAGTCAAACAATACTAACAATAACAATATAATTTGGATAAACTATACTTCTGATTCATGAACTTTTTCAAGCTTATGGTTTGTGTACATAAACTTTTTGTTGACTAATGAAGGTATACAAAATTTTTTTTGATCCAAGTTATTCTATTTATTTTAGCTGTTAAGTAGTAAATTGTCACAGTATTTATTATTATTTTATGGGTAAACTATATTTTTGGTACATAAATTTTTTCAAAATTATGATTTTGGTACACAAACTTTTTGTTGACCGATCAAGGTATACAAATATTTTTTTATTTGAAAAAATTTGAGAAAAAATATACATCTTATAATAATCTTCAAAAAATATATTTTAAAGTTAATTAAAAAAGTAACATTGTGTTTCACAAAAGTGGGGGAGGCGAAGTGTAACACCCCTATTTTAATAACTAGGTTATTACATATAATATATTTAAGTTTTAGTTTAAATACTAGAAGTAGATATTAAAAACTTAGTTTATGCATGGAAAGATCTATAAAAAAAATATTTTAGCATACAAAGCATTTTTACTAAAAGTTAAAAATTTTCTTTTATTTGAAAATTTGCTCAACGGATTCTTCACAGAAATAAATGCAAATTTTCAAGAAGTTCGCTTAGTGAAAATGTTTCGCTTAGCAAAAACCTTCCAGATCCAAACATTTTCTTAACGAAGCTTCTATCACTAAGCGAATAGAGATGAAAATAACTAAATTCGTTGACTTTCGCTACGCAAAACGGTTATCGCTCAAGGAAGCTTAGCAGCACTGCTTGATTCGCTCAGCGAGCATACTTTCGCTCAACAACCGAGTGCAGGTTTTGGCTAAAATAAGCGAGTTCATATGCAAAAATGGGAGGGAAGAAAAAAGGATTTGTAAGTGTTGAGATTAAGATCCAAAGATATTACTCTTCATCAAACTCTTATTAAGGTAAGGGAAGTGAGATTTATAAATTTTTGTGATGTCCATCTTAATAAATTTATATGTGTTTACTATTATCATCACTTTTTAATCTTTTGTTTATTATTACTATTCTCCAAATATTACTTCTAGTCATTTCTTTATTTCCATATATTATTTTTGGTCATTTCTTTATTTCCAAATATTACTTCTAGTCGTTTCTTTATTATTTCTAGATATTACTCCTGGTCATTCCTTTATTATTATCTTCTAGATATTCCCTCTAGTCCTTTATTATTATTTTCCAGATATCATCTTCTAGTCATTTGTTATTTATTTATCTTCCAAATACCACCCTTTGGTCTTTTTCTATTATTGTTGATTATTTAAGTCATTATCCAAATATTATAGTCTGGTCCTCTATTGTTATTCATCATTTAACTTATTTTTCAGAAGTTATATTTTAATCCATTTCTTTAAGTTTGTTTCATCATATTATTTTCATATAATACATTTTGGATCTTTGCTATTAATTATTTCAATTTTACTTTAAAATCATATTTGTAAAAGATAATCTAACTATGCTCTATGATTGTAGTCTAACCTAATCTTTCACATCAGAAAAAATGTCTTTAAGTATTAAGAATGAATAATTTTTATCCCTATATTTTTATTACTATTATTTATTATTAGCCATAAAATAGAAATTTTGAGATTGCTATGTGTATCTAATTTAATTTGTATATCTATTATGAATTCTAATTCTTAGAGAATAATTCATAAATAATTTTGTGAAGGATGATTGAAATAAAAATACTATGTGTATTGTGATTGCTAAGTCTAGTGAGTTTTGGAACTATATTGAAGTGTTGTGAGATAAACTTAGCAAAATTTTAGGTTCCTTTGTAAAGATACCATGTAAGTACATGAGTGTCATGTTTTGGAAAGTCACAACTTGCTATGCTGCGATCTGAAAGGTAAGATCGATTAATCCTAAAATGGTTTTAAATATATAAATATTCAGGTTATCCCATGATGGTACATGGGCTGAGGATATTCATCAAGTAGGTGAATATTCAGGGTAGTCTATATGGGTACTTAAGTTGAGGATTTCATCTAGTAGGTGAATATTCAGGGTAGTCTATATTAGTACTTGGGCTGAGAATGTTCATCAGGTAGGTAAATATTCAGAATAGTCTGTGTTGACATTTGGGATAGAATATTTATAGATCTAAAATTTCCATAAGACCTTTTTAATAATTTGCCTTTATTTTATTAATTAAATTTTTTATGATGTCATAACTTAATAGGTAAAATAAACAAAATGACTAAAATATTGAACAGAAAAAATGTTTGTATACCTTAACCAATTAATTAAAAGTACATGTACCAAAACCATAAATTTAAAAAATATCATATACTAAATACATAGTTTACTCTATTAAAAAATTATCGAATAAAAACAAAATTCTATCGATAAAACATATTTAAATCCATTTTTTATTATAATGTTTTTAAAACTACGAAAACACCACATGGTCGAAGAAAATCCATTTTGATGAATTTTGTGGGTCTCGTGCCACAAATAAGGTTTAGTGGTTTACTAAACTCATATCTCCTCAAAAGAAATATCTCATTTTATAATGATAGGTGATTGAAAAAAAGAAATTTGGTCAAGAAAGTTGAAGAAAAAAAATGCAAAAAAAAAAAGAAAGAAAAGAATTAAGGAATGAAAATCAATCAAGAAAATCATTTATCCAAATATCCAAGTTCGTGACAGAACTATCACATTTCAGAGGATATTTTGAACTCTTATGTAATCCTATCAAGATGAATTTACATCAACATCATCTAATATGTGTCCTATGAAGATCGAAATAATTTGTAATGCCTAATTTTTGCAAACTCGTGCACAAATACATGGATAATATAGGAAAATCAATTACACAACCTCTAATTAAATTATATTCAAAATGTGTTGAAAAGCTAAAATTTTATAAGTGTTTGATAAAATTAGCTATTGGTTGAAAGTTATAAAATGAAAAATATACACATAATTAATTATTAGATTAATAATGAAGTAATACAACATATTTTAATAATATAAATTGATTACATATTTAAATTATAAATTATTATAATTACATATTTAAATTATAAATTTTATAAGGAGATACAAGGTTGGTTCCGTGGTAAAGTGAAGAGATGAGGAACGAAGATGTTGTGATTCGAATCTCTCCATTAATAAAAACTAACATATTAACAACTAGCATTTGACTTATAAAAAAATATTTTATAATTTTATATTTAAATCACAAATTTTTATGATTACATATTTATATTATAAATTTCTATAATTACCTATTTAAATTATAAATACTATATTATATTTTAAATAATAATTTTCTATAATTAAATGTTTAAATTTTTATTATATATTTATTTATAATTTTCTATAATTACATATCAAATTATAAATCATTATAATCACATATTTAAATTATAATAAAAGGAGAAACACGGAAATAAAAGAGGTTATGACATATGAGAAGAGATAATTAGTGGAGGACAATTTATTAATCAACAAAAGATAAAGATATAAAAATCAAAACAACTATTTCTACTTAAAAAAAATACTAGCTTTTTGCTTATTGAATGAAATTGAGATAATTAGAGTAACTTTTCAGAAAAAACTAATAGCTACTTAAAAAAAACTAATTAGAGTGATTTTTTAGAAAAAAATTAACAGCTACTTAAAAAAAAATACTAACTTTTTACTTATCAAACGAAGTTGAAATAATTTCAGTCAATTTTTTAGTTTTAAGCTAATCACACTCTAACTAATACTAACCTAATTCAAAGAAAATATTCACTTTGTTCACTCATCATCACGAGGTGTTATAAAAACCGGACCGGACTGGCTGGTTCGACCAAAAAACCAGTGTACTGATCCAGTAACTAGTTCGGTCAACCCTCAAAACCAGTAGAACCAAAAACGAATATTAAAATCGAAAAAACGGTCAAGAACCGGTAAAACCAATGGTTCACTGACTCAACTAGTTTGTATTTTTTTTTAAGTTTTTTATTTTGCTAAATACACCCCTTATTTTTTTAAATCAACCAATTTTTAATTAAAAATTAATAAAATGGGATTTAACTTACCAATATGAAGGTGTATTTAGTAAAATTACTTTTATCTTTTTATAATTACAAATCTTACTACATTTTTCTTTTATAATTTTAAATATTATAGTAATTAATGATAAAAAAAAATTATTTTATTAAGACCTGTTTAATCACTGATTCAATAACGATTGAACCGTGAACCACTACCTTTACCAGTTTGACTATCAATCCAGTTCTAAAAACATAGATAACAAGTAACATATCCAAAACTAAAAAAGAGAAAGAGGTAGAAGCAGAAGAATTCACAATTCAAAGCAAGACCTCAAATTCTCTAACAAAAAGAAAAATTGAATTCCTAATGGTCAAATGTTTTAGCTTACACGCATACACATAGAAAATGCGAATAAACTTCAAGAAGAACAGAGTAGTGAAGAAGGATAAAAGATAAAACTTGTAAATGTGTGTTTAGAAGTCTCTAAATCTATTTATTTATTACATTTTGTAAAAAGAAATCTATTTATCTAGGTAATTTCATGGACCTTACCTGACCCAAATGGAGGCCACTGTATAACCTTTGTAAGAGATTTTCTTTTTCCACTACAACATTTCTCCTTCCACATACTAAATTTTAAAAACTTCAAAAGCCTTCATATTTAATTTTCTGATTAATTGATCAAAATTCACTACTTATCTATTTTAGATTACTTGATCTGATTTTAGATTATTTGATCTGAAAGTAAAAAAAAAATTCAAATTTCAAATAATTAATCTGTAAAAAATATTATTTCCAGACAATAAGATCCGGAATAATTTTTTTGTTTTGAAAATAAGAAGATTATTAGAAAAAAATTGACTTGTCCGGATAATGAAAAATAAACAAAAGAAAAAGAGGATACCCTGCAGCATTCTCCTAGACAGCCAGAACTTATTTACAAAAGAAAGTTTCGGAACTCTTGGCTTACAAACTAAATTTTGATAATTATATGTAGGAAAGGTGTTAATATCCTACAATATCCATCTTAAGATATCTTTACTTAAATTTGCAAAATTGAATAAATTTAAAAAGATTTATTTTATCCCTTCACACATACATAATATTTTTAAAAATTTAACATGAAAAATTTTATCTTTGAAAATAAATTTATTATTTAAAAAGGATTATTATTATTATTATTATTATTATTATTATTATTATTATTGTATTTTACTAGTTTTAAATATATTTTTCATCTTTTTTGCTCGACAGGAATTGTCTTCCTTCTAACTATGTATACTGGAGAATCAGAATTTACACAATTATTTATTAAAAATATTTTTTTATTGAGTTTTTTTTTTACTCTAAGGTGTTATAATATTGAGATCATATTTTTTATTCTTGTAGAAAATAATTTTATTTAAAAATTTTATTTTAGAGGGAGGTGTTAAACGTCAAACTGTCCAGATTGTGTTTCGAAACCTAATATTAAAAAGATGTCACATCTTATTAACCTTTTTTCTAAAGAAATTTTTTATTGATAACTATTTTGATTATAAACTAATTATATTTGGGGTTATATTATAATATTTTGAATTTTATAATGATAAAATTTGATTTAATATATTATTTTTTGTTAATTTAATTTTAATTAAAGTGTTAATTAGAAAAAAAATTTAAAATGTCAAATTGTCACGACTTGCATTCTAAAATTTTAGGACTAAAAAGATGTCGCATCTAAAATTTATTCTCTAATGACCATATTTTATCTTGAAAGTTTACCTTGTTAAATTAAGAACTAATAATAAAATATTTGTATTTATGAAACTTTAAAATTAAAAAATGTTATATATCTAATTAATTATTTTCTAATAAATGTTTAAATTTGTCATATTTAAAGAAAAAAATTTTTAATAATAATTAAGTATCTTATCATAAAATATATAAAGATTCTTAATTATTATATAATTTAAAACAAAAACGTTATTGGTTGCAAAGAAAAAATTTATGTATATCAAATTATCACAGTTTATATGTTTAGAATTTCGAAAAGTAAATAATGTGTTATATGTAATTAACTATTTTTTCTTTGACAAATACTTTTTTTTGTTGGAATACATATGTGGGTTTATATATATATATATATATATATATATATATATATATATATATATATATATATATATATATTTCTTTTAAACTTATTTTTCCAAAAACAAATACTCAAAACGTGAAATATTATTGCACATTGATCAATAAGACTTATTGGATTCAAAATAACATTGGCATGTGACATTTAAATAATAGAAAAGTGAAAAAAAGGGAAAATATGAAAGATTCGGGAAACTTCCTGCATCAATTTAAAAGAAAAAAAAAAAAAAAAAACGAAGTCCATCTAATTTGAAAAGCCATGGTATCCATTCGATTAAACTACACAAAACTTTATCAAATTGAGATTCGGGAAGTTTGTTCTTTAACCACAAATCTAAGAGGCAAAAATGAAGATCTAAACACCATGGAAAGATGTGGAACCCAAAATTTAACATCAAAGAGAAAAACAAGATGTGTAACAAGGACCGAATGGTCGAGAGAAGAAGGTTTCGACACCATGTCTTGGACGTAGTTACAAATTATTGAAGCTTGTTTTTTTGCAGTGTTAGATACAAATCTTTTTCTGGTGGTATGAAATTGTAAAGGTGTATAAATTGTCTCATTTCATATTCGAGAAGCTAATGTATGAATAGAACTTAATTTTATTTCTCTATCTGGAAGAAAGTTATGGACACATTTCCATACTTTGTATCTTAAATATTTCACTTAATTTCATCTACAATATTGAGCTTTGGTGATATTTATTATGCATTTTTGGGAACTGAAACTTTTGAAGAATCTTTTCCATTGTTCGGTTATGTATGAAAAGATAGAAATAAAATGACTACAATTTTGGGTTTTGTAACTCTACTTTGTGATTCAGACAATGTATCAAAATAGGAAAAATATTTTTTGAAATTTACTATTTGCACCATCCACCATGCTAAATACAGTTCCACAATTTTGGGCTAAAAAAATCATATTTTAGGAACAAAAAGTGAAAAACAAATACTAATAAAAAGTAAAAAGTTAGACAAAATTAGGTGTCTACAACACTTTCACTCACTTCAAATATATTTTTTTTTCACTTTTATTTTTAGGAATTTCCTTTGTCATGAATCCTCACTACGAATATATATATATATATATATATATATATATATATATATATATATATATATATATATATATATAATTTAAATTCACATAAATCATTCTGGATCAAGTGATCTAAAATGCAACAGTGAACTTGATAATTGCATTTTGGACAATGTACATAATATATTCTGGATCAGTTGATTTTAGAATATACATAATGTATTCCATGTAAATTAATCTTGAATACATTATGTACATTCCAAATCAATATATCTAAAATACAATTGTCAAGTTTATTATGGTATTCCAGATAACTTGATCCAAAATTATTTATGTGAATTCTTAAAAACGAATTTTTTTTTTCAAGTGAGGATAAATGGTAAAGGAGGTTCCACAAAATAGAAATGAAAAAAAAAATGTTCAAAGAGGGTGAGGTGTGAATAAAGAACTAAATGTGTTATTTCAAAGAAGTAGAAAGAGGTGCGCGTGAAGACATGAAACTAAGTGATGCTCTCTTAAAAAACAAGATAAAAGAGAGTGAAAATGCTTTAGGGTTTTAACAGAAAATTGTAAACATTAAGAGGATGTGAATACCAAATGAAGAATGCTAAAAAAAATTATCCATTTTGAAAAATGAAAAAAAAAATGCGAATTGGGTGCATTTCCAATTAATAGGTCTATTCAAATTATCCAATTAAAAAACTTCTTTAAAATGTAAAAATAACTAAAAAGAAATTAGGAAAGGACTTGCCACTCCACGAAGACCGGGATTTGCTTATGGGAAGGGTGTAGACTGTAGTTGATGTCGACTGTGGAATTAAGGTGGGTAGTTGTTTCTCACATCTTCTAATTGCTATTTACACCCACAAAATTTCCAACTTTGTCAAATTGCCTATCCTTCTTTATTATTTCTGCGATCCTATTTTTTAGGGTGAAAAAACTGGTTGGCCCGTCAAAACAGGGTCGGGTATAGTTAGAGCCTACCAAATTTCTTAGCCCACCCCACCATTAGCCTGGTTAGCGGGTTGAATTACCAAAACTTTGAAAACTTTACTTTTTTATTTTTAAAAAATAATATAAATTTTATTTTAAAAATTAATTTTTATTTTTTTGCAAATTCACAATTTTAAAAAATTAAATAGAAAAATCACAAAATGTAAACCTCGCATAATTAGTTTTATTTTTTTGACACTATTATGTTTTTACATAATGACAAATGAATTCATGAAAAAATTTATTTTATTTGCTTAACAAAGTTATTTTTATAAATTCTACTTAATAATGTATTTTATATTTTAATTATTATAATTATTTTATTAATTTATATAAATATTATATTTTATTTAAACAAAATAAAATATTGGCGGGTTGGCCCGGTCTACTATGCTATTGACCTGCCAAACTGGCGGGCTAGATGGGGCAGGCCAAGATGGGCCGGTGGGCTGAAAAACACTAGCCCGACCCATGATAATGAAGGTGAGACGTTTTGTTATTCCTTTTTTTTTTTTATTTCCATACACCCTTCACTTTCAGTCACTTTGTCTTTCGGCATGAACTCTCTCTCATCTTAGTTTCTCAATAAGCTTTTATACTGCATTTTTGTTTTTGTGTTTATGATTTTGTTTGGTGTAGGTGAGTTGTAGATCTCAAGATGTGCAATATGTTTTTTTAAAGAGTGTATATATATATATATATATATATTTTGTAAATCACTTGAGTTTGATTAATTTGGTTTTTTTTATTTTTTAAAATTTTTTTTAAAAATAGTTTTCAAAAAACTATTTTATGGAAGAAGAAAAACAAATTTGTTTAATAAATGTTATTTGAAAACTGTTTTGAAGATGTGAAATGAAAAAAATTGTTCATATTTACATAAATGTCATAAATGAAAGTAAAAAGCAACATATTTTTTCATTATACTTTGAGTTTTCAAAATAAAAATAAAAAACTAAAAATCAAAACTACTTATACTTGTTCTTGTTTTTTAGTTTTTAAAAACTAAAAAATCATAACTATTTTAAAAAATTGTTTTAAGAGTAACCAAAATAATTTTTTAATTTTTAAATACTAAAATACTGAAAACAGTTTTATAAAATTGTTGTCAAACAAGCACATCCGTAACATGTTCCCACACGTTATGAATAACCTAATATGTAATAAGCATTTTTAAAGTAAAACACATGTTAGCAATTAAATATAAAATAAAAAATAAAAATTATTAAATAGGTCGAATCGATATATCAACAATTAAAGTTGTAAAGTTTAAATTCATAACTAAAGTAGGGGAATTTCTCATTGCACCTCCATATTTTCTCCTACACCTCCATACCCTATGAAATGTCAAAAATACCCTTAGATAAAAAAGTTAAAACATCGTTCTCATGCACTTTTTTACATGTATAGATTAGGTAATTTGAACTTATAATTGTAAATTTTTTTACGAGTCTGAATGGACCTGTCTGGACTTATAAAAAATTTTTTTTGTTCGAATGATATGAGTCTCAAAAGCGGCAAAAGCAAAATCCAATGATCAAATGGTTGAGCAACAAAGATATATTCTCAGTGCTTGAGAAATCTCTTACAATGGAGCTAGATCTTGAAAGGAAGTTATCAGACTCGAGCAACAATGAAGATCTATAGTTGAAAACTCTGCTACACAAGTAACATTTTATATAGAAGAAGTAGCAAAAATAGTTTGGAGAAGATTTCTAGAGACAAACAATACTGCACATGTGTTAACGGAGATTTCTAAAGGTATGATGACATTTTTTTACAAGAGAGATAATTAAAATTTTTACTTTTTTTTACCTAGAACATTTTTGTCACTTTAAAAAATTATGGAGTGTAAGGAAAAACTATGTAGGTACAGAAAAAAATCCTAAAGTTGATTAAATTGAATCAGATTTAATTTAATTGATTGATTCAAATGATTACTATGTAAATATATTATAAAGTACAAATATGGGTCACTTAGATGTAAGATACATCGTGGTCAGGAACGGATAACTTCATTAATTCACAGCACGAAACTTCTCATAGGACTGCGCTGTTGTTTTTGACTAATTTAAACTATTGAGATTTTATAATATAATAGAAAAATGCACATGATGACGCCTGTTTTCGTTGAGTAATGAACTAGAGACTGAGAAGATTGTGCTTCGGCGAAGAAACAAAGTCAACGAAATGTTCTTGCTAGAATAGCAATTGGAAAAGTAGGCTGAAGTATATCTATACCCGTTTGTGCACCTCTAAAGCAATGCGGGTTTTGGATTTATTTCTTTTATAAGAATCAGATTTATAAAAAAATTTTGAGTTCTGCCTACGAAATCTGCAGATTTTGTAGACTAAGTATGTGGATTTACAGACTTGACCTGTGATCTGTTTAAGTATTAATGTTATGACTTATTTGTTATAGATTGTGATATTTCAGATTTTTAATATTAAAAATATTTAGTATTTTAAATTATTATAAATATTGATATAATTTTTAGTATGATATATTATAGTTAGTAAATATTATAATTTTTAAATTATTTTTAAAAAAATATGTGTGTGTGCTGGCCCGTGAACTGGTCTATTAAGTCCATAGACTTTGTCAAGCCGGATACGAATTCTTAAGAAAAATATATTTATTTTGACGAATCGATTTAAAATACGAATGGTGCGGACTAGACTTAAATGAGTTGGATAAGCCTCTTTATCCACTCCTATGGAAAAGTAAATAAATACTTTGTAACATATTTTATTATGAGTTAAACATTTATATACTGATAATTAATCACAACTCATTGTTTACGTAACTTTTAAATTATTAAGAGTTTAATTGGTATATATTCTCAGTGTAAAAATATTTATATTGACGTTAAATCACAACCCTTGATCTATGATACGTTTTTGGGCTTTACTAATTAGTACTTTAAAAGTCACATAAAAGATTGACTATCAATGTAAGTGTATACCAATTAAATTCAAGTATTAATTGGTAAAGTTAACAAACTTATCATATATAAAAGGTTGTAATTAACGTCACAGTGTGTTTTTTCTTTTTATTATTATTTAAAATTTATTAAAAATAAAAAAGTCAGGAGAGATAAGACAAAAGAAATATTTTTATTTTAATGAATAGTACAAAGTGTGTTTAAAAGAGTGTTTAAAATACATAACGTTATTAGTGTTTCTTTGCACATTAATTGGGTTGGCAAATAAAATTCAAAATTTTGACTAGAATATATACTTCATAGATAGATCACTACTTTACAGTCAAAGATCTTTATAGGCTTAAAGTATTTTTCTTAAGGAGGATAATTTTAAAATTAAAATAATCTATACATTCTACTAGAGAGGCTTCGTCTTACTTCAACTTACTCGGTGAGAAGAGAAAATAAATTAATTGACAGCCACATACACTATTTGCATTGCACTCATTACTTACAAGTAACAACAATGTTTACAAAACAAAATATGTCTTTTTAATTTAACTGCAGACATTTTTCGTTCAGGGATCATCATAACGATCACATTTTCTTTCAAGTATTTAAGACAAGTTTATGTTTAAAACATGAACTTTCTTAGGAACGGATTTTTTTTTCCAGTTTTAAATTTTATAAAATAAAAATTAATTTTGGTTTTAAGTTTTAAAATTTTTTAAAAATAATATTGTTTTGGTTTCTAAATTTAAAATATTTTTTAAAAAGGTAAATTTTATTTAGTAAGAACGATACACCCTTATGTTACAAAATGTAGTGACATGATAGTGTTTACACATTACCGTAGTAAACAACCTCAGATGTTATAAATTTCTTCAGACGAAAAGTCATGTTATAGAAAACGAAAAAATTGCACTACTTAACCATACTACAACAATATTCAGGTTGTAATGACCATTCATAGAAGGAAAAAAACGGATTTTCATAAACATTGTTTTCTAATTTTAACAAAATAGAACATCTCTTTCATAAAGACTAAAAATTGAAAGTTGATTATCGACGGTGGGTGTTAGGGTTGAAAGTGGTGGTTGGTGAATAACGGTTGGAGGTTACAGTCGGTGGTGATCGATCCGTCGGAGATGACGACCAGTAATTACTAATTAAAGATTGCGGTCGGTGATGGCTGGTCAAAGGTGGTCGGAGGGGAGGTGACAGTTACAGACCAATAGTCAAAGGAAGTGGTAGCAAGTGATATCAAATAAGAATCTTGAATAAAACAAGAAATAAAAGTTTAAAAACTATATTTTATTATTATTTAGACTGAGTGAAAATTATTTCAAATCATTTTTATATAGCATGTTTTTATTTTCAAAATACATTTTGAAACTCAGGGCAAGAAACAATAATATATAACATTTTATTAGTTGATTCATGCGGTATCTTTAGTATACAAAAGAGGTTTAACGTAGCAACATTGCATCTACGAGAATTTTATGAATATTTCACGATTAAAATACCTTCTATAATTTCATGAAGTTCTGAACAACATGATTTTTTTCAGGTAAAAAATATGTGCTAGTGTAATTTCTTACTTAATGTTATTAACATTAAATCAACTCTCTCTAATTGTAGGTTTCCAACACACATTTGAAGGTTCCGAAAGCATTTTTCAAGAAATTAAACATGTTTACTCTCAAGAAGAAATCAAATATGTTTGTTTATTTTCTTTTACCGACTATGATTTTGCTTCTAAAATTCATTAATTAAAAGTAATCAAAATAATTTATTTTTATAATAAAATATCTTAAAAATTATATAAACAGTCAGTTGTTATTGAAGAATATTAAAAAAAATTATAAAATTATTTTACATATTTCAACCTTAAAACCCATATTTTAATTTGTACCCATTTAAGAATTTCACAACGTATAACAGTTTGGAAATAATTCATAATTAGGATATTTGCGTTACGATTTAATATCATTTTAAGTTTAAAATTGGTGTGAAAGAAATAAAAATAAATAAATGTAATTAAATTATACAAAAATATCAACCGTTAAAGTTAAATTACAAACAATTAATCTACATTAAACCTTACATGTTACTTATTGTAAAATTATATCCAATGAAATTAAATAATAAAGTCTTAGTAAAATACTATTTCACCAACTAATCCATATTAATCCAAATTAAATCAAATCATAAAAAATTAGAAAATAATTAATAATTGTATATGTCTTTTTTTAAATTTGCTAAAACAATTAAGGATAAATAATTTAATGCGATTTCAATATTTCAAATATTAATATTAAATCGAGTTGAACCTGTGATTTGAAAATTATAAAAATTAAAATTTTTTAAATTAAATCAATTTTTTGCGATTTTCAATTGTTTAAGTTAAGTTTTTAATTTGGTTTGATTTAAATTAGCCATGCAAACTTGTACTTATACCAGCTTGATTATCTTTTAAGATAAAAGACGTAATTGCCAAATTTTTTTAAACAGCTTGTAACTCATGAAGAGGCTCTCAAAAGAACTTATGTGATATATACTAAAGAATCAATTTCAAATTTATAAAAGTTTTGCTGATAAGAAAATAGAGAATATTAACGAGTCTCCTAAACCAAATAAACAATTATAAGTAAATATTAGTTATTATTATATTAAGTTTATAGAGTAAGAAATTTAAATTCATTATTTCTTTCTTCTTTTGTATAACTGACTAACTTTATAACTTTTTTTTTTACTTATAATATCTTGAGAACGTACACAATAATAAGCTTATTCATAAATTTATAGAATATTTTTTGTGAACCAAGTAACACATATGATTAAAGAGTTCTTCCACGTAGAGAAAACAGGTGTCCTCCTAAAACCGATCATTCTTGTAAAAAATTGTTCTTATAGTTAAGAATTACTTAAAATTATTACTGGATATATTATAAGGCATTAGTTAATAAGACAAAAAAAAATACTAACATTTTTTTCAAATTTTTTTCAAAATATATTATGCGTTGACACTTCATAATTTGGAAAACAAGGCGCAAAAGCAGGGATAACCACCAAGGTGAAGAATTCTTATCAACTATAGTTGGCAGTATGTGTGCCATTCGGGGTTTTGACTTTTGACTATAAAATGAAAACAAAAAAAAAAAGAGAGTCATATTCGTGTTTGTCATATGAGGACTTGGAACACTCCTTTATGTGATTTTGCTTAAAGTTTCCACAAAGTACAATCAGAAAGTTGCACCCAATTTCTCAGTTGATTTCCAAGTTATGACTAGGATATTTTCTTGAAGGTGGTGGATAGGATGACATAAATATCATTATATTTAAATTATAAATTTTATGTATTAAATAATTTTTAAATTAATATTATTATATTTAAACAATTTAATTTTTATTAAAAAGTTATTATAATTTTTTTTTGTATAGGATGGGTTTAAGTATACCTGATACTGACGAAGATGAAAATGAAGATATAAATCTCATATTCATTTGATATAGAGATAAAGATGAGAATGCAATTTTGGGAGCAAATATAAAGATGACAATGTCATAATTATCTCCTCACCCACTGTACTATGGGTGGGTTAAGTAATTTTCCCAAAAAAATTACCCTAAAAATGTTTCAAAATATTTGTTGGAGAAAAATTTCCTTACACTATAATGATAAAAGGAATAGAGACACACTAATGATAGAAATAGGAGAACATGTATAAAATTATGAGCACACAATGATATATAGGCGCAAGATTATACAAGAAAAAAATATTTTGCGAGTTTGTTTTAAGCTTAAAATAAATTATTTTAAAATAAGCATAAAAAATTTTATATTTGAGTGTAATTATAAAAAAAAACATTTTTTAAAATTTATAAGGTTTTAATTTCTTATAAAACCATTTCTGTAGTATCAATTTATTTTAAAAAGTTAATCTAAGTAGGTTCTTAAAATAAGTTATTTTACCTTTTTTTGTAGTTTCTATTTTTTATAAAAATTTAACTAAACGTCTAAAATTTCAATGAATAATTATAAAAAAGAAGAAAAGACAGTACTGGCATAACCTAGGAACAAAAAACTCAAAAAAAAAAAAAAAGACACAAGTATGTCAAACAAAGCATGGGCCAAATGACATTTTTTTTTTTTTATAGTTGATCATTTAAAAATTTTATAATTAAACATATTTAACTTGTAACAATTCAGTAATGTATAACATTCTTTTTTTTATTATATAAAAAACAAAATTTATTCAGCTTTAAAAAGAACTTTTCATGTCACAAGAAATAACAGTGAAGAGTTAATAGAAAACTGACTTGACTACTTCATGCATGCTCCACTTGGCTTGGGAGATATAACTCAGTTGGTAGAGCTCTGCTCTTGCAATTGGGTTGTTGCGATTACCGGTTGGATGTCTAATTATCCAGACGGTAATGATAGTATCTGGTATCTGAACTGGTGACTCACTTTTTCTAAGTAATGAAAGAGAGGACTGAAACATGCCATTGAAAAGACTCTATTGAAAAAGTGTTATTCCTAACCAACAGAAATGAATAGAGTAAAGTCTCTACCTATCTCTTATCTAATAGAGACCTTTCTTTGAAATTACATAAAATCATACATATGTAAGAACAAAATACAAAAAATTCAACAAGTTGCAACTTACAATAACCCCGCAAACATAATCAAAGACTAAAAGAGATAACCTCTTGCTTAATCGCAGGTAGAATTAGGAAAAAGTCTCTAAGCATTTCTTAACCATATTTTGACTATACATAATCTTAAAAGTAACGTCACATATTTGAAAGTTTTTAGAAGTAAGTAACGTCTCATCATAGTAAAAAGTCTTATATATAAGTTTTTAAAAACAGTCAATAACCTAAGAGTGTCACCACAGAAATTCCATTCACATTAATTTGAAATTTTTTAATTGATTTTGGAACAATATTTGACACAATTGTGCCTTCAGTTTCTCAATCGTACCCCATCTGGTATATGGTTTTACAATTTCTCAACTTGATTGAAGTTATGTTATGACTAGGACGCAATTTTGACACAAGTTGAAAATAATTTTATTGTATTATGGAAGAGATATAATGTTGTTGTAATTTTCTAGAATGTCTTTTTCTTTTTTACTAATATTTTGAGATACTGCTGATTAAAAAATATATTTTGGGAAGCCAAGTTACCGACATATATTTAAAGATTATTTTGATAATTTAGCTATAGTTATTTTTGTTTTAAGAAACAACGGAGACATAATTTCAAAAGATAATTCTACATAAATATAAATAAAAATATACTTTTATCTTGTTTATTTTAAACTTTGCTTTAATTTTTTAATTTATTTTAAAATTTAATTGTCAAACTTAATTTCCATCAACATCATCTGAATACATGACAATCACGGGATCTAACTCATTTGATTGAGTAAGGTATATGAATGTGAGTTATTATAAATCTTTTTACACTGTCTTCAACTTTGGCTGATTGACTCAAGTGGGTTTATTTTTTAAAAAAATTACCAGTATGGGTCTCTTTTGAAAAATATTACCATGGGTCTATTTTGGTAGTTGACTCGGTCAAACCACAACTCCGAATTGCGGTTTCGTTGCCACGTCAGCAACGTGATTACGTGGAAGCCAGCGTGGAAAAACGACTATGAAACCGCAAGTGGGAATTGCGGTTTGACTGGTCTTTGACCCGCACCGCCTTGTTCTCCAATGGGTAAAAAAACATAGAAAACGATGCCTATAAAACCGCAAGTCAGAGTTGCGGTTTTACTGGGGTTTAACCGGCCCCCCTTTACCCGACGGTTGCAAAAAGGATCCCTGTAAAACCGCAAGTCAGAGTAGCGGTTTGATTGGGGTTTAACTGGTCCCCCTCTTTACCCGATGGTTTTTTACGAACGGGTGCGGATATTGAGGAAGAGGCGCGGTTTTTTACGCACACAAATCGCAAGTGCGAACTACGGTTTGCATTAAATAATATTTTCACATAAACCGCAGATGCGACTTGCGGTTTATGTGGAGTTCGACTCCTATAAATTCGCCCCCTGACCCCACAGAACCGCACACCCCTCCGCCGCAGAGAATCGCACACCTAGTTGGAGACCACATAGTGATAATCAAAGAAAGCTTTTGTTTTCTGGAAATTATTTCTAAATATTGAGGTTAGTTTTCGTATATAATATTTGTTTGTTATATATTAATTTTATATTTTGATATATATTATTTTGGGTATTATGTTAACATAATCTTTTGTATTAAATTGTAGCAATTGTCATGGCATCATCTTCTTCTTGCCCTTCTGTTGATTGTGTTCATTCTGGACCTGTGGAGAATGACGTGTTGTACATGCAAAATCAACACGTTTCTCAATATATATGGAATGGGGAGGACGACAGAAAACTCTTAATCATACGTGCAGTTCCCACGTACAATGGAGAAGAGTCAATTACCCCCGATATGCTTAGAAGGGGTTAACGCGTGGAAATGTGTTGTGTCATTGCTTTGTTTCAATATTTGTGAATAGCATCAACCAGATAGAGTAATGTGGCAGTTTGGAATGTGCCAACCCATACCCCGTCCTCCTTTGCAGCCCAAAAAATTACATGGGTTGACTATGCGAGGAAAAGGTTCTGAAAATTGGCTTATGTTGTTGCAACTTGCCATTGCAATATGGAACAACATAGACCAATTTAGGGTCGAAGAAACTGAAACTCAGGTTGGACAGCTGACATTCAACTCTGAGTACATGGTTTGGTATCGTGCCAAAACCAAAATGTTTATCGACCCAAGAAATGCAAGAGCATCGTTGTTGGTAAAATTTGTTATACTTATCCAATTTTTTTTTTAATTTTTGCAATAACATTTTTATGGTTTTAATGTTTTCCATTCTATTTTTATTGTAGGGTGAAGTTGGAGAGACATTATCGTATATGGTGTCCCCAGAGGGAAGAAACAAGTGGTCAGTGGACGATTTAGTCCCATATGTTGATAAAATAATGGTCTTGTTGGAAGATGAAGATCGAATCACACGAGCGGCAGTGCCAGCACCCGAAAGTATGCCTGAGGTCGATGTTCCAGATTTTCACGTTAAACAGTCATATCGTGAAGGTCGTGGTCTAACTAGACGGAGGGACGTCGTTCAGGCAGAAGTTTACCCTGTTCCTAACTTGCCTGAACGTCAAGAAGGCATATATTATACACCGACACAACTAAGTAGAAATATGCCTACTACTTATTATTATCCGTCTCAGACAGACGTAGGACCATCTTACCAAGGTGGTACACCGTACGGTGCTGGCATGCCCCAAGGCCATATTTTTCAACAAATATTTGGATCACTTCGCACACCGGAGATGCCACCAGAGCAACAACCCGCAACGACAGCAGCTATCGGCGAACCGCAATTCGATATACCTTGGGATTCTCCCTATGCTGCCGCTAGTCTAGGATTAGGTGGACAATTTGATCCAAACTCATGCCAAAATGTAGACGATGATGATGATCAATGAAATATTTTTTTATTTTCAATACAGTTTTTATATTATTTTTTAAAGTTATTATTCTAATGTTTACGAAAAAGATGGTAACAAATTATAAAATATCACAACGTTGCAAAAGTTCGAAAGAGATAATAATAAATTATAAAATATAACAACGTTGAAAAACACAATAACATTTAACGTAATTATATATCACCATCGGTTGGTTGAGAGCATCCTACGTCAGCAGGCAAAGGGCAACTTCTTCGATTATGACCCTCTTCTCCACATCGGCAACATTTATTTTTTCTGTGTGTTTGTGACTCAGTAAAATCCATTTCATTTCTTATCCTCGTTGACTTTGGACGTCCTTTTCCTCGAACAACAGAATAGTTTGGGATAAGAGTCCAACTTTCTTCATTATCAGGGATCAAGTCGTCATTCCCAAGAGGAAACCATTGACCAGAGTATGCACGCATGATGAAGTCATTCGTGTATACTTCATCAACAAATTGATAATAGTCTAAACTAATTGCACCACACACAGCTATTACATGGGAACAAGGGAATGGAAAGCTTGGAATCGGCCACATTGGCAGTATTTGTCGTTCAAGTTAACTACCCATTTTTGTCCTCCACGTTGAGTCAGTGGATTAAAGGCGTCTTTGACTTCGAATCTAGTCGTTTCGATATTGTACTGACGGACTATATGGGAACAAGCGTCTTGTTGGTTTTTACGCAATGCTTGCATCAATTTATCACAATAGACCTTTCCAGCTTCCAATTGGGACCTACCATGGGATCCTCTTTCGACAAAATATGCAACACATTTACTATATGTTGACCTTACCAAAGCACTAATGGGAATATTCCTACAATCCTTGAACACTTTGTTAACGCACTCAGACAAATTAGTTGTCATGTGTCCATACCTGTAACCTTTTGTATCGTATGCCATACTCTATTTTTGCTTCGATATGTCATTTATCCAACTAACTACTTCAGTGCTTTGCTGAAAATTTTTTTCAAAGTTTCGGTCAAATATATGCTTGCATGGAGTGTAAGCTGCAAAACAACACAATACAATCGCTAATTTATAATAATAAAAAATACATTTGAAAAAAAATGTCATGTGTGTAAAAAGAAGCCATACCTAATTTTATCAACATCTTTTTCTGTGCCATATTTTTAAATCGGGTGTTGAAATTACTTGCAATATGGCGTATGCAATACTTATGATAAGCATATGGTGGTTGTCATCCTAATGCCTCATTTTGCACAGCAGACTTAATCCCAGCATGCCGATCAGAAATTAGACATATTCCTTGTTTTTGTGTCACATGCAGTCGTATGTGGGATAGGAACCAAGACCACGAGGACGAGTTTTCACTTTCAACCACAACAAAAGCTAAAGGTAATACATTGCTATTTCCATCTTGTATGGTTGCGATTAACAACGTTCCACGATACTTTCCATATAAATGTGTTCCATCAACCTGTATCAATGGCTTACAGTAGTTAAAGACATCAGCACACTGCTTAAATGTTCAAAACACTCTTTCGAACTGTTGGTATTGACAGTAACCTCGATTGCCAACAACAAGATCATCATGACATATTTGATAGAAAAAACCTGGCGATTTACTTTCAATGAATTTCAAAAATGTTGGAAGAGTCGCGAATGATTCATCCCAGTCCCCATAAACACGCACAATTACTTTTTGTTTTGCTTTCCATGCTTTCCTGTATGATATTTTGTATCCATATTGACTACAAATTCTCTCCTGAATCGAATTAATTCTTAAAGATGGGTCTGAACCAACCATTCCTAAAAAAATTAAAAAGTTAATAACAAATCATAATAATTTAATTTAAATATTACGTTATATATGGACAAGTAAGCAAACCTGATATCAAGTTACTGATGAAAGTTGAGTTTAATTTTTTGTGGTCTTGTGAGACTGCCGGATTGAGACATAGATGATCTCCACCCCATTGAGTAACCGTCCAATTGACTGTTTTTCGAGACAAAATTGCCCTCATATAGAATGGACACCCATCTTTATAGTTGGGACATTTGATAATGTATTTCAAATTTTTTGACTCCACAACATGATACGTTTGATGTGTTCGCATTGAATATTGTATCAATGCATTTTTTAGATCTTCTTTTGTCTCAAACTGTAGACCTTTGTACAATGCATCTCCAACATTCCATGACTCATGCAAGTCTTGGCCTAAAATATCTTCTTCATCAGGATGCAACCAATTAATATGTGTATAATGAGCTGCATCAGTCCAAGGTGGACGTTGCCCTGTAACTGTAACAATATTCTTATTCATGTGTCTCTTATTCAACAAATTAAACTAGTAAACCGTAAACAAAATAATAATTATTGTTAAACATACCTTGTTCCACATTTCTTACCGACAATGACTCCATATTACGAGTTTCATCGTCATCAGTATCAGATGAATTACCATCAAACGTCATTTTCTTCGTCAGATGTTTCCTCACCACATGATTCACCACCAACATCATCATCATCTACTTCAACTATGTTAGAACTCATTATACCAGTGTCTACTGCAGTGCCTGAACTAGTACCAACTGATGATTTCTGAACATACAATTCTATTATATCAACTTTATTTTGTTGTTCAAATGCATTCAACATAATTTCAATATCTTCATCATCAACAATTTGTAGTAGCACATATTTTCCAGAAAATAAAAATCTACAAGTTACAGATGATATAAATTCATTTGATTGCATTTTTAACTTTTCCTGAATTTTGTTCTTCAATGAAGTAAAACTCATATGACGTGTAATTCTAATTGCTCTTCTACTCCCTTAAAAAATAACACCTTCGTCTCCTTCGTACATTCTTCCATCACTATAAATGAAGGTGACAATTGGAGCAGACATAATATTCATAAATGTACCTACAAATAAATAATAAAGTAAATTTAAACATAAAAAATAGAGTTAAAAAAGCAATTTGTTTTTAAAAATATTGAAAAACACAAAAAATTTACAAATTACATTTTTTACCTGAACAACTGGACTGTAACGTAAGGCTTTGTTTTACGTCGGGTGCAACTACGTGTGCGGTTCTCTGGGTCGAACGGGTGTGTGGTTCTCTGGGGCGACGGGGGTTTAAATAGCAACTCCACGTAAACCGCAAGTCTGATCTGCGGTTTATTAAAATTAATATTTAATACAAACCGCAGTTCGCACTTACGGTTTACTGTAAAAATAATATTTAATTCAAACCGCAGATGCGACTTGCGTTTTATGTGAGTAGAAATTTGTATTTTTTTTGCAACCGTCGGGTAAAGGGGGGCCGGTTAAACCCCAGTAAAACCGCAACTCTGACTTGCGGTTTTACAAGTATCGTTTTCTGTGTTTTTTTACCCATTGGACAACAAGACGGTGCTGGTCAAAGACCAGTCAAACCGCAATTCCCACTTGCGGTTTCATAGTTGTTTTTCCACGCTGGCTTCCACGTAATCACGTTGCTGACGTAGCAACGAAACCGCAATTCGGAGTTGCGGTTTGACCGAGTCAACTACCAAAACAGACCCATGCTGGTAATATTTTTCAAAAAAGACCCATACTGGTAATTTTTTTAAAAAATAAACCCACTTGGGTCAATCAGCCCTTCAACTTTTACTAGGAAGATAAAAAAAAACTCAATACACGACATTATTCTATTAATTATAATCTTAAAATAAGCAAAGAATTCCTTATTCTACATCTTTTTTCTTCTTCTTCCTTAATTCCCGTTCATACTTTTTATTTTATCCTTATTCTTAAAATTAAATATACATAAGTTACAATAGATACAACAAATTTTTCTGAATGTCTCTTTTTAGAATAAACCAATAACTTGTATTAATCATAGAGATGAAAGGAACAGAGATGAAATAATACAAAGAAATATTATCAAAGAAATTGAGTGAGAAAAGTAAATACAGAAATAGAGAAAAAATGAGGGAAAACAAAAGGGCAGCACATATAACACTTTAAATAGATGAACAACAAATTGATGAAGCCACACTGAATAGCAGAATTCAATTTATATACAAAGGGAGAAAATGAGTGGGAAAATGGTTAAGGAGCAACAGACTCCAACAGCCAAAATAACAGAAAACAGAAACTTAAACTGAAAATGAGGCAGAAGGCAGCCAAAGGCAGTTAAGGTAGGTAAAAGCCCCTCGCAAGCTGGGAATGAAGGTTGAACATTCCCAGCTTAGAGCATGAATCTCGAAAAACTTGAGGAAGCAAAAGCTTAGTGAGAAGATCAGCAAGTTGTAAAGATGAATAAACTAGAAGAAGCTTGATGAGGCCATGGTTGACTTTCTCTCAAACAGCGTGACAATCAATCTCAATATGTTTGGTATATTCATGGGATACTTGGTTGGTGCCAATCTGAATAGCAGAATCATTATCACAGAAAAGCAAGGGGGTGATCATAAACAAATTGAAAATCATCAAGCAAATAAGTGAACCATTGTACTTCAAAGTAGTGGCAGCTAGAGCTTGATATTCTGCCTCAGAAGTGCTACACGAAATAGTTGCTTGCTTCTTAGATCACCAAGAAATCGATGAATCTCCAAGATATATGGTGAAGCCAGTGACAAAGCGTCGTGTCTCACTACAGCCGGCCTAGTCATAATCACTGAAAGCTTTCAACTACAATGGGCTAGAGGAAACATGGAAGATGCTAGATCCTTAGGCTTGTTTCAAGTAGCGTAGAATGCGAAAGGCAGTTCGCTGGTGCAGATCAGTGAGTCGAGATGCAAATTGACTTAGCATTTGCACTGCATGAGTGATGTCAAGGCGAGTGGTAATGAGGTAAATGAGTCTCTTAAAGGGAGAAGGACCAGGGAGGGATGAACCAGAATCAGAAGTTAAATGGGAGGTGTAATCCAAAGGAGTTGAGGCAGGTCGAGAAGCCAAAAAACCAGCATCAGAAAGAAAATCAAGGGTATACTTTCTCTAACTCAAATGGATACCAGATTTTGTTTGAGCTACCTCAATGCCCAAGAAAAACAGCCAGTCACCCAAAACCTTTACCTTAAAAGATTGATCCAACAAGGCAGTAATAGAATGAATTTCAACCAAGTCATTGCCAGCCAAAACAATGTAATCAACATAGATCAAGAGGGTTGTAACACTTCCCTTTGTGAACTTCAAGAACAGAGAGTGATTTGAAGAAGAGAAATCGTAACCATGAGAGATAAGGAAGGCAGATAATTTGGCATACCATTAGTGACTTGGTTATTTTAAGTCATAAAGGGATCGATTCAGTTTACAACCTTGACCAGGAGCAACAGGGAGACTAGGAGGGAGTTGCATGTAAACTTCCTCATGTAATTCTCCATGAATAAAATCAATATTGACATCCAATTGCTTTAAGTGCCAGTTATGAATTGCTGCCAAAGCAAGAAGGAGCCTCATACTAGTTAGTCTAGCCTTCCAACTAAGTATATCCTTTAGCCACAAGCCTTGCCTTTTATTGTTCAACAAAGCCATTAACATGATCCTTAATCTTATAAACCCAAAGACAGTCAATCACAATTTTACCAAAAGAAAGTGGAGTGAGAGTCCAAGTGTGATTCATTTGGGGAGCAAGTATCTTAGCCTCCACGACTTTAAGCCAGCAACAATCAGCTTTGGACACCTCAACATAACTTTAGGCTCGATTATAATGGAAAAGTGTAGATAAAGTGACAAAAAGAAGGAGATAATAATTACAATGAAAATCTTTCAAATATGAAAGAGGAACATGAACTCGGGTGGATTTACAAATCGGTTGAGGCTTGACTATGGGGGAAAGAGAATCAACATTGGAGGTTGTATTATTTGATAAGGGGGATTAGAGAGTTAAAAAATAGTGTTATTAGCAAGGTGCGAATCATGTTGGGAAGTATTTGTAGGCATAGCAGAATTATTGATAGGAAAAATGAAAAAAGGTAGTTGCTGATATAGAACATGATCAAAGAGAATGGTGTTACTGGTAGGAATACGTATAGGGTCGAGGTGGCTAGCAAAACAATTATGAGGATAAGGAAAGTAGTTCTCATAAATGTGACATTTTGGGAGACACTCAAATTGTGTGTATGCATGTTAAAAAACAAATATCCCTTAGTATAAGCCTTAAAACCCAGAAAAATGCATGGATGAGCACGATAATCTAATTTTTTGCTACTAGCCTTGATGGTGCTAGAGTAACACATAACCAAAAACTCTTAAATTATTAATGTCACAAAGCTTGCGATGTAGTTTTTCAAAAGGTGAGACATGTTTTAGGAAATGAGTAGGTATGCAATTGATTAAATACACAACATGACATATAGAAAAACACCAAAAAGTTAGGGGAAGATTACTTTGAAAAAGAAGAGCCTGAGTGACATTGAGGAGGTGCTGGTGCTTCCTCCCAACAATGCCATTTTGCTCTAGTGTTTCAATGCAAGTTGTTTGGTGTATGATTCCCTTGGTTTGATAAAAATTAGTCATGAGGAATTCTGCACCATTATCAGTTCTTATGATCTTAATGGAACTATCAAACTGATTTTCTATAAGGGAAACAAAGCTGGTTATACGGGTTCTTGCTTTCAAATTTGTGCATCATAAGGTAAACTCATGTGTAACGTGTGTGATCGTCAACAATAGTTAAAAAATACTTGTGACCTTGAAAAGAAGTTTTGGAGCAAGGGCCCCAAATATCTATATGTATGAATTTAAAAGGTTTGGAAGCATGAGAGATACTCAAGGGAAAAGAAAGCCATTTCTGCTTTGCTAAATGACAAGTATTACAAACAAAATGTTTATTACTGAAAATGTATGGATAACATCTAAGCATGGAATGTAATCGCTCATGAGATAAGTGTCCCATCCTAAAATGCCACAAATCAATGGGTATAATAGTACATTTGGGGTGTGCTATAGCGGAACTAACATAGGGAGGTTGAATGTGATTGGCCGAGACAATGCATAGTCCTCCTATAGCTTTAACTATACTAATCTTCTTCATGGTCTTGATGTCCTGTATAATGTAAGAATTAGGCTGAAAAAAAATTGACATTTAAGTAAAGAGACTAATTTGGATATAGAGATTAGGTTTAAAGTGAATGAAGGAATATGTAGTACTTCTGTAAGGATAAAATGCTCATTAAACTTGACAGTTCCCGAATGAATGGTGAGACATGTTGACCATTTGGTAATCTGACCTCTATGGGTTCTATGGACCTATATGTATAAAAATGCATGATTTAAGAATAAACATGATCTGTAGCTCCCAAGTCCAATACCCAAGGAGTTATGCTTTTGGCAGCAGATATGACATGATGAACCATGACACCTGGACTTTGTGAAAATTGCAAGAGACAAGTAGAGACAGAGCTAACTTGATTGACATAAAAGGCACTAGGTGCAACTAAGTTTCCTTTAGTGCAATGCTAGATTAAAACCTTGATAGCTTGATATTGTTGTGGTGTGAAAAGAACCTCTTAACTCTTAGTAGAATTTGGTTGTTGCTAGTTTGAATCCTTGACTTTACTCTCAAGGGTCACAATGCTATTAACATTAGAACTTTTCGCAGTTCCTTTTGAAATTTTGAGGGAAGTCATGCTTTCTATAGCATACCTCTACAGTATGCTCGAACCTGCCATAGTGAGTGCATAACTTTCCATTTCCATTTTGATTTGTGCTTCCTTTAATTCCTTTAGAACCAGGAAACCCATGTTTCCTATAATACACACTCTCATTGTGCCCACTCCTCCCATTGAAATTGCCAAAAAGTGAAGTACTTGTTGAATTCATAAGACTCTTCCCCTCATTACTACTGATTCTAGCCACAAAACTAGCACCTTGTATTTTCGTTTCTTATTGAACTATGAATGAAAAAATCTTTGGAACAGGTGGTAAGGGTTCCATAAGAAGGATGTGTGATTTTACATTGTTGTATTGTTCATTGAGGCCATGAAGAAATTGCATTGCTTAATCTTCCTCTTTTCATTGAGCTATAGTAGTGGACACTCCACAGTCACATTTTGTCATACACCTATAAATCAGGTTCAGCCTCAAGTTTTCAAGCTCATCCTAGATTATTTGCATCTTAGTGAAAAACTCAGTCACACTTTGGTCACCTTCTTTGATTAAAGAAGCCTCCATTTGCAGATCCAAAACACGTAACCTATCGCCATAAGCGTACCTAGATTTCAAATCATCCCAAATTTGCTTAGCGTTGTCCATCCAAACGATGCTTTGATGAATGGTGGTGGAAACCAAACGAACTAGCCATGATGCCACCATGTTATTGCATCTCTTCCACGCTAAACACCCTGTCATCTCGAGCTGTAATAATCAATTTACTCCACGTGTGATAATTGGAACAATAAAGAAGCTGTGAAACCAGTGTTGTTGCGGGATTTTCGTTCGGATGCAAGTAAAGAAAGTTGTGGACTTTGGAGGGTTGATTAAAATCAACGATCATGTTTGAGGAAGAAGGAGAAGCCATGGACAAAAGTCAAAGCACGCAGCAGACGTCTTCAAAGGAAGAGCTTTGATACTATATCAGAGAAATTAAGTGAGAAGAGTAAATGCAGAAATAGAGAAAAAATAAGAGAAAAGAAAAGGGAAACACACATACCACTTGGATAGATCAGCAACAAACTGATGAAGTCACACTGAATAGCAGAATTTAGTTTATATGCAAAGGGAGAAAATGAGCAGGAAAAATGGTTAAGGAGCAACCAACTCTAACAGCCAAAATAACAGAAAACATAAACTAAAATAACATAAAACAAAAACTGAAATAACAGAAATTGAAATTGAAAATGAGGCAAAAGGCATCCAGAGGCAGTTAAGGTAGCTAAGAAATATCAACACATGTTAAGATAATTAATGCATATTGAAATTTATAAAAGTTTATAGCTAATTATGTTATTAAATGAGTTTTGATTAATCATTAATGCATTATTGTTTATTTAAAGGACAAAAAATATTCATGAATGTTTTTAATTGATATTTTATTTGATGCACAACAAAAATATAAAAAAATAAAAATAAAATGATTTTAATGTTGTTTCACTACTTCCTCTCGACACGTATATAAGAAAAATACTTAATTTCACACAGATTAAGAAAGTTAGTTAACTTCATTCAATTTTATTGATTTGATAAAAAAACTAAGATATACTTCGTATATTACCCTTAATAATTCCCTTTCACATGTAAGGAGAATTTGAAAAGGAGACCACACATTTAATAGTGAGTCAGTCTTGATAGTAGATATTAATACCACATAGTCTCATCTCTTCTTACTCTATATTTGCATTTGTTTCACATGGCTTTATTTTTTCCTATGCCTCTACAAAGTAGAATGTGAGAGAACAAAATATATTTTTTGGAGCATTACTTATTCAAGGATTAATTAATTTTTCTTGGAAACTCATTTATTGGTATGTTGGAAAGTTAGTATTGTTAGAAAACTTAATCAAGGGTATTTTTGGAAAGTTAGTATTAAATAGGTTTTAGTTAGTTAAAATTTGCTTATATTTAAGTCCAAAAATTTTATGTCTTTTTTTGCTTATATATGAGTCAAGAGGGAGTATTTCTTTTAGCTAAATTATAATAAGTATCCTTCAATTTATTCAATTGTTGATATTTTGTCTTCTTATTTTTAATTGCTCACATTTTTTGTCTCTATTTTATAATCCGATGACATTTGAACCATGCGATAGATGATAATCGTTAACGGTTAAACTATTAACATTAACTTTCCACATGACTTAATTAAATAACTTCTCATGTTGATACATGGGTATAAAACTTATGTTTAGCATAAAAATAGGGGGAAAAGTTCTTTATTTTTCCCTTTAAAACTAAAAGTTTCATGTTTTTAGCCATATGTCAATGTGGAAAGTTATTTAATAAAGTCATGTGAAAAGTCAACGTTAACAGTTTAACAGTCAACGACTATCTTCTACCAGATGATTCAAATGTCATCAAATTATAAAATAGAGGGAAAAATGTGAGCAATTAAAAATAACGGAACAAAATATTAGCAATTGAATAAATTGAGGGACACATATTATAATTTAGTCATTTCTTTTTCATTTTAATGGATTGAAAATTAAAAAATAAACTAAAAATAAAATTCAAAGAAAAATTAAAAATAAAATAATTTAATTTTTTTACTTTATATTCATTAAAAATAAAATAATTTTAATGTTTTTACTTTATATTCTTAATATTTTGATATTTTATTTATTTTTAATTTTTTGAGCTTTTTTTACATCAAATAAAATACCAATTAAAAATATTGATATACATTTTTATCCTTTAAATACATTAATGATTATTAAAATAAGAACTTATTTAATACCACTATGAACTTTTGTAAAATTTAATGTTGATTGATTATCCTTAGTCAATGACATGAAAACATTGATTAGCATTCTCCATAGAAATTTGGTCACCGTTGGAGACGCAATACTCCCGTAAAGAAGAAGGGAGGCAAATGTAGTACTCCATAACAAACACAGGGGAGACAAATACATTAATATAGAGAGCGACTGCAAGGGGGTAGTTGCAGGGAAGACAAATGTACTAATCTTATTTTTGAATATTTCATTTGGATAATATAATTCAAATGTATAGAATTTTTAATTTTTTTGTTTGTACAAAATATTCTTTGTACTGATGAGATTGGTGCAGAGTATTCATGATGACTCATTTCTACCAAAAAACCTTAGTAGAGTCTCTCTTGCATGTACTTTAATTTCCACCAAATATAAACATTTATTTTAATATTAAATAATAATTAATAATTGAAATCTTCTTAAAAATTTGTATCCAAACAAAATGTTGCATAACAAAACATTTAAAATTTTTAATAAAATTAATTTTTCTTTTATAATTGTTCGTCTAAACCCAAAGATAACTTATGTTTCCAAAAAAAGTGGGGAAGCAATAGAGCATGTAAGCGTAATTTTGTTTAATCTCATTTTGCATCCATAAAAAATTAATACATTAATAAGAAGAAATTTGATGGTGAGCTTGTTCTGTTTTTGAGAAATAAAAACAGATTTACAAATTTGATGTAATGAGACGAAAATTATCATAAAAGAATAAGAAGAGTCAGCCAAATAAAAATACATTTAAATTAAATATTAATTACTTAAGAAATCAAACACTGAGTTACACACTATGCATTTTTCTTCCTAAGAAAGAAAATAAAAAGCAAAAACACGCTACCACCAGTCCTATTATCAAATCAGAAGAATTTTGATAAGAATGGTTATAGAAGGTTGAAATAATGATTAAAATATTAAGTGATTTAGATATTTATTTTTATTATATTTTATTTATTTTGTATCTTCAAAATTGATATAAAGATAATTTACGATTGTTATTGATAGTAACTAAGACCTTTATTTGGTTATGATTAATTGATTATTAATTAAAATATGAAATCTTTATTTGTTTACCTCTACTAAGTAGTAGATTCTAAAGGTCCAATGCATGATGTGGCACATGACTAAAGGAATAACACATAACAACTTAACTAGTTAATCAATAGGTGAGTTATAGGGTAAGGTATGGTTGACAAGGATATTGTAATGTTCTTATTTTCAACCATGAACAAGTATGCATATATGGGGATATTTGTTTGATTTTATTGGAGTTTCCTTATTTGCACCTTGTATTTTGTGACCAGGGCTTAATATTAGTGTATGTATGGTTCAGGTGGGTTTGGTTTTGAGAAAAAAAAAAAAGAAAAGAAACTAATTATTTTAATTGATTTGAGTGAGTTTGGATTACTCAAATTTTTTTCTTTTACCTGAACCACATCAAACTAATTCAGATTCAGCGAAAATTGATTAAAAGATTAAAAAATCAAATTTTTTATATTAAATTATAAAAATAATTTTATACATTAAACTAACAAATCTATTAATCTACTAAATTTGTATTTTCATATATACCAAATTAGTCAAATTAAATTATTAAATCAACTCAAGACAATACAAACAAAATATAAAATAAATATACAATAATATGAGTTTAATTAATATACACTGTTAATGTAAAATATTTTTACAGTGATGTTTAATCATAACTTTTCATTTTAAAGTACTAATTAGTAGAGTCAACAAACTTATCATGAATTGAATGTCAGTGTAAAAATCTTTACATTGACAATGTATACCAATTAAATTCATAATATATATATTTTTGGTTTGGTTCGGATTGGGTTAGAATTTTGAAGCGTTAAAATTGTGAATCAAATCAAACATGATCGGTTTTGTTCGGATTCATAATCGATTAAGTGAAAAAACTAAATCTAATTAATTAGTTCAGTTTAAATTATTAGTTTCGTTGGATTGATCCAAACTAATGAACCATCTTCCCTTTACATCTTGTTGAGTTTACTTTCTTTTAATATATTTGCTTTTTAACTTTAAAAAAACTTAGTGAGTCAAGTGACAACATTTTAAGTTATATTCTGTTTGAGGAATAACGTAAATACAAAAATAAAAATAAGAAATGTATAGTTATACCCTTTTTCTAATTTACTTTCTTATCCATAATAATCTAATTAAAAATAAAATTAAAAATTTATAACTACCCTTCTAACACGTTCCATATTTATGTGACCATTTATATTATGGTGTGTTTGGCGAGCTTGAAGAGTAATTGCATAAGAAAATTTTATGAAAAAATGTGACACAAACATATGGGACACACTTATTCAGTTTTGGTGTTTCCCACACTTATGTATTACATTCTACATGTTTGTGGACTAACTCTAATTATTGTTTTTCTTCCGCTGTATCTCTCTTACTTGTATGGGAATAAGAACACCATGTGACACACATAATCTAGTTTCCTTTAATTTACATAAAAAACAGTAATGTAACACATTGAGGAAAGGGAAGCAGTGAAAACACTCAAAAGCAAAAACAAAAAAGAAAAAAGATAATTTTATCTTTTATGTGCTTAATTATTCTATGCGACAGAGAGTTGTATCCAGTTTTTTCTAGTAACAAGGTTTTTGCCTTTTGTCATGTAGTGTCTATTTTTCCTTCGCAGCAATTATTTAACAAATCAAAATGAATTTCTTTTTTCCTTTTACCAAATTCTTTCTTGTGATGATGGGCATGAGATTTACATTAGCTTTTTCCCGTAAAGCTAGACTTTGTTTTTGTTCACATTAAATGTACATATGTGCCTAACTTTCCGAGAGGAGTTAAGAAAAATAAAATAAAGCACAATTCGCTTTCATTGCCGTATATGTGGTACTGAGTCTTTCACATTCACATGACCTATAAAAACAAATGTGGATAAGTTAGCTTTCTATAGAACATTGATGACACAGAGATAGCTCTTTTTTTATATTTTAATTAATTAAAAGTGTTATTCAAACCAATGCTTGAGATGCCAGTTATGCAGAGAATTACATTAATATTTTGTTTTACAATCTCCATTGGTTTATGATCATTTTCTAGGGTGTTAATGGGTCAATTTGACGAAATAATAATCTGAATCAAACTAATTAATTTGGTTCGATTTTTTTATTTGATCAGGTTTGGACCTGAACCAAATGGAATACAATCGACCATGTTTGGTTTGCTTCAGAGTTTTAACACTTCAAAATTCTGACCAAGCCCAAATCAAACTACAAATATATATTATTAGAGTTTAATTAGTATACACGTCGTGTAAAATTTTTTACACAGACATGCAATCACAAACCTTAATTTATAATAAATTTGTTGACTTTATGATAAATTAATACTTGAAAAGTCATATAAATAAAAATAGAGTTTAATTAGTATACACTATTAGTGTAAAGATTTTTACACTGACAGTCAATCATGATCCTTCATTCATGGTACTTAAAAAGTTACTATTTTAAAAGTATTATAAATGAAAAGTCATGATTGACTGTCAGTGTAAAAATCTTTTACACTGACAGTATATACCAATTAAACTCATAAAAATATGTGATTAAATATCAGTGTAATATTCTTTTACACTGTCGGTACATACTAATTAAACTTATATTATTATATATTTATTTTATATTTTATTTGTATGGAGTTGCTTTAAACATATACATTTTATTGTTTGTATTGTATTGAATTGTTTTAATAGTTTAATTTGATATATATATATATATATATATATATATATATATATATATATATATATATATATATATATATATATATATATATGAAGAACTTGATTTTTTATTATAAATAAAATTATGAATTTAGTAGATTAACAAATTTGACTCATTTAAGATATAAAATTATTTTTTATGATTTAATAAAAAAAATTTAATTTTACAGATTTGACTCATTTAAGATATAAAATTATTTTTTATGATTTAATAAAAAAAATTTAACTTTTTACTTTTTATTAATTTTTTATAATTTAAACCTAACCAACCTGATTTTCATTAGTTTTGTTTGATTTAGTTCTAGAAAAAAAATTCCAACCATCTAAATCAACCAACACCAATGAAAATTTATTAATTTGTCTTTCTTGTTTTTCCAAAACGTAACCAACTCCACATTAGCTTTCTATAGAACATTGATGACAGAGAGATAGCTATTTTCTTTATATTTTATAGAACATTGATGACAGAGAGATAGCTATTTATTCAAACCAATGCGTGAGACGCCAGTTACGTACGGAAAATTACATTAATTTTTTGTTTTATAATCTCCAATATTATATGATCAAATTCATATGCATGGAACATATACCCAGAAACGACAAATCATTATAGTATATATAGTAATTAATTAATAGGGGTTTCCAAAATAGGTCAATCATAGGTTACTTATTAATATGCATACTGCTGCTGTAGGAACATATTTGGAACTTTACAAAATTAGGTTTGTCCGGATCCGTAATTTTGAATTGGATCTTTATAAAATCTTTCTTTAGTGTGATGTTAACTAAAACCATCTAGTAATTGGTTAGAGGTTTCACAGACAACTAGTTTAGGTATAGAATAATCAATAACCATAATGTGAATTTTTGAAATTGAGTTAAATCTCTAATTGAAATAATCAAACATATATAATTAATCATCCATGATTAGTATTCAAAGATTTACATCTTTTATTATATCAAAATTTAAAATATTTTTAAATATATTAAGAGTAAAAACATGATCAAAACTAAGATTTAACATTCAGAGTATGTTTGTGAATTTGTGAAGGGAACTTATTAGGACTTGTAGAATAAACTAAAGTACATAAACCTAAGTTTTAAAACGATCAAGTGAAATATCGAACGGGTCCCTGAATGTTTGGAGTACTTACGGTTGGGTCTTTAAAAGATTTTTTCATGCATTTAGGTCCCTAATGTTTAAAAACATATGCAGCAAAGTCCTTTTGTCCTTGATGTCGTCAATGACTACCTCGATCCACCTTTAAATGTTACGCTGGCAGATCCCTATACTTTTTTTGGGTGTAATTTTGTGGTGATTTCGTCCTTTATGTCGTCAATGACTAGCTGGGTGTCCAAGTCAGTTCCACATAAAAATGCAAGTCGAGTGAATAATTTTGTGGTGATTTTATGAGTGTTTCTTTGTGGTGGTAAAATTAAAATTAAAAATAATATCTCTAATTAAAAAATAGAAAATCCATTCTAATTAAATTAATTTTTCATTAAAAACCATGACTTTTTCTAATTAAAACAAATATACTGATTCCATGATTTTTTCCATTTCACAATAGCAATATACATTAAAAAAAGTAACAAAATACATTCTAATTAAATTATTTTTTCATTAAAAACCATGGTTTTTTCTAATTAAAAACAAATATACTAATTCCATTATTTTCTTTTCATTCAAGATAAGCACTATACATTAAAAAAAGTAAAAAACAGAATAAATTCTAATTAATTAATTTTTCATTAAAAATCATGATTTTTTCTAATTAAAAACAAATATATTGATTCCATGATTTTTTTTATTCCACAACAACAATATACATTAAAAAAGTAACAAAATATTTTTTAATTTTTCATTAAGAACGAATATATATTACATGAAAAAATCTACAAACTATAAAAACAGATTGACAACACAAAAATTCATCAACTGAGCTAATTAAATTACAAAATCACACCCAAAAAAAACACCACCAAACAAACATAATTCCTTTTGTGATCCACTTTCATACCCATTAACTTTAATGAGTTTTTGCAGCCAAATACATAGTAAAGTTCCAAACTTTACATCAAAACTTAACCACCAGCAAATCAATTCCAAAAAGAAAACCCTAGCTAGCAGGAAAGTAAAACTCAACATATGTACATAAATTTTTCTTTGTTTTAATAAAAACACTTTAAGGTATAGATCTTAAAATAGGAGCTTCATCGGCACAAAAAGAACAATATGATTTTTTCAAAATTGACAACAACATAAGCAAAACAAATTGAGGGGAAAGATCAGAGTGAGAGAGGAAGACCTAAGGTTTTGGAAACATAATTAAAGACGAATTAGGGAAGGGTTGTGATGAAGAAAACGTTGAGTGGTTGCAGCATAGTCGGGGTTTGGGGAAAAAAACATGGTTTGGGTGAGGAAATAGGGAAAGAGAGTGAGAACAGAATGGATGCTGCTGCAACCATAGTAGAACTGGAATTAGATGGTAGGCCCCAATCTCATGATGAGTTTTCTAAGTTTCAAAGTCAAATTGAAGATTCTAAGTGAGATTTAGTGTTTTTTTCATTTCTTGGCATGTGGAAAGATGCTAGCTTTGGAAGAATTGTGACTTTTGGAGTAATAGGTGTTCCTCTTTATGGGTCGCAGGACAATGAAAGAAGAAATCGAGAAGTGAGGGTGTGACCAAAGATGTAATATTCTAAATTTCTAATAAAATATTAATATATATATATATATATATATATATATATATATAATTTGAAATAAATATCTAATTGTAAAATAATTAACTATTTTAAATATTTAGCTGCAATATTATAAAATAAACAAATATCAAATTTTTAAACTTTTAGTACAATATTATATTATTATAATATGTAAATAATTTAATTTAAAATATTTTTAGAATATATAATATAATCAAAATAATAGAAATAAATTTATATATATATATATATAAGCTGCAGCTTTTGCAACTTCAATAAGTAAAGGGGAAAAAACAAAAATTTTAGGATAAGATTCATTGTACTAACTTTATCCAATTTCAAATTCTTTTATCTATAACAAATGGAACTAAGGTAACTAGAAATTGAAATAGAATTGGGTGCAATCATTAAAAAAGAAAAGAAAAAAAAAGAAGGCTTATAAAAAAGGCTTAGAATTTTGAAAACGTAATAGAAGCATTACTTTGTTTGAATTGAGAAGAGAAGGTATAGTGAAAATCTATTTGAAAGAAAAAAAATTCAAAAATCTTGTATTATTTCAATTACTAAGGTAAGGGGAGCGGAGGACACATTTATCGCTTTTAATTATTATGCTCATTTACTTAATTATTTCAATTATTATTTTACTATATTTATTTAATGAGGTGTCACTAACCTCATTCTATTTATTAATTTTTGTTACTTTTAACTAAAATTATTCAATGAGGTGTTTCTAACATCGTTTTATTTGTTATTTTATGCTACTTTTAATTATAATTATTTAATATGTTGCCTATAATTTTATTTGATTTATTAAATTAGTTTTTTTTAAAACATAATGGTTATTTTTATTATTTTGTATATAAAAAAAATAATTATTAATAAAATTTTTAATTTTTAAATAAAGATTTGAATTAAGTTGTAGTTGGAGGTTTGACCTTGGAGATTTAAATGAGTAAATATTCAAGATGACATATCATTGTATTCTTTTTAAAAAAACCATGGTAAAGAAACTCATTTATCCTGAATAGTCACTACAAAAATAATTCAAATTTTTAGAAAATACATATATATATGTATATAATTATTAAAAATAGATTTATATATATGTGTAATTATTATAAACAAGTATATATATAGATATTTATATTTCTTTTATTTAAATTATTGTTATTTAAATTGTCATTATGTAAAGTATTTATATAATAATTGTTCTCACTCCTTTATTTTCTTGTCTCTTGTAAAAAATGGATTTTTCAAATTTAAAGGATGAATGCACCAAATGCCCCAACCCCTTTTGCTGCAGTTATTTCGGCTACCTTTCCAGGTAACAATGGGCTCACTAACATAATTAAGAATTCAGTTACATTCAGAGGAACTGGTGTGTCAACCTTGATGTTTCACTACGATTTAGATGGACTAATAATGATTGAGGGACCAGTTGTGGTTACGTTTTATCTTCCACCGACTAACTATACAAATCCCTTATTGAATATTTTTCCACCGGTCATGTAAATATTGTAGAAAAAAAATTATAAGTAAAAGGGAAAACCATACATAAATAAAATTTTCCCTATATATATATATATATGTATATAGTAGAAATATATATAATATTGTAAATATGATATGTGAATATATATATATATATATATATATATATAAATATCGTTTTGTTTACGATTTTATTTTATTTTTTTATAAATAATTGAAGGAAAAAAAATTATTATCATAAAATTGAAAAAAAAAATGTTACAAAAGAAAGAAGAAAAGGATGGGTGGCAGCGATAGGCCACCCTAAAGAAAAGAAAGAAACCCTAAGATCTAAATTGCCAGTGCTAAAGGTGACTATGGGTCGTGCTTGGCGAGGAGGTGGGTGGAGGAAGACCCATAAGGGTCATGCTTTTGGAGCTAAAGTTGGTGTTCTGCTTGATGTTGACGGTGGTGGTGGAGGTGAAGCTCAGCGGAGGGGGGAGGAATGAAGTGTGTGTTAGTGAGGAGTGAAGTATGGGAGGATAAGAAATCTGTTTTGGGTTTAGAGATATTATTTTTAATTTTAATTTATTATTTTTAGTGGCTAAAAATCGTCAACTAAAGTACAAGGACCTGTAAGCGTGACATTTAAAGGATGATTGGCGATGACGTCCTAAACAGAAGAACTTCGTTGCATGCATTTTTAAATATTGGGAACCCAAATGCATGAAAGAATCTTTTAAGGATCCAATTGCAAGTCCCAAAAATTCGGGAACCCGTTTGATATTTCACTCAAAACAATCAATATAATGTCACACCCGTATATATTTTTAGTATATTCAAAAAGAAAAATAAAAACCTAAAAATTAAAATAAAATATAAGGACCCATGAACTTCATATCCAACAAAAAAACAACTAAGTTCTAAAGAATCTTCTAATATTTTATAATCATGTATTTAATGTTGTATCTTTTAGGATAGGAATTTGTTTTTGCAATATTTATTTCTATATTTATAATAGCAACTTCAATGTGAATTGCTTATCCGATTACTTAACAAAATGATGCTTATAAGAATCCTGCATTGAAGGAATTTGACATGACATTAAGGGTTTCTTAACAACAAGCATCCAGTCTTATATAAGTACAATTATACAAGTGTTTAATTTGTAAAAACTAATATTTCGTATGAAATTCCATTTAAAGTAACATGGTGAGAGATGCATGTGGGTTAAGAATCTCACCAAGTTTCTAGTAAGAATTTAGCATTGGAGTTGCTTTTAAGGAGATTTTTATTTCTTTTATTTCTATTATTATTAATTAGAAAGATTTATTTCCTTTATTTCTATCATTATTAGAAAATTTTTTTTATTTTATTTTTATCACGCATTTTGTTGATTTGTTCTAATGGTTAAAAATTAAGAAACTCGATTCTTTATGTTTTTTCGATTATTAAGTTTGAAATAAAATTATTCATACAATTAATTTATTGTTTCTAAAAAAATAATTTTTAATTATAAAAAAACATTTTTTACAGAAATATTTTTATTATTTTTAAAAAATTTACGTTGCCACATGAATCGGTCTCCAATGAACCAATTTTTTAAAGAAATAACATCTTGTCTCAAACAAAATAAGTACTGCGTAATTAATTAGATCGAGAAGCCAACATCACTTAGTATCATCCCCGGCTTGATCCATTCTATTGAATTAAGATTAAACAATAAAAAATAAAATAAATTATTTGTCTAAGAGCACATAATTGCCATAAAATTTGTAATTATAAAAAAATAAAGTCAAATGCTTTTTTATTCAATAATTGATTTAATGGAAATGGCATGTAACGTCTTTGATACTCAATTCATGTAATAACATGGCCTGTATCCAGGATGATTCTTGGAATATGAATGAAAAATTATATTATGAATAAGTGGCAGTGAGTATCCCAGTTATTTTTAGATAAACTAAACAAAATGATAATGTCAAGTACCATTTTTTTTTATTTACAGGAGTACCAAAATGATAATGCAGATTACTGTGTAAAAGAGGATTATAATTAAGTTGTGAGGAATCTCAAGTATATGATTCATATTTTTTTGAAGGATATGGAAATAAAAAATTTCATCAAAGGTATTAACATTTGCTTGGAATGTAGTTTACAATTGAATCTCTAACAAAGTTGAATTTGCAAAATGGAATTATTATATGATAATATATGTCATGTCTGTCACAATGAACCAGAATCAATGTCATTTTTCTGCAAACCAGTTTATCAAGTTTGAATGAATTGTTATCACTAGTTAGGTTATCTAAATGTCTTGCCCTTAATTGTTGCTTTAACTTATCGAAACACCTTGTAATTACTAAAGCAGAAGGAAAAGCTTCTAAAAGTATCCTAAGCATAACTTGATTGACTATGTTGTGGGGTATGAATTCATTTTAGGGATCCGTTTAGGTTGAATGATAATAAACTATCAAAAGTAGTAATAAGGCAAACAATAAAATGGAAATAAAAAAAAAAATAGTTTGTTGAAACAATTGATGATGTCATAGAAGATAAGTCGTTACAAGAATAATGATTTACCTTATCCTTAAGTTCAATAGAACGCTACACTTTCAATGTTTTTTTTAATACAATTTAACTTTGATTTATAAAACTAGGTAGTTATTCAAAATCATAATTTCTAAAAAAATTAAATAATTTATTACCATATAATTATCACATATAATTAATTAAATCTTACGTTAATTCCTAAATTAAATTAAAAAAACGTTAAAAAAATAAAAAATCATTGTCATTCGCATTCACATCATCATAAATTTGCAAAATGGAAACTCATTCATTTCCTTCCATGAGTGGTTAGGGCAAACACAATAATATTTTACTAAATTTAGAAAAGAGTAATGTATGGAGTCATTTTTGGCTTTGTATTTGATATTTGCATTTGAAGGAGTGAGTTCTCCAGATTCATTATTTCTTTTACCAATTTTGTAATTTGCAGAATCTCCTAGTAACTTCTCGTGACTATGAAACGTACTGTGCTTGTTAGATAAAATTTTGCTTTTAAAAAAAATTGTCTTAATTCCTATCTTCTAATTAGGTTTGCATCGCATTCTAACTGCTAATTAAGTTTAAACTCCATTGTCATTTTCCTAAACAAAAATATCCCCTGTCATTATTATTAAACACATAAAAAAACAATAATATGAATTTATCTTGACCAGTAGTCAATCCCATTTTATCTATTGTACATATTACATATTAAAAAAAACAATTTAAATTATTTTAAAAAAATAATATTATATTTTTTCTTAAGCGTTATTCTTTTATTTTATGATATATTTTTTTATCAATATAAGTTAATTATATATATATTTTTGGTCCCAAAACTACATCTTATAAAGAGAATGTTATAATTTGGTGTCTAATTGGAGCCTGAATATATGTTACCATGTGAATCGTGGTTTGTGGTTACGTTGTTGAATGAAAGATTCTTGACATATAACACCTAATTTGTTAGTTTAGTATTTTATAAGGAATTAATATATTGAGAATACGTAAAGTTTCAACAAAAAGCAGAGTGAATGGTGTGAATCCGCAATCGAAGACGTTGAAAGTTGAATTTATTTTTTATTTTTTGGACTAAGTTGAACTTTGAAAAGTAGTTAATTACTATTGAAATTGCAGAATACTTTGATTTCAAAAGAGTAAACTATATACATGCCAATTGCCAAGTTGTCATAATCGAAATTATCCAATGCACGATACTACTTAGAGTTAGTTTCCACTCTAAAAGTCAATGCCATGCTACAGCGTTAGCATGTATATGCTTCAATGACGTACGTTTTTTTTATAGGACTATTTTAAATTTATATTCAAATAAAAATTATTGCAATTGTCAAAAAGTTCTGTAATTAATTTAAAAGGTTGATTGTTTGTAAATTATATAAAGGGTTAAATATATTTTTGTTTCCAGCGAATTTTGTTTTTTATTTCAGAAATTTTTATAATTAAAATGTCTCTTAAATTTTATTTTTATTTTTTGCAAATGGTTCTCCCTCCCTAATGGCGCATGTTTGGATTTAATTTAACATATTTTTTGTTCTAGTTACTGTTCATATGTGGATTAAACTATTATTATAAATGTGTAATTGTATTTCATAAAAGGCGTAGATTAAACATATTTTTTGTTCTAGTTTTTGTTAAGTTGTTTTTGTTTGCAAATAGTTGTCCTTTCCAAATGGTGCATGTTATTTTTTGTTCTAGTCACTATTCAGATTAAACTATTTTATAAAAGGTGTAATTATATTTAAATGCTAATTAATTGTTCAATTTTTTTATTTAAGCTAATAAAATTTTATTAAAAAGAAAGTTAAGATTAAAGCACAAGTGGTGACTAGGTACAACCACATGAACCAAATATAATGAGAAAGCAAACATTAATTGTAAAAGTAAGATTAAGTAAAAGAATGAGTTGTTAGACTTGTTGCATGGCACCACTTGTGGTCATAACATTTTGCAGTTAATGTTTGCTTTCTAAGTTGCACCTAGATTTTGTTTGAAAGAATTTATTTACAGTTTATTTAAGCTTATCTTATTATATAATCATTTATCCAAGTGTTTGAATAAATTTATAAAAAAGAACTTATATAGGGTCCATAAGCTGTTTTAAGTTTATTCAAATAAGTTATTTAGAATAATTTTTTGAAAAAACTAATTTAAGCTTATTGAAAATTTGACTTCCTTCTACTCTCACTTTTTTCTTTTTGTTTCTGTTATGATTAAAACTTGTTACCGAGTCTATCTCTATCTTTTTGCATCTCTATCCCTCTCCCTCCCCCTATATATATATATAAACACTTTATTTTCATATAAGAATTTTTAAATTTGTATATCCAAACACAAATCGGAGATGCAAAACCAATTCATATCCAATTTATATCCATATCTTTTTTTGGATTTTACCTCCAATCCAATTAATTGGATATGGATGGAATATTTATTTGGATTTTTAAAAATCCAAATCCAAACTATGAGTATATGCCGTTGTAAATAAAATGTTTCAAAATTTTCATATGTTTTTAAGTATATGAAAATTTTGAAAATAAAAATTATATTATGTGAAAGTTTACTAATAATTAGAAAAAAATACAACTTAGCACATGAATATTGTATTTTATTATATTTAAAATCCTAAATACTCATTGGTTAAATTAGACAAGGTCGATGCATATTACATTTTATTAAATATTGAATTTTTCCTTATCTTTTTAGTAGAAATATTGTATTTTACTTATAGAATAGTCAAATTTTGTACTTTTTAATGCTTCACACAACAATGTGGATATTCTCACATAGGTTTGGATGTGCACTAGAAGAGAATATGAAAAAAAAAATGAAATATTCAACCACACAAGGGTTTGGGGTGTGCACTAGAAGAAAATATATAAAAAAAAAGAGATATTCAACAACACACACATGTGCATATCACAAAAATGTGGAATACATACTAAAACAAAATGTGCATATGACCTATGTAATCTGTGAGATGAATCACAACGTTGTGTTAGAACTTCTGATATTGTTTATCTTTTGGCATGCTGCACACATTTGTGGATATAATCACATTATTGTCACAGATGTTAAAATGACAGTTATGAATTTTAATTTCATTTCAATTAGACTTTTATTTGTTATTTATTGATAAAAATATAAGTCAAATAATTTTTGTGGTAAGTTAATTAAAAATATTTTTTTAATATTAATTATAGTTTTGATAAGGAAAAATTTACATAAAATGTTTATATTGAAATTTGCTAAAAAGTCATATTTAAAATAAAATTAGATTTTAATTATAAACTAATTTTAAACCATTTTCAAAAAATTCAATCCAATTAAATGGATATGTATTTAATCCATATCCATTTAATTATTGGATTTGGATTGCATATGATTTTTAAAAATTCAATCCATGGAAACCCCTACTAAAATTGGTGAATTTCAATAAATTTTAACTAATTATAGAGAGAGTTTCCATTTTTTTCACACCACTCTCAACACAATGTAAAACTTTTAATTTTCATTTTATTTCATCTTTTTTTCTTTCTTGACGAGTCTAAAACGTGAGAGAAAATAAAGATAGAAAATATATTAAAAAAATCCATATCTTCTAATATTAAAAATTAAATTAAGTACAGAGGGTTTTAAATAATTTTAATACAACACTAATATTAAACTGAATTTTTATGCTTTAATTTTTATAAAAAATATTAATTAAAAGTAAGAAATAATATTAATATATTTAAAATTAAAAAAATTCAAAATAAATTATTTAAAATATTAATTTAATTTATGCCAGCAAGTCATTAGGGCCTAAATGATATTAAATTTAAAACCGACCTCCCAAAACAATGTCTTTCATGAAATATAGTTGGCAGAATTAGTCATTTCCAAATTCAGTGATCACTCTGCACCAATATTACATGTAAACAAAGAAAATTATGAATAAATATTTTTAATTTTTGGAAATGTATATACACATTATAAGAACAGGTTCATCTCTAGCCAAATATATTCTACCCATTAATAAAATTAATGCCATTCCCTAAAATAACAAATATGTTAATAGCAGAAATAAAATAATAAATAATTTTTCCAAAAAAGAAAAAAAAGTTAGCACCAGAGAAGATTCCGAATAAAAAACACAAGAAGAATACGTTCTCTTTGATCCTCTCTATATAAGTCACATTCTCTTCACCATTTTTTCAAGAACTCTTTGATTCTCTCTCTCTTCATGTGATGCATTGCCACATCACTGTTTATTAGCAGCGATAATTATATAAGCAACTGTGAAGAATTTGCACATTCTGCAGTTTTGCAAAAGCTGAAAAGCTCAGAAAGCGCGTTTGCAAAAGCTGAAAGCCCAGAAAGCGCGTTTTGTATTCTTCTTTAGTCACTGCTTTTTCTGTTATCATGGGAACTCAAGAACCCGTTGAAAACAATTACGTCAAAAACGCTGTAAGTCTCTTCCTTTCTCTGTTTTTTTTCTTCTTATTACACCAATTTTATTGTTATCATTGTTTCTGGGTACTCTGCTTTTGTATCTTCTAACATAAAAATCAAGCAAAATATGAAGATCTTAAACAAGAAACGTTAAGAAATTTTCTTTAGGTGAAGAATCCCAAGAAAATTTCAAATGGGTAGTGTTTTATGATTGATGCTTTACTATGGTTATGAACTTAAAATCGCACTTTTGTTGCAAATTTTTTTATGGAAAACTTATACATAAGTTTTGGGTTTAATCGTGTTTAAGATTTCTTATTTCTTTTCAAGAATAGGAACCCAAACATATGTTACTAACTAAATTAAAGTTTGTTTATTTTTCAATCTTTGTAATGTTTGCATACAAATAAAGATTTAAGCAATTAATTAAATAAATAACGTCAAGAAACAAACCTTTACAGTGTAATTATTTCCCAAGATTTAAAAATTAAAACCATATTTTTTTATAATGAACGTTCTTTAAAAACGCAATATTCAGTTATTCACTATTAATGAAACGAGATTGCTAGCTTTAAAGTGAACAATTGTTTTGGATTTAGGAGATGAAAATAATACACTGAATATGACAATAAAACTATTTTATATTATTTTCTTTTTCTTTTTCATTTCATTCACTCTGTTTCTTTTTTCTTTATAAAGTATTTTTAGAATTCTCTTCCTCAAGAAATTGGAGCATTTCATTAATTGCGAAAACCCTTTTTTCTATGTTTAGTTAAGAATATTGAAGGTACGCGTGATCTATGGTAGAAGTTAGGGTAGCATGTGGGAAGTGTCATGACATCATCACTCTTAACCATTGTTGACCATAACATTCACTTGCTCTGATTTTAATTTCACAGAGGTTACTGAAAAAAAAAAAAAATAGAGTACATTATTTCCTCCAAAATTAAAGACCCCATCAATGACACTTTTTCATTCAGGTAAGCCCCATGAATGACACTTAAATCATGAATTTTTTACAAGATAAATTTGTTTCTTAAAATATTTTATATAAAATTTTAAAATATTTTAAAGTTGTTATTTAAATTGTTTTAAGGCTAACCTATGGCAAAATGGTTTAAGATTATTTTATTTAAAAATTGAGCAAATTATACTAATAAGCTTCTTAACTTATATTAAGTTACATATAATTTTATTTTTTTATTTTTTATAAGGTGTTGTTGTAATCTATTTTTAAAAGTAGAATGTATGGCTAACTACCCTAGATTAAGTACATGCATAACTTATATACAAACCAGAAAAATGTAAGATAATTCAAATAAATTTTAGAAGGTATTGTTGTAATTTACTCTTAAAAGTTTCTTTAAACATGTGATATAAGTTAGTCAACCCAAACACACATGTTATGTGAAACCAACTTCAACAACAAAAAAAAAAGGCTTGGAATCTTTTTCTCTTGAACTAGAAATTTAAAAGAGAGAAATATTTTTTCTAAAGAACTACCTCCAAAGTATAAATATATTTATCTAAAATAATTTTAAATATATAGTGTGTGCATTGGATGTAAAAGAGGGTGTGTTGAAGAAAGAAGTGAGGTTGAGTCATGCACTACACCAATGACTTTAAAAGATGAAAATGTTGGTTGACTCATTAAATAAAATAGTTTTTATTGCATTTAATTATTCTTGTTGTTATCCCTCATGATTTGGTGATAAAATTATTCACGAGTAAACGCTATAGTTGTATAGGTGGAAGTGAGTTATCTTATTTTATTAAGCATTTGGGCACAAATCTCTTCGGAGATGATGTCATCGAAGCGTGTCATTTCTTTTACTTCATATTTTATACAGAATTATCAATTTGTTTTTCTAAAACTTACAAATATTTTAAATTTTTTTTTTTTACTTAAGAACTAGATAGTGGATATAAGATGCTGTTTGTTTAAAAAAAAATTTTCAAGAAAAAGTGGTGTTTTGATTAAATAACTAGTTTATATATTTTTTAACAAATTATAAATACACCCCTTAACTTTTACTAAATTACAATGTAACTTTACTCTTTATTTTTTTTTTCATCTTTTAAGTTTAAAAACATTACATTAATACTTTTTATCTTCACACTATTCATTAAGAAATATGAAAGTAATGCTTAAACAACATATATGCATGTTTGTAATTATACTAAATTTTAGAAAGTGTTCTATATTTTTTGTGTTTGTGTAAATTGTTTGTACTTAATAAAAATATTTTTTTCTTTTTTAAGAAGAAAATCTTATACGCTTTCAATTTTCATCAAAAAAAGTTTTTGAAAAAAATATTTGTAAGTTGTAAAGTCCAGGATTTCCTTTTGGAAAAATTAATTAATATGGAAACTTGTTATTTTATTAAAAAAAATTATTTTAAGAAGAATAATACAAACGGATCCTATGTTTAAGGTTTTCTTTTGTCTTTTTATATACAGAATTTGAATTTTAACGACAAAATGTATATTTTAGCACAATTTTAACTTTGGTGTTTTAGTAAACGTTTTCACATTAATTCTTCTCCTCTTCACATCAAACAAGAAATAAATGGTTTTGAAGTCGGCGAACAGATAAATTAGGTATGGAGAACAAATATTAATTTTATTTAAATTAATCCATTGGATCCCAAAAAGTTTTAACTACAATAGAATCTAAATAAGTCAACCCATTTAATCTACTATGACCGTTGAATCATATTTGATATTCTAGATTGGCTCATTTTGATCTTATCTCAATGTAGATAAAATTGAGTTTATCATTTTATTTTTTTGAGGAAAGAGTGTATCATTTTATATATGTTATTATAATATTAATTAATATTAATATTACTTATATGATACTTTCTTGATAAATATGTATGACAGTTTATTCTGCTGTGCTGAAAATAATACTTATATTGTTATTGTAATTTTTTTTTGAGATTTTTTGGTGCCGCTTTATACTTGAGTATTAATTACTTTACATATCATAATTATTCGTAGGGTTCTCCTTAAGAAATTAAAATAAAACATTATTAGAAAAATAAACTAAAATAAAACATAATTAGAAAAACAAAGCAAAATCAAAAAAGAAAAACAAAGCAAGAATTTATTAAGAATTCAACACAAACATGAATAAAGAAAATACCCAGTAGTCGAATGAAAAAGGGATGAAGTATAGATGTCTTTTGGGTTAGATAATTTTTTGAATTAATATCATTATATATATCAATTTTTTTTAATTAAAAAAGTTATTGTAAATTATTTTCATGAAGATGTGTAGCTACTCACCAGATGACTATGCCTATTAGGGATCAATACATATTATTCCAACCTCTTGATTCAATGTAAATTTTTTATTCTTTTTGTTTTTGTTAAGCTTACTCATTGAATTTGCAATGTTGAATGAACAGACTGAAGAAGAGATACGGAGGCAGAAGGCAATTGATGATTGGCTTCCAATTACTTCTTCAAGGAATGCAAAATGGTGGTACTCTGCCTTTCACAATGTCACTGCTATGGTTGGTGCTGGTGTTCTTAGTCTCCCATATGCCATGTCTGAGCTAGGATGGTATATCATTCAAACCCAAATTGCATTACCTTCGTTTTAAAGATTGTTGCAACATCTTTTCATCACATAATCATAAACAAAATGGGCAAAATGTTTATTGCAGAAATTATGATTTTTTAGTTTCTTTTTGAAGATTGTTGCAACATCTTTTCATAATGAACAAAATGAGGAAAATGTTTATTGCAGAAATTATGATTGTTTTTAGTAAATTGTTTTCCAGTTACAATGTGAATAGGCTCAAATTGAATGAGTTGGAGATAACAATCAATATTTTTGGGATTTTGTCTTGGTTAAGAATCAACAATTGAAAGTTTGGTTGAAAATGACACTGAAAATAATTGAATATCATGGGAAGAAGGTAATAATCACACCAAGTTTTTTTTTTTTTTTGTCAAATTGCATGCTAAATCCCCTCAATGTTAGAAAGTATTAGACTAAGTGCTAACACCCCTTATTTTACACTAACAACACCTTAGTTTTAAAAATATTGCAGTGACACTTCCTTTTATGTTATACTAACAGCCTAGCTTTCTAGAATGAAAATTAATGTAATGCTTAAAAAAAAAAGCAGGAAATACGTGTAACTTTATAAAATCTCAAGTGTAAATTACTCGAGTAATTTCTACAAAAAAGTAAATTCTACTTTTGATTCTTTAACATGATTAGCATTTATAATTTGTATAGGCCACTTGTTATGACCTCAAAAAAACATTTTAGTATAGATTATGTGCTTTTGTTTTTCTAATTTGAGGATCGCTATGTTTTATTCAGGGGACCTGGTGTAACTGTGCTAGTTCTGTCTTGGATCATTACCCTCTACACACTGTGGCAAATGGTTGAGATGCATGAAATGGTTCCAGGAAAACGTTTTGACAGGTACCATGAACTTGGCCAGTATGCCTTTGGTGAAAAGCTAGGACTTTATATTGTGGTGCCTCAACAACTTGTGGTTGAAATTGGGGTGAACATTGTCTATATGGTCACTGGGGGAAAATCCTTGCAGAAGTTCCATGACACTGTGTGTGACAGCTGCAAAAAGATCAAATTGACCTACTTCATTATGATTTTTGCTTCTGTTCACTTTGTACTGTCTCACCTTCCCAACTTCAACTCCATTTCTGGTGTATCTCTAGCAGCAGCTGTTATGTCCCTGAGGTACAAACCATAACTTTTTTAATTATACAAGTTTAATTGCACTTTTGATTTTATTTTTTTTATTTTCCCCCACAAATTTAATTCCTTGATGACTTGAGTGCTTGACATCTAATATTTAATAGAAATACTGATGTGTAACTATTAACTGCGACTTTAACACGCTTTAAGTGTGTTTGATTAACCATTTAAACTCACCTTCAATAGAAAAATATGTGTTTCAAAACACAGGCACAAGTAATGTGAGTAGCTTTTGTTTGAATGGTTGTTACACTGAATGTAATTAGTTTTCATAACACCCTTATATTATGTAACAACACTCTACTGCTCATGTTGGCATTTTTGTTCAATATTAAATGTTAATTAACAAATGAATCAATAGTAAAAACACCCATGGCATGAAGAGTTTTTTGACAATTGCTATATAAAATTTGTGAAGGAATGTCTGCAACGGTGGCATCATAAGGTTCAATTGTGTGTTTTTATAGCGAAATTTTAATCTTCTGTTATGTTTCACCATTGACAACACTTATCAAAAGTACATTTAACTCTTGTCTGCATCCATTTTTTTATCGCCAACCATCTTAAATTAACTGATTGAATTGGAATACAAATGGAAACTTGAATTGAACATTCTAACTTCAACTTCGGTGTTTACATTGTTCTACAGTTACTCTACAATTGCCTGGGCAGCTTCTGCTCATAAGGGTGTTCAAGAGGATGTACAGTATGGGTACAAAGCCAAGACTACAGCAGGAACATTCTTTAACTTCTGTAGTGCCCTTGGTGATGTTGCTTTTGCCTATGCTGGACACAATGTGGTGTTGGAAATCCAAGCAACAATTCCATCTACACCAGAGAAACCATCCAAGGGTCCTATGTGGAAAGGAGTGGTTGTTGCTTACATAGTTGTGGCTTTATGCTACTTCCCAGTTGCCCTTATTGGTTACTGGATGTTTGGCAATGGAGTTCAAGATAACATTCTCATCAGTTTAGAGAAACCAAAATGGCTCATTGCAATGGCTAACTTGTTTGTTGTGATCCATGTTATTGGAAGTTATCAGGTGAAATCCATTTTCTCTTAAACATTTTTGGTTCAAAATTAAAGTCACAGAACATAACTCATTTTTTTATGCAGATTTATGCAATGCCAGTGTTTGACATGATTGAAACTGTGATGGTGAAGAAGTTGAACTTCAAACCTAGTAGAATGCTTCGTTTTGTTGTACGCAATTTGTATGTGGGTAAGTAAACATTTCCTAATAATTAATGTATGTGTTTTTGGCTATAGGTATATTTCACTTCTCATTTTGGTCTGTGGCTCAATGCAATTGATGTATCATTCTCTTTTGTTTTCAGCATTCACAATGTTCATTGGTATTACCTTCCCATTCTTTGGTGGTCTCTTGGGATTTTTTGGAGGATTTGCATTTGCACCAACAACATACTTTGTAAGCCAACTATATTAGTGAACTTAATAATTTTATAATGTGATTCATTCACAACTCACTGAATATGATAATTTTGGTTACTTTTATCGTAAATGTTAAATGTCTTAAAAATTATATAAACGATAATTGTGACTGAATAACAATATAAAACTGTGATACCTTTAAACTTAATGCTTTAGGGGAAAATTAGTTCTTAACTGTTGATTTTTTTCTTTTTTAAATTTCAGCTCCCTTGCATCATGTGGCTTGCAATCTACAAGCCAAGGAAATTCAGCTTGTCTTGGTGGACCAACTGGGTATGAATTATGTGGCTTACAAATTTTTATTATTGTTTCAATTTTCTCCTTTAATAGATTCAATTTTAAACTAGGATTAATCTTGCTCCATTAATTACAGATCTGCATTGTGCTTGGCCTATTGTTGATGATTTTATCACCAATTGGTGGATTGAGGACAATCATAATTGATGCCAAGAACTACAAGTTTTACTCATAAACTCATTCCTGACTGATGATGGGATTCTGAAGCATGCAAATACAAGAAAGGAAAGAAAGCTCAATAAAATCAACTGTGAAATAGAATCTGGTTCTTCTCAGGTAGCTGGATGATCTTCAATTCAAGAATATTTTAGTTCAGTAGCATCCACACAACCTTGCTTTCTTTAAAAAATCATGAATGACATCAAAGAGAATTTTACATTATATTTTCTTAGTCAATTTTTACTTTATGAATGTAAATCGCTTTTCTCTTAATTTGCTCTGGTGTAAGTGTTTGCTATAAAAATATTTATTTGGTTCTAATGAATACACATTAGAACACTTCTAGTGACCCGGTTCTTGGTGTATTGTTTTTGCATTTTTCTAGTCTCAGTCCTTTACTCTCTTTTGAACAAATGGGGTTCAACCTCAGAGGATCACTTACAATGAGTTTAATTTTATTCTTATTCATTCTAAAATTTTGATGACTTAAATCTGATTAAGATCTATATTGGACAGAACTAAGTTAACATGATCTGTTAACATACAAATTAATTTTAATCTTTATAACCAAATCATACATTATTGAATTAAAGATTCAAACATTTAATGAAAATATTATTGAATTAATTTAGACTAAAGTGTCCTTAAGAAATACATTAATCTTTGATCCTTGAATCACTAGGTATTAAAAATGGACATATTTATGAAAAAACATTAATTAAATTTTAAAATTCTAAAATGTTAATTATTATCAAAAAATAAATTAATAAAGCATGATATGAAAAAGGAGGGAATAATATTTTACACAAAACCAAGTTTTCATACTAAAACTCTCTCTCTCTTTTAGAACAAGAGGTATAGTCGAAGTGCAGTGGTACCTCTAGTTGCCACTCCATGTCCAATACAAGGATCATATTTCAAGTCTTGGGTAAGGGACCACATATACCAACAACTTTTGGTGGAAGATAAAAACTAGGTTTTAATACTAAACTGGTTATTTTCTGATTCAATCGATATTGAATTAGTGTTAATGAAATAAAATTAAATGAATATATTATTATAATTTTATAACAGTTAATATTAAAGTAAAATATTATTTTTATAGTTAAAATATACATAAAAATTTAAATAAAATATATTATAATAATTAAGTTTATATTTTAATAATTGATAAAAATATACAATATCCATTAAAAAAATTACATTTAAATAAGAGATTAATTGGTATGTGAGTGTAAAGATTTTTACACTGTCATGATTGAGTGTTAGTGTAACAGTGTATACCAATTAAACTCTTTAAATAAAAAATAAGAAGTTCTTATAATATAAAGTTATAAGCAACTATGATACGAAAGATTAATATACATGAATAAATTATATATTTTATAAAGAAAAAGTTGATAACATAAAATATATATATATATATATATATATATATATATATATATTTAATCTTTATAAATATACATTTTGTATTTATCTTTAATTTTTATATTAAAATAAAAAAGGTTGAGAAGTGTTTAAACGACTCTAAACAACCTCTTAAGAAGGGGGTGAATTGAATGGTTTAAACTCTTTTTTAGCTTTTTTATTAAAATCAGATTTTGAAAATTTGTGTGAAATATTGTTGAAAAAAAAACATTTAGCTAGATTTGGATTGCATAAAATGGTGGCTTTTTATTCTTTCATGCAAGATAGCACTTAACAAATACAAATTTGATTATTTTAGTTTTAACATCTATTTCAGGATTTGTAACGATAACGGAAGCAATAAAGTAATGTAAGAAGAGTGATAACAGAGAGAAGAGAATAACACACACACAAAGTGATTTATACTGATACACACAACCCAGACTATATCCAATTGTTCTATCTTTAAGGAAACTACCTTAAATAGAACCCAACACTAGAATCAAATCACAATTTACGTACAAACTCAAATGCAAATGAAACCTACGCTTGCACCCTTGAAAACCTATCAAGTTATTATTGATTCCACCTCATGCAAAACCCATGCATGAACAACTAGGAAACGTACCTAGATGATTTTCACAATCATATATAGAAATAAAAAGATAACGAAAATGATATCACCTAATAATCTTGATCAAAACGTAATCTCACAGGTTATATCAACATTATATCAATATCAACCAAACTAATGAATATCTTGAGTTCTTGATCAATCTTTTCTCTTCTCGATCAATTTTTTCTAGATCTTAACTTGACTTGAAGTTTCAGGTACAGAGAGCTTTGTTTCTTTCTCTAGAATCTCAAAACTTTGATTTCTGATAAGTTTTTCAAAAATTTAATTCATTTATATGAGTTTTGAAATGAAAACCTTTTATACAAAAAGTTCAAAGCTCTGTTTTAACATATTAAAATGAATTTTAATCGATTAAAACGTTCTAAACTCAAGTACAAACACATCTTGAACAATTTAATCGATTATCATTAGTGCTTAATCGATTTAAACATTCATCGGCAAGAATTAAGTTAGCAGGAGTCATTTAATTGATTAAACCAAGTTGTTAATCGATTAAATCAAGCACATAATCAACTATGAGCTGATTTAACAAATTAAGACAGCAGCTATGCCTTTCAATCTATTAAATAACTCCATAAAACAGTTTCTAACTTCTTCTTGCAACATCAATGAAATTTACTAAGTTTTTCAAAACTTTTTAGGGACTAACAATCTCATTCATGTTTGACTTAATCAATGCCTAACATGAATCAAGAACAATGATATACTTACTTAAATTGAATCAAGATAAAACTACTTATATGAATGCATGATATGTTTCATACTCAATCAAGCTATTAAGTATAAGCGTTCATCATTAAAACTAGAAAATTATATACAAAGTTCTATTTTGGCTTCTTTACATCTTCGAGAGAATCTCTAACAAAGGTAGTTTTGCATGTTAACTGATTCCTACTAATTTTGAGATTTTCTAGTTCTGCATGTTTAATTTACATTGCAAGCATCAATTTAAAATTATTTTCAATATCAGTTCTTAACTAGTTCCTACTAATTTTGGGATTATTTGGTTTTGCATATGAATTGAACTAAACACTAGACGTGTTTCTAGTCTAGCAGTTTTCAAAAATATAATAAAAATTCAAAAACTATTAAAGAGTTAAAAACTATTCCAAAATTGGTGAAAGATAAGGTACGCCTAGTTTGAGTGGTTTTTAGTTTTAAGTTTTCAAATTTATTAAAATAAAATCTAGTTTTGGTATTAAGTTTTCAAATTTATAAAAACATTTTTTTCGTTTCAAATTTTAAAACATTGTTGTAAGATATCAATGACATGTGGTGGTCGGTGATTGACAACTAAAGACTACTACTAGAGACAACAATTAGTGATGGATGCAAAAGATCGACAACAATGATTATTGATGGTTGGTAACCAACAATTAGTGGTGATGACTAGAGATCAATGACAAATACAAGAGACCAACAATAGCAATGGGAGGCGATGATCGATGGTTAATAGTGGCATCTAGTAATTGGAAACCAAAAACAACAACCAACGGTAGCAACAACCAGTAGTGGTGGGTGGTTATAAGTGACAATAAAGGGATGAGTTCAAATAAAGAATGAAACATAGGTTGTTTTAAGTTTTCAAATTTAGGGATGAGCAACAACCAACTAGTTTTTGTTTTAAGTTTTCAAATATATAAAAATAACATTATTTTGGCTTCCAATTTAAAAATATTGTTGTCAAATTTTAACTTCATTAGAATTTGTCCTCCTCAGAGATTGAAGATCAACAAACGATCTAGGAGAAAGTCGATGATCGACTATCCAAAGTTGTAGTTGGTAAGCAACAAATAAAAGTAGCATACAATGTTTGACATTTAGAAGGTGGCGGCCAATGACCGACAATCAATGGTGGCAACTAGTGACCTGTTGGAGGTGGCGATCGATGACTAATAATCGAAGGTAAGGATAAGGAGTTAAAGTAACTACAAGTGATGCAATCCTACTACCAAGGGTCTCATCTTTAGGGTCATGGCAAGGAGGATAGATGAGAACATGGCTAGGAATGAGTTTGAGAGGCCTCAACTTTTACTTGAAGTAAAGATCATTAGGCCACAGTCTTCTTGCTTTTTGCCTTTGTAAATCACACCCATTATTGTAACTTTATGGAGGTGTATTTTGTTTTATTTTTGACTTTGTATTTGACATATTCTTTTAATTTTAGTTAGAAGGTGCAATTAGTCTTTGATGTGGAGTGTGTTAAGTAATTTGGACCCTTTTAGGGAGTCTTGGTCGTGTGGTTTTGTTAACCACATCCCTAGAATTTTCCCACACCTTTTAACTCACATATGAAGCATGAGAGACAAGTGGGGTCTCCTTGTTTTCTCCATGAGGTGCGAACCTTTATATCTCTCCTAGGTGGCGCCTACACGACTATTAAATCAAATTTGAATTTTGGAGGAAATTTACATAACACTCTCAAATTCAACTTTAAATCTAGAGAGAACATATATCTTAGGCCATGTTTGGATCTAGTTGGTTTAATTAAATGCTAATTGACTATGAGCTCAATTAATACTTAACTAAACCAACTAACCTCCTCCTAATCACCCTTGAGTTGGACGTCCAACTCAAGACCCAAAAGCTAGCATCTTCTCTTACACTTGAACGCTAGAACATTTCTCATATTGTGAGTTCAACTTTGAGTGTCTCCTTCTCCTTTTGTAAGAACATCTTATGCCTTATATCAATGGTTCATTTTCCTCTAGGTTTACCTTCCTAGAAGTGACGCCTCCAATCTCCATTTCTCATCTTCTCACCATCACCTTTTTTATTGGATGAACCTCTTAAAAAGATCTTAGGAGCATGCAAACTAAAGTTGCATCAACAAACAATGAACTTCAATAAAAACAAATAGAAATTTCATAACTAAATTTTATTGATCCTTTTTAAATTGGTAAAAACTATTTTAAAAATAATCAAAACAGAACTTTTTTTCTGTGAAATACGTTACTGTTTTTAAAATATTTTCAAAATAAAAAGCAGAAACTACGGCAATGAAACCTAAAATACCATATTTTTTTATAAAATGTGTTTCCAAACTAAAAACAAAAAAGTAAAAACCACCTTAAATGGTACAATAGTAACAGAAAGAGGAGGGAGAAACGATTTCAACAATGTGGAGGCTTAGGAATTACCGTCTCCTCTTGTTAAAGAACAGAGGGATTTGAATTTGATATTATGAAACTGACACACAGTACCTGAATTGAAACAACGTAACTTGGGTGTGTCCAGCTGCACAATCTTCATTATTTCAGTCCATGACACGTAGAACAGAGCATAGGTTGAATAAAATTAAACCCACATAACACTATTATTATATTTAAGTGATATTTGGTTTGAGAAAATATTTATTTTTTATTTTTATTTTTAAGTTTTTAATTTTTAAAAATATATTTATTTTTATTTAATATTTTTTATTTTTAAAAAATAATATTATTAAATTTAATTAAATATAAAAAAATTATAAATTATTTATATATAGTTTAAATTATATTTATATATTATTTTATATAATTATAATATTATTATTAAGTTTTTATTTATTATTAATTTTTTAAAATATTGACAATAATATTTTTTATTTTAGTTGTTTTTAAAAATATTTTTAATATTTTTAAAATTGTAACTAAATATATTTTTATTATTGTTTTTTATATTTTAAAAAAAATAAAAACAAAGAAGGATCAGATCAAAGACCACGTTAGTTTTTTTTGAGATACTTTACATACTCTTTGGTAGAGAATTTCAAGATACTCAAATTTTAGACTTCTGGAACTCTAACTTACGAAGAAGTTGTTATCAGATTTTTTTTAGTGCTGTCAAGATTTTTTTGCTTTTAAATTTTAAAATATTTTCTATTATCTAAAATTTAAAAAAAATATTTTAGTCACTAAATTTAAAAATAATATTTTAGTCTCTCAAATTTAAAAGTAATTTTTATTTCATTAAATTTAAAAATAATTTATTAACCCTGAAATTAAAAATAATTAAAAATAAATTTTTAAACTTAGAGGACTAAAAATTATTTTTAAATTTGAGGAACTAAAATATCTATTTTAAATTTGGAACCAAAAAATATTTCTTGTATTTGGGGATCACTAATAATTTAACAACTTCCACATAAGCACGTTTATTAATGTCTTTAGGATTCAAATACTAAAATAAAAATATATTTTATTTTTTCAATAACAAGTAATTCATCCCGTTATAACAAAAACTAAATAGTGATGACATTTTAAACAAAATCTTAAAGATAACCTCAAATTATAAAAGCTAAGATAAATCTAGAATCCAATCTTAATTTAAGTTCTAATAATATAAAAGGACTTATGTAATTTCATCCAAACATTATTTTTTTATAAGTTCTTCTAAATATGTAATTATATATCATTTAAATGATAAATTAACTTATCTAATAAAAACTTTTCACGTTAGAGTTTTTAGAAAAAATCTTTTTCTAAAAGCTATGTTGCATAAGCTTACTCATACATAGTTACAATATTGATTAAGGAACTACAAAAATTTTACTTATAACTTTTTTTATTAAAATGCATGGATAATTGTACTCTTATAATTTTGAAAACATTTTTCAATTTTGTTTATTAAATCAGTATCCTTAAGAAAGACATTGGTTATCAATACTTTATTTTAAAAGGCTAAGATAGAAGGATAAATATATTTAAACACCCTAAATGTTTCTTTTTTGGTAGAGACCCTAAATGCTATTTAACAGCTATGAAAGAGGAAAACAAAAGTATAAAAAAATATATAGTTATGATAGTTCATACATGTGAAATAAAAAATAAAAAAGCTATGATAAGAGGGTGTTTATTATTTAGAATGTTCAAATATCCATACTGAAAATAGAATGCACAAATCGCATGTGGAGTTGCAGACAATACCTGGGACCATCTTCTTGTCATAATTAAAAATGGACAAAAATTAAACGTACATGGTGAAAATTAACATATATGTAGCAATAAATCATCAAGTTATAAAGTTGATGTTGAAAATTTTACTTGTGATCCAGAACTACTACTCCATATGGGCCAACTTGAAACTGCTCATAGAGCATTTTGTCTTTTATACTCATGGTGTGGAATATTCATTGGTTCTGGTTAATAATGAATTAATTCAGAAATTTTAAGTTTTTTCTTTTGTTGATCTCCTTCGAAATTGAAGACAGTATAAGAGTTTATAATAACTCACTCACCTGGCTCAATCAATTGAGTTAAATTTTCTTTATTCCAGAAATTTTAAGTAATGGAGTATAATATAAATTTTTAAAATAAAATTATAAAAATTAAAATTTTATATATATGTATATTCAAAAATTGATAAAGATGAGAAAAAAACTAATATTTATGAAAAAATATTTACAAAAAAATATTTACAAAAAAATTATATTATTAAATTAGAACCTGGAAATGTAATTTAATTTATCTAAGAAAAATAATCATTAAAATACCATAAAAACAACTAAAGAAAAAATTGTGTAAAAAATTTAAAATATTAATTTTTTAATCATTTTTAAATAAAAATTATAACCACTGAAATAAAGAAAATGTTAACTTATCTTTTTAACTGGTATTAAATAAAAATTGTAACTAAAAAATTAAAAGAAAATATTAACTTATCTTTTCAATTATTTTTAAGTAAATATTTTTGTAACTATTAAAAAAAATTAATTGTTATTATGTAAATGGTTAAATTTATCTGCAGTGAATTTAAATATATATATTAATGATATATTTGAATTAATTATTTTTAATAATTTATCTAGAAAAAACTAATATTTTTTTAATCATAACTACTTAAAAAAAGTTTGTTTTTAAATAAAAATTATAACTACTAAAATATTTTTTAATAAAAATTATAGTTACCAAAATCATAACTATCAAAATTTACTTTATTAAATTTTTAAAATGATATCTATGTGACTATGGATAGTGGAGACAATATTTACAGTTAGTTGTAAAATTAAATAATTAAAATAAGAGTACAGACTAATTATATATATATATATATATATATATATATATATAATTAAAAAAAATAATGAAAGCATATGTCCCTACACTTTTATACATAGGTTCGAGTCCTCTTATGATCAATTTCTATAAAGAATTTAATTGAACATCTTTAATGAAATCTTTTATTCACTCAAATTGTTTCCATATATAAGACTCCAACCAGATATTTTATGAAACAACTACTTGTTAGCCTTTTTTTACTCACAATATTTGAACATGAGATTTTGTTTAAAGAGAGAGAATCCATTTCTATTTGATAATTACTTATTGGTTGCTAATAGAGCATTTAAATAAGGTCTATGGACTCCTATAAACGCGTATAATTATGAAAGTCAAACAAATTGCCGGCTTGAATTATACTCATTCTGTCAACACTAGGAGGGACTTCTCTTCAGAGTCTTTTTCAGAGGCCAGTAGGTATTCTTAATTTCCATCTTTTACTGAAGGAAACTTCATAACCTACTCTTCCTCATTCCACCTCTTAGACTAAATTCTACACAACCATGGGAACTGAGACTCCAACTAATGATAAGGTAAAAGAACCTACAAGACATGTTATCTGTGTTCTTTTTTTTTTATCGGTAAATGTTAGTTACTAATATGTTAGTTTTATTAGTACAAATAGGTTGAATTCAGACCTCTCCTTCCAGTTTCTCTTACCTTTCATCGTAGACTAATCTTATAACTCATCACATGTTATGTATTTGTATAAGCAATTCAATATTATTGTCAAAACTAGTTTTGGTTGTGGAATTTGTTCAAGATATGTGAGTGTGATGTTCATGGGTATTGACTATTAACTATTGAAGAACAGATTGATAAAAGAACAGCAGAACAAAAGGCAATTGATGATTGGCTTCCCATCACTTCTTCAAGGAACGCAAAATGGTGGTACTCAGCTTTTCACAATGTTACTGCCATGGTTGGAGCTGGTGTTCTGAGTCTTCCTTCTGCCATGGCAAATCTTGGATGGTATGCAAGTCTTCAAAGAACTTTTTTGTTTTGTTTTGTTTACTCATTTTACTAAGGATCAGTTAACAAATGCAACAAAAGTGGTGGAAAAAAGTGGATATCTTTTGTTCTATGTAGTAAAAGAAGTTACAATTGTTCCTACCGTAAAAATAGGACATGTGGTTGCATATAACTTTTATCATGACCAAAGTTTTCTCTCTTTATGCATAAATAGTAAGAGAAAACGGTCATGACTTATAAGACACATACATGAGTGGATGTCATATAGCCATACTTAATAAGCCAGAGTGAAAAAATTCTATCCCCATATTCTTGTGTTTAGAAGAATATCCATTGAAAGAAGTCAAAATTTTAAAATAGATTTCTGTATCTTGAAGAATCTCTTACTCTTACTCTCAGTTAGAGATATTCTCTGTAAAAGAAAAACTTAGCTGATTGAATATTATTCCTTTAAAAGGGATTGTTTCTCTTGTTTCTTCAAACTATTTTATTGGAACACACTTTAACAACATTTCTAACTGCAAACCAAACTTGTACTAAAAAGTTTTTTCATGTAAATTTTGCGATCTCTTGCTACAGGGGTCCTGGAGTGGTGATTCTTGTGCTGTCATGGATAATTACTCTCTACACACTATGGCAAATGGTGGAGATGCATGAAATGGTACCTGGAAAACGGTTTGACAGGTACCATTTATTTTCTTTTTAATCGACAAATTTTAGTTTATTAGTTTTGTTAGAAGAGAATTCGAACTTCGAACCATAACCTCTCCTTATCCCTTGTTTTCTTAAAATGATGTCGACCATTAATCAACCTTATAAATAAGGTATTCTATAAAAAGATGAAAATTTTTAAGTGTAACTAAATTATGAGCCGAATAATTCCTTAATAAATAAACCTTATAACTCTGGTGTGACAGATACCATGAGTTGGGGCAGCATGCCTTTGGGGAAAAGCTAGGCCTGTGGATTGTGGTGCCACAGCAACTGATATGTGAAGTTGGTGTGGACATTGTGTACATGGTCACTGGAGGAAAGTCACTGCAGAAAATTCACAACCTTGTGTGCCATAAAAATTGCAATAACATGAAAACTAGTTACTTCATCATGATCTTTGGCTCTGTTCATTTTGTGCTCTCTCACCTTCCCAACTTCAATGCCATCTCTGGCCTCTCATTGGCTGCAGCAATCATGTCTCTCAGGTAATTAATTGACCCTTTTTCTTGGCCATGCAAATTAGTGAACATCTCAAGTCAACAAGTCAACTAAACCAACCATTTTCTATTAATTTATGTCTTTTTCATTTATTTTCTAATAATACTTCCACACGCCTCCTTGTCTATGTTTCCACCATGTTTTTTACTTATGAAAAAATGAATTGAAAAATAGTTTAATTTATTAGATCAAATTACAAAATAGTTTAATTTATAAAATAGTTTAATATATTACAGTGTAAAAATAAACTATATTGTAATTTGATTATAAATTTATTAGAGCAAATTACAAATACACTTTTCTAGATTTAGTAAAATTATATATGGATTTTTTTTTTCAACTAGATAAGAACATATATGTAATTAGATTAAACTTTAGAGGTGTAGCTATAATTTACTCAATTTATTATATGTGATAAATTTTTTTTATAATCTTTTAAAAAATTGTATTTAAAATGATTTGAATAGTTAATAATATAAAAATTGTAGATCATAAGTGAAAATTAAATTATTTTTTCTCTGAAAAAAGTTGTGTGGAAAATTATACATGAAATATAAGACAGAAAAGTACAGTTGTTGTTGACTGTTGTGTTCTGTGGTAGATAAATTAATGAAAATATGTATTCCCTCAAATATCTTTCGTCCTTTTAGAATTTGACTTTTCACTAAAATCCATTTAAGTTGGAAAACAACATTCATGTCTTTTTTTTTATTGTTATTATTGTTACCGCATATTAAGATCCACTTTTTTAGGACAGAATTGTGTAATATTTAGAGGTTTTTTTTTTCAATTTAGTCAAATAAATAAGGCTAAATTCTAAGTTTGCTCTATTTTTTTCAATTTATTCATTATCTTTTAAAATTTTCATTTTAATCTACTATAAATTTTAAGTGATTTAGTTTAATTATTTTCGTAAAAACTAATATAAAATTAAGAAATTTCGGTAAAAATAAAGAAATTTATATTTATATTTTTAATAATTTAAAAGTACCAGTAATTACTCTATGTCTCTATCAAGTGAAGTTTTGGTAGATTATAACTCTATTTTCAGAGGGATTGCTTTTGCAAAACATGTCTATAGCTAGCAATTTGTAGTGACTTAAAATTCTAAAAAATAAAATATTTATGTTTATTAATCACTAATTAAATACAATTATGGATGGTTTTCAAACATGACTTTGAATTATTTTGTAATTGCTGAAAATAACACCTGTGATAAAAATATCAAATTGAACCACTTAAAACATAACAGACTAAAACTTTTAAAAAGATAATAGACTATATGGAACAAAAAAAAGATAACGAACTAAAAGTGAAATTTAACCAATAAATAATATATATGCATTAAGTTTCTAGATTTTCATACAATTTAAATTAATACGTACAATAATTTTGTTAATTTTATATTATTATTTTAAAAATTATAAAAATTAATTAATCACCGTTTATTAATGTGAAAATTTTGACACAATGCATAGGTATTAAAAAAAATCTCTAATTAATTTTTGCTAGAAATGTTAAAATGACATAGATAAAGGGTAAATTTATTTAGGCAGAAAAAATAATTGATTTATTTAAAATGATTTTTATAAAAGTATAAACTTTTTATGTTTGATTGTAATTATAAAATTTGTTTTTTTAATGTATTAATTTCTTGTTTCTCATAAAACAGTAAAATAAGCTGTTTTAAACTTTTTTAAAACTTCTGCTTTTTGAAAGAGTTTTAGCTAAACATTTAAAAAATTCCAATAAATATTTATTTTGTTTAAATAAGTTATTTTTTCATAAAAAATTTAAACAAATTCATTCAAAATCTAATAGCCTAACTCAATTAACTAGATATATAATATTTGTCATACTGGGCTAATAAATTTAAAGCATTTGCTATTTTCACGGGTTTTTTTTATTATCCACTTCTCTTTAATTTTTAAGTTTTTATTATTATAAATATTTACGTACCCAAACGTCCCTTATAAACAAATAGACATAAATATTATTTTATATAGTTTGTCTCCATTATTCGTTAAATCCTAAATCTTATCATACCTTAACACCATTTTATTAAACTTTTGTATGGATTTTCATCACACAAAAACACTATAATGGTGACTTTGAGTAACTGAGTGTGTGAAATCTTTTTTTTTTTTCTTTTTTCATTTAAAAATTTCTTTTTTCATTCGAAAATAGGAGTACACCTTTTTCAATTTTAATGTTCCAGATACTATTTTTTAGAATTATTTTTTTTATTTTTTTATCAACTAAAAATTATATTATTAATTCAAAAAGAAACACAAGATATCTCTTCCCATGATACAAAGCGATACACAATTTTTCAAAATTAGACCAAATTTTTTTAACACTCTTGAAAAAACTTTCCAAAACAATAATTTATATTCTTGAAAGTACGCACTTTTCAAAACACACTTACAAGATCTTGTGTTCTACAGAATATTTCTAGGAATACAAATTATTATTTTGGAAATTACTTTTTGTTTTCTCTTTTTCATTATCCCTTTACAAGTAACTAAAAAAACTCAATAATTAAATAAATTGATGGCTATAGAATAAGAGTTAGGAAAAACAATAAAGAAAACATAAATTTGATACTTGTTCATCTATTTTGATAACTTTGAGAGGCGCACCACTACACCAAATTGGATAATCGAACCACAAATGTAAACAACAAAATTCTAGCATTGAAAAAAAATTGAACATGAAACAAATAGAGACGATTAAAGAGGATGAACAGTGTGAAAGGAGGAGATAGAGATAGCAATGAAAATAATTAAAAAAGCTGGAGGAGAGTTTTTTTTTTTTTTAAAGAGCAAAATAATTTATTATATAATGGAACTAATGAAACAAAGTGTTTCAACATTACAAAGACACAATTGAGCCTCACCTGTAGGTTCCATTGATACTACTCGATCAATTAGAAATCTTATTTCATGTTTAACATGCACATCTTAAGATTTCAAAACTAATTAAAAAAAACACACCCCATATTAAAATCGAAGGAGTACAATAATCATTTTTATGAGATTACTTTTATAGTCATCATAATATCCACAGAGTCCGCTCTTAACCTATAAAAAATTATCTAGATTCTAGCTATCCAAATACCTTAACATTCAGCAAGTCAGAAAACGTACCTACATTTCTTCTTCTGCTTCTCTACCATCCATGCAGTTGTAAGAACAAACACGAAAAAGAAATGGAGAGTGTGTATGCAATTGGTTTAAGATAAGTGTCCATAGGAAACAAAATTTAAATTAAAAGGGCTATTTAAATAATTTAACTTATTTTAAAAAAGTTAGGGGACTATACTAGAAAAGAAAAGGAGTGAAAATAGCAAAAAGCCTAAATTTAGACTTGAAACTGTTTGGAGAAATTATCTTTTGGCACCCCAACTTTTCTTTTAGCACTTTCCACTTGTTTAATAATTTTTTAAAATTTCCATTCTACCCTCTTGTTTCCAAAATACCCCATTTTCTGCACCTGTCCTCAAAACTAAATTAACGCCCATTTCAACTATTCCCTCACCACCAAGACTGCACAAGGAAGTTGTTTGATGGTTTGGTACTTTGGCTTCCGGATGCACTAATTTGGCTTCCGGATGCACTAATCGGAATGCAATTTTTCAAACTTATGGATAATATATATTTTCAAAAAAATACCTATCTGCAATAAATTATTTTTTAATTCCAATTGACCAATCCGGAATGTAAAATATTTTCATCCGGAATACATTTTCCATAAAATACCTTTTATGAGATAATGAAATGAACCTATACAAGTTTTTTTTATTATGCATTGGTTAATAATCTAGAACATACTTTTAATTAATAAAAGGACAAATTTGGAAATTCAATAATATGAGAGGTGTGAAAAAAAAATGGATGCCAAAAGAAATTGCCTTATTAAAATACTCTCACCCTTTTTTAACTTAAGTTTTTTGATAAAGCATCACTCAGTTTTATGCTTACACACACCTCCACCCACCTCTTTAAATATTACATTGGTTTCTCTATTTCACACTCTCACCCTCTTTGAACATATATATTTTTTCACCTTTATTTTTAGAAATTTTGTCTACCATGTATATGTTCAAAAAGGGTGACGGTACTCTTTCAAAGAAGTGGGTAAAGATATATGTACAGCCATAAAGTTAGGTGATATTTTATCAAGAAACTTAAGATAAAAGAGGATGAGAATATTTTATAGAAAATTATAAACATTAAGAGGGTGCGAACAGAAAATAAGAGGGTGCTAAGAAACTATCCAACCCGGTTCAAATTGTAATAACTAAGTACAATATGGTTTCATAATTAAAAAACAAAAAATAATTTAATTAATGTGATAATGTTTTATGTTTGTAAAAAAATGTTTTAATGTGGTGAAATAATTTTTTTTAAAATAATGAGTTATTGTCTTATTTTCTTAATGAGCTTTAATTTTCTTTTTTTTGTAATTATGTTGGCCTTATATTTTTTTGGAATGGATTTCATGAAGTTGTAACTTGTACATGTATTACCATCTAATGTTTATATTTAATATATTTTTTAAGAAATAAATTATATTAGGAATTTAAATTTACTATGATATCATTTCTTGACATTAATATTATAAAATTAATGTTCTCATTTATAGCATTAAATTTTTTTAAGAAATTATACAACCAAACTTTTTTTTCTGCTTAATATACTTTCATGTTCCTAATATATTACGGAATTTTATGTTGGATTTTCAATAAATTTTTATTTCATGTTTAATCCCTAATAATTGTTTATTTTATTCACATTATTTTTTAAAGTATTTTAAATTCATATTAAGTATTAATTATTATTTAAAGTGATCTAACCAAAATGAAGTAATTTCTATATACCCTGGCCAACATGTAGATACAATCCAATCTGATCCCAAAATACAGTGGATAGACATTGCGTTTGTCAAATTGATTGCTCTAATTTTTATAAAAAAATTATTTTGAATTTTTATTAAAAAATTACTTTTTTATAGTTTTTAAAAATTGTGTTTATTACGACTTTTAAGAAAGAAATAAAAAATTTGTACAAATATTTACTAATAATTTTTAACTTTTCTTTTTATCATACAAAAATATACAAATTATATAACATTTACCTTTTAAAAAATAATTACTAAAACCAATTCCAATCATATTTATCATCTGTTCTTAAACATATCAACATTGTAAATTTAGTTGACTCTAGAATTAAAAGTTCCATAGTATTAAAAATATTATACCTTAAACATGATTTTGTCACCGATATATTAACAAATTTTATTTTAGTCCCTAATAAATTTTATCTTTCTGTTGGCTCCAAAAAAATTTTTATTTTCTTCTTATTCCTAAAGTATTATCTAAATCATTTTTAAAATATTTTTAAAATTGTAGTCTAAATATATTTAGAGACTAAAAGCAACTTAAAAATTTTTACATTGACATTTAATTACAACCTTTCATTCATGTCAAATTTGTTGACTTTACTGATTAGTATTTTAAAAGTCAATAAATGAAAAGTTATGATTAAACGAGAATGTAGAAGTCTTTTACAATGTATACAAATTAAATTCAAAATTTTATTAGTAACCAAATACAGATAAAATTAATGTTTAAGTCAAAGATTATTTTATACATGGCAAGTGTTCAACTTGGTGACATGAGAGATCACAATCCTGTGTGCAGCTACTCAACAATTGCATGGGTGGCCTCAGTAGAGAAGGGAGTTCAGAAAGATGTACAGTATGGCTACAAAGCAAGCACTTCAGCAGGAACAGTTTTCAATTTTCTGAATGCTTTGGGTGATGTTGCTTTTGCCTATGCTGGACACAATGTGGTGTTGGAGATTCAAGCAACCATTCCTTCTTCCCCAGAGAAGCCATCAAAGGGTCCCATGTGGAGGGGAGTGTTGGTGGCTTACATAGTTGTGGCTTTGTGCTATTTCCCTGTTGCTCTTATTGGGTATTGGATGTTTGGCAATGGTGTTGAAGACAACATTCTTGTTTCCCTAAACAAACCCATTTGGCTCATAGTTACTGCTAACATGTTTGTTGTCATCCATGTTATTGGAAGCTACCAGGTGGGTAATATTTGGATATAAAAATCTCCTCCACCATAGGAAAAGAAATGGTAAATTAAATTGAAATTCTCATCTTAGTAATAAGGACAAAACTTATACCACTTATTATTTAATAATTAGACACGTAAATTTATGTTTTTGTTTTTTATAAGAGAGGTAGGTGTTTAAAAGAGTGTATAAGATAATGTGTTTGTTAGTATTTCTGAACTTTTTACTCTCTTATTTCTATTTTATCATCTATTATTATTTTTCATGTCAAAGAAGCTAGATAATCTAAATACATAATATGGTAGATAAATTTTGTCAATATTAAAGTCAACTTTTGTGTCTTAATCATAGTTTAAAAATATGAACCAATTTGTATCTAAATTTGATGTTACTTATATTTACTTGACTTAACTCAGTCTAAATTGGTAATCTGGTATAGTTAAACTGGTGTATCGATTTAGTTGAACTAGTGATTCAATCTAGGTCATTAATTTTTCAAATTAATAAAAAAATTATTTAATATTTTATTATTATAATTTTTTTCAATTAATATATTGTAAACAATGTTTTTTTTTATTATTCTAATTCTATGTTGTAAACTTTGCTTTATTATTTTGTTTACAGAAAAATGTTAATTATTAATCCCAACTTTGATTTATTGTTACAATGTTCTTTTTTATTTAGTTTTGATATTACGTATTTAATTAGTGTTTTAAGTGTATATATACTTATTATTTTTAAATAATTGGCATTTTGTATCCAAGTATTTTATTTATTTTAATATATTTGTAAAATTTTTATATATTTTTAATATAAAGTAGGTCATGCAGGGTAAGTAGTGACGGAATGATTTGACCAATAACCTAGTGTCTTCACCCATGTTAGTCGGTATTTTTTAAAACTATGGTATTAGTTTTTGAGAAAAGACCAAAAGAGCGTTAACAAAAATAGGATCACAAGTTAATTTTAACTCAAAAAGGCTGAATTAATTTTAAATTTTTTTATTTTTCCTTATAAATCTTTATAGAAAATTTTATCCAAGTAGAAATCTCCTTTCTGCATATTCTTCACTTGTAATCATGTAATGGCTAATGTTTCTTGTGCTTCAATTGGTGTCTATAAATGCAGCTATATGCAATGCCAGTTTTTGACATGATGGAAACAGTATTAGTTAAACAATTGCATTTCAAGCCAAGCTGGGTGCTACGATTTGTAGTGCGCAATTTTTATGTTGGTATGCAAAATCAACCTCTTCTCTCTTTTAACTTTTTCCTCCTACTTGACTTATTAAAATTTTAAAAGAAAAAAAAACTTATGCATTGTTTTCGTAATATTTTACATTGATATTATTTAATCACAATATTTTGTATATAATAAATCTATTAATTTTACTTATTAGTATTTAAAAATTATATAAATAAAAAATTATAATTAAATATCAATTTAAAACTCTTTTATATCATCAATACATAATTTCTGAAATCCTATGTTACTATTGCCTCTCATGAAACACTTTCGATTCAGCATTTACAATGTTTGTGGGCATTACGTTCCCTTTCTTTGGTTCTCTCCTCGGGTTTTTTGGAGGATTTGCATTTGCTCCAACAACATACTTTGTAAGCCCTTCAATATCCTCCTTTTTTTTATATATTTTTGTATATCATGGTAATATATATAAGAAATAAGGAATGTTTTAGTTAATTAAAGAAACAAATTTTATATGAGAATGAAAAGAACATATTTGAATCATATAATTTTATATGAATGATTTTTCTTAGAGGCAAAAAAAATTGCATATGAGTGGTTAAAATTATAATTACATGTTTGCATAAAAAATTAAAATTACATGTTCACTTAAAAAAGTTAACATAAAAAATTTGTTGTTGTTGAGTGTTATTTTTTATTGGGTCGTTATTGGACTCACAAATCTCTAGTCCTGTAAATTTCATCTTTAAGATGTCTAGTATTTGATGTGAGAGGTTGTGTTAGAGATTCTACTTTGACTGATGATATGACTAATTAATTAATAATACATAAGTAAGATACAAACATTACCTTATAAATAGATTTTTTAAGGTTGAATTAGACTCAAACTAATAATTTTAATATGATAGCCTATAAATAATAAATCCATCTTTGTCAATCTCCTATCCTAGTATGTTCGCCTCTCACTAGGCATATATGAAGGAAGGATGTTAGAAAGTCTTACATTCATTACCTCAATTCTAGGGATACAACTTTTTTATATATATATATATATATATATATATATATATATATATATATATATATATATATATATATATATATATATATATATATATTTTGGACAATTTCACTTAATGTCAAATGATTTTAAAATAAAATTTTAACATACTATCCATTTATCTCACTCCCAAGGTCTCTAATTTAATAAATCTATATGTAGAAGGCTAAAGAAAAAAAGATGAATTAATTTTATGAATATAATCAAAATGAATATTTAAGATTAAGATCTCATTTAAATAAAAACAATTTTATACACTTAACTTCTTTTACACTTCATAGGCATGTGTTTGATTTTATAATTTATATAACTAACTGTATTTTTTAACATAATATAATTTTGTAGCTCCCCTGTATTATCTGGCTAGCTATTTACAAACCTAGGAAGTTCAGCTTATCCTGGATCACCAACTGGGTATGTTCAACTGCTTATTGCTCTATTTAATTTGGAATTTAATATTCATGAACTTGTTATTCAATTAATACCTACTCTTTATATGATATTTGAAATATTAATTAATAAAGTTAACAATATTATCATATATATATAAAAGATTTTGATACAATGATTTACTTTGTTAGTGCATGAACTTTTCTTATTTAATTTATTTGACATAATGTTAGTTTGTATACCCAACAAATTGGTTTTAGCATCCATTTTTAACTTTTTGAAAAGTTCAATCCAAAATGTATTATCAATTTGATGGGTGTAGGAACTAAACCATTTGACAAACTTTGAGATTAAAACTTAATTAGTTTACCCTGCTTTCAGATATGCATTATACTTGGCCTCTTATTGATGATTCTATCACCAATTGGTGGACTAAGGAGTATCATACTCAATGCCAAGACCTATGGGTTTTACCAATGATAGATTATGTTAAAGAATGCAGTGGTAGTACACTTCTATACTTAATTGAACTCATTTTCCTCAAGAGCTATGGTGAACTTTCAGCATATACGTATAAATACTATAAACATGCATGAATATAAATGTGAGGCTGTGTCTTTGCCATTTTCTACTTTATTTTTATGGAAAATAAAACTGTTGCTAAATTTTAATTTATTCATAATCCAACTCATCAAATATTGGATTGTTGCGCCTTTATTTACTTTTAGGTTCGATTTACATTCACAGCCTCCACATACTGTGATCATTTACTAGTTTTCTAAAATCTGCAGCAATTTAATATATTTTTATGTGTAAAACAAACTTTAAAACGAGATTTTTTCATAAACTAATAGTTAATATATTTGGGTGGAATTAATATATTTAAACAGATTTATGTAAGAATGAATATATTTAGATAAAGAAATTTTGGGTTTGGCTGGGAATTAATATATTTAAAAAGAGATATTTTATATATTAAAAAATTGAGATAGGTCTACTAATTGAAATCAATCACGAAGAATTATTTTTTAAGTCAGAATATTAATTACTGGTTTTAAATTTTTTATAAATATTAATATTAAATAAATTTTTTAGAGGAGTTTAATATAAAGACAATAATAACTCTACTTATTCGGCTCATATATTACTTTTAAACTATTTAACTCAATTTTTTTAATATATATAAATAAGTTAAACATAATTGAATTGGAGAAGATAAACTTCATACACATCCAAACTACTAAAACCAAATCCCTATAATTGGTTGTGACTATACATATATATGACCAAAAAGCATGAAATTGCTAAGAACAAATCTCTATAATTGGTTCTGACTATACACATATATGACCAAAAAGCATGAAATTGGATTTTATTGTCTGACAGCCACAATATTTTGTCTTGTTTATCTATGAAACATATAATTGTACTGTTATCTACTCTTGTACTAAAATATGATCATTACCATCACACACATGCACAAACAAGTAGGAATAAACTCGTGAAAACAAGTAATCAACTAAAGATAAGTATAGTACATGTTAAGCATTGACATAACTCCAAAAAAGTTGTAAAACAAGTCAAACACACTTATGTCCCCCTTGAACATTAGCTATTACTATAACATGTTAATATTACACACGCTTTCTGGAAAACACATTTAATTTGGATACTATGATAACCTATTTGACTTTTCTCAACTATTGCCAGACGCCTATTTGATCCTTCAAACAAATTAACGACTATAAGTTTAGGTCATACTCATCTAATACATAATTGGTGTATGTCATCTACCTAATTCATCAAACACCCAGTTGCTATTTGAGCAAATCTCTTAGGTACCCCCATCGATCTAGTATGAGGATCACAAAGACCTCAGCTATACCTCTAATTCAATGCACATTATACATTTCAAACAACACTAAGTTACTCCACCTATAACAACCTACATCCAACATTATTATTATAATTATCAAAGCACAAGATATAAATCATTATTGATACACTTCAATCCATTCTACACCAATTACCCCACTGTAACAACTCACATCAATATATTGTTATAAATTATGTATACAGATCAATAATTATCGAAATTACCCCACTGTAACAACTCACATCAATATATTGTTATAAATTATGTATACAGATCAATAATTATCGAAGGCAACTGTTAAAACTAAAAAAGTGTTTTTGAAGCCATAGAACACAAAAACATAAATGACAACTTGGATTTGAAAACATATGCACGATGGATATCAATAGATGCAAACTTGTATCATTTACAGAAATAAATATAAAAGAATCAGATAAGAGAATTTATGCATTATATTTTAAATTTTCAGATAATGATAAAAGATAATTGATTAATAATAATTCATAATTATATTCAACAAATAACACACACTAACATTTATACATATCAATAATCATCGAGAGCAACTGCCAAGTTCTGTAAAAAATATTAAGTGCACACAAAATAGATGTTATCCTCTAAATATGATTTGATTCTTGGTCAAATTGGCATGACTAAGACTCTTGGATCACTTAATTAAGAGAAACACTTCGTCACCACTTATCTCTAATTTAAATTTACATTACACTTATATAGTTGTAGGTTTAAGCTCACGATGGGTGCCAAATATTTTTACCAAGGTCAAACAAGTTATTGTCTCCAAGTTGTTGTGATGCAAACTTGATTGCACTTTCCATGATGAACTCCATCAAAGGTTTTCCTCAAAAGTTATGATGTTTGTCACAAGGAAGAGAACCCTTGATAAAAGCTTAAGAATAAGCTCCTAAAAAAAGAGGAAATTAAAGACACTTTACCAAGAAAGAAATGCTATCAAAAGGAGTCTTCTATTCAATCATTCAAGTGTGTCGAGAGTGAGATGAGTATTTATAAGGGGAGCATGGACTTGGGCGTGAATCCTCTGGGCAATGTGGGACTTGCTTAATTAGCTCTCAAGGCTAATTAAGTAAGTCTTACACTTCCTTAATGATTCACGCCAAACACTAATCAAGGAAGGGTGTCAAACCTAACCTACGGGTGAGAGAAGGAGCCCCAACGTCCCAAAATATAGGTCTACTTACTAAACACTCATCAAACTAGTTAAAGACACCTCTATGATCTAAACTATGTAAAAATGACCAAATTACATAGACAAAAGAAAATACAAACAAACTAATATTTATAATAAGTTAATTCAAAGACTATGTCTTATGATTTTCACTTCAAGTAAGAGTTAAGGTCTAGCAAGTCTCTTCCTAATCGTTCCCTCCTATATCCTCCTAGTCATGACCCTGCTGATAGGATCCTTGTAGGTAAGATTGCATCATGTCGTCTAGGAGAGTAAGATACTTACCTTAATTGTCAGGGAGTGTTGTCTATATATAGGGAATAGTTGATGAGTTGAGCATGTCTCCTTCGGTATTCTTGGGTGGTAATTATGAGCTAGCTTAGTTTGATTTTGTTTTTTTAGTTTTTAAAAATAGTTTTGAAAAATAGTTTCTAAGCATTGTTTTTTTGGAAGAAGAAAAAAAAAATTGTTTAGGAAGTATTGTATAAAAACTATTTTAATATATGAAAATGAAAAAAAAAATTGTCCATATCTACAAAAGTGTCATTAATGAAAAGTAAAAAACAACTTTCTTCTTATATTTTGAGTTTTTAAAATAACAAAAATATTTACCATTATTTCTCTTTTTTAATTTTTAAAAACTAAAATTATTCTTAAAAACTATTTAGAAACAACTAACCTAAGAGTTTTTTTAATTTTTAAATACTAAAAACAATTTACAAAACTCCAATCAAACATCATATATGAAACTAGATATGAATTCTAAAACTAGATATGAGTTTTAAAAATCCATATTAAAATGAAATGGAATATTGGTTCTATTTTTATTGTTTGAAAATAATTTATCTAGTAATAGAATAAAAAAAACTAGGTTTTGTGTGAAAAATAATAATTAACTATATTATAAAAATTTCACAATAAACAAAAAAAAAACTTTAATTCAAATTTAATTCTCAAATAAAAAAAACAACTATAATTTGTATTTAACCTAATTCTAATATCAATTGATGAAAATAAAATGAATCTTTATATCAATATATACTAAATACAATATCATGGTATGTATAAGAAATAAAGATAAATATATAAGGAAAAGAAATTATAGTCTTCATTATCGTATATATTAAATTGGAATTTTTTGTCCTTCACGTGTCTCCATATAAATACTAGTTACTTTTTAAGAGATTATTTCAAAGAATATATATATTCATTTGCTTAATGAGGGGATCAATAAGCCTCTCAAAATAAGTTTTTTATGATTGACATAACTCATCTTATTATAATATCATTCAAATAATCATAAAAATATAATAAGATATTATAAGATATAATAGGATAATCACTATGTTTTAAATTACTAGATAGTAAAAAATAATTTATTAATATTAATCTACAATTATATATAAGTAATCCGTGTGCTAATTTTGTTTTTTTTTTTTGGAGCATTAAGGGGAATGAGAAAGTTGAGCAAAAAGTAAAAAATGGTTTAGTGAGTTTGAATTTGTGAAATAAAACATGCCACCAAGTGATTTCTCACGTTTTCACCTGTTTTTTCTATGTCGACCACAACTTTGTTTGTTGGGATTCCTTTTCCGAACTGCTAAATGAACCTTAAGTGGAAAAAGTAAGGAAGATCTTAGTTCTATGAATCAGAATAACAACGGATAGGGTTCTATAATATTTTTCCTCGCATTTATTTGATATTTGATTTAATTAAGTTTTTAGTTTCTAAAGTTTAATTAAATCTTATTTTATTTTTAAAAATTAAAAATAATTTTTTATTTTTGAAATTTCAAGTTTACACTGATTTTAAAAACTAAATTCCACTATTTTGATTAATTTCTAAGATAAAAAAATTATTTTTTATTTTTAGGAATCAAAAGTTAAATTTAGTAAAATTTCAAAGATTAAAAACTTAATTAAAAATTTATATTCGAATTTAAAATAAGGTAAAAAGTATTTTAGGTTATTAGAAAATTCTCAATATATTAAATATATCTTAAAAAAATATATTATTTTTATCATTTATTTTTAAAATATCACTTTTAGTTCTATATGTAAATACTATCTAAATAAATTTTTCTCTTTAAAAAGTGTTATCTTTTAAAATTATAGAAACCAAAATTTTTTTGAAAAGACGTGTTTAATATGTTAAGAATTTTTTAGAAGCATAAAAAATATTTTACTTAAAAAAAAAAACTCATTCCTGACCTCATTTGTTAATTTACAAATATTTGTCCGTTTCTGGGTTTTACTTTGTCACCCTTTTATAAACATAGTTGAAGTTTTAACAAAGTGTTCATATGTTAGTATTAACCCGAATAACCTGGTAAATTGAATTGAACTAATTAGTTTGATTCAGTTTTTTCATTTGAATTGAACTAATTAGTTTGATTCAGTTTTTTCATTTGATTGAGTCTAGACCCAACCCAAAAGTATATATTATATCATATTATTATATATTTATTATATATTTATTATATATTTTTAAGTTAATAATTTAGTAACTTGTTTTGTTTAGGGTTTCATATTTTAAAACCCTGATCCTATTTTATATTTTTAAGTTGGTAAATTTAATAAATTTATTTTATATTTATTTTATACTTTAAATTTATATAATTGGTTATTTGTATTGTATTGTCTTGTCTTAATAGTTTAATTTGATTAATTTCGTATATATAAAAGACTTGATATTTTGTTATAAAACTGAATTTAGTAGACTAATGAAGGTATAAAATTATTTTTTTTATGATTTAATAAAAAAATTATTTTTTTATTTTTTTTATTAATTTTCCTTAAAACCGAACCAAACCACCCAATTATCATTGAATCAAATTAGAAAAAAAATTCAAAAAACCAAATCAACCTCACCCAATTAAAATTAATTAATTCAATTTTTATTTTTTTGTCGAAAACTAACATATGAAAGGTGAAGACCCCTTAAGATTTGAATCTCTTTCACCCGAATTTTAAACATGCACGCACGTTTTCTTTTTTATTTTATATTTGTTTTTTGTTACATAATTTTTAACATCGACAGCAAAGCGTTTCGTTTACCATATAAAAATGCGTTGTAACTCGTGCCACCAAGGTTTCAACGGTTTAAAAAACATGTGCATATGTCCTCGCGTTATCACTTTTGTTTTCTTCGACTATGTGCTGTGTCGGCAGGGTAGAGGGATTCTATCACCATTATATGAATAAGTTTAATATTTATGTTGTAATAACGATAGAGTTATATGTAACTCCTTAATGTAAATTCTTGAAAGAGTATGCATATATTATTGTAAATAGGATTTTGACGCTCAAGTAAATCATCTGGTATTAATGTATCTCTTTGAAAGTTATATAATTATGGTGTTATTAAAAAGATTTTAATTGGTATAATAAATAGTTATGATGTCTGTTACTCTCTTGTAATGGTTGATTATTGACAATGTTTATAATTAACTAATATGACTGTTAGGTAGTAGTTTGTGATGAGTTGAAGGTTTGTATCAAAGTTTTGCATCTAATAAAGAGTTTTATAGAAATATTATTTAATAATGATTTTTTCAGTTTGTGCGTGAAAAGTTTGTAATGAATGTTTGTGCATGAACCTAGAACTCTTATTACAATACCAAAATTAATAAATTTAATAATTTACAACAAAAGTTATAATTAGTGTCACAATTTTCATAAAATTTAAATATTATATTTTTATATTTTAAAAATGTGATATTTTGTGTGCTCCTAAATAAATAAAAAAAACTGAATTGATGTAGTCAAATCTTAAATGTTAATTGTGAAGAATTATAAGTTTATCACCATGTGGAGAAACATCAATTCAGATATTTTTTTAATTTAAGATGCAATGTTACGTTTCCAACAAATATGGGGATATAATGTGACCGTTTTTAAAAATTTGGAACACAATATCACTTTTGCAAAGTATTTGGAGACAGAATGTCATTTTTTAAAGTATGTTTGTAAAACTTTTTTTTTACCTAAGAAACTAATTTTATTTTTTGATAAAATCTTATTTATTTGTTACAAATTAATTTTTAAAAATAATTTTTTACATGATAGAAACAAATATTTTATTTAAAAATACTTTTAAAATTAAAATAAATTGACCTAGAATTTACTTTATAAAAGATAGAAAATTATTATTATTTCAAATAAATAATTTATATAAACACATAAAAAACAAAAATATATTTATTTTATTAAATACTTTTAATAAACAAATTTAAATAAACTAAACAATTTACCTCCTAAATCCTCTTTCATTATCATAGACTTCCAGTCCTTACTTTAATTTCTTGAAACATTTTTAAGAAATAGGATTTAAGAGACTCACTTTACATATTTTAGAGAATATTAGATTATTGTTATTATTCTCATACTATCATATCAATTTTAAGATATTTATGAATAATATTAGTTTAATAGTTTAAAAAGTAAAAAAAAAAACTCAAATTTATATTTTTAATTATTTGAGTTTGACATAAAACTCAAAAATGAATTTTAACTTTAAAAAATTGTATCTTCAAAAAGTAATCATCTTAATTTTAGAAAAAACTCTTTGTCATGTAAATTATCTTTAATCAACAATTATTTATAAATGTGATATTTAAACTTAGGTAACCCTTAAGAAAAAAAATAATATATATATATATATATATATATATATATATATATATATAATCTATAATAAAGAAGAGGTTTTGTTTTATGTCAAAGTTTAACATTTGACATAAAAATATCAATTCAATAATTTTTTTTAGTTTGAAAATACAATGTAATGTTTTCAAAATGTAGGGATAAAATGTCAAAATTTTAAAAATTTTGGAAGGACTAACTAAGCAAAAAACAAACTCAAAACTAACATTTCTCATTATGGAGAGAGGGGATTTATTTGTTATTTATTGAGATAGACAAATGTACCTGTTATTTTGATAAAGTTACATGTATTTTTATCAAAATTTTATATTCTACTCTCTTGTCTTAATATTTATATTTATCATTATAATTTCTTTTTCTTACCTTTATTCGTTATTATTATTTTATTTCTATATTTTATTTAATTTTTATTTTTTCTTTTCTCCACTAAATTCAATAGCGTTTGTTGTGTTCTTTTATGCTTAATTGTCTATATCATCCTGTTTTAATTAAAAATGTTCAATTTCCTTTATTTATGCTTAATTATATATTCCATCCCATTTTCAATTAAAAATTTTTTATTTCGTCTCTTTTTTTTTCCAATTTTGTTCATTTTTAATAAAAATGTTCCATTTCATCCAAATTTATTTTTTGTTTCAATTCTGTTTCCCCTTTTTTAATTAAAAATGTTCGATTTCGTTTCACTTTTATGCTTTATTTCAATTTCATCTCAATTTTAATTAAGATGTTTCAATGTAATCTCTTATTTAACATTAGAGAACTTTAATTAAAGTAAGACAAAATTGAACATTTTTAATTAAAAAGTGGGATAAAATATATAATTAAGTGTTTTATATATCATCGTTCTCACTCTCTATTTTCATAGATTGTGTGTGCACAAATGTTAATAACTCATATTGACGATGACTAAACTTATAAATATCATGATTAAAAAAAATAAACTAAAAATTAAAGTTGGTTGTTAGAGAATCCAAGTCCCTCTTGTTACTTAGCATAGCAGACAACAAAGTTCTTTTCAGATCTCTTTTTATTTTTATCAAAACAAAGCATAGGAAATTGATGCTTATGTCGCAATTCTCTAAGCTTTAACGTACATACATGTCTGTCATTATAGCCATCAAAGTTCAAATCATGTCGTGGGGTTCGGCCTTTACATTGTGTTGCAACCCTTTTACAATGAACAAGTTCTATTTTTAGATAGTTTCTTGATTTTTTTAATAAATTACAGTAATACTTTTTAAAATTTAGGATAATTATGTATCATTCTTTCTTTTTTTAATTATTATTTGAGTTTAATTAATATACATCGACATTTAATCACAATTTTTAATTTATGATAAATTTATTAATTTTATTAATTAATATTTTAAAAGTCATATAAACGAATCAAATCGCGACATTTTGTCCTTAAAATAAAACAATTATAACATTTTGTCCTAATAATTTTAAATTTTGTCAATTGTCAATGGACACGGATGACTTGCATTAATTTTTAACATTTTTATGCTACATATACATACAACTTCAAACATAAATATAAAAATACAACCCTAGGTACATTTCAAGAATCAAATTTAGGATCTCTCATACCCAAAGCAAGTATCATACTAATAGACTAAATGACAACTTTATATTAATTTTACCTATTTTTATGTTACGTATACATACATATGTATTTTTTTTTTCATTTTTTAGTGTCCAATTTCATAAATTTTGTTATTATTATTATTAAACTAGACACTAAATAGTAATAATAATATGCATGCACCTACTACTGTAAAAGCTACAAAATTTATTATTATTATAAAAAAATTAAAAATCTACACAATTTATTATTATTATTAAAAAATAAAAAAGCTACAAAATTTATGAAACTATAGTACATGTATATTATTATTATTATGTTTTAATGTCCAATTTTATAATAATAATAATAATAATAATAATAATAATAATAATAATAACAACAAAATTTATGCAACTAGAAACTTAAAAATGAAACTGCACCTACATAGCATAAAAATTAACATAAATCAGAATTTGGTCTAGTGGTATAATTCTTCCTTTGGGTTGAGAGGTCCCAAGTTCGGTTCTCAGAATGTCCCTATTATTGTACTTGTACATTTATGTTTGAAATTGTACGTATATGTAACATCAAAATGAGTAAAGTTAACATAAATTGGACATTTGGGCGGTATGATTCTTATTTTGTCATCTCTAAACCACATAAGTCAACGGTTTCAATTGGCAGAGGGGGCTCAAATTGACTAATCTTAAAATTATTGGGATAAAATGTCATGGTGTTTTTTACTTTGGGGACAAAGTGTTGTGATTTGATAAAACTTGAGGGCATGAATTGTATTTAAGCCTAAAAGAATAAGCTAGTAGTTGAAAATAGAAAATCTTTGGAAAGCTACTTGGAGTAGTTTTTTTGAAAAAACTAGTAGCTCTTAAAAATATTTCCAGCTTTTTGTTATCCAAGCAGAGTTGAAATCATTTTAACTATCATTTTCGGAAGATTTTTAGCTTTCAACTATCTATGAAAACAAACTCACTTTATGTGTGTTTGACAAAACTAGCTAAAAAGCTAGTTATAAGTGTTTGGTAAAACTAGCTGAAAGTTGTAAAAATGACAAATAAGGTCATCATTAATCATTAGATCAACATTAGGGTATTTAAAATAATTATAACATGTTTTAATAATATAAATTTATTATATATTTAAATTATAAATTAATCTAATTATTTATTTAATTACAAATTTATATATTACATATTTAAATTATAAATTTATGTAATTACATATTTAACTTAAAAATTACTATAATTATATATTTAAATTATAATTTTCTATAATTAGATATATAAATTTTAAATTATAATTTTCTATAATTATATATTTAAATTATAAATTACTATAATTACATTGATGAAAGAAAGATAAATGAAAGAGAGAGAGGTTGTATCATGTGAAGAGAGAGAATGAGTAGGAACAATACATTAATTAGTGAATAGTAAAGTTGTGAAAGAAAATCAATTAATAGCAAAGCTACTCCAAGTAGCTTTTGAGTGTGTTTAGTTTGTCATTTTAGCTAGTTGAACGTTGAAAAGCTACCTGAAATGTTTTCAGTTCTGTTTGGATAGTGAAAATTTAGGAGCTATTAGCTTTTTTAAGAAAGTTACTCTAAGTAGCTTTTCCAAAAGATGTCCTATTTTTAGCTATTAGCTTATTTATTTTTAAATGTTCACCCTCTCGTAATTAATGTATTGTCCACCACTAATTCTCTCTCATCACATTATATATCCTTTCTCTCATTCATTAATATAATTATAATAATTTATAATATAAATGTATAATTATAGAAAATTATAATTTAAATATGTAATTTAAAATTTATATATTTAATTATACAAATATAATTTAAATATCAATTATAGTAATTTATTATTTAAATGTAAATATAATAATTTATATATGTAATTACATAAATTTATAATGTAAATATGTAATTATAATTTAAATATGTTACTATAAAAATTTATAATTTAAATATATAATTATAATAATTTATAATTTAAATATATAATTAATTCATTTTATTAAAACATGTTATAATTATTTTAAATACCTCATTGTTGATATAATGATTAATGATGACCTTATTTGTCATTTTATAACTTTTAGTTGGTTGATAAGTCAGTTTTACCAAACACTTATGACTAGCTTTTCAGGTTTCAACCAATTTTTCAGTTTTCAGCTAGCAATTCAGCTAATTTTGCCAAACACACATTTTTCAAAAAGTTAGTAGCTCCTATAAAAACTCCTAGTTTTTTGCTATCTAAATGGAATCAACATCATTTCAACTACCATTTTAACTAATTTTTCAACTTTTAGCTAGTTAAAATGACAAACCAAATACACTCTATATTTACCTAAACTGTCACTGACCTGGATATTGTCAAATTAGTCATATACAATATTTCCCTTTCTCTTTTCTTTTGTTTCCAGTATTTTATCATGTTGAATATTAAAATAATTTTTAAGTCTTTTGTTTATATCGCAAAATTTTTTACTAAAATATCTAACCCCTATATTATTTACTTAAATATACCAATTTATTATTTACATTGAGAAATTGGTTGTTGTGGAAGATTCAATTTCCTAATGTGACTTTTTTTTTCCTACCCATTTTTTAACCTTTTTTTAATTTCTGTTTTTTAATTTTTTTAATGATTTTGTTTTATAATTTCATAATTTTTTATATTTCATAATATCCTCTTTTGTTTTTAAATCTTTAAAATTTTAAATTACAAAACATATATGTTGTTATTATTTTTAAATTTAATTATTATTTTAACTTCATTAATTATTTATTGAAATTTAGTTAATTATGGTTATTAGATAGTGGAAAAGTTCATTTTAATAACATAAAAATTATAAAAAATATTATTTAACATATGAAAATTTTAAAAAAAAATTGGAAAACCAATGATGCACAACCTAATGATGTTTGTGTCCATTAGTACCACACCTTGGATGTTGTCTATTTCATGGAGGATTTCTATGTCTATTTTATTGTGGGTTTGATTCATGTTGATCCTCGCAATCAATCTTTGATAAATTGTCATGACATGATTCATTGAGAAACTTCCACTAGCTTGGCGTGAAACAACAAAAAACAAAGGAATATTTATGGATTACATATAAGCATATGCAAATTGTGGTATTTTTATGTTAACATAAAATAAATTGCTTACAAAGTCATCTCCTTCTTGTGTAGCCAAGAGGGGATGAAAATCCTATCCCCTATTATGTCCCACAAATCATAATTTGTCATGTCATTAATGAGTCACACTTAATTTTTTTAACAATGTTTTTATTTCATATATATTTCATTAAATGATATTGCATTTTATTATGTGCGAAGACATGATACGAGACATGAATTCGGATTTAGCATAAAGGACTTTCATCCCCAAGAAGGGGTATGCATGTAATTTTTTGTGGTTGTGTGGACTAGATATAATTAAGGATATTATTGTTCATTTGACACTACATAACATTATTCTATTCTATTATTAGACAATATAAGGGTGGTCTTGGACATGCCTATCAATATTGTTGAGCTGACATTTCAGTAGTTGCTTTTGACAGACCACAAACATTTTTTGTTCTTTGTACACATAAATTAATTTTTTAATTTGCAAAAAACTATTGTAAGTATTCATGGGTGTGCTAGAAAGGACCTTGAATAGGTTGACCATAAATAACATGTTGTCGTCTATCCTTCCAAATGACAACCCATTACACATGTTCTTCAGGCCAGTTGGAGTCATTATGTCCTTTCATGTTTGTTTGATGCAATTTGAACTTGATCAATGCCAAACCACAACTACAAATGATGTCAAAGAAATGCAACCAATATTTTTGCATATTTGTAAGCATGTTGTGGTTGTTGTGCATCAGGGGTCCAGTACACACATAGCTCCACATTGGGAAGATATTGTCTACTTTGAGCCAAAACCCTTACAATTTTACTTTTAATTACCACCTAAAAGGCCTCTAACCAATGGTGGTGATTCAATATATATAATCCATGTCCGCCCTCTAGTGTGAATGAGCTGGAACTTTGTTTGCAACCTAATAGGACATTTTATAATACACACTTTATATCCTTTTTAATCACACTAACTTTGTTTTTGTTTCTTAATTTTATATTTTAGTTCATTTTTATACTTGAGCCATATTTGAGCCTTTTTTTCATATATTTTATCTTATTTTGCAGGTTAGTGGACTTTATTAGATTGGACTTTGCATTGGGCTAGTTGTCTTTGTATTTTTGTGTTTTCTGTATTTTGTATTTTTTAATTTTTATTTAATTGTATTTTTTAGTTTTATTTTCTAGTAGTTTTGTTGGGTTTTTAGGCCAATTTTGTTTGGGTCAATGCCCACTATAAAGTCAGATTTAGAGACTAGACAAAGACTCATTTAGTAAAAGAATATATATAGTCTCTCATAACTACTTGTAACAACATTTGGTTGATTGGTTAGAGTTAGTTTTAGATTTCTCTCTTTTTCTTCTTCCACAAGCTTCGTGTTTTCTCTTCTTTTTCTTTTTCCTTATCACGCAAGCTTCCATGTAGATCTCCATGTAAGGCTAAATTATGAATCGACTTGAGGTCTCTGATACGATAACGTGGTAGAGTATGAATTTCAATTTATTTTGGGTGTTTTTTTTCTTCATGTGAATTGCCTTTTATTGTTCTTTCTCCTCTCTAATTCATGTAGAATTTCGATTGGTTTTGGTATGAATTGGTTTAAGATCGATTCATATTGATTGATATGAATTACTAAAGGATAGGTGATCGATTTAGAACTTATTTCAACCGATTATATTTCTGAAAATTCATGAAAATTTTGCGATTGTGATTATGATCCGATTCAATTAAATTACCTATGAGTGTTGGAACAATTTCACACAATTCTTAGAATTATGATTAATCAAGCACATTGCTAGGAACCTCATATTGATGTTTTTTTTTGTTGTTTTTCATTTGAATATGTTTCTTGTTCTTTTCAATTCCTATTTTTTATTTTGCAAATAAAACCCTCCATATTCTCTAACTCTTTGATGAAATCTAAACCACATATGACTTGTATCTTCGAGAAATGACCCAAGTTGTTTCCTATATTGCTAAATTAGGAAAACTAGTTTTGTTTGATATGGATCTCGACAAATCTCTATCACATCCCAATAATGGTATATGGACACAAATCCACAATAAGGCATCTAATAAAATTGAAATATAGTATATTAATGTTAGTTGTATATAAATTGAGGATAAAATGGTACTATGAAAAATAATGTTAATGGTTAACCTCACTATTGTTCATTGTCTCAAATCTAAATATGTAATCAAGGAAGTCACCACAGAGTGTTTTCATATATCTCAACCTAAGCAAGTCATTATTGCATGTAAGAAAGTTCACCACGATTGCACACACCCAGTATACACATTGAAATACATATTCAATATGTATAACAAATTGTTTTAAGAACTACACAATGAAGTTTATTATCTAAATTGTACCAAGCCACATATATTACTAATCCAAACATGATTAGGACTAAAAAAGGTCATCCACTGAAATAGATATGGTAGAACCTAGACAACCTAAGAAAAATGTTACTGAAGAGGAGCTAGACTCCAACATACGAGATGTTAAATGTGTAGGAACATCTGTCATTCAAAGAGAAAGTCACGTTAGTGGCTATCAACTGTATGCATTTTGTTTACATCATATAACTTTTAATTGTTTCAATGTTGATGTAATATCAATAATTCATTTTAAATTTCAAATGATAATATTTAAAAAATTATTTTCTTCCTCTTTATTCATATTTATAAGCATTCTAATGAAAAATATTTGATTATTTTTCATATTTAATAAATTTATACCTAAAACATAGAAAAATAATAACAGAAACAATAAAATAATTAAAATTTTAATATTTTAAAAATACTAACAAATTCTATGTTTTAAAATTTTTAAAATTTTTAAAATTTTAAATAATTAAAAATATATTTCAATATGGAATTTTAAATTTTAAAAATTAACAAAATATATATTTTACAATTTTAAATTCAACAAAATTAAGAAATCTAAAATTTTAAAAATATAATTAAAAAATAAAAAAAAAATTGAAAACAGGTTAAAAAAGGGGTAGATGAGAGAATATAAATAGGATTTTATAAGAAAGACAAAGAGTTGAGAAATTAGTTGCACTTTAAAAAATAAAAGTAAAAATAAAAAAACACATTGAGAGATTCGTTCTCCACGACTCTGGTTTCTCAAGGTAAATAGTAAATTGGTATATTTACATAAATAATGTAAGTGATTTATCTCATTAAATATTTTTTTATATAAAAAAGTTCTTATATTGTATTATTATTTTTTAAATATATTTTTATTATAAATTAAAATATTGTCTTTTGAATTAACTTCATTTTATAATGTCATTTTTAATATAATTTATGATATTTAATATCTATTTAAAAACTTTGATGAAAGTAAGCTTTTTCATAAGTACTTCATTAAGAAGGATCAGCAAAACATGGGTGAATATCAATCAATATCCCTTATTGGGTGTATGTATAAGGCGTTAGTTAGGGATGGAAAAATGTGAGTCTAACCATTTAGGCTTGACCTGCTTGTGACTTGCCAAAAACAGGACGGGACGGGCTAAACTGTTAGGTTTGCCCCACCTATATGTAGGCTGGCTCGCCAGTTTTGCTCAAATTTTTTAATTTTACATTTTTATTTTTATTTTTTTCCAAACACAGAATTATTTTTGTTTGAGTCTAATGTCAAAATAAAAATATCTTAACCAAATTAGTTTAAGCGTCAATCTTCATGATAAAAGCACTTTGAGACTTTGTGTTTTTAGATTTTAGTCTTTTACTTTTTGAGAAGTTAAAGTTAGTGACTTAGACTTACACTAGTGAGTTTTGATTTTTAATTTTTTATTGCACCTTTTGTCAATTTGCCTCATTGTTATTGTCTGAGCATGTTTAAATTTTTCTTTTAAGTTTTAACTCACTATCATAGTGTCACATAGCTCAATTGAGTGAATTTTGAATTTTTATTTCTTAGACTTTCTATTTTTTAATCTTTATTTTTAATTTAAATTAAACTTTAATATAATTTGATTAATTTATTACACTATAAAGTAAAGTAGTAATCTTAAAATTTGATTGTTTAATATGTTAATTCTCATACTTTTAAATTTTACTTTTAAGTTAATTAATTAATTATATTTTATATTTATAATATATTAATATAAAATTATTAAAAATTTAATATATTATATTTAAGTAGTAAGTCGATGAGCAGCACGCTTCACCTCGCCTCTGGCCCAATGGGTAGGCAGGTTAGGTAGGGCGGGTCAAAATAGACCAGCAGACCAAAACCTTACCCTGCCTCGCCAACATTGTGACGGGTCAACGGGCTAACCCAATCGGCTTGACCCACTTTTGCATCCCTAGTGTTAGCCAAAGTTTTGGTTAAAAGACTAAGTATTGTAATGCAATCTTTGGTTTCGGAAACGTATACGACATCTATTGTAGGCAAGCACATGTTGGATAAAGTTTTAATTGAAAATGAGTTGACTAAGGATGTTAGACATTGCAAAAAAGACCTGGTATGTTTCAAGGTGGATTTTGAAAAAAACCTATGACTCTATCAGCTGAAATTTTATATTGCACACTATGGAAAAAATGGGATTTTGGCAGCAATTGGATAAAATGGATTAATGAATGCGTGAATTCAAAACAACTTTATGTGCTTACGAATTATCATCCCATCTAGGAGTTTGAAATAGGAAGGGGGCTGAGGCAAGGTGATCCCTTGTCTCCTCTCTTTTTTATCCATGTTATAGAAGGGTTAAGTCTAATGATCAAGGCAACGATAGATTTGGGGCTCAAGGCGAGATACGATGTAGGGGGTGGGGGTTTATGCATCTCTCATTTGCAGTTTGTGGAGGATACATATAGAGTTTATCAAAGTGATTTTGTAAACCTTTGAATTAATTTTTGGGCTCAAGGTGAATTTCCATAAAAGTCAGCTCATCAATGTGAATGTGCAGTAAGCATGGCTAGAAAGAGCAACACTCTTTTTGAATTGTAAGGTAGGGACATTACTTTTTAAGCATCTTGGTTTGCCCATTGATGGAACCCTATGAAATTGGTGATGTGGAATCTGCTGGTTGATTTGGTGACACGATAACTTTTATCCTAGGAGAATAAGTATGTTTTGGTGGCAAGCCGTGTGGTGCTCATAAAACTCATTTTGTATTAGCTACCAATCTATTTTTTTTCCTTCGTCAAGGCTCTAAAAGATATTATCTCTTGACTTTCACTCTTTGTTTAAACATTTTTTATGGGTTGGTAAGCAAGGGAGTAGGAAAGTTAAGTGGGTGTCATAGGCAACAGTGGGTAAGGCAAAGAAGGAGAGGGGTTTGGGGTTGAAAAATTTGGGCATTTTTAATTTAGCTTTGCTAAGAAAATAGAAGTGGTGGTTAAGGTGGAATATGAGCGTCTATAAGCATGACGATGAGAGTTCTAAGATGAGTGGCAAATTGTATTCTACCTGGTGGTTAGATTTAAACTCTATTGAGAGCTCGGGGCAAGGGCATAGGGATTGGTGGTCTTTGAATGTACGTCATAGATTTGGAGTAGGGAGGGAGATTGCATTTTGGGAGGATATGTGGGTTGGAGATCATAATTTTTAGGATGAGTTCCATTAGTTATACATGATTGCTTTAGATAAAAATGTCTTTATTGCAGAGAAGAAGTCAGGAGATTCAGGGTGGCAATGGATTTGGATAAAGAGGTTGTTTGCATGGGAAGAAGATTTCTTAGAGGAGATAGTAAATAAGGTGGGTGATGTCACAATGTTACCAGAGGTACCCAATAGGTGGGTGTGGACTTTAGAGAGATTAGGTGTGTACTCTATATCCTCAACTTACAAGTTTCTTCCTCTGGATCCAGGAGAAGATGTAACTTTATTTACAAGCAGTTGTAGACAAAAGGTGTGGCAACTTAAAGTGGATAGGTTGTCAACAAGGCACAACCTGCTGAAATGAAAAATCTTACCAGAGGGGAGGAATTGTGTGAATTTTGTTGTGGGTTAGAGGAAATAGGGACCCATCTTTTCCTAACTTGTGTCATGTCTTACAAGGTTTAGTTACAATTATGTTGTTAGTGGGGCATTACCACAATGCTATCTAGTGACATCAAATCTAAGAACTACCAATTTTTTGGATTGGTCTCTGGCAATTGAAATCGACAAAAAGCTTGGCCTTTTGTATGCTTCGTGGGACTATGGCAAATATGGAAGGCTAAAAATGCAGTACTTTTTCAAACAAAAGAAGTCATATTTCATGCTATAGTCAAAGATATGCAATTATGTGGAGTGGTGTCATACATAAACTTACCATGCACTCCTTTGCATAAATGGATTTTAATTCTATAATGCTTTATTTTTTGGTTTTTTGGAATCTCCTGCCAATTCATGTAACTTGCCAGGAGACCTTGCTTATGCTTTCTTGAATTGATCAACAAAAAATGTTTAACTTATAAAAAAAATACTGATTTAGATTGAATTGTTACAAGTATTGATTTATTTTTCAAATGAGAATGAGACGTGATATATATTCAAATAAAATCTGTATTTATTATATAATATTTTATTTATTTGTATTTTATTATAAAAGTTTGAACTCAATCTTTAATAATTTAACTATCAGGGTAAATAATTCAACTATCAAGGTAAATAATGCATCTTAGTTTAAAAAAAAAAATAAAAAACCTACCTTCAATGAGATACTGCACGAGTATTACACGATTCTTAAAATGCAGACGAAATATATCTAACTACTTGTTTCATATCTATTATATGATATTTTATTTAAATATATTTATAAATTTTATTACTCCATCTTTAGTAATCTAATATAAAACAATTATATAGATTAATATTTATATACTAATATTGAATTTTTTATTGAAATACATAATAAATGTATTAAAATAAATTTTATTAAATATATTTTCTAGAAAATAAATTTAATTTACTTTCAATATTATTGTAAATAAAATATTCATTTTGATCCTTTATTTATTTTAAAAAAATATTCTTCAAATGACCTGAAAAAAAAAATAAAAAAGAATTTGCCGAGATTCACTTGAACCCATTCCGAACTTGAACCTATTGTGACTGTGACAAAATATACACTTTTGATTAAGTATGTATATGAGCATGAATATAAATTATATTCGCGTATTAGCAAATATAACTACTATAAAATTTTTTATATTCTTTTACTAATAATTTAATAGAAATATCCCATTAGTTAATATTAATAGTTATATAATTATGTTGAAAACGTTTGCATAAATACATAATAAATATATTAAAAAATTTATCATAGATTAAAATAGTTAAAAAAATGGACATTCATTTCAATTTCCAAATACCTATGATACACAATGATTTAACTAATTTAAAAACAAGGATTTTATATAGCTATTTTCTTAACTATTTTAAATTGAACTGAATGTCCATTTGTTAACTATTTTAATCTATGATAAAATACCTATCATACACAATGATTTAACTAATTTAACAAAATGGACATTTATTTCAATTTCCAAATACCTATTGCACACAATGATTTAACTAATTTAAAAACAAGGATTTGACATAGCTATTTTCTCGGTTGAATATATTTTTACTTAGAAATTATTTTTTTAAAAATATAATAAATAAATTAAAAGTAATCTATTAAAATTAAATAATTTTAAATGACTTAATAAGTTTTTTCAAATATTTTATAAAAGTGTATGTGACACTCTTCTACCCCAAAACACTTTATTCTTTAATTAAAAAATAATATAGAAATTTGTTTATTTAAATACTAGACTTTGTATTAGGTAAAATTATTCACATCACAAAACATACACTTATTTTCTAAATCTATGATATAACAAAATGTAGCAAATAAGTAAATACGTTAGACTCTAAAAATGACTTTTACAAGATTTTCGATTAATAAAGTTTGTAATGAAACTTTCATATACATGATTAAAAACTATAAATTAATCATTTCTAGCCCAATGTTACACCTAATCAAAATATCTCAATAGAAAGGGGTAAAGAAAAGTCAAAGCTTCATAACTCATGATATCATTAAAATCTTGTTTACCTAAAAGTAACGTTTATCCCAAACAAAACGCAACAACAAACAACAAGGGGTGAGAATATATCTCACATATGTTAAGACACATATAAAGAGAATAAGATGACAACTACAGTAAAAACCAATAAACGTATAAATTTATTCCACACCTATGACAGAGATTATACATCAACACATATTGTTCATGCAATGATGATCATGCAATGTAGACTCATGTATGCTATCTTAAGTACACGCCTAAAGTAGTCCTCTCTTTTACACCAATAACATGTAGGTACAACCATCTTACCATAGGTTTACCCAAAGTGAATCCTATTCTATGTCGATAACATATAGGTCCAACCGTGCAATGCAAAACAACCTAAGAATATCTGGTCTAGAGCACCACACAATGGACAATCCTTACAAAACTTCTCAACTGTCACACTCATGTATGCTCTCTTCGATACATGCCCAAAGCTTACCTTTTCTACATTAGTAACACATAGGTACAAGTACAACCATCTCATCATAGGTTCACCCAAAGTGAATCCTCTTCTACGCGAGTAACATGTAGGTACAATTGTGCAATGCTAAACAACCCAAAAAGACCTGGTCCAAAACACAACACAATGGGAAATCCTTACAAAACTTCTTCAACTGTCATCTCATGGGTCATGTCATCCACAACATAAATCATAATGTCAACATTTAATAATGTCATAACAATCTACCCCTAATTGCACTTAGCATGAAATCTTGTCAAACACCCTCTAACCATCATTATCAATATAGATCACAATATCAACATATAATCATGTCATCACACTTTACCCCTAACCGTAGCTAGGATAATGCCTCGTTAGGCACATCCTGACTATCATCACAATACATAATACGTTCAGTTGGAATCAACATCAACATCATATGATAGGACAAATCCCCAATTCACGAACCTTAAATAACTTTCAAACATTAAATTATTTGTCACACTTAAAATTATAAGATACATAAAAGTAATCTAATAATGTCATCATAATCCACCTCTAACCTCAGCTGGGATGACACCTTGTCACGGACACTTGAACCATCATCATCAACACACTATATGTCAAATTGTAATCAACATCAATATCATACAGTGAGACAAATCTCTTATCCATCTCCTTAAACAACTTTCAAACATTCAATCATTTACCGCACTCACAATTATAAGATATTAAGATACATCACAATATTTTATACCACAACAATCAACACAATTGCAACTCACATTATCCCTTATTATTTTACTCTATTATTATATCATGTAGTCTAAATACAATATATATAGTTGCACTAATGATATGAGGATGGTAAAAAATTTATTATAAAGATATAATTATCTAAAACTTTTATGTTATATCTAGAATTAGTTTTATCATCAACTATTTTTTAAAATTACAAACTCACAACAATTAACCTAAAATCTTGCAGTTTGACTTTTACTCACTATTTCATTCATAACTTGAGTTATATACATATTTTTAAGGTGATCTTAACTCAATTGAAAAGATAAAATTCACAACTAAAAACTTTCATGAATAGTGAGTAAAGGTCAAACTTCACAACTATAACTTTCAAAATATACCAAATCAAACTACATATCATTTTTATATTTTGTTTGTAAGACCTTTTAATGAAAATTGAACAAAACCAAACCGTTCACATCCTAACCAAACAATATTATTATAAATTAAAATAGTAGTTTAAATTATAATAGAGTTCAAAATTATTATACACAAGAGACAACTTCAAAATTATAAATTAAAATAGTAGATAAATTATAATAGATATAGTTGTAAAAATTGTGATTGTATTTTTAATAATTTAATATAAAATAATTGTGTCGATGAATGATGGTCTTTTATTATTAATAAATGACATATATTAATTTTCCTTTTAGCATTGTGCATCTATTATGACATCTTGAGTTGTTTTTTAACTTAACTTCTAGTCCGTTTATCAACATTTGTTCATGCTTCTTTTGTGTCTAGCGATTAACGTATGCTATTGTGTTTGTATGATATGAAAGTAGCATCTATAGACACATGTAAATTTTATTTTTCATTTATAAACATTTGAGGATACTAATTTATCTTTATCTCTTTTTAATATTGTGTGTAGTGAAATAGTCCTATTTTACTTTTTATTAATGTATAGTAGCTGCTAATTAACTCTATATTTCTATGTTGTTATTTTTAAGCTTATTAAAAAATTAACTCATATTCTAATTTGTATTTTTAGATAATATTATACTATTTACAAATTAATAAATTGTGCAACTAATCTACAACTCATATTTAGGCCTATGTATGTGTCCTAATAATAAAATACATGAGAATATGAATAGTCAAAGAAAGAGAATATCTATTAGTTAATCAACTTGTTTATAAAATTTCTCAGTAAAGATAAAATTGATTAGGTTGCTTATATCATCTAACTACTGTGTTTAATTTTTCATTTTAATTAGCTAAAAATTAAAAAATTAGCCGAAATGGATAGCAAAAAATTAGAAACTTTTTAAGAGTTATTAACTTTTTTAAAAAAGTTATTCCAAAGTAGACTTTTTAATAGATATCTTATTTTTAACTATTAGTTAATTTTTTTTTACAACTTTACCATTAATTAATTAATGTATTATCCCCCACTAATTCTCTCTCCTCACATGATATACCATATTTCTCCTTCATTAATGTAATTTATAATTTATATATATAATTATAGAAAAATATAATTTAAATATGTAATTTAAAATTTATATATTTAATTATAGAAAAATATAATTTAAATATATAATTATAGTAATCTATAATTTAAATATGTAATTATAGAAATTTATAATTTAAATATATAATTAATTTATGTTGTTAAAATATATTATATTATTTTAAATATCTCATTATTGGTCTAATAACTAATTATGTTCTTCTTTGTTATTTTATAACTTTAAGTTAATTTTTAACACTTACAACTAGTTTTTCAGCTTTCAACTAACTTTTAGTTAATTTTAAGCTAATTTTACCAAACATAATTTTAAGCAACTTTTTTCTTTAATAGTGCATCCGTAAAAATTTGCTTATTTAAGTTAAGTGGATCTTTTCCTTGGTATAATTTTTGCTTGTTTTTAAGTTAAGAAACAATTGCTTATTTAAGCAACCATGGTTTAAGCAACACCAATAAATATGCCCTTACAAAGCTAAAATTTATTTATGATCTTACCTTTGTTATATGCCAAAAATATGTTATTCTTTCATAAATATCTTTTATATAATTATAAAAACAATAAATACAAAATCAAATACACTTAATGTGAATATAAGTCTTCAACTAATGCTCACGATTTAAAAAATGATTAATTTATATAATAGTATTTAATATCTTAATAATTATAGTACTTCTAAATTATTAAGACTCACCATCTTACTATTTTCGCTTAATTATTCTTAAAAATTATGAATTTATATAATAATATTTAATTTGTTAATAATTATACTACTTTTAAATTATTATGACTCACCATCTTACTAATTTCACTTAACTGTTCTTTTTTTTTTTAACTAACTAATTAATATGTTATTTATATTTTTCCATCATCCAAAAAGAATAAATTCGCCTCATCAATTTATAACATTTATTTTAAAATAATTAAAGGTACTTTTTTCCAAAAATCATTAATGCAATTTTAATTTACAAAAAAGGAGATAAATGAATTTAAATTTATTTTTTTATAATTATATCATTAGTATAAACTATAAAGTATTATTCGGCTTTATCGTTAATTAGCTTCCCTGCATATTGTCACTTTTTTAGTAGGATTTCTCCAACCTTTTTCACACAGTTATACAATACTTGAATCCACCTTACTAAAAAGGATGGAGTCGACTAACACATATGACATCAATGAATAAGTTAAAAAAATCAAATTCTTTTTATTAATAATATAGTAATAATTTAATCATATTTAAAATTTCTTGTCCTTTTCCAAGAATGCATGAAATTTGAATTTAGACTCTTACTAAGAGTGTATTTTGTGAGATGTAAATTTAAATTTTATCCTGGATCACACCCGTTGGCTTAAAAAAAATTAGCTTCCATAAATTTTTTGTTCTAAAGTTTAATAAAAAATAATTTTTTGATATTTTAGATTTAAAAATATTTTTTAATTCTTGAAATTAATTTTTTTATTAAAGTTAATTATTTATAAATTTTTAGTATATTTAATTGTATCATATGTGAACTTAAAAATAAAAAAGATTAGATTAAGAAAAAGAGTAATTTACGAGAATAAAAACATGTTTTTGGTTAATAATTTTTTAACGACATTAATTAAAAAACAAGATTTAAAAGTGATTCAAGAATTAAAAAAAAAAAAAATTTCAAAACCCAAAAGTAATTTTTAGTAACACCTTAACGGGAAAAAAAAATTGTTCAAGAAAAAAATTCTATTTAAAGACAAATAATAATATCTTCGTAACAAAAGGCCAAAAAAAAATATATAAAAAATGTTTGGCACCTACTTTTATAGAAGGATTATTGGAAAAAATTGATAGTTTGTAAATTCTAATAGAGTCCATTAAAAAGCCCAGAAAGCAGCAAAAAGTGGAGTCAATCAAACTGGTTTCTCTCGTTGGTTGGTTCAATCGAATCTCCATTCCTCTCTCACTCACGAAAACGAACGAAGGAACGAACCCTCTTCTTCTTCAGTTTCAAACTCCAAAACCACATTCCTATAATCCATTCCTTCACTTCAAATTGAAGCCAAACAAGACCCAGAATCAGAATAAAAACCAAGCATATTCCCCATTCCAACAACAACATAAGAAAAAACAAAAAAGAAGAAACGAAAAAAATGGCCTCATTACAAAGCTGGGTGATACTGCCATTCTTCGCGATGTTCCTGTGCATCTACCTGGTGGGCTACCTCATCGTGTTCCGCAGGCAAAGCGCGAAGACCCGACCCGAATTCTCGAGCTGCCTGATCTCGCTCTTCCACGGGACCCCCGCCGCGCTGCTGGGTGGCGCCGCGCTTCTCTCCGACGCCGAACGCGGCTTCGCGGCCCCAAACACGCCCTTCCAGAAGCTCGTTCTCGACTACAGCGCCGCCTACTTCCTCACAGATCTGATCCACTACGTCGCGTTCTACCCTAGCGACGTGCTTTTCATCGCACACCACGTGGCCACGCTCTTCGTGGTCCTCACGTGCCGCCACGCCGTCTCGCACGGCGCCTTCTCCGTGCTCGTGCTCCTCGTCCTCGCCGAGGTCACCAGCGCGTGCCAGAACGCCTGGACGCTCGCCGGCGCTTGCCGCCGCGACCACCCCCTCGCGCGCCGCCTCCACGCGCTTCTCTCGCCCCCCTTCTTCGCCGCCTACTCCGTCGTCAGGGGGCTCCTCGGGCCCTACTTCGTTTTCCGGATGGTGGACTTCTACGCCCGCGGCGGCGCGCGTGGGCTTGTCCCCACTTGGGCTTGGGTTTCGTGGGTCTTGGTTGTGGTTATGGCCATTGGGGTTAGTCTTTTGTGGATTTCTAATCTTTGGGTTCAGTTTTTTAGGGAAAGAAATAAGAAATTGGAGGAGAAAATTAGATAGGGAGGGTTATTTTCTTGTAACCTCTTTTTATTAATATTATTATTATTATTATCATTTATTACTTACAAATGATTTCCAACATACTCTTTTAACCTCATGAGTTTATAAAAGAGTCTTATTATATTAGTATTAATATGTATCATTGAAAAGAGTTTTACACTCTCAGTTTATGGTCTCACAATTTTATTTTTTCTAATATGTTGCTTTTAATATATTTTAACTAATAATAATAAATAGTGTGTTTGAAAGTGAGTAAACGCTTTTTTTTATCATTATTATTACTAGTAGATTTGTGCCTATTTTAAAATAAAAAGTAATTACAAATAATTAAGATGACAACAAATACTAAGAGTAATTTTGGAATGGAAAATGCCTTTACATAAAAATGGGTGGATGCCTGCATGGAGATTGATAAAATTGGTTTTTAATGAAATTGATTTTATATATAATTGATTATGATTAAAATTGATTTTGAGATGATATCATTTATTTGTGGATGTTTTCATTGTAAAAGTAAGTTTAAAGATAAATCTAATTGAAAAGTTACTCTAAGTTGTTTTAACTTAGACTACATTCTTATTCATTTCTAACATGAATTAAATTTAAAAATTTATCTAAAATCAATTTTGAGTCTAGGATTAATTACCGTATAATTTTTTTGTCTTGATAGGAATTAAAGACAGAGTTGGAGAGTTTACAATAACTTACTTACCTGCTCAATCAATTCAGCTAAATCCTTTCACCAAAATCCTATTTTGATAAAATTTTGCAATATTGATTTGGTTTTATGTGGTGTGGTGTTTTTATTTCTGCTGTATAGCAAAATTAATGTTTGTGTTTTGGGAGTTGGGGAATTAATGCTGCAACTTGCAAGCTTATTGGATATGGGTAATCAGGTTTAAAAGTTGAAATAAGAAGATTTTGATTAAAGAATATATCTATGCAGTTTGGTGAACTATAATTTATTTAAAATTATAGAATAGTGTGGTTGATATAGATTTTAATTAGAGTTTAACACCTACAGTTAGTGTAATAAAATTTTATATTGATGGTTAACTATTATTTTTGAGTTTACAGAAATTTAAAAGTATTAATTAGTAAGGTAAAAAATTTATCACAACTCTGTTTACCTTCTATAACTGTTTTTCTCTTTTAATTAAATAAACTTTATTTTATTAATCACTTAGCATTTCCCAAACTTACGCTATTGTTTGGTTGGCAATTATATCTTTTTAATTATGTAGATAGAAAAAGTCAATCTCTTGAATGGGTTTTTGAATTGATAAAAAAAAAAATTGTGAATAATTGATGTGTATTATAATGCATTTTTGAAAAATCTTGATTTAATGTCAAAGATAATAATGGGGAACTCCTATATTTGAGGAGACTAGGAACTCCTTTTATAAATGTCCTTGGCCAATTGTGTTGTGGAGATCAAGATTTTCTAAAATAACTTTTCATTTTAGGGTTGCTTGATATTATATAATTTTGTGTATTTATTTGTTGAATAAATTATTTAATGATTAAATTAATGTTAATTCATGAGTTAATGATGAAGTTATAAAGTTGGTCAAGTGACAAAATTTATATGTAGAAAAAAAGAGTATGGATTCTCTCCATTTTTTTTGTCTATTTCCTTTTATTATTTTAAAAAAATTAATTAAATAGAGATGATATAAATTTTATTAGATGTAACATTTATATACTTAAAAGCTTAGTAATGGAAAAAAATTTGAGAAAGAAGAAATGAAGAGGATCCTAACTCGGAAAAAAGAGAAAAAAAAGTCACGAATTTGAATCTTTCACTAACAAAAACTAATAGATTAACAACTAGGATATTATCTATAAAAAAATCATAAGTTAATCTAAGTGCCATTAACACACTCAATGTAGTATATTAGTTAGATTTAAATCGTAAATTAAAAATAGAGGAATTACAATAGCGAAAAGAAAAGTAAAGAGGATTAAAATAAAAAATTAAAAATAGCTGACTTAAAATTGCAATTTAACCTATTTAAAAGGAATAAAAAGTTGAAAAAGAAAATCATATGTTTAATTCATGAGATTGTGATACGACAAATGACTCCATATGAATTATAGTAATTCCTAAACATGTTCTCATTAGAAGAAAAAAAAAACTTCTAAAAACGAGATATTCTTATATAGCACACACCTAACAAAAAAGATTTAGAACCAACCAATTCGAAAAGAACATCTATCAAATAAAAACTAAAATAATGTAGTAAAAACCTAAAAGGCTTAAGTAAGTTATTTGTACTTAAAGTTTCCATCCAAAATAATTTTTTATTTTTAAAATTCAAAAATATTTTTTTAATCTTTAAAATTAATTTTTTTATATTAATGTTATTCGTTTATAAGTTCCGGTATATTTAGTTATGCCGAATGTGAAATTATTGAAGATTCAGAGGAGCAAGGTTGAGAAGTAGAGTAATTCACGAATGTTCATGTGAGCAATTTTTTTCGGCATTAACAGGAGAAGAAAGACTGAGTGAATCAGGGGCTAAAAAAATATTTTTGAATTTTAAGAAGTAAAAATGATTTTTGGTAAAACTTCAAGGATAAAAAACTTATGGAAACCAACCTAAAATTTGAAAATCAAATAAACAAAATCTTGAAACATAGTATCTCCCTCCTGCTTTTATCTTGTGTGTGTTCACTATTATCACGTGACTGCTTGTTGTATAATTTTGGTTGTTTAGAAAAATAAAATATTAATAACCAAGCATAATTTATTTTAGTAAGCCGAATTAATTTAATAATTTTTATTATTTAAAATAAATTAAGAACGTGCTTCATAAATAAATAAAATAAATATGGGTAGAGATTAAAATAGTATAAATGTTAAGTTTGAGTTCGGTGTTAAAAGTTCAACCTAGAGGAGTTATAATATTATGCTTCACTCTTATGTTTTTGACTTCTAACACTTGAGAGAGTGACATAGAGCTGTAAATGGAACCTTGTTGAGGGATTTGAGGAGCAACATTTGAAGATTGAGATCATACCCTTCTTACCCAAGATCATCATTTGAGATAAGAGAAGAAGGAAAAATTATCTCAAGTGACATGTTTAATATGAGTAGTGAAATAATTTCTAAGCTTATGTGTAGGTTCATAAGAGAACTTTACGTCTCTTGTCATGGTAAACTTAAACAATTAATAAATAACATAATTTAGAGGTAAATAACTATTGGTGTTGCAAAGACCATACAGAAAGGTATCCTATATAAAATAGATAAAATATAAATAAAACTACTAATAAATTGAAATAAAAGATAAAAAACTAAAACTCATTCCCCATGTTACATTATCTCACAATGAAACACCTTAGAAGACATTACCATCAATACTCTTATGTTCCTAAAGATATGAAGATTTTAAAACATATGTACAACAATTTCATGCAGTGGTTAAACACTTTCATGAGGTACAACTTAATGTTGTGTAATCTTATTCCCACATATCATGAGTTTTATACAATATAAAAAACAGGTATAAAAAAACATATATTTAAATAAGCTACATCTTCCAGATAAAACTCCAAACTCCACCGATGTGCACTGACAAACTCCAAACTCTCATGTTTTCTTGCTCATTAGGTTTCTATAGCATGTCATTTTTAGATATATTTCTTTTAATAATGATACTTGTTATGGACCTTTCTCTTTGTTACATTAGCATTTTTCATAGCAAAACTCTCGCTAGGATACTCAATATTTCTTAAACATATTCTATATTTTTCATTATACTTAAAGTTATTCAATGAGATTAAATATAAGATAACTAACACCTAGGTGACTTCTAACAATCTCCACACCTCTTATAAACTTATTACTCTCATTGAAATAACACCTTCTCAACATTGTCTAGAAACTAAGCATATCTTTCATTCTGATACAACCAAAACAACATATACATACATAAGATACAATGTAATAACTTCTTACAAGTTCACCTTTTATTAAACCGCATCACAAGTCACAATTTTCATTCTCATTTTATCAATATAATGATGTAAATGAAGACACACATATTTCACACACGTCTACATAAATGCAATTTCACACATTACACTACAACATTATGGGTATGATGTCATGTTACTAAAATTCTACTCCATGTTCATGTGCTAGCATAAATAACTTAGGAGAATGGTTTAGTAGCGTTGGTCTACCCATGAAAATGTCATCGATGTCAACACATTTGATATAGACTACACTATCTAGAATGTATCCTCTAGTGACTAGTTGAAAGTTGCTCAGTTTTACAAGTATGGTCCTGACCTATATAATCAGTATGGGACAAGGGACTTTCCATATCGAGTCTCTAAAACTCCCAATGTCTTGAGCTAACTACGCTCAACCATCTCTAACCTCTTTCATCCAAGCCATGTCCATTCAACAATACTTTAATGCATGATGTATGCAACATATCAAACAACTTTAGTACCACTGGACTCCTCATCACAAATAATGTGCTTCTTATCAACTCTCTCAAGCTATGTCACACAGTGATCCCATTCTTCTTTCTTAGGCTAGTCACTCGTCTCAATGATGTTGCAATATAGTAACACAACATCTAAACTCATGCAAAAGATAACTTACTTGTCTCTATACACATAGCTCATATTCATAATTAGGAATCATGTTCTCAAGCAAGAATAGTTTACATGCATCATACATACACTTTGATGCAATTCCATAGATCTTCTTCCTTGATGAGGTAACCATGGTGAAATGAAGTATTGAAGAGACTACAATTGGAGGTGATAGGTGCTAATCTTGAATGAGATAAACCTTGATGCTTACCACAAGGGAGAGACCCTTGATAAAAGTTAGAAGGGAGCTCCTTTTGACGGAAGAAGAGCTTATCCAAAAGGAGAGAAAGTTACTTAAAAAAGATGCTCTCAATTTGCTAAATGATCAAATCTACAAAATAAGAGGAGAATGAGTATATTTATAAAGTCTAGGAGTAAGTTGGGTAAACTAGACTATGGTTAGGATTAACCAATGGTTTACTGACTCTAGGTGAGTCAAATAAACCAAGGTTAGTTCCCTCTCAAGTTCAGCCAAACTCACACACTTCTTATGCTTTTCCCTTTCTCCCTCATGGATGTGAAAAAAGGAGACAATTGGGGTCATGTGTTCGTCATCCATGAGTGCTAGAAGAGGTGTGAATTTAAGGAATGGGGTGTGAGAGCATCCACATGACCACTCTCTTGGACTCAAGCCCAATTCTCACTAACACTCCATATACTAACTAATGAAACCCATAAAAAAATAAAATAAAGTCCAAACACAAGAGCAACAAGAAAAAGGTCAACCATAAAAGTCAACCTTCTAAAAAAGGTAAAAACAACACTAATACAAGGGAAATCATAAACCTAATTTATTCAAAGGAATCTAAGAAGGATATTCTTGTATCCTTTCAAAGGGTCCTTGGGCCGAATTACATCACCCTTCCCCTTAAAAGGATTTGTCCTCAAATTTGAAGCCTTCTTGCTTTTCCTCTAGTCCTGCAAAAAAGATACTCAATAGGGTTAGCAGGTTGTTATAATAACTTAATGGTGAAGTAAGAGGTTTATACCAAAGTACCCTCTTAGGATTGAGGTAGTGGAGGTTGACACTAAAAATTTGCATAAAAAAAAGATTATCTTTGTGTTTTTGCCTCCACAAAGCAGTTCCTTATCCTACTCCTGATGGATTAAGTTCTAGCCCAAAAAGATTAAAAGCAAGGGCAGGGACTAGACCTAGTGCATTGGAGCACTCATCCATAAAAGCTAAGAAATCCTTATCTTTCCTTTAACCCAAAGAGATAATGATAAGAATTTTGCAAAGTAAGGAATGGCTCTTTTAGTTGAACTTGAGATTGTGTAGTATTGTGGTCAAAAGCTTTTTACAATCCCACTTTCAACTTGGGTGGCCTTATGCTCAAGTTGGACTTGATATTGTGGATCAATGTGCTCAAATTTTTTAGGCACAACATTAACTTAGAGTTTGATGATTTATGATGCAATCCTACCCGTAACATCCCGTTTTTTTTAGAAAATAGAATATTAATAAAAGGTATTATTTATATAAATAGGCTAATTAATATTTTATTATTAGAATAATTAAATTAAGAATTGATTTTATAAAATAAAAGTGGGTATAAATAGTAAAGATAGTTTTAAAAATCAAAATTATCATGAAACTAGTATAGACAATTGTTTAATGTCGAATTAAATAATCACTAGTTAAATGGGTTGAATTTGTTTATATAAAAAAATTAAATAAATATATACTTAATCACTAGAGGTGACAATGATGTTGTCAACAAAGTAAAACAAATAAAAGTTTCTAGAGTCAAGAAGCAATGCATAAGTTAACATTTGAAGTAACTCTTCAAATAAAATGTATCAAGTTATGGGTTACAAGTAAACATGGTGGTGGTAATGAGACAAAAGTCATTAGAGGTAACAATGATGTTGTAACATTCATTTTTTAGAAAACTAAAATATTAATAAAAAAGTAATTTATATTAATAAGCTTAAATAATTTAATATTTGTATTTATTAGAATAAATTAATATCTATTTTATAAAATAAATAAATAAAATAACTGCGGGTGTAAATAGTAAGAGAGGTTAAATTGTATTTGATTTTAGAAGCCCAACACAGGGTTAAGTTAGGATAAAATTAGGGGTCTTTGAGTGTTGCACAGGAGTTCATGTTTTCTGACTCTAGAAGGGGAGAGAAAATTACAGAGGACACCTTGCCAAAGGAGTTTGACGAGCATTGTTTAGGGAGTTTAGGTTATACCCTTAATAATTAGGATCATCTTTTCGAGGTAAGAGGGAGTGAGATTAACTTATATATAAGAATATATAAGAAATATGGTAGTGGAGGCAAACCCTAAACCTCAGTAGGGGTTAAGTTTTCTACAATTGACTTATTCCTTGGTTTCTATGAATGAACATTATGAATTATTATAGATGAATAACTCTAATGATATAATTGATTGATCAATTGATTATTGGGTGACTCATATGTTATTTAAACTGCTCTGTATGAAAAGGAATAAGTGTTATTGGAACTGCCCTATATAAAAAAGATTAGGTGTTATTTTACTATGTATAAAAGGGATTGGGTTATAAAGAGGATTAGGTGTTATTTGAAGTGCTCTGTATAGAAAGGACTAGGTGTTATTCTACTTTGTATAGAAAAGATGGGTATAAAAAAGATTAGGTGTTATTCTACTCTGTATAAAAGAATTGGGTTATAAAAAGGATTAGGTGTTATTTGGAGTGCTCTGTATAAAAAGGATTAGGTGTCATTTGAAGTGCTCTATATAAAAAGGATTAGATGTTACTTGAACTGCGTTGTATAGAAAGGATTATGTGTTAGGTGTTACAGGTTTCATTCCATTGATGATATTGATTAAAAAATTGATGATTATCACTGCAGTTGTAGAGTGTGATGATAATTAAGAATTATAGCAAGCGAAGTAGAATGTTTGAGGGTTTGAAGTTAAATTATATTTTGAGAATCTTATGCAAGTTGAATGCTTGCTATCTAAATTTTTCGTATGAACATACCTTAGAGTTTCTATCATATCTTTCTGGGTGGTTAATAAAATTGAGTTACATTTCTTGTATTAGAAATTAGGCATTTGGGGCTACCGTTTAGAATGAAGAATCATGTAAATATGTTAAAAATAGACTGAGTTACATAGGTTGGAAGTTGAGTCTCCCATCCAGTGCGTGAAACAGAATTTGTGTGTTGTAAGCTCTGTAGGATAATCTAGATGACCTTATTAGACTTCATGTTCTTCATAAAAGTTCTAGCCCTTGATGTTAGCTTTCCAATAGAGTTCAAATCACTTAGAAAGGATATATGTAACTCAATTTACAAATAAAATAGTTATTAAAGGTTAAGTTATCAAATTTAGGTTTAGTGACTGCGAGTTTGTAATTTTTAAAAATAGTGGATGATAAAATCAAGTTTAAAATTAAACATAAAAACTTTAGGTAATTGTATTATTTTTATAATAAAATTTATATCAATCCTATGTCATTAGTATAACTACAAATATGGTATGTAAGCTACATAATGTAACAAAATGGTAAGATAAGAATAAATGGTTGTGAATTGTGATGATTTGGATTGTGGTGGCGTGATATCTTCTAATGTACCTTATAAATTTTGTTGGTGGTGGTTGAATGAATGATTATAAGTGATGGAAGTGGATAAATTGGGGATTTGTCCCATTACATGAAAGTGATGTGAATGATGATTGAGTGCATGTTGTGTTGATGATGAGAGTCAGAGTGTGCTTGACGAGGTGTCATCCTAGCTGCGATTAGGGGTGGATTGTGATGGCATAATTAATTATTAATATTGTGAGTTATGTTGTTACATGACATGATGCATGAATATGACAGTCTAAGAAGCTTGTAAGGATCACCCATTGTGTGGCGTTCTATAGTAAGTTTTCTTAGGTTATGTTGCATTGCATGGTTGTACCTACGTGTTACTGGCGTAGAAGAAGATCGCTTTAGGTGTGTACTGGAGAGAGCATACATGAGTTACATTGCATGAACATCATTGACATGACTTGAGTTTAATATGGTTTGAGCAATTTCATGTGATATACTGTGATAAATGTATTTCTTATTTATGCTGCTTAAATATGTATGAGTAAATGTCTCACTCCCTATTTGTGTTTTTTGCTTGGGATTGAATGCCCATAGGCCACAAGGATGCTGAAGAGGTAGAGGTTAGTAATGTTTGAAATTGTTGCAGGATTTCGTGCTCTGATGGAGGTGCCATCGGGGGCTTCGTGACTATATTAAGATGCTAAATCATTTCCTTGTTTTAATTGTACCTCTAGTTTTCTTCTTCCTTTCAAGATGACTTATTACTATCTTCAATTTAGAATTGTTAACTTTAATTTTGATAAAAGGTGAAGTTTTATTGGGAGGACTTTTCTGAACTTTTTTTAAATTAATGGACTTACTTACTTATGTTTTTGTTTGAGGTGTCACATTGCCTATGAAGGGTTCTACCACTAGGGTCATGGTTAGGAGGATATGGCTAGGAATGAGCTCACTAGAACTTAGCTCTTGCTTGAAGTGAAGATCATAGGCCATCATCCTTAGAATAATTCATTGTAAATATTAGTTTTTTTGTATTTTTCCTTTGACCATGTATTTCGACCATTTCCTTCTAGACTAAGGTGTAGAGGTTCCTTTAGCTAGTTGGAGGAGTATGCTTAGAGGATGAGCCTTTAGCTTAAGACGTGATTGGGCTCCTTCCTTCACCCCTAGGATAGTTTTTGGCACCCTTTTTTTATTAATCTTAGACGTGTGGTTTAAGGCCTTGTAAGACTAGCTTAATTAGCCTTAAAAGCTAATTAAGCCCAAGTCCCACATTGCCTTGGATCATGTTCCCAAGCCTTCTCATTGGCCATATATACTTTCTTCACTATCTTGTAAATACACACTTGAATGAATGAAGTAAGACTTATTTTGAGCATTTGATCTAGTAGAGTGTCATTGAGAAACCTCTCTTGAGAAGTCTCTTCCTAGCAAGCTTTTATCAAGGGTCCTCTCCTTTATGGAAAAACAAAATTTTTTTTTACTCATCTTCCTCCCCAAGAGGAAGTAGCGTCAATCCCAACCCTATTTCTAGCCTTCCATTTTTTCATCTTCTTGAGTAGAGAACCTTGGTTGGAGGAAATCATGGGAAGTGCATCATTTGGTATTAAAAGCCTACTCCATGAAGGATCATGATGCAATACTAGATTGCTCCTTCCATGTTCTTGCTCCAAAGAGGTTTTAAGGTAAAATATGAAGGTGGAGAGGTTAGAAATGGAGTGTGATTAGGCGCCATTTCAATGAAGATAAGTCATGGTTGGTAGAAGCTTGCCACAAGGGAAGAAACTCTTGATAGAAAACTCTCAATGAGTCTAGAATTTGTGTTAAAATAATATAATGAGAGGTGAGTGCCTATTTATAGAGAAATAGTTAGGCATAGATGTCCACTATGAGCTAGAATAGCTATCCTAATAATTAAATCCAAACAAGTCCCTAGATTAGTGGATCTATGTTTCCTCATGTAACACTAGATCGTAATAATGTGGTTCTAGCTCTCTTAATTCAAATTTGAATTTGAATTAAGAGACAACTAGATGCCACCTATGCGAGAGAGAGGGAAAGAGAGTAAATGGAGCCACATGCAGGGAACATAAGGGTCCCAAATGTTAGTCATACACATGTGGATACTAGAGAGGGGTGTGGAAATGCAACAAGAGGGCGTGGAAATTAAACCACCACCCGCTTGTTCTAAAAAAAGCCCACTTTCTAACATGCACTCCCTATGAATAACTAATGGCACTCTATGCCCTTAAAATAAAGGGAAATGACCGAAAATACAAGGCCCGCAAAATACTAAATGTCCTACCAAAATTACTAAACAAAATAAACTATTTACAAGAATTTCAAAGACTATAGCCTAAAATATCTTCACTATGTTCTATTCGTGACATGTCTTCTCTTTATTCTTCCAAGCTAAGTTCCATGCTAGGTGGAATTGCATCAGTTCATTTATTATCCCTTCTTTCTAGTCTTGTGTGTTTTTCCTCCTTAATTTTCTGCATTTCTTTCTTGTTTTATGCTCCTTTTATTTTCATTTAATTTCCTTTTATTGTCTTGTTAGTATTGTCTTGTATTACTTTCATTTAATTTCCTTGTAATTTTCTTATTTATGATTCAATTTTTTATTTTCTTTTCATTGGAAATACCATTTTTTCACAAAAACTTTCAAAGAACTCATTTTAGAACTAACCTCCATGATCACTTCTTAGAGATTTGATTTTTAAATCTTTTTTTTTTATTTTGAATTATTCTTGGCTAATTTCTTAAAAGACTTAAAAGCGTCAGTTTTGTGGGATAGAAAAAGTGTCCATGTAAATCTTCAGAAATCATCTAGAATGACAGGAGCATAGTAATTGCCTCCCAAACTCATGGTTCTTGAAGGACCAAACAAATCCAAGTGTAACAACTCCAAAGGTTTTGAAGTAGAAAGCATTCTTTTGGCTTTGAAAGATGCTTTGATTTGTTTTCCTTTTTGACATGCATTACAAAGCTTATACTTCTTAAACCTTAACTTTGGTAGACCAATTACAAGATCTTTGGTTGAGAGATTATTTAAAAGTTTCATGCTAATGTGTGCAAGTCTCTTATGCCAAAGCCATGCATAATCATTTTTAGAGATTAAACAAATAGATTTATCATTAGATGCCTTTTCTAGATCTAACATGTAGATTTTATCTACTCTTTTTTCGATCAACTTGATATGACTTTTAGGATCATGAAGCAAGCAATGATTAGAAGAAAAGGAGATATCAAAGCCTTTTTCACATAACTGGCTAATACTTAGCAGGTTATGCTTAAAACCATCTACATATAGAACATTCTCAATGCAAATAGAGTTAGGGTTACCAATTTTTCTAGTGCCAAGTATTATTCCCTTATTGTTGTTTCCATATGAGACATATTCCCATCCCCACTCTTTGCTTTATATGAGAGAAACTTTGCCTAGTCTCTAGTCATGTGCCTTGAGCAGCCACTATCTAGATACCACTTTTTAGCTTTGGCTCTCCAACACACCTACAAAACACAATTAATGAGTAGATTGAGATACCCAAAGTATCTTAGGTCCTAGGGGGTTAGTAGACACACTCTTCACTTTCTTAATCCACTTAAATTTTTCAGAAGGAACACCATATTTTTTTATATGACAGGTATTTATTTTGTGACCCTTATGCATGCAATAATGACATGTAACAAAGTTTGAGTATGAGTTTTTGTTTTATAATTTATATTTTTCTTCACCTTTGATTTTTCAAATCCCAAACCAGCTTTATTCATGACATTCTTTTGAAAACTTAACAATGCATCCAAGTTAGTTTTTGGTTTCTTCTTAATGAATTTTGAGAACTTTTTAACAAGGAGATTTAGCACTTCACCATCAGATTGGTCTGTAGACTCTTCATCACTTTCTTCCTTTTGTGAAGTCTTTAATGCAACACCTCTCTTATCTTTGTTAAGGTCTTCTTCATCTTGAAGTCTTTTGAGCTCTAGTTCATACACCCTTAGCTTTCGAAATAATATAGCAACATTGATTTTCATAAGGTTATTTGGTTCAGAGATGGTTGTGCTTTTTGGCTTGCAAAGTTCTATTTAAGCTCTTCAATACTTTGACATTAAGCTTTTCTTTTTCAAAAACCTTTAGAACACGTATGAGATGATTCACTATGTGTGTAAACCTTTTCTGCACATCTGAAATGGATTCTCCTAGCAGTATCCTGAACATTTCATACTCTTGGATGAGAGTGTTCTTCCTACTCTTTTTACATCTGTGGTTCCCTAATGAGAAACCTGCAAAACCTCCCACGTTTCTTTAGATGTTGTGCATTGTGAAACATGAAAGAACTCATCAAGTGTTAATGCAGACACAAGTATATTTTTTGCTCTAATATCATATTATGCTCTTTTATGCTCTTCTATAATCCCACTATGAAAATCCTTTTCTACTTCTCTATCATCCTTTCTTACCATAGGAATAAAAGGACCTTTTTCAATAGCATCACAAACGCCTCTATCAATAGATTCAACAAATATTTTCATTCTTATTTTCAAAAAAGCATAATTTTTCCACTAAATAGGCAATTTATAGAAGCATCTTCTATAAATGTTTGGTTGTTTACAACCATTTAGGATCTTTATCAAGAATTTGAATAACTATCAAAGAAAGCTCTGATCACCAATTGAGGGGATTCAAATGACTCTAAGCAACCAACCAAGAGGGGGTGAATTAGTTTTGCAAAAACTTTTTCTGATTTTTACTTAAAACAGATTTTTAAATATAGAATCAAAATATAGAGTTTACACCAAACTCACATGCATATAACAACCACACATGCACTTCTTGAGCACCTATCAGGAAAATGATTCTAACACATGCGAAACCTATGCATGAACAATACAATTTAGGAAACCTACCTAGACAATCTTTTACAATCCAATACAACAATAAAAAGTAAAAGAGTGATATCACCTGATTTAATCCGTATAGTAATATGTAAACAAGTATATTAACATAGTAATATCTAAACAAGTATATTAACATACCTTCAAAGAAACTAATGTTTATCTTTGATTCTTGAAGATTCTTGTTGATCTTTGCTTTGGACTTGTTGTACCAAAGGTTTAAGAGCTTTTTCTTTTCTCTGGAATCTCAAAATCTCATTATCAATTTGATTTTCGGAATGTATAATTGTTATTTGAAGTTGAGTTTCTCCCTTTTATATAAAAGGCTCACAACACTGTTTTAACAAATTAAATTGAGCATTTAATCGATTAAAATGTTTTAAGCTCAAGTCCAAAACCAGCTCGATCAATTTAATCGATTAACATAAGTATATAATTTATTAAATTGTTCTTCATCTATGATCAAGTCAACAATATCATTTTAATCGATTATTTCAAGTGCTTAATCAATTAAATGATGCAGATAATTGATTATGAGGGAATTTAACAAATTAAAATAGCAGTTATGTAACTTTAACTCATTAAATTACTTTATAACACTATCTAAGATTTATCTTGCAACATCAATGAGATTTAACTAGATTTTGAAAATTTTTAGGATTCATAATCTCATCCATGTTCCATGACTTAAGAAAGTTAAGAATTGAATCAAGATTAAAAATATACTTAGTTAAATTGAATCCAAATAATAGCTATATATATGGATGCATGCAATATTTCACAAGCGTTCAAGCATAAAGCTATAACATCCGTCTTAAGAATAATTAGTGTTCATCATCAAAATCATGATAATGCAACAAGCTATATTTGGTCTTCTTTGGATTCCAAGAGAATCTCCAACTAGATGAACAAAAGCGTGCACAGTATCATAGAATAGCTAAGAACATATTGGTCTCTACTTTAACTATTGATGAATTTTTTCATGTCTCACAATGATTTACAGCCAAAGAAATTTGGGATGTGTTGCAGGTCACTCATGAAGGAACCACATATGCTAAATGAGCTAGAAAATTACCTCCATACAAGAATACGAGATATTTATAGTGTTTCCAGGAGAATCAATCTCAGAAGTCTAGAAAATACTTATTCACATCGTGAACCATATTATCGATCTTGGAAAAGTATTTGAGAAAGAGGAATTGAATGTCAAACTATTGAAAAGCTTGAATAGGACTTGCCAAGCAAACAGAACAACTATCTCTTAATAAAATAATATGGTAGACATGAATGTAGCCACACTCTTTAGAAAGCTACGAGAGTACGAGTTTGAGTTAAAAAGACTTCAAAAGGAAGAAAACTTTGAAAAAAAGAAAAGACTGTTGAGATTGAAGATTGGAAGCAACTTTGATGGAGCTACCTCAAGTCTTTATTTTGTAGGTTTTGGTTTTGCATTTTGGTTTTAGCATATTAATTCATTTTATGGTACCAAATACATTTAACAGGTGTGATACTTGTATTGTTTGTTTAGATAGACATGCATGTGTGATTGAGTGAGTCTGAGTGTTTGTTTCCTATCAATTTCATGATTGATTCTAGATCTTTATAATGTTTTGTTGCTTAGATAGCAAAGGAGTCAAATTTACTAAGTTAAGTGTTGACTTAAAATAGGGGTAATAGATTACTTAAGTTGGTAATAGATTACCTTAGTTGGATCAATTAAGAAACCCATAAAATCTAAGTTTTTTGGGAAATAATTGATTACCTTATTTAGATAATCTATTACCCCCGCAGAAAAAATTAGCGACTCAATTGCAAGCTCTTGGGAATAATCGATTACTTGAATATGTTAATCGATTATCACAGTGAACATGCATTTCTGGCTATTTTTGAAAGAATTGCGCGGTAATTAAGTGGTTACGAATGGTAATTGATTACCTTGATCTATTACTCATTTTTAAACCATTTTCAATCAGATTTCTTTATCGAAATGAAAGGATCTTTAGGTTTTCATGAGAGAAAAAATTATTTTCATGGGAGAAAACCTTTGAAACGAAAAGAAAACCCAGAATTTCATGAATTGAGTCTCAAGAATCATTGTTTGGAAGAGAAAGGATCAAAGAACTATGCTATTATGTATTAGGTATTCTTCATGCAAGGTGATATCGTTCTTTACCCAATTCTTTGTGTCTTTATGTGTGATTGGAAATCTCTTGATGCGGGTTCTAGAGATTATTGCGGAATCTCATGATAGGGTTTCATGAGTGAGACTATTGTGAGTGACGGGGTATCATGGTATAGCAATCTCTTGTAGAGTGCAAGGGTGTGCCTCTTTTTGTGAGTTGTTTGAATCTTTTTGTTAATTGTGTATGTGTAGTGTGCATGTGTATAATTTTTAGTGGAAAACAGATTAGTGGAAGACTTATCTAAAAACTGGATGTAGGTTTTGTGGACTAAACCAATATAAACAAGTTATGCAATTCTCTCTATCCTTTAATCTTTTTTATTGATTAATTTTGTGTTGAATTTTACTGTATTAGTTAAAATCTTTGTATATGTGAAATTACATTCTTGTTTTGGTTAATATTTTTAATTGAAATATTGGTTCTTGAATTCGTTATTGAAAGTTGGACAAATATTGAATTGAACCACATTATTGAGCAATTAATATAAGTATTGCCTTGAACTCAAATCTTGAAAAAGAGTTTATTATTAAACATAAGTTCAATTTTTAATTGAAATTGTTTTGAAACTCTAAGATAGATTTTGGAAATTTCTTGAAGGGGTCTTTTATTTAAAAAATTCTAATAAAGTAAAGTAAAGTAAATTTTTTAAAATGTTTTTGGAATCTATTCAACCTCCTATTCTACACTCCTCCTGGGACCAACAAAGAGGCATTTCACTAAAATATCTTTTGAAAAAACTATTTGGAGTAGTTTTTTTGAAAAAGCTAGTAGCTCCTAAAAAAACTCCTAGATTTTTGCTATCCAAACAGAGTTGAAATTGTTTAAGGTACCATTTCAGCTAGTTTTTCAGCTTTCAGCTAGCTAAAATGACAAACCAAACACACTCTAAAGATTACATCACACAATGAAGATAATGGCGTAAACTCATTGGGCAAATCCAAAGGTGAGGTGCTCAACCTCCTAGTCAAATGGTTCTCAAGATTCATGAAAAAAGAAAAAATGAAAGGGTAAAAATCAGAAAAAGGTGCAAGGAAACTTGAGATTGCACCTACCACTTACAATTTTTTTTATGTGGAAAACAAGGTCACATCAAGTCGAATTGCCCCATATATCTCAAAAGGCAAGAAGCTAATGAGAGAAAGACGAAAAACATATTCAAAAAGAAGAAAACATACATCACGTGAGAGGATAAAAAAAGTAGCTCCTTAAGTCAAACAAAAAGTGATGATGAAGAAGTAAATTTCTATCTCAAGGCGGATGAGAGCGATGCTAAATCCAAAGACACTGCTACTTTGAAAGTGTTTCATCTCAAAGCTCTTATGAGAATTATGGTACTTTGGTTTATGCCTTTAACAAGATGCATGAGAAAGCCAAAAAGCTTTCCTTTGCAAATAGGAGATTAAAGGGCCAATTAAGGTGACATATTGAGAAAATAACAAGTCTCCAAAATGAGGCAAATTCACTTGTGAAAGATAAAGAACATTTGCAAAAGTCGGTCTGTGAAAACTGCAAGCTTTTGGAAAACAAAGTCTTATATTTACAAAAATTGCTTGCAAAATTTACAAGTGAAAAAACCAATTGGATGTCTTGTTATGTTCTAAAAAAGGTGTCATGAACAAATTTGGGTTGAGTTTTGACTATGCAAGATGAATTGCATCAATTCAAAATAAATGACGTGTGAGATCTTGTGCCAAAAATCATGGCTTAACAAGTAATTGGTACTACATGAGTTTTTAGAAATAAATTGGATAAAAATGGTTTTATTACGTAAAACAAAGCTCGTTTAATTGCCAAAGGCTACAACCAAGAAAAAGGAATTGATTTTGATGAAACTTATGGCCTGGTTTCAAGACTTGAGGCAATTAGACTTCTAGCTTTTGCTTCTATTATGGATTTTAAGCTTTACCAAATGGATGTCAAAAACGCATTCTTAAATCGTTATATCAAAGAGGATGTTTAGATGAGTTGCCACTCTTGGTCCCTTTTCCCCGGAATTGATGTAGTGTCACCAATATATCAAAGAGATATTTAGACATAAACCAGAAATATAAGCATATGCATGACATATCTAGGTGCTAAAACTACACTTGTTTTGTCAAAAAGAAAAAAAAAATAGTCTACTTATCGTGCAAATTATTGGTTAAACAAATAGTTATTCGTAGGTCTAAATACATTTGTTATTTTGTAAATGTTGTTTTACAAAGTTGTTGTCAACTTTGATTTTTGTTTTCTTCATACATACAAAATATATTAAGAGTACTAGCAACACACTCTCTATTATTAGAGCATCTTTATTAGGAGTTGTTTAAAATGAGTTGCTTAAGAGAAATTCATCTAAACAACTTTCATTAAATATATTCTTAATATAAAAATTATTATTTTAATATTCCCACATGGTGGGTTGTTCAACAATGGATTAGATAAATAACTTTGACCTATTTTTAAGTAGCCCATCTTGTGGGACTTATATTAAAATAATATTGTCATATGAAGCAATTCATTTAAGTAATTTCTACTACAAATACTCAGTTAAAATTTATCGAAAGCTACGGGAAGTCATTTACAAGTAAAACCTACATAATTTGTTATTTTCAATCAATTTCTACCAATTATATAAAATATATTCAAAAGAGTATATATTAGAGAGTATGTTAATAGTATTTATCATATATTAATTCAATAATCTTGCTATTTATGTTTATTTTGGGCGACAGTTCACACATGTAGTGTCAAAATGACACATTGAGTCGATGACTTGCATCTTTATTGGTCTTAGATGCTAAGATGCACAATTTTCTTTGCAAAGCATTGGTGACCATAGAAGAACAAACATGGAAGGTCAGATTTGTTACACTTTTTGGTGTGTACTGAATGATTATTGACTAATCGTTTCTGGTTATTAAATAACGTTTATGGTGTAAAATTTAGTTAATTTATATTTTTGATAAGTTTATATAAATTAAAAATTTAACTAATTTAATTATTGAATTTTATGATATTATTTTATAAATCGTGTTTATTAAATTTCATATAATTTACAATTTTTAAATATTTTATTTAATAATACATATTTACACATTTTTAAATAGTATATTATATGTTACTAATGATATAATTTTATTCGCATAAAATTTCATATACTTAATCTAATTAATAGAATATAATATTCATCAGGTATATTGATAAAATTTATATTTCATAAAAAAAATTATTTAAAAATATAATTGATTAAAATTTTAGGTTTCAAATTATTTTTAAAAAAAAGTAAGAATTTAAAATATTCAAATTTATTTTTCTTTTATTGAAACTGAGGTTATTTTTTATTTGTCATAGGCTAAAAATTTTTCTGTTGATATTGATTAGAAATATTTTTCATTCTTAGCATGCAAAATTCCAAAACATTAGTTACATCAATTTGCTTTACTCCATGGTACTATGGTAGATATGCTGATGATCAAATTTATATTCACACTCTTTGGCCAAGTTCAAAGATCTATTTTATTAATTATAATAATTTAATCGATATTTTTAAATTATTAAATATTGTTAATAAAATAAAGTTTTATTTTTAATGGGAATTGAATTACATTATCCAAACAAGAAAATTAAAATTTAACAAATTTAAATTACTTTATCCAAACAAATTATTTGAAAAATAAAATTATTTAAATCGAAAAGGTTTCAAATTTAACATATTTTAAATTAGTTGTGGTGGTAAAATTGTCAGTCCAAACGATGGAAATGACTATTCTCCTCGACCTTAATCATTGGCGATGAAAAGAGAGAAAAATTACATTCTTAGAAAGATGTTTTTTCTTTTAATCAAAGCTTACTATCCCACTTTAATTCTAAAATCTGGTGGTCCTTCAATAGTGAATGCGGTTGTTTTCGTGATGTGATATAGTAGAAAGCAATACTTCTATGGAATAATTTTAGTTTATGTTCATGGTATTTATGTATCTTTCATTTAATCTTATCTCTTAGTAATTAAGCACTGAATGAGTTTTAATTTCGATGCAGGATTATGTTCTTGTTCAAAGTACTGCAGTGATGTACCCTTCATTTTCAAGAATTGTTGTAGTCCTTCAAGCTACTCTGCAAGTTTGTATAGCTTACTACCTCCCTTTTTGGCATATAGCTTACTACTTCTCTTATTAATTTCGGTTTTACTTTCATTTGGACTTTTTTGGATTGCTTAGTGTGTTCAAAGGATTCGGATGCATTGGTTTTGTATCAACATAGCTTTATTAGTTTCGGACTTGTTCTTGTAAGAGTTTTATAGATCATGATGTTTATAAGTTAAGGTTTTGTTGGGTTTGCATTTGGGCATAAAAATATGTAAAGATATTTAATAGAAAAGGCCATACTAGTGAGAACAATTACATAGGTAAAGTATCAAGTAAAAAGTAAAATGGGATGATAAAATCCCAATTGTACAATTAAATAGATAGTTAGGTTGGCTAATGTTTAGTTTACTAATAACTTAAGATAGGTTAGGTTGGGTTGGCTCATTTGATCTCAATCTATAGGAAAAAGACTTTCTAGTAAGAGGTCCAGTCTTGGATCCACATGTATCTTTCTGTCACCTATTGGACCTCTCTTGTTACTGAAGAGGATTTGAACTCCAATCTATGGTTGGCAATTCCTACAAAGTTCTAATAGTTTTGTTTTGACAACACTTACTAGACCATTAATGTTTTCACCGCCAGTGGTGTATATAGGTAATAAACAACTTGATTAAATGTTAGAGCTAATGTAATAAACTGCTACCCAACTTATTGAAATTAGTTAATGGAAATTATTTATTATGCTTCACCATGATCTTATAGGAGTCATTTATTCCAAATAAGCTCCATAGAAGTTCTTCCTAACACCCCCAAAAATGCATATTATAGGGGATAGGGGAGGTAAATTGAAAAAGAAATCACAAACTAACAAGAAAGATGCACATCCGATGATCAGGATTTGAGAGATCATTTTATTTTTCATAAAAATTGAATAATCCCCTTCCACTATATTCATTACTCTTCTTCAATTCTTCTGTATTGAAATGTATTCAAAACATCATATTGTGACAATATCACCAAAGAAAATGTATGTCCAAATCTTTTATATCTTGGGCAGTGAAATTCTTTTTACACCAGTTTGAAAAATTAGTATCTCAGGGAGCATGGCCAGCAAAAACTATATCCATAAGCTCAATATTTCTTGTTTCTGTGTCAGTTCTTACACTTCTCATACTTCTTGATTTGAGTCTTGATCGTATCTGAGTCAAATATGTAGTTAGGCATCTCCATATTCTCCTTAATTGTGTTAAAGTGGTCTCTATATTATTCATCAACAAACAAGTCATATTATATAACAGTGCCAGAATAGCAACAATAGAACACACACAAAATAGGCCAAGGAAAGGCTGAAATCCTGTAGACCCATCTTTTGCCTTGCTCTCTAAAGGAGAACAACTAGTATTGCCTCCTACCATTAACATATCTCTTTCTAATTGTTCAGTTTGTCCACTTTCTAGCACTTTTAGCAATGCCTCAGATATGTCAGTAGCCAGTGTGGAGCCCTTTGGAAATACCTGAGTAATCAAACAACCAAAATGTACATGCTAGTTAGTGCAACTTCTGAAATAGGAAAAACATTTTTGAAACAGAGAAAACCTCATGCACTGAGAGTAAAAATTTTATACTCATATTTAATCATAATCTTTCATATATATGAGTTTTAAAATATTGATTGATAAAATCAACCAGCCTATCATATATACATGGTTGTGATTAAATGTCAATGTAAAACTTTTTTACACTATCATTACATAAGTATTACAGAAATTCACTAATTTGTGGTGAAATATTGGTCTATAGGTATAAGAAAACATTAATCAAGTCTCCGATTTCAGCTTTTCCTTACAATTACCCCAATTTTCACTTCTATCAAGCATGTCATAAAAGAGTGAGAATGAAAGGAGAAAGACCCACAAAACCTAAGCCACCAAGCCTGAAAGTGTTTCCTGCTTTGGTAAAACCTCTGCATGAGTACTTTGCCAAAAAAACCTTAGCATGAGGTGAAATAAAGAATGCAGCAGCAATATCCTTATTTTGGAAGGCTGTAGCGTAGTCATTTATGGACGTAAAGTTCCTAACGTTCTCATGCTTGAATTTTTGTACCTCGATCAAATACTTCACAATGAACGAATTTCCATCACAACCAACTGGAGAATTTCTTTTCAGAAGGGTCTGTATATCTACCACAGATGGCTCTAGTTGTGAAACAGTCATCATGGAAGTTAAACTTGCTGTGAAATAACTACTTGCAATGAGGATCACAAATAACCATGGTGCCAACACAATTCGAGCCAAGGGACTTTTAATTTGTTCTCCTGTTTATAGAAATTAGAAATGTACCAAGAATTAGGGATACATTTTTTTAAACAAGGAGATAGTGTGATTTTAAAAGGTTTTTGTTCTGCATCATACCCTGTTACTATATTGTTGTTTGCTTCTTAGTTACTTTGAAAAGGTTTACTTTGTCAAACTTTGAAGTTGCAGGAAGAAATGTGATGATTTTATAGTGTTAACTAAGTTTATTTTTGGGTGGTTCTTCTTTGATTTTTTAATTATTTAACTTATTATTGAAACAATTTTTACTCAATTTCAAAAACAATAAAATTTAGTTTTATATTTTCATATTTATTTTTATTGAAACTCATTACTTACTGTTACTTGCTACCACTAATCACCACTTCTCATTGGTGATCACCTACTGTTACTTTCGACGACAGACAGTTATCAAATATTACTTCTGATCACGGGTCACCGACGATTAGTGACTGTTACTCACTGGCTGTCACCTTTACATCCAACACTAACTATCGACCATCAAACGGCAATTTTTAGTTTCAAAGAAGAAAATGTTCTATTATGATTAAAATTTAAAAATAATATTTTAAATTTGAAATAAAAAAATTATTAATTTTAAAATTTTGAAAACTTAAAATCAAAATTAGTTTTTGTTTTTATAAATTTCAAAATTAAAAACAATCTTTTGGTTTTCAACTTATACCAGATAGTAAATATTGATATTATTATTTACTCTTTTGAACTTTAACATTAAGTTAGCGGACTTACCGTGTACGTAGAATATTACAGTAACTAAGAACCAAAGCATGGATCCCAATCCTTTTAGTTCTTCATTCACTTGCCTTTCAATCGACCACATGACCAATACCACAAAAATGTGCAATGCTGTCATCATCAACCACATCTCTTTTGTGTAGACTTCTAAAAAACTCCATGTTTCTTTTGATTTAACTGGCTGCTCTGTAACCACCATGTCAATGCCAGATTCAATGTATGGTTGTGAGAAGTCAACTAAATTATATCTATATGCCATTATTGATGTATCTCCAACAGCAGCATCCAATGTCTACATCAAACATAAAAGTTTGTATTTATATTATAAAAAAGAATAATTTATGAGTTTAGTTAGTATACTCTTACGTATTTACGTGTTTAATCACAATTCTTGTTTAGGTGAATTTTAAAGTATTAAAGCGTAAATTCAACCGGTTAACCTAAATAAAAGGTTGTAATTGAATGAAATAAATGTTTGTTTTTGTCTAATTTAATGTCACAATAATAAATATTATTTAACATATAAATATTAATATCATAATAAATAAATATTTTTGAATATATAAAATATTTTGAAAAGGATAGATTGATAAGAAGAGTACATGGATCAAGATAAAAAAAGATTGTTAAGAGAGGGAAGAAAATGTTTAGTTGCAAAGCTGGTGTGTGAAATAATAATATAACAGAGGAAAAAATATTGAAAATGTCTTGTATATATTAACTTGTTGAACTAAATATTACCATACCTTATTATAGACTTGCTCAACCATTTCATCATAACTCCCATTAAAGGGAACAAACTCAAAATCCAAATTATAACGCAAATTATGAATGGCTGCTTTAAAGACATCAATAGAGAATCCTGTGTAAGAAAGGTTACTCTTGTTATCATATGCCACATTCACAAACTCAGTGAAGACACCTTTAGCAGGAACTCCTATTTTCAATTTCCTGTTTTCAATGCTACGAGTCCACCCCTTAGGAACAAATGGTATACCTCCAGGCCAATAAACTGTACTCAAAATTCCAATGTTTGTGTTTATATTTGTCAATTGTTGTGTAACAAGGTTTGTGGAGAAACCTACTGCTGGAGACCATAATGCCAATTCTCTATAACTTTTACCTATCACATTAATTATATTGAATGTGGGTGGCTGTCTTAATTTGCGACTTATGGAGATAATACTTTTGAATAATTGTTCCAAGGTTAATTTCCCTTGTGATTCCCTTGCAGCTTGAGCAATTGCCTTGGTTGCATTATAAGATTGAAGTGAAAAGAAACTTGGATTAATGTTCTCTTCTTCAGGGAACTCCAATGCAAACCTTCTTTTAAATTTGTATTTGAACCTCCTAAATGCCTCACTTGTTTCCATGAAGTGTGTCTTAAATCCAACAACTCCTTGCATGTTAAGGATAATAGATGAGTTAACTGAATCAAGAAGGCCAGCAACCCCATGTGGAATAATCCACACACAACCCTTTTGCATCAAACCCATTTGATTTGCTTTTTCAAAAAGTATGTTGGCCCACTCCAAAGAAGATTGCACAATCAAGAAAACCCTGTTACTTTTTCTTTTGACACTTTTAAGCTCATTTTCAATGGTGGATTTTGGGTTTGATAGAGAGGACAATGAAGGCAAAGCTAAATGATTATCAATCTCAGAACCAACAAGTCTAAGAGCATAGGTGAGGTTGAGTAGCATCCCTGGATTAGAGGAAAACCAATTATCAAGTTCATAGATTACTGTCACCTTTCTCCATCTGAATTCTCCTAGAATGGCTGCCATGCATTGCATATGAATATTGATATCAATTCCCATTTGGATGAAGTGTGGCAATAAAGGAGATAATTGCTCTGATTCGGTGGTAGGTGGAATTAGAGACAAGATGGGAATATTTTTCATAGTGTCATTAAATTCACTTGCCAAAATTGCTTCATTGTGTGTTATTGTGCCTATGATAGCTAACACTTGGTTGTTCTGGGCGAGATCCATAGCTACAATTATAAAAGCAAAATCATGTTAGTATGTTTCTTTCATACTGGTTTAGTTAAACCATTCATTTTGTCGTATATAGTTTATACTACTTCTAAGCTTTTAAGCTAAGTGGCACAGACACTAACACTAATAAAGACACCGATACGTTGATACAGCTCATGTCTAAAACATAAAATATAGGAACACGACTTATATACATGTAAATAATGACATTTTAATAAAATAAGAATAACAGAACAAATTAACTAAAGTGATAGCGTATTCATCAATTTAGACTAATTTTCTATGATAACAAAGCTAAAAAATAGATTAAACATGATTTTTTTAACAATATTAATGTGTCCATCTATGTTGAGATATCGTTTTAAGTATCTAAGTTATATATAAATGAAAATTTAAATTTCTAAACATGATTTTGATCTTTCTTAACTTCTACGAATTAGTTCTTTCATTAGATTAGTATAAATGTTGAGTCTTAATTTAAGAAAGAATATAACAACATGGACCATTTTGTATTACTATGATAGTTTAGATAGGGGCTAGAGCTTTAAAAAATATTTGATACAAGAAATAATTCTATAGTAATATCACTTATAAGGATCCAATGATAATTTTTTAACCACGTCTATCATTCCCAAGCTCAGTATGCTTTGGGAAATTGTAAACAATTTATTTTGTAAAATCATTAATCATAAGTATAAATAAATTGGTCTCAGTTAAATCATTGAAACCATATTAGAAAGATTAAACAAATGAATTTTATTATGTTTTCAACCTCATGTGAGTGAACTTAATTTACACGAGTTCAATTCAAATAAGCAGGTTCAAAGTTTGCTATACTCATTTTTATTATTTATAGTCGAAGTGGATTATCTTTTACTTGATGAAAATATAGAGTAGGTTTGATTTTAAACTGTACTAGACACAAATTCTAGTATGACAACTATCAATATTGAATAGATAAAATGGGAATGAATGTATACCTGAATTGGTGTTCATGTCCATGAGCACTATTGAAGAGAACTCTAGGAGGTTCTTCTGGCTGCCTTCTGAGGGGTTATTGTAAAGAATAATTCTGATGTATAAATAACCCCCCAGGATAGTCAGGGACCTCTCTTAATTGGGCTTTTTAATCTGATTGACCTAACCCATCACAGAGTCAATCTCACTGTAATCCTAGTTAAAATAACCATATTGATATTTTAAGATATTGTCGGTTAAAGATAAATAACCATATTGGTTAAAGATAAATAACCATATTGATATAATGATCATATCTTATATTGTCGGTTAATGATAATAGATATTGAGTGATACTAATCCACAATATTTTCAACATTACTAACTTAACCTATTCTGAACTCGTAGTGAGCAAAATTTATTCATGGATTTTGACTTACTCGAATAAGTCTAATGCTGTCTCACCACCTTGGTTTGTTGATTTTGGGGCTTCTAACCATATGACTGGTTCTACTGCCCAATTACACAACACAACATTCAAACATATGCTGCCACCCAAAACATTCAAATTGCTGATGGTAATACAGTTACTATTACTACTGTTGGAGACCTTAATCCCTCATTTAGAGATGTCTTTGTGGCTTTTGAACTTGTGTTGAATCTAATTTTGGTTGGTCAATTGGTAGATAATAATTGTAATGTTAACTTTTCTCGTGCTGGTTGTTTTGTGCAGGATGAGGCATTTAGGAAAGTGATCGCGAGGGGGCTTAAAGTGGGCAGACAATTTGCACTCTAGTTTACTCTATCCAATCTTTTGACTCTTGCTTGTAATGGTGTCCTACATACATACGAGGATTGACATTAAAAGTTGGGTCATCCTAGTTTCAGTTGTTTTGCCACACTTATTTCAAAGTGATTTGTTAAGTAATAAAACCATTATTCCACCTTCCTCTTTTGATTTCTCTGTGTGTAAACTTGTGAAAAGCAAAACCCTTCCCTTTGTGTCCCTTGCTCACTGTGCTACTAATTTTTTTTATCTCATTTATAGTGATGTTTGGGGTATATCACCAGTCTTATTGCATGTTAAGTATAAATATTTTGTCACTTTTATTGATGACTATAGTCATTTTACGTGAATATATTTTCTAAGATCCAAAGTTAAGGTTTTCTCCATCTTCAAAAATTTTTTAGCATATGTCTAAAATTAGTTTCACACAAGATTAAGTTGTTGCGCACTGACTCTGGTGGGGATTATGTTTCTCGTGATTTTCAAGAGTTTTTGCAAAACAAGGGTATTGTTTCCCAACGTTCTTGTCCATATATAGCCTAAAAAAATGGTGTTGCAGAGTGGAAGAATTGACATTTACTTGGTATCACCAGAACTCTACTACTTCAAGCCTTTGTTCCTTCTTAGTTCTAGGTTGAACCCTTGTCCACTATTGTTTATTTGATCAATTGCCTTCCTTCTCAAACATTGCACTATGATTCTCCTTTTTTTCGCCTCTATCACATCCAACCTAGTTATCATTAGCTTCACACTTTTGGCTGTATATGTTTTGTTCACCTACCTCCTCAAGAACGTCACAAATTAGGTGCTCAATTTGTCCAATGTGCTTTTATGGGTTATGCTCCCATTCAAAAAAGGGTCTTGTGTTATGATCCTCATCTTAAGCATATACGCATTTCCCATAATGTTGTTTTTTTTTACCACCAATATTATTTTCCTTGTTTGTCCCCTGTCACTCCTAGGATTGTCTCTCTTCTTTCCTTCCTTGACGACGCTCGCATTATAGACAATATAGACCATTTTAAACCTAGCCATGTTTATGTTCGACAATAGTATACCTCTCCCCCCTTGCCACTGAACCATCGCTTGGTATGGATTCGACACTACTTCTTTACAACTACTTTATCGGATATATCTATTCTTACGTGTTACTTACAAGCAATTAAAGATGCACGTTGAATGAAAGCAATGTAGGATGAGCTTTAAGCCCTTCATCATAATTATACTTGGGATATTGTTCATTGCCTTCCTAATGTTTAAACCCATTAGCTGCTAATTGGTCTACTATGTGAAGCTCAATTTAGATGGGTCTCTCAACCGTTTTAAGGCCAAGCTAGTGCCTTTGGGTAATAAGCAAGAATATGGCGTGAATTATGATTAGACATTCACCCCAACTGCCAATATGACTACTGTAAGAACTAGCCTCTATATTGCAGCCTCCAACGGTTGGTCACTTCATCAAATGGATGTGAAGAATGCATTTTTTCACAGTGATCTTGCTAAAGATATTTATATGATTTCTCCTCCAGGCCTGTTTTCTTCTTTTTCTTCTTCTGGGGTGTACAAACTCAAACACTCCTGATATGGTTTGTGCCAAGCTCCTCGAGCGTGGTTCACCAAATTTCAATCTACTCTTCTTGGTTTCTCCTTTACTTAGAGTCGATATGATCCTTCTTTATTCATTCATCAAACATATGTTGGCATTGTTCTTCTTCTTCTCTATGTTGATGACATGGTCATTATAAGGTCTGATACAACATTCGTTACCTAACTTAAACAACAACTCCATCATTTTTTTTCATATGAAAGATCTTGGTGGTCTTCACTACTTCTTTGTTCTTGAGCTTCATTCAAACTCTCGTGGTGTCTTTCTCCATAACATAAATATACCACTGATTTGGTTTATATGGTCGGTCTTGAGTTAGCTATTCTTGTTGATACCCCCTTGAAGTTAATGTCAAATATTCTCAAGATGATGGTCTCTTGTCTTACCCCTTGTTGTATCGTCAATTAGTGGGTAGTCCTAACTATTTGACTATTACCCGTCCTAATATCTCTTTTGTGGTTCAACAAGTAAGTCAATTCATGCATAATCCTTGTCACCTTCACATGGTTGTCGTTAAACGTATCATTCGTTACTTGAAAGGTACTTCACATCGAGGATTGTTTTTCCCATCACGCTCTTTTCTTTCTTTGCTTGCTTATAGTGATGTGGATTTGGCAGGTATTCCTGATACTTGACATTCTGTCTTTGGTTGGTGTCTATTCCTTGGCCCAACTTGGTTTCTTGGAAGAGTAAAAAGCAAGATCAAGTTTCCAAGTCCTCCATTGAGTTTGAATATCGGGCTATGTCTACTGCTAGCTCTGAAATTATTTGGCTTCATGGCTAAACTTGACTTTCCTCAACACATTGTCATGTGCTGATAATACTAGTGCCATTCATATCGTTGCCAATGCAGTTTTCCATGAGCGTACTAAGCATATTGAAGTAAACTACCACTTCATTTGTGAGGTTCTTGATGATCGTGTTATCTCCCTTCCTCATGTCAGTTCCCAATTTCAGCTTGCGGATATTCTCACCAAAGTCATTCCTTGTCCTTGTCACCAATTTCTTGTCAACAAATTGATGCTTCTTGATCAACCACATCAATTTATGGGGGGATGTTAATAAGGAAATAACGTTAATCATAATCATGGACATTTGTTATTATTTCTTTCCATTTATTAGTATTATTTTTATCTTACCAATCAACCTATTATTTAGGAATTAGAAATAATATATAATTATGAGTCATAATTGTCCTAACATTATATATAGAACAAAGAAATAACAGAGGAGGCATCAAAGCCAATTTTCTTGACATTAGTTTCATGAGAAATGAATAGGCAATGAGAGGAATGAAGGTAAATATTACGGTACCAAAATTTTGACTCCCATCAAATTTCATATATGTACGTATGTGTGTGCGCGCGTATGTATATATATATATATATATGTATGTATTTATTGTGTGTGTGCATGTATGTATACATATATGTATATGTATGTATACATATATGTATATGTATGTATATACATATGTGTGTGTGTGTGTGTATATATATATATATATATATATATATATATATATATATATATATATATAAAAGACAACTCATGTGAGAAAAAAGGTTACAGTAATAAATGAGAAAACATAACATTAACGGTAGGATTTCAATAAATGATTCAAATTGAATTGTTGATTAAATATGCTCATGTGGTTCTCTCACACAAAAACTTTCCCACAAAATGTCACTTTCTCCACTCACAGCCACCACCTCCACTCCACCCCCGTCTCCACCACCACAGTGTTGTAACCACCATCATTGCCGAAGGAAATGATTACCGAAAAGATCGAGAAGAATAGAGTGATATAGCGATTGCATGTTTGTTGGAGGTGTACAAGGAGAAGTTCAACCAGTTGAACCGCAGCAACCTCTGCGGTTGCAATTGGTTTTCATAGGTTGGAATGGGAAAATGATTATTCAATTATTCAAGTGGTGTAAAGTGTAAACTGAGTCTTAACTTATTAACACCTCTAACATTACTTTTAGTATTGTTATTTGACAATATTATAATACTATTAACATTGGTTAAAAGTAAAACATTTTTCGTAGTTAACTTACACGTGTATTGCCTCTTCAATCTAATGAATCATCAAAAGTGCATGGTAAATACGTTATGCTCACAAACAACACCTCAATTAAAAAACAAACAAAAACATGGGAAAATCAAGGGAACACTTATGCAAGATTAAGTGATGTTTTCCCTCTCTGCCACCGCTGCATTTTTCCCCCACCGCCTTCCAATCGCGGCTGCGGAGGTTGTCCTAGTTCAGCTGGTTGAACTTCTCTGTGTAGGCCTCCAACAAACACATGATCTTTGTATCACTCCATTCTTCTCGATCCTTTCGGTAATCGCTTTCGTCAACAGTGATGGGTGGCAGCACTGGTGGAGTGAAGGTGGTGGTCGTGAGGTGGAGAGAGTGGCGCTATGTGGGAAAGTTTCTGTATGAGAGAACTACATGATCTTGTTTAATCAAAATTTAAACTTTTATTGAAATCCTAGATTAATATTATGTTTCCTCATTTCTTACTTGAGTTGTCCTCTATATATATACACACACATGTATATGTATATGTATATGTATATGTGTGTGTATGTCTATACATGTATACGTATATATGTTTGTGAGTGTATGTGTTTGTGTGTGTGCATGCACACGTATATATGTATATGTATATACATGTATATATATATGTATATGTATATATGTATACGTATGTATGTATATCTATCTATCTATTTATCTATCTGTATGTGTCTGTGTGGGTGTGGGTGTGGGTGTCTTTGTTTATGTTTGTGTGCATGTGTGTGTGTCAGTGCATGTAATGTTGTGAAAACTGACCCGTCACTAATTGGCAGTGGGTCAATAGGTTAGTCACTAGACCAATTAACTCAGTTTAACTCGATCTATCTATAAAAAAATACACAACTATGGGTGCACTTACGTGTGCATGTACGTGTAGGTGCTTTATGCCACATCTAACTCTTGGCTTAAGAAACTAATTAAGATTTTGTTAGTTATTATTTTTCCTTAATAAACTTGTTTTATTTTATATTAAAAAAATATTTATTTATTAAGACAAGTAACTAGTTCAAAATTGTTAAAATAATTACTTTACCTAATTATTTGACTTCAATCGAATTTAACTATTGCTTTTTATGTAATAAGTGATAATAATTAAATGATATTTTTAACAATTAAAAGATAAATTAATACTTTATTTTTTAAGAATTATTATTCTTATTTAAAATAATTAAAAAATATTAGTTAATATTTTAGTTGTTTTATTTTACTTACAAAATTAAAAAGATAAATTTTTTTTTGAGGTAGATAAATTAATATTGTAAAATTCATTAGACAAATTTTTACTTTTTGTTGTTTTCAATTTTGAAATCATTATTAGTCTTTTTTTATATCAAATTACATGCCGAATGTTTGAATGATTTGTTTAGTTAGTAACGTAAAGAGAGATATTTTTTATAATGAAAAATCATTCAATATTTTCAGATATGAAATCTCATAGAAAACAATTATAATATATATATATATATATGTTTTTAAAAAAATATTATGTTAAATTTTAATATTAAAAATTTGTGTATAAATATTATCCCGATTATTTAAAGTTTTTTAATGTACTATAGAGAGATAAACATACACACACTAATAAAAATATGATAATTTAATTTAAGGCGTAATAGGTAATTCAATACTATGATATTCGTATAAACGAGTTTAAAGAAAAAAACTTTTATCCTCAAACAATACACACCCATTTAAATTGTCCCTACTAACAGGCTTCATGTTAGTAGTCTAACAAATATATTAACGGTGCATTTTTAACATCTCGTAAAGTTATTAAACTTCACTGCAAACTCGTGAAAATTAGATAAACTGACGCATAAATCTGTAAAAGTTTATTTTATATAAAAATATGACATAAATTAAATATTTTAACAACCTAATTAATAAAAATAATAAATCATAAATTCTATAATGATTAAAAAATCAAGTCTTTCAATGTATAGTATTGCAAAAGTGATAATAATGATAGAACATTTTAGTTTGGTATTGTTAAAAAATAAAAGTTTAATGTGTTTAGAGCATTTTTCTTTATTTAAGAACAATACAGTAAATGAAAATAAGTTGAAATCTAAGCACATCCAAAACAATCTAATTTATTGAGTGGATGACTCATAGTAAACTCAAAAATTTATAAGTTTATATAAAGTTTATCCGGTTTACTCATAATTTATTAAAAAGAGATTTTTTATACAAGTTAACTTGCAAAGAAGGTTAACTGAATTTGTAAACTTCTAAGAATTGGAGAATTAACTTGGGATTTTGATAACCATACCCATAAAACAAAAAAGATAGGAAGTGGATGTTAACATTACCATTAGCAATTGCTTGAGGTGAATTCCCTTTGGAATTTCTTATCTTCAAATCCAGCTTGGAGCAACTGAACCGATTTACCTCTCTGACTGCAATTTCCATGGCTATCTTCTGATGTTTTCCCATTAGTGTACTCATATCAAGCACAGCACCTATGCTCACAATGGAATTCTTTGAGCATTGGCTTCTTTCATTAGCAAGAAGCACCCTTAACCATGCTAACTTTTGCAGGACAAAGAAGCACATAATGAGTGACATTGTAGAACTTCTTCCCATTGAAAAATACCAAACTAGCATGAAAAAGTTTAGCAAGACTGCCACTTTCCTTGGTTCTAGAATTCCTTTCCTCTGACTTTAATTTTTCCTATAGTTCGGCTCCAATAATATCTGAATGTTTTTGTGCTGCATGCTTTCTTTTTCTTTGGTTTATTATTCTCAATTTGTATTAGTTATCTCTAGCATTTCATTAACCTAATATATGATATATGCTAAAGAAGTTACTCCTTCAATTTATTTTTTTATAAGGCATTTTGACATAGATCAATAAAACTAATTATATATTAGTTAATTTTCTTCATTTTGTAAAAGTATTATTAATGTACTACGTATTTAATATTTTCTTACAAGCTTGTTAATGTTTTTGGAAGTTTATAAATGACACAATACTTCAAAAGATGAGGAAAAGAATATTTATCAATGACTTTATGAATTCTCCAAAAAAAAAGAATACAAATACTTAATTACTATCTGATAAAGAAAAGTTAATATTTTATAAAAATTGAAAAATAATAATCTTATAAAAAATTTTAACAATTTCTTCAAAAACTATGTATTATAAAAATGTACCAAGGAAATAATTAATATCAAATCATCAGTACATAACCTGAAGCAAAAAATACTTAATATAATTTTTGTTTTGAGGATGGAATAATTAATAGTTAATACATGTTATCTGATGTAACACGTATTAATAATAATCAAAATATATCAAAAGCAACAAAAAAGAAAATGTTAACTTAGAAAATGCCTAGAGAAAAGTCAATGGAAGACCAAGAATGAGTAGTGAAGTAGTGTTGCTTAAGAAAAGTGATCGGTGCTACTTGGAAATTTCCAAGCTACAATCAGCTTTGAATTTTTCTCCCCTTGAATCTACATAATTGCAATAATTCAAAGTTTATGTTCATTTTCGCATATACTGCCAATTTTAAATTAAATTGTATTGAATCATTGACATGCACCTTTATTGGGGACCATAAGATAAACTCAACAAGGAAGGTGAGAGATTTTACGCTTTCGTGGCATTGGAGTAGTTCACGAAAATTGAAACTTTGACCAACAAATTCTTGGTAAAAATGGGTATCAATTTGATACGAAAGTATTGGGTTCTAATATTGAATTCAAATTTTGTAGATGAAAAATATATTATTGGAAGATATTACATTTGTATTTTTATGAAGGATCGGAAGATATTACTTAAAAATAGTTAGTTAGATTTTTCAACAAGTTAACTCATAGATATTTCTTATAACGACTAAAATAAACATAATGAAACTTTCAGCAAAATATATAAGAATATATTAAATTATATTTAAATATATTAAATAAGAACTTGATGATGTGTAGTGATGACTAAATAAAAATGCAAACAACGGTCCAACACATTTTCCAAAATATATATATATATATTCTTATCGGGTTTTGGTAGAATTTGTAATTTTAAGTGTCTTGATCACTAAGGCTCCGCAAAGACAGGTGGAGTATTTTGCAAAAGAGACTCTGACATCTAAGTCAAATGTCGAAATATGTGAGTGGTCTATATGAATAGAATATTGTACCTAGAGATAAGAAGGATGGTTTCCTTTTATAATTATTTGAGCATGTTGGGGTCTTGGTGAGGTCTTAGGGTTACCCTTTTTACTGAGATGGGTCATTGGCTATTGGGTCGAGGCATGGAGGTTGAGATGTGGCGTCCGAAGTTTGGTGGAGAAAAGCGTCGTGCTAAGGTGTGGTCGGGGACTTAGGTGCCAAGATGGGGTTGGAGGTACATATGCCCCCACCGTTGAGGTCATCTTGTGGAAGTAGTGACCAACAAGGCTAAGAAAGGTCGTGGTGATCATGGGGTTGGTGGGAGTTGGTAGTAGGGTGCACACATGTAGGGGTTGGCTACTGAGGTTTTAATAAAGTGACTTTTGAGTGGCATTGTGGCAAGAGTTTAAGGAGGAAAATGTTCACGATGCTTTGTTTGCATTCTTGTGTGTTCTGGTTGGCATTTCGCTTGATTTTTTATAAGTGTTTTCATCCTGCTTCTTTGGTTTTCGCCAATGCCATATTTGTTTATTGTTGTCGGTATGCCTCTTGCTCCTTTTCTTTGTCTTAGGCTTTTATACATATTGTGGTTTTAGGATGTTTGTGTTTGGGGGAAGTGCAGTGAGCTTAGGTAGTGAGGGTGAGGGTTTTTTAGACCGTTGCCTCGAAACTATAGTGGCACAGGAGGCACCTAGCCTTAGCTAAGAGTTGTTTGCGACAGGTCGCATAGGTTGTCTAACAAGGTGAATATTTTTTGTGACTTTGACAGTCTAGATTAGGTGTTGGTGAAGTTTTGCTTCTCGTCGTTCACCTTCGTATGTGCCAAGATGTTTAAATTTGCCAAGGTCAACCTCTCATTCTTGGATTTTCAGTCCAAGGTGTTGATTGAATTGAATGTGGTGTCCTCGTAACTTCATCCTAATAGTTGAGGTTTCATTTGTGGTTTTGAGATATTGTGCGAGTTGTTAGGGATTGTTTTTATTGGTAATAAAAGGTGTACTAGATCTTAAGTATGCAATAGACGTAGATAAATCGCTTAGTAGTGAGTGTTCTGCTCATGCTTTATCTATGTGTGTGTTAGGTTGTTTGTTATATAGAATGGATGACTGAGGTGTTGTATTTTTGTTGTAGGTATCATGAAGGGTTTCAACTTTAAGGCTATAAGGGCGAGCGTAATCGTTGTCGAGAAGGAGAGGGTTGCGAAGTTTTTGCCGGGATCATGGGGCTTAAAGGGGAGAAGAGGAAAGGTGACCCCCCTCCCCTAGAGCCTAAGAGACTTTGTCTAGAGCAGATAAAGGTCGAGGGGAAAACTTATGAGCTTAAGGTGAGGTCTAATCCGCCTTAAGGGGGTTGCTTGAGGTTGTGGCTTGGGTTGAGAAAGTTGTTATGCCTATTGTTCCAAGTTCACTCGCTATTGTCATGGTCATTCGAAAGCAAAGGAAGGGTGACCCTTCTCCCCCAAAGCCTAAGAGACTTTGTCTCGAGTAAAAGAAGGTTGAGGGGCAAGCTTATGAGCTTGAGCTTAAGGTGACGTCTGATCCACCTTAAAAGGGTCGCCTGTGACTACTGCCGCTGTCGAGACCATTGCCGAGACTGAGGTTATGGCTTGGGTTGAGAAAGTCGTTTCGCATATTGTTCCAAGTTCACCCGCTATTGTCGTGGTCATTCGAAAGCAGGATCCAAGTTTGTAGCTTGTATTCTGAGTTTCGGTTTCTTAGTTTTTGGGTACCTGCTAAGGGTAGGTTGTTTTGTTTTGTAGCTCAAACGCCTACTCCTTAGGGACATATGGTCTACCATTAACACAAGGAGTATCTGAGGTGGTTGGATCACTACACGATCACCTCGAATACCTCCTCTATGTGGAATGACAATTTTACTACTTCCCAAGTCATGAGTGATGCTCAACTGTTAACTAAGTAGGATAAGGGGAGGACGGAGTTTGTAGGGGCCGAGGAAAGTTTGGATTCAATTGAGGCCTTCTTCATCTACTCGTTAGCTACTGTGCGACACTTCAAACAAAAATTATCGAGACTAAGGGGAAGTTGAAGTCAGCCTTAGAGGAGAAAAAGAAGGTAATGAAGGCTAACAGAGAGTTGAATCCAATGTTGGCGAAGAAGAACAACACCTTCAAGGTTGCTGAAGGAAATGTAGTAGGCTTGGAAGTTATTGTGGCACAACGGTTGAAGGAGAATTGAGGCTTTAAAGCAAGTGAAGGTAGCTGACCGTTGATCTTGGCAAGCTAAAGATCGCCCTTGAGGCAAAGGTAAAAGATCGGGTGAAGGAGGTAGGAGGAGGGCACGTGTTGAGAAGGAATTTAATGCATTAACCCCTAGCAAGGGCCCAATCACAAGGGTTATGGATAGGAGGTTAGAGGAGGACCTAGCAAGTGGAAAAGGAGGAAGACACCAACTCCTCTTTGAAGTGAAGATTATTCCTCCTATGTAGAGCTAGTCTTAGTTTGCGTCCACTTGTTTTAGGGCATAGTTCCTTGTCTTTTTTGTATTTGAGGTTGGTCGTGTATTTTGGCCTTATTTTCCTTTAATGTGTAATTAGGAGTTCATTTAGTGCTTAAAGGGTGTGAGTTTATTAGATGGGCTTTAGGAAGGTTTTTTTCCGTGTGTTTCTTCTAAGAACACCCAAAAAATCATCTTAACACCCCTCTAACCAACTAGGAGACATGTGGGTCCCCTTGTTCCCTTAAATTGGCACCTAAACCCTCTCTCCTCCACATAGGTGCTGAGTTGGCTAGTTTCTAACCAACCAAATTTGAATTTGAATTTTGGAGTGCCATGTGGATTCCCTCCAAAATTCAAATTCAAATTAAAGGAGCATAGATCCACTTATTTAGCATGTTTGGATCTTCATTTCCCTTAATCATGTGTTAAGTTAGTTTTGCCTAACTAACACATGATTAAGCTCCTTGGGCCTTGATTAGTGTGTGGACATCCACTCCCCACTCCTAATCCATCCTAGCACTATAAATTCATGCCTCTTCCTCATTTGTAAGGCTACAATTGATTTTATGAAATTAAGAGTTTCTCTTCTAATTTTGAGTGTATCCTTTCTTTCTTTTTGAGAGAAAATTTCTAGAGTTTTTATCATGGGACCTCTCCCTTGTGGCAAGCTCTTCCTCTATAAGCTTATCTCTTCATGAGTGGTGCCTCCCCCTCCTCTCTTTATCTCTCTATCTGCCATTTCACTAAAGCTTAAAGCACCTTGGGAGTATATCAAGGGAAATGCACCTAGTGAATGCACCAGAATTGGAGCAGATGTTAGCCAAGAAGAGAGATGCAGAGGAGAAACTTGTGAAGGCTAAGCTTAAGGTGGCGCATTTGCATGAGGAGTGGACAATTGAGATGTAGGGTATTATCGTGTACTATTAGGGATGAATGTATCATTCTTGAGGGAAAGAAGGCCAACGGTGAAGTGTAGGATGAAGAGGTTGGAGATGAGATTGAGGTGACTGCGAATGTTGAAGGTTCTCCGGGCAAGATGGGGTTGTCGTTGAAGTGCAACTTGGTGGGGATAAATTTGTGGTAGTTGAGGGTGCTTGATTATACTCAGTTTTTGGTCCAACCCTCTTTGTTTTTGTTGTTGTAATAACCATGTTGTTGAGATTGTTGAAAAAGATTGGGCGCAACCTTTGATGGAGCTCTATCTCAAGTCTCAGTATCTTGGTAGGTTTTGCTTTTTGTTTCTTTTAATTCATTTTGCGGTACCAAACACATTTCAAAAGGTGTGGTACTTATATTGAATGTTTTAGATATGCATGAGTATATGTTTGACTGTTTGTATTCTATCCCTTTCATTATTGAATTAAGATCATTATGATGTTTGCTTGTTTGGAAAGCAAATGTGTCAATATTAAGCTAAGTGTTGATTTGCCTTAAAGGTAATCTATTTCATAATTTGAATTTTATCGGATGGTAATCAATTACAATACTTAAGTAATTGATTAGCCTACGCAAAATTCATATCATATATTGCAAGCCCTCTACAATAATCGATTACCTGATCCTATTAATTGATTATCATAGAGAAGGTATCATTCTGGGCTATTTTGATTGAACTACCAGGTAATTTAAGTATATGCGAATGGTAATCGATTACTCTGGGATTTTACTCACTTTTCAACCCTTTTTCAAGATTCGTGATTAAAGGAGTAAGGAATCAAAGATCAATGCTATCTTTGTTTAAGTATTCTTCACATCAGGTGATATTGTTCTTTAACCCAAATCTTTGATTTTGTATGTGTGTGATAATCTCTTGATGCGTGTTCTTGAAATTATTATGGAATCTCATGATGGGGTGTCATGAGTAGGCTATTATGAATGGCAGGGTGCATGATTTAGCAATCTCTTGTGGGGTGCAATGGTATGCCTCTTTGTTTGTGTGTTGTTGATCTTTCAGTAAATTGTGTATGTGTGGTGTACAAGTATATAATTTTAGTGGAAAGCAGATTTGGCAAAAAGCTAAAATATGAAAACTGGATGTAAATCATTGAGAACTGAACTAGTATAAACAACTCGTGTTACCTTACACTTTAGTTTGATTAATATTTTGTAGATTTTACTTCATTGTTAAATCTTTGTAATTGCAACAACTCATATTTAGATGTTTTGCAAATATTGGACTAAACATGTGATTTTGAGAATTATATTAGTCTTGGTATTGTCTCAATCTTAAAAAGAGTTTATTCACTGTGTAAATTCAATTTTTAATTGAAATTATTATTAAAACTCTTGGACACATTTTGGAGATTTCTTAAAGGAGTAATTATGTTTTGTAAACTCTGATGTTGCGAAAATTGAAAATAGTTTTTGGAATTTATTCAACCTCTTTTCTAGATTCTCCTATGGGACCAACAATTGGTATTAGAGTACGGATCTTGAGAAATATTCAATATTTTATCAAATTGATTTTTAAAATATGTTGGGGAATCAATTACCTTTTAGTGAGGTGCCTCGATTAACAGACCCCTCATTATTCATTGGAGAAAACTATCCTTTTTGAAAGTCTGGATGAAAATCTTTATGCAATCTGTAAATCGTGGTATATGACAAGCTGTGGTGACGGACTATAGAATCCCAACTCATGTTGTTGATAATTTAATAGTTGAAAAAGCATATGATCTATGGACTCAAGATGAAATAAAACGTGCTGAAAATGACTCAAAAGCTTTGAATATTATACACTCTGCCTTGAATAATGATGAGTATTGTAGGGTCTTAGCATGTATTATAGCTGAGGAAGCATGGAAATTAATCCAAGTTACTCATGAAGGAACTCTTGAAGTAAGATGTGCAAGAAAGAATACATTGATTCAAGAATATGAAATGTTCCGAATGAACTAAGGAGAAATTATCATGGATGTTCAAAAGAGATTCACCCATATAGTAATAAACCATTTGATAGGACTTGGAAAGAAGTTTGAGGAAAAGGACCTGAATGTGAAGACTGTTAAGTCTCTTAACGGAAAATGGCAACCTACTGTAACAACTATAACGAAATCCAAAAATCTTGCAGCCATGTCTAGTGCTGAATTTTTCGAAAAGCTTAGAGAATACGAGATGGATATGACCAGAATGGTTGATGAAGAACAAAAATAAAAGAAGGTTAAAGGATTAGCATTGAAAACAAATGAGAAAATTAGTGATGAAGAAAGCACAAATAGTGAATCATCGAAATTCGAAAATATCAGTCTCATGGTCAAAAGATTTCAAAGATTCATGAAAAAGAAGAATGACAAAGGAAAGCATTCACATGGTAAAAATAAATTGAAGAAGGCAGACATTACCTCTCCTAAGTTCACTTGTTTTGAGTGTGGCAAGACCTGTAAAAAAAACCATATTATCTTACCCTAGCTAGAAAGAAAAACAATGATGAGCTCAAATCTAAGTTCAAGAAGAACAAGAAGAAGAAGGTCTACATTGCTTGGGAAGACAATGTGTCGACACCTGGGTCTCGACGGGACGACAAAAGATGATTAGTTATCTTTTGATGAGTTTAAATACTACATTTCTAGTTATACTGGTGTATGATGTTGCTTCAACCCACTTGGTGAAGTAGTCAATGGCAACAAGGATTAAATGATGCCTATTCGAAGCCTTGGGTTCAATTGGTCCAATTACATAATTCCCCATATTGAAAATGGTCATGGTGCAACTACAATATTCAAAGATGTTAAAGGCAGATGGATATTTTCAGCATATGTTTGACATTTATGACATTTACTTACATAGCTACAACAATTCGCCTCCATGGTTGACCAATAGTAGCCAACTCTTAAAATCTTTCTCGCCATTACATGTCCATTTTCATGTGCTCTAAATGAACCTTCATGAACTTCCTCTATTATTTTCTTGGCTTCAGTTTCATCACCACACCTAAGCAACACCATGTCGTGGTTTCTTTTATAAACCACATCACTATTCAAGAAAAATCCCATGGTCATTCTTCTCAAGGTTTTTTTGTCATTTTCTAAAGCATTGGGAGGATACTCTTTATATTTTACATATTGCTTGATTTCATAAAACTAGGGTCTTCCATCATTTTCTTCTTTTATTGCTTAACAGTAAGCTGACCATTCTCGACTCTTTATTCTTATGAGTGGCACATCTACCTCCTGACTTATTTTGAACATTGAGGACAAAGTAGCTAAAGCATAAGCTAATTGATTATCTTCCCAAGGGAAGTGATGGAAAGTAATTTCATCAAATTGCTCCATAAGTCTTTTAATGTAAGAGTGGTACGGGATCAATTTTGCACCCCAAGTCTCCCATTCTTTTCTAAGTTGATGAACAACTAGAGTCGAGTCTCCATAAACCTCCAAAATTCTAACCTTGGACCAAAGGGCAGCTAAGACCCCCATTACACATGCTTCTTATTCCGCTATGTTGTTCGTGCAATCAAAACCCAATCTTGTAGTGAATGAGATGAATTGGTTTTGGGGGGAAATTAACACTACTCCAATTCCATGCCTCTAGGGATGGTAATCATACTCACCCCCCCAAGTAGCGCCCCGTTCCCGCTTCGATTTTTTACGGAGAAAACTCGCGTTGTTTGTCCCCGCCCCATTCCCACCCCCATCCCCGTCTAAGTTAACCGGGAATAGGGACGAGTGTGGGTTTGTTAGTCCTCGCCTCTACCCCACTTCTATGTTTTACATATAATTATATGTTAAACAAAAACTCACATGTTTGTGTATAAATCTACACCCCTTTGGATCATTAAAACTAATATATCAATAAATTAGTATATAGTTTATTTAATAATTAATAAATTAAATGTAATTAATAAATTAACATGTAATTTATTAATAAATTATAAGTAAATTTAACTATAAATTATAAAAAATAATACAACGGGGTACCCACGAGGATACCCAAACCGAAAATACCAGTCCCAACCTCGCACTATCTGGTGAACCGAAAAATTTAACAAGGAAAAAGGAAGAAATAAGAGGAATATTAAGATTGAAGGGCAAAGGGAACAGGAAACACATGAGATAACTAGAAATTGTTACAAAATGCATTTCATTATAATTGCATACCAAAACATTAGCATGCAAGTCTATCTTAACAAAAGGTGATACTAAGATATGGGCATAATAATATATTTTGCATTACAATTACTTTGAAAGTGAATTAAAAACCACAGGAAATTCAACAATCCTCTAGTTTTTTAGCTCTTCATGAGGTCCACATGAGTACATTAGGTAGTGTGATCATCAACATCATGCTTCTATTTAGTCAGCCACTTGATCTAAATGAACTAATCCTCTGCTTCTGAAGTTCTGGTACATGTCACAAATGGGAATCCTTTTGGTCTTTGGCTTTCTATTCTCCAATTAAGCCAACCTCATCTTCCTCTTTTCTTGTACCATTCTTTTTTTGTCAGCTTTAGTGGGCTTAAACCCCAATCCACAACGATTTTTGTTCTTGGGCAGCTCCAATATCTTCGCAATGCCTTCCTGGTTTTTCTTAGTCCACAACCTAGCTAATATCCCTCGCTCAACATGATTTTCCCTGCCATCAATATTGCTTTCAAAATTTGTGGATTCTTTTGCAAAGACTCCACATAAGCAGTGCTGATTATCTCTAGAGACTAAAAAAAGATTTCAAGGGCTTTTTCGGCTGCCTCAATATAGCAAGCAGAGGAAGGGCTACTCACTAACATATCCTCTTCACCTGAAATAATTATCAGATTGTCATCTACCACAAACCTTAGCTTTTGATGTAGAGTAGAAGGAACCACTCTAGCTAAATGTATCCATGACCTACCTAACAAACAACTATATGATGAATTGATATCCATAACTTGAAAGGTGATTTTTAAAGTGAAAGGGTCAGCCAATTTGGATAGGAATTTCAGTCTCTCCCATCAATTCTCTATGAGATCTATCAAAATCCCTCACAATCATAGAACTTGAATTCATGTCAATCTCATCATAAGGTAGCTGATCCAAAGTTAACTTTGACATCAAATTCAAAGAGGATCCATTATAAATCAATACTCTAACTACAACATGATCCATGCACTTCATTGAGATGTGCAAAGCCTTATTATGCCCCCTTCCTCACTCGGTATGTCATCATCTGTAAAAGTGAGGTAGTTGTTAGCAGTGATATTTCCGATACCCCAAACTTGTCCAACGTAATATCATGAGCCAAGTGTGCTTCATTGAGAACCTTCATTAATAATTTCCTATGACTCTAAGTTCATCAATAACGTCAAGAGAGACACTTTTGCTGGGGTACGATGCAACTGATCAATAAGTCTGTATTCACTCTGCCTGATGAATTTGAGAAATTCTAAAGCTTCATCATCTGATATTTCCTTCTTCTTTTCATTGACTACTTCATTGTCAATGACCTTCTTTTCTGCTGCAACCTCCACTCCAATGACTTCCTTTTCCTTTCTTTTAATGTCCTTTATTGGATATTTGCTTCCAAATTCCTCAAGGGTATATTCTACCACTACGAGTCATTCCACCTCCCCCCATAATATTTGTAATAGTAGTTCCTCCACCACTAGAATCTATCTTTTGTTCTTCACTTGTGCCATTGGTTGCTTGCACTTCTACACTATATTTCCTGGCACTTCCACAACCAAGGGTTTAGGAATCTGTGAAACGTTTCTCCCAAAGTGAATTATCAATGGCTTTAGAGTGACATCAACTTGCTTTTCTTCTGACTAGGCCATTAACACATCTTGGCCCTTTGCAAATGACCAATTTGAACCAAACCTAAGTACATTAAGTCTTGTAGCATCCGCTTAAACTCATGACATACTTCAATAGAGTGTTTACTTTTTAAGTGAAAACAACAAATATCTCTTTCTATGGCCTCACCTTCAATCATCCTGAATTCTCACAGCTTCTCAAAGATAACCTTCATGGGGGTTTTAATTCTCCATACTTCATTTATGAGTTATTGATCAAGTTCCTTCTCAATAGCATTCATTAATGATTGTTGTGTCCTGGGAGTGGATTATCCCCAACATTTAGCCCTTGTTACTTAAAATTCAACATCCCCATTTCTATCAGATCTTGAACTTTATGCTTCGAACCCCAACATTTTTCAATGGAATGCCCTATAACACCTACATGATAATCACTTTTGGCATTTAAGTCATAGCTTTTTGGGTAAGGTAGTTGAATGGGTTTCAATGGGAAAGGGACAACTAGAGAGTTACGAACAATATATGGTAGGATTTTAGTGTATGTTTTCAAAATCAAGGAGAATGTTCTTTTTTGGTTGTTTCCCTTTTTTGGATTGTTGTCTGTGTTAAGGTTTGCAGCTACTGGCTGGTTCATTTGAGGGGTAGAAGGTGGTAGGGCTTGTGGTCGGGGTAGTTGATAAGTCATTCCAAGTGGATAAGGTTGTTGATATGGTAGTGGTGAAACTATAGCTATTTGTGGACTATACATTGAGGTCGATGATTAGGCATGAGAGGGATAAAGTTATAGTTGGGCATAGTGGAAGTAGGCCTTATGGTATTCATTTCTCCTCCTTTCTTATTCTCGATAGTTTAGGGTTTCTTTGCAATTATCACTCCTGTTGACATATGAGAAATCTTCCCCTCCTCACTCCTATCTCAACTCTTTCTCCAACGACAACCAGATCTGAAAAGTTTGGTGATATGTTTCCAATCATCCTATCATAAAATGTGATTGGTGTTGGAGATTCTGTCAGGAAAGCAAAGAAGATCAATTATTTGTTGTAATATCATGGTTTTGAGTATGAACACTGACAATACCTAGGATGAATGATTTTGCATTATATTTGAATCATAACATGCATCATATAGGTTTCGCTATTGTCTTAATACAAATGAACTTAGTTTGTCTTAAATCCTTGATGATATCTTAGTGTAATTAAGTAATGTTGGAACATAATTGAGATTTGATACCTCTAAAAGTTTTTCAAATTCATTAAGTCTCATTGATGTACACTCACAGGGCACAATCTCTTTTTTAATAATTATGACTAAAAATTATATTATTATTTTAATACTACATTTATAAATTATATAAGATTTAAATAAATAAAATAATAAACAGTAAATATATATTTATAAAACCAATTATTAGTAGTAAAAACTAATATATTACTATTATCTAAAAGTTTATGTTTGGAGATTGAGATGTTGTGGGTTCAAGTCCTCTTATGTCAAAGTAAATTATGTTTTAATTTTAAAATAGGTGTAAGGGTAGAATAAGTATTTTGAAACGTAAAAAAGGAGTATTCCCTTTATTAATAGTATAGATATATAGTATATAATATAATATCATATATTATAAATTATAGATATATTTGGACAATTATGTATGTTGGATATCAATATTTAAAATAATTATTTGTTAAAGTTATAAGGTTCGTCTAGTGGTAAAATTTATGTTTAGAGATTGAGAAGATGTGAGTTTGAGTCTCTCAATTTATTTTTGGGGACTGAGAGGTTAAGGGTGTGAGTTTGTCTTATGACAAAGTAATTTATTTTTTAATTTTCAAATAGGTGTAAGGGTGAATAGGTATTTTGAAAAGTGGACGTCAAAAGAAGTATTTCCTTTATTAATATTATAGATTATAGATATAGTATATAATATATAATATCATATATTATAAATTATAAATATAGTTGGACAATTATGTATGTTGGATATCAATATTTTAAAGTAATTATGTACTTAAAGTTATAAAAATGTCTAACGATAAAGTTTACTTTTGAAGCTTGAGAGGTTGTGAGTTCAAGTTCTTCTTATATCAAAATAATTTATTTTTTAATTTTAAAATATGCATAAGGATAGAATATGTATTTTAAAAAGTGAATGTCAAAAGAATGTATTTCCTTTATTAATAGTATAAATGATAACATCTATAATATAATTTAATATTTGAATAATTAAATAATAAATATTAAACATTTTTTAGTTAAAAGTTAAGCATTTTTATTATTTTAAAATATATAAATGAAATTTAAATTTTAAGCATTTAGTAATATATTAAAATAACTATACCAATTAAACTCTTTAAATATATGAAGCATTTAGTAATATATTTATTGTGAGTGTTTACCAATTAAACTTTTTAAATTTTAATATTATTTAAAGAAGCTTCTAATATCAAAATAACAAAAAGTCCGATAGTCAAATATTAGATAATAGCTATGTATTTATTCCTTTTTAACAAATAATCAGTGTGATGTTTTATTTTGAATTTATGAAATTATAATAATAGTATAATTAATATAATTATAAAAAATATATTTTAATTAAACAATTTGTAAAATAATAAAATATTATATATTTTAATCAATATATTAAATTTATAATGAAATGTGTTTTTGAAACATGAAAATGATGTTCAAATATACCTCGAGTTTTATAAATAAAAATATTTTTTTATTTTGATTGAAAAATATATCTTGATTAAAAGTAATTTTTTGAATTTATATAAATATTTATGTGTTTTTAAAATAATCAAGTTAAACTAATATTAAAAAAATTTTTAAAAAGTAGTAGTTGATGGTTACAAAATTAATTAATTGGACTAAATAATATTCATAAATCTGAATAATTAATGACATTTGTACTTTTATTAAATTAAATCAAAATATCAAATCAAACGTTTTACAAACATTTAATTTTCTTTACTATATTTTGAAATAAGAGCAAATAGTCATTGTAAAATTATAATTTCTATATAACGACTTATATTAAATTAAATTCATGATTATTTATTAAATTAAAATCTCAATCTAGCGGTTTACAAACGTTTCTTTACCATAAACTAAAATAAAATTAATGGTTATTATCAAATTAATGTTTCAGTATACTAGCTAAACACTTGTCCAAACTTCTTTTATATATAGTATATAGATGTAGATAAAAAAAAAATCAACAATTATCATCCACTTAAAATTCGATCAATGGTTAGAAATAATTCAAAATTCAATCGATGGTTAGAAATAATTTAAACTTTTAAAATAACTCCTGTTACTGAAATTTTCAGAAAAAAAATCTCCCATTACGGAAATTTTTCAATAAAAAAAACTTATTAAAAAATTTCAATAAAAAAGAGACTCATTAATTATGTGTAAATGTAGGAATATTATAATGGTTTAAGTTGATTTTATTGCTACTAGCGAAAACACTGTGTATTCATATTTCTATTTTAATATGTTATAATAATTGTAGAGTTTTAATTTAATACCGTAAATTTTTATATTTTGAAATATAAATTATTATGTAACATGTTTTGAAATATATTTTGTTAATTTTATATTTTTTGTTTATGATAACATGATAAAAACATGTCAGATCATTAATGAATATGTCAAATATGAAATGAATATGAAAAAATGAAAAAATGAGAGTTTGAATAGAAATCAAAATATTATTGCACCATTGTATTTGCATGTTTATTAAAAATATTTATCATGAAATGTACACATATATTAACACAGAGAAGTTATACTTTGAAAGTAGGAACAGTCATAAATGTTTAGAAGGTAAAATAATCATAAAATGTCGACACCAAAAGATCATATTCTCATTATATAATATATATATATAGTATATAATATAATATCATATATTATACATTATAGATATAATTGGACAATTATGTATGTTGGATATCAATATTTTAAAGTAAATTAATGCTTAAAGTTATAAGGTTGGCTTAGTGATAAAGTATATCTTTGGAAAATAAGAGGTTATGGGTTTAAGTCCATCTTATGACAAATTAGTTTATTTTTTTAATTTTAAAATAAAGGGGTATTCCCTTTATTAATAGTATAGATTTGTGGCTTAGTGCCTTGCAAGTGATAACGCCACTAATATCTACAATAAAATAATAAGATCCAACTTTCAGTATTAGTTGTCACATTCTTAATAATTTGCCGCAATATTAACATTAATTAATATTGGTTTTGATTGGTTTGATTTTGGTTTTCAGTTTTTTAAAAGAGTTTTCAAAAACTATTTTCGGGAAGGAAAAAAAAAAAAAACTTGTTTGACAAGTTTTATTTGAAAACTGTTTTGAAGATGTAAAAATGGAAAAACTTGTTCATATTTGTTAGAATTTCATTCATGAAAAGCAAAAAACAACTTCTGAGTGTATTTTGAGTTTTCAAAATAAAAATAGAAAACTCAAAATCAAAACTACTTTCAGTTGTTCCTATTTTTTAGTTTTTAAAAACTGAAAAAAACAGAACTGTTTTCGAAAACTATTTTCAGAAAACACTATCTAAACAAGTTTTTTAGTTTTTAAAAACTAAAATACTGGAAACAGTTTTATAAAACTGTTGTCAAACAAGTACTAAAAAAGAGAGTAAAATTAAGAAACCAAAATTATTCATTTAGTACCACAGTTTTTTTTTAATTTTAACTTTTATTAAAAATAATTTATTTTACTCTTTATATATGCAATTTTAAATCCTTTTATTTTATGGAGTAAAAGGTAGAATTTAAATTCTTTTATAAAATAAGTGTGTGAGAGAAAAACTAGATGACATGTGTTTTATACGGTAAGAAAATTATGCAATATCCATTAAAAAAATAAACGGAATGAAATAAAAAAAAAATGTAGAAACACTGTCCAAAAACCATTTTCTTAAACAAATTTGTCAATTTTAGTTAGTTTCTTTGTTGTTATAACATAAACAGAAAACCGAAGCCATGATCTCTTTCCCCTTCTCTCTCCTCTCCATTTAATCTTTCATCATGTAACAATTCTAGAAATTTTCTTTCGTATCATTAATTTGTTGTTGTTTCATACAAAAAATTATTCTTGCATATGTAGAATATATAGCTACCATTTCATCTAATTTTTCACTACTTTTGCCAAACTCAATGTAACTTATTCGTAGAGGATACAAATCCTTAAATGAATGTATGTTTCTTGAATAGATGAGCTTAAAGATTTTTTTTTCTAGTGGTATTGCATAAAAAAATGAACTTTATTATTGTACCAAACCAAATTCTTTTAAAATAAGATTTAGTATAAGAAAGGGAATACGTTGTACTATGATAGTAAGGAAAGAAAAATGCTACTAACATTATGTCTAATACTATTTGTGATTGGATGAAATTTATTAGATAAACTAATGAGCTTCTCCAAAATCAAAATTGAGCTAAAAAAAAAACAAAAAATGGATAGGTTTAAATGATTTACGATTAGGAGGGTAAGAAAAACTATTAGATATGTGTTTGTTTGTTTGAAAGTGATTTCAACAATAGGATCTGCCAGAACCTATCATTGGTTGGCTTATGTGCTTACAAGAGATGAATGATATTAGGTCCAACATGCCCAATGTCATTGACCTTTGTACTAAGTCACTTACACAAACTATCACATCCTATCTTCATTTGTTTCAAAAGTTGAAGCTCTGATGTTTTGTTGCCCTTACCTCAACTCTTTTGTTTGTGCTTGAGCCACTCTCATTCCCTTTATGATGATGTTGATGATTAGGGTAGACATAAATTTTCTTAGGTTCAAAAGGTCGTAGAAGATCTTACGAACACCTTGATTAAGTTTTGATGATAACAAATAACTTAATGTTGATTACCTAATATTTTATTTGATAGATGATTACAACATATAAGAAGAAGTAACAAAGAAGCAAGACATTATAAACAAAATTAATTTATGAGAAACTATTAACATTCAATAATAATAATAAGAAGGTTAAAAGACAAATTAAAAAGCAAAGCTTTTATGAGAGACAGAAGATCGTAAGACCTTTTGATCTATCTTCTATGCGAAATGTGTCAAAAGCATCTAATGTTATGTGTATACCAAAGATGATCTTGCCATTTGGAATATACTGTGAAAAACTGACGTTCAAATCTCTTATTTGTACAAGTGTCAACGTAGTTGCTCTAGCTTGTGAGAAGAAGACAGAGTAGCTAGAAAAAGGATTCAGTTTTACACACATCATATTTTAAGGAAAGATAGTCAACGAGAAAGTGATAATCTAGAGCTTAGTCTCAACTACTACATGCATTCAACGTCTATATAAAGGAAGTTATGCACGAAGAAGAAATCGTTGAAATGTGCATATATTCGCTTATTCTTTACGTGCTAAAAGCTCGCTTCACCAACCTTTTCATAAACACCTTCTAGTGTTCTGAGAGAAAAATCTTTTTGTTTTCATTTGTAAAATCCTCTCTTTTTGTTTTCATTTGTAAAATCCTCTGTTTTTGTTTTCATTTGTATTGATAGCCAAGAGTGATTTAGTGACAAAGAATAATTCTTTGTATTAAACTCAAGGGGAGTTTAAGGGTAGACCAAAAGTGGTTTTATAATACTTGTTATAAGTCAGAAGTGGCAATAAGAATACTTATTATATTTCTTTTGAAATAGTGAAATCTTCCAATAAGTACTTGGAAGAGAACTTGATGTAACTTAGTTAAGAGTGAACTAGTATAAAATTGTTGTTCTTACTACCTTCTACACTTTTTTGTTACCTTATTATTAGAAATGGTGAAATTGAGCCTAACTTAACCTTAAAAAACCGGCTTGTAAGTTGAGGTTTGCACCTCATTTATATACTAATATTTGGCCATATCTCTAGCTGATGTGGGACTTGGGGGTTTCTTTTGCAATACCCCCTTCATGCCCAACACTATTTGGGCTTGGTGCGTGGATAACATGGTAGGTGACCCTTTTAATGGATCTAGGATAGGCCCTAATACCATATTAGAAATGGTAAAATTGGGCCTAACTCAATGTTACAAAATCGGCTTGCAAGGTGAGGTTTGCAATTACATTCTCAAGTCATGATTTATAATGATTGAACTCACACAGAAAAGAAAATAAAGACTAAATACGAATAATGAAATGAAGAGAAAATCAAATAAAATAACCTTAAGATATTTTCTCCTAATATATAAAGATTATTTCCAACACTTTCCCTCAAGTTTGTAAATGAATATCCATCATTCACAATTTACCTACAAGATCATGAAATCTACCAATTGGAAGACCCTTAGTGAAAATATCTGCTAACTAGAGTCTTATTGGGACATAGTTTATAACCTCGAGACCTTTGTTTATGTCATCTTTGATGAACTACTTAACAACTTCAATGTTTAGTTTTGTCATGTTGTACGGGATTGTGGGCAATGCTAATGGTTGACATGTTGTCACAAAGCACTCCATAGGGATATCTATCTTGATTTTGAGATCATTAAGGATTGTTTTCATCCAAAGTCCTTCACATATACCTTGAGCGAGAACTTGATACTAAACTTCTGCACTAGAGTGGGATACTCTATCCTGTTTTTTGCTTCTCAAAGTAACCAAACTTTCCCCAAGAAACACACAGTATCTAGTAGTAGACTTTCTATCATTGAAAGAAGCCGCATAATTAAAATCAGTATAAATTTTCAAAGCTAATGTAATGTGTCTTCCTTTCTTAATAATAACCCTTTTCTGGACTTGACTTCAAATATTGTAGAATTTTATCAACTACTTGCACGTGTCTCTCTCTTGGGTCATGGATAAATTGGCTTACAACAATAACTGCATAAGTAATGTCTGGTCTTGTATGTGATAAGTAAATCAATTTTGCCTACGGATCTTTGATATCGGGCTTTGTCAATAGGAAAGTTGGTTCTGTCTATAGGAGAACTTTCTCTACTTCCAATTTTATGATTTTGTTCAATAGGTACACTTAAGGGTTTTCATCCTAGTTTTTTTTATTCTTTAAGGAGATCAATTACATATTTTCTTTATGATATAAGGATTCCTTTCTTGGAGTAGGCAACCTCTATTCCAAGGAAGTACCTGAGCTTTCCCAAGTCTTTTATTTCAAATTGGGCTACCAATTTTTTCTTGAAGGTCATCTTCTGGTTATCATCATCTCATAGAATAATCATATCATCTACATAGATAAGAAGTATAATGATTTTACCCATATAGGAATGTTTTATGAATAAGGTATGATCTTTTTGACCCTGTTTGTATCCTAAGAAAATCATGACTTTTGTAAGTCTTCCAAATCACGTTCTTGGAGATTGCTTGAGACTATATAAGGCTTTCTTCAAGGTTACCCATCACAGCTGCCTGATTCGGGTCCTCTTCTATTCATATCCTGAATACATATGCACATAAAAACATTGAGAAAATATACATAGGAGTGAGATAATTATAAATCATAAGTGTTAATCTTAATAAACTAAACACACAAAAGGGCTTAAGATTTATCCTAAGACTCGATTCTACATAACCACAATCTCACTCTTCTCCACACCAGACTTATTGTATGATATCTACACCAGGGAACCTAAGGCTTTTTGCTAAGTTCACCTCTAAACTTCTCAGTACATTTCCCAAGGAATTCTAATTTTACAACCACAGATTACATAACACTCATACTTAAACACCATTTATTAACCATAAATCACATAGCATAACTCAAGTAGTGCTTATATTTCAATCATCATTCACAGAATCATTCATGGATTATCCTCAAGAAGACCTCAATAGATATATATAAATTCTCAAATTCAACTCCTATTTCATGAATAATCAATAATGACCACAGTTATAAAACTACTACATCTTTAAAGATTTATATTTCGATCATCGTCTAGAGAACCATTCTTGAAATTATCCTCCAAAAAGACCTCAATAGATATATAAATTTTCATATCCATTGCCTAGTTCAAGAATAACCACTATTGACTATAGTTATGGCCGAGGTATCAAAAGTAATCAACAAGAAATAAATCATATAAAAATCATAAAATGACTGAAAAATCATAACAAAGAGCCAAAATGACATATGGAATAACAACAAATTAGTGAAGCAATAGAAAGAATAAAAGTGAAAAACACACATATAGTTTATTAAGAATAACACCTCCCACAATTTATAAATCTCACTCCCTTCTTGCCTTGATAAGAGGCGGATTAAGAGTAGGGAAAAACCTCTGTGTCTTCAATTTTCCTCTCTAGATATTCCCTATCTCTCACTAGGATTTCCTTCTGCTTCTCTCTCCCTTTCACTGAAAAATGTACATCTCCAACGTCTACTAAAGGTCCCTATTTATAGGCTTGGGACTAACCAAAATTCATTGAGCATTTTTGGGGCCGAGACATTTTTCTTGAGCGATAAGAAGCTTGCTTAGTGATGGTGCAAATGTACCAAATGCTTATCTCACATGGCTTAGAAAAAATTAGCTAGAACCAACAACTCTTTTTGGTCTAATGCTATTGTAAGTTGAGACCTACGGTTTTGCAATTTACATGAATTAACATCCTTTTTATCTTATGAAACCTTTGGTTGAAGCTTGAGCCATTGTCCTATGATTCACATGGACTATCATTCTCCCTTGGTCTAATAAATCCTTTGGTTAAGGTTAGAGAGTAGTTGTCCTATGATTCACATGAATCATTGCACACCTTTGGTTTATTAAAACCTTAGGTTGATGCTTGGATGGTTTTCCTACAATTCACATGGATCAATGACCACCTTGGGTTTATTCAATCCTTTTCTTATTCATCCTCTATTGGATTAATAGTCTTATCTAGACCAAATTGGATGTACGAATTTCTAACTTCAACACCAAAATTAAAGTGTAATTATATATTGATTTGGTTATGAAAATTGGGGTGTTATAAAGGCCACACATTCAAAAACTCGACAAGATAGACTTGACACTAAGGAAGAGAAGAGAACAAAAGTTAAAAGGGACTCAATGAGACTAACACTATTTAGGACATGAATGGGTAACTTATTACTAACATAAGTGGTAACATTGCTTCCACTTAGTACGTATTTGGAACAGACATTTGGAGAAGAAGGGTTCTAACAACCTCTAGGAGATGACAATTCTTCCTTTCTACAACCTCATTTTGTTGAGCAGTATTTACACATGTTCGTTCATGGACAATACCATTATAAGACAAAAATTTTGAAAACTCATGATTCATATATTCAATCTCATTATTTGACCTAATTCTTTTAATGTTTTCCCAAATTGATTTTGGATAAGGTGAAACAAATTGACAGACCTTAGATTTACTTTTCATAATGTATCTCCATGTGACATGAGTACAATCATCAATAAAAGTAACAAACTGTTTCACACCTAAGATGGATTCTATGACAAGACCCCTAACATCAGAATGAATTAATTCAAATGGAGAATTAATTTTATTATTACTCACAAGGTAAGACACATGATGGTATTTCGACAGTTGACAAACATCATACTTGAAGGACTCAGCAGATTCTTTTGTAAACAAATGAGGAAACAAAGAATTTAGTAGTTGAATGGAGGATGTCCAAGTCTTTGATGATGAAGCCATATTTGAGAGCATGCCTATGTAGTTAATGTAGCTTGATTGCTAGTAAGAATTGCATTATTTTGATCATTGGATTTCAACAGGTACATTCCACCCCATTCTTTAGCAAGCAAAATCGCCTTCCTCATTGCAAGGTCTTGAAAGACACAATGAGAAGAAGAAAACATTACCGAGCAATTCAAATCGTATACAGAGATAAGGCTGTTACCCAGTTTTGGGACATGTAAAACATATTTTAACATAACGGATGAGCATAATGCCATATTGCCAACTCCATTAATAGATACATTATCACCATTTGAAATTGTAATGAGTTGTTCTCCAGTAGTTTTGGTATATAAGTTGACGCACTCTAGGAAGGGAGTCATGTGGTATGTTGCCCTTGAATCAAGAATTCAAGTTTCCTGAGACACAAGGCCTATGACATTAAAGGAAATTTTACCTTTCATGGAGATGGTACATGAGCCAAAGGACTTACTCATTGAAAGGTAAGATTTCCTCAACGATAGCGAGATGAGTAGCGGAAGCGGAACAGAGCCCCCAAGATTAGGAGCTTTGATACCAACTTGAACTACGCTGGGAAAAAAGTGGTTTATATATTTTATTCATGGCATAAATACAAATAATGAAATATAGATAAAATCAAATAAAATAATCGTAGGATATTTTCTCCTAATATCCAAAGATGATTTCCAACACTTATTTAGACTTATAAAAAGGTCTTCATTTCAAAACATCTTAAGATTATTTCACTAAGCTTCTTAAGGAATTGTTTTAAAAAAATTTGTGAAAAACTTCTTATAGGTTTATTCAACCTCTTCTAGAGCTAAACTGTTATTTCAGATTTGTTCAAGGAGCAACATATTTGTTTTGGACTTATGGTAATATGTAATCACACTCGGGTGATGCATTTGTTTGTTATCCATTTGATTATATTTGTTTTGTATGGTTTCATCAAACCCCTTTTAGGAGGCAAAGCTACACACATATACTAAGATGTCAAATTCACTCGCTCTCATGGGAATGGATAGATGATAAGAGATAGTAGAAATGTATTGAAATTTTCTCATAACCATAACAACCCACCATGGAACACATAACTTGCCTAATATGAAAATATTACGTGTGAAAGTTCAGTTATATATATGTGAACTAATGGGTTAGTTCATTTTAGGTTGTTTGAACTCAAAATCGATTGATTCGGTCTATTTACCTAAAATTTATTGAAAATCACAAATTTGATAGTTCTTATTCTAAATTAAGAGAGTGAATCATTACATGAGAAAAGGAACCCACCAAAATGGGTAATTTCAATATCTTAAAGAGATGTTAAAAAGAGTATCATTAACATTTCTCAAGAGGAAAAGTTTAATTGCACAAATATTTTGTTTTTATTGCAAAAAAAATAAATTAATGAAACTCAAGGTGAAGAGACATATGTAGTGACATAATCAGGAGATACATTTGTGGATTGTTCCTCCTAATTAACTTTGCTTTAGATAGTGTCATCAAACTCCTTCTAGAATTACACATATCTACCGAGATCTCAAATTTGTTCAATCTCACAGGGAAAGGGATTTGAAGATTTGAGATATTAGAATTGGATTGATGAATTTTGGCTATAACCATGGAACATTTTAACTAGTCTAAATAAAAAATATTACGTGGGCAAGTTTGGATATGTAGGTATCAATTAGTGGGTCAGTTCAAATTAGGCTTTCTAGATCGAAATTAAATAACCTGATCCATTAGCTGTAAGGACTTATTTATTAATTCATAGAATAAATAGTGAAGATAATTAAATTTAAGTTTTTACTTAAATTACTAATTGATTTAAGATGTGATGGATTTATTAGTTGTATTGATACTATTTGGTTGCACTTAATTAATGGTAGAAGGGTAAACATGTGAGAATAATTATTATTCTTTTGATTCATAAGGTTTTAGTTGAGTTTCGAAAAATTTTGAAAAATCCATTGTTGGAAAGGGGAAGAGTTGCATTTAGCAAACTGATTTTACTAAATACACCTCAGTGCTATATAAACTCTTATTCTCCCTCATTTTATTATTTCTCCATCTTCTTTAATTTCTTCCAAAAAATCATTGTCTTTTTCTCTCTCTCTCTACCAAGTTTGGCCGTTTGCATGTGTAGCTTCAAGTTGATGGAATTAGATGCTATCTCTTTCATAACTCTTGATTTTGAGTGATCATCATCGTAGGTAAGTCTCATAATGAATCATCAAACCTTTTCCTGTTTATTTTTTATTGTATTATTCTGTTGAAAGGAAATTTCTTTGAAAATTCTAATTTCTTAGATTCTTGTTGAAATTGGGATTCTTTCAAGTTCTGTGAGATTTCTTCAGGTTGATTCTTCCCTTTTTGTTTGAGTTGACTTTTGGAAGGAGAAATACGTAAGAGAAGCTAAATTTGTAATTTAAGTTTAAGAATTTTGGTTTTGAGGTTGCGAGGTTAATAGAATGTAATTGATTGAATTTTTGAATTGAATATCATGATTATGTGAAATTTGTTGTGCGGTAATGATGATATTTGAAGTGTTGTTCTTTGTATTTGTCAAGAGATTATTATTTTGATGAAATTGATGAATTTGAGTGTTGTTGTATATTATGAGAAATTGATGTTGGTTGTTGAATATGATGTTGATCATAATTATGTTGAAAAATGCATATGTTGTAATGCATGATGATGAGATGTTGTTGAATCTGTTGAATGCAGACGATTGCAAGTAGTAACTTAGCCTTGGTTGTAACCCATATGTTGATAATATAGGTGTTGAATATTGAATTAGTGACATCGATAACGTCAATGTAAGTACTCTACATTGGGAGTACATTGTAGTATTACATTGTGGTTTTGATACTCCACTTTTGAAGGGTACATAAGGAATATACTTGGACAACAGTTGTGTGTCATACGAGTTAAGCAGACTCTAGGTGTTATGTTGAATGAGTATGTTGAGACTTCGATTGAATGTTAGATAAGTCAAGTAGACTTTAGACACAATTGTTGAAAGTTCTTTAGCCGCCTTGGTATCCTACTCAATAAAGTATTTATGAAAAGCATAAGTTGAAAGTTATGAATTACTTATGTTCAACAGAGCATAAGCATGGTTGGTTTGGAATAGTAGTTATGTGTTGATTTGACTAAACAATGAAGTTGTGCAACTTTAATGCTTTATGATTATTATGATGTTATTTGCTTACCCTTGCATTTATTTGTGCATGTTGTATGGTTGTGCTTTGCATGAGAACAGATAGTCGTGATGATGCTAAGAGAAAGAATGCAAGGAGTGAAAGATGTCATGCCATTTGATTATTAAACATGTAGATAGGAGAGTTATGTTAGAAACATTGTTGGTTGAGTTTTTGAAAGATTGAATATGTCTTGTATAAAAGTGTATGTGAACATGTTGTATTGAGACAACTAAAATATGTTGTATGTGTTGAACTTGATAAATAAGTGAAAGGATGAATGACATTGTGATGTGTAGTTATTTGTTAATAGGTTTTAGTTTATTTTAGTAGTAGAGGTTCTGCTATCTGCAATGTCTCGTTGGAAAACAAGTCTCGCCCAACAAGCTTTAGCCTTTATTAGACCCGTTTTTTCAGTTTTGCGTCCAACGAGAGGTCTCACCCAACGCAAAGTTGTCTCAAGTTAGAAAGCAAGTTTGACTCAGTGCAAATTACTCTCTGTTTAGAAATAAATAGAGTTTTTGCCTAGTGATGTGTCTTGTGCAAAATCCCTTTATTAGGACAGTTTGATATAGGATTCTCGCTGGACGAGCTACCCTAGTCTTGCTAGACGACAAGGTTCATTGGACGAGATGATATTGTATATTTTATGTTGTATCTTGTTTCAAATTTTGACTACACCAAGATAATTATGATGCTGAATTCATTATGTTATGATGAAAATTTTATGTCATTATTTTAGGTTATAAATTGCAGAGGAATAAATTAGATTAGGTGAATAAATGACATAAATAATAATAAAATTTTAGGATGTTACGTTACTAAAATTTATTTATTGAAACTAACAATTTAGTAGTTCTTATTCTAAATTAAAAAAAAATCATTGCTTGAAAAAGGCAGCTCAGCAAAATTGATGGTTCCACTACGATAAAAAACATTAAAAAGAAAGTGTAAAAAAAATGCCGCTAGCATTTAAGAAAAGTTCAATGGCTCAAAATATTTTGTTTTTATTGAAAAAAGAAGAAGAAAACAGTGAAACTAAGGTGAAGTGGCATATGAAAAAGCATGGTTTGGGAAACATTGAGTGATTTAATGAAGTAGGTAAGAAATTTGAAAAATTTCAGTGCTACACTGCTACCTAATCAAGACACGTGTTATTGGAAAAGGATGAAACTTCATGTTAATAGACTTAAATGAGATGATGCAAACAGAAAGGGATGAACTGTCATGTATTTGATTCTATTTAAATATTTCTTTTTCCTTTTAAGTTTATATTATTATACAATTTTTTAACAAGGTGATAACATTTGATTCAATGTGCCTCACACCTCACATTTTAGGATAGTGTCCATGCAAGTGGTTTCTTTTTCCTTATTTTCATGCAAGACTTAAAAGCAATTAGTTGCTTCAATCTAGCACACATACACTTATTTTAATATTCTCTTTTATCTCCTTTGAACGACATTTTAAACATTACTCTCATAATTAACTAACAAACTAAAAATATCTCCTTAGACCACTTGAAAGTATATTTTCTACCTTTATTTGTATATTTCATTTTTTTTGGTTGTAGATTACTTTTAATTGTCCATTTTTATATTTACCATTAAATTGAATTCCAATAATATTTTAAAAAATTATAAACAGTTAAAAATAATCTTATACATTTATAAATATTTAGTTATTATAAATTTTAATTATAACATGCTATTATATTAATTTTGAGTAAATTACAAAAACACTTCTCAATTTTTATAAAATTACACATAATTTTGCTCATTTTTATTTTTTACACTATTCTTTTTAAATTTAAAAACATTACAATAACACAAAATAATAATTGAAAAAAGCAATAAGTAGGTAATTATATTAAACTTCAAAAATATTATTATAATTTTCTCTAAATTTTTTATTTTTAATTTTGAATTAAATTCTCAAAATAAAGTTTAGGATTTCAAAACTACTACAAATTGTCATTTTCTAGTAAACTAACTTTAGGATTTCAATAACAAAAGAAGATATTGTGTCAAAATATTATAAATATTTTAAAAAATTAAAGACTCAATCATAACTAATTTTAATAAAATATAATTAATCTTTCTTTCGAAATAATTTAAAGAAATATCATTTGATATATCCTAAAAAAAAAACAATTTTTAATTCTAAAACACCGTGTTAAATCTTAATCGTATCCGTTAACTGTGCATCGTACGGCTGAAAGTCTTTTATGAAGCGACGCAAATTGCAGCGAGGGGCGGCATTATTATTTTATTAATAAATAAAAGGAGACGAGAGTTGAGCTCTTCTGAGCAACCAAACCAAACTGTGCTTCGTAGCTTCACTCTCGTCTTGTTCAGCCGCGAACCTTCTTCTCTCTCTCTCACACACTCTGCAACGACGTCGTTTTCTTTTTCTTCTTCTTTTTCTTCTTCGCTCCCAACTACTCGTTTCGTTCTTCGGTAAAACGCGCTGAACTGTTGCCGTTTTAGCAAAAATTGAACTAGGGTTTCACTCCATTCGCGATCTCTCACCCTACCCAATCGCCGCGTAGGAATTCACTGTTCCGAAACCGCTTCGTGTGAGTACAAGTAAGGGCTTCGAGTTTCGCTGCTTTGTCGGTAATTGATTTGGGTTTTGGCTTCAATTTGATTTCGAGTAAACTGCTTAATTACCCTACGACAGTTATGTGTTAGTGTTTTTGGTGCTTTGATTACTAAATATGGGGGTTTGAATTTCTCGTGGCTGTTGACTTCGTTTCGTTAGTTTCTTCCCCGTTTTGTGCTAGGGTTCCATGTGGCAAAGAGTGGCGTAATGGATTTTTAGTATGTTTTGTTGATTAGTGTGTGACTTTCAACGGTAATAGTGAACTGTACCGAGGGTTTAGTGAGAGATTGAGGGGTTTGGTTGATTGAATAGTTGGGTATGATGATGGCAAAGAGTAGGCTATCTGGGGGGTATTTTGGGAATGCTCTTGACACTGCTGGTGAATCCGAGGGGTCTGGTAGTTCAGGAAGAATAGACACTGAAATTACGGTTTCGGAGGATTCGAGTATCCCTGCGAGGAGATGTATTAGTTTGAATTCAAGTCGTGGCGATGCGTTTGGTGTGCCTATGCAAGTTGTTTCGTTGTCGAATTTGTCGCTTTCTCAGAGGAAAGATCTGGTGCAAAGGTTAGGGTCTGAGCTTGAGCAGATTCGGGTGCTTCAGAAGAAAATTGAACAGCAGAGGACAAATGGTGTTGCGTTGTCGTCATCCAGTGATATTCTTAGCTGTAGTAATGGCAATAATGGGCATAGGGTGGAGAGGGATAAAAAGCCGTCGATGTCCAGTTCTGCACCAGGGAATAAGGTGAAACCATCGGGGAATAAGAATCAGAAGCCTCGTGGATGGAACCGTGGTTCTTCTGGGAAGTTTGAGTCTGCGGTGCGGACTGCTTCACCAACCACTGCAAATGCTATGTTGATGAAAGATTGTGAGTTGCTGTTGAAACGGTTGATGAGTCACCAGTATGGTTGGGTTTTCAACACCCCTGTGGATGTGGTGAAGTTGAATCTTCCGGATTATTTCAGTATTATTAAGCATCCAATGGATTTGGGAACAGTAAAAGGCAAGATATCTTCAGGAGAATATGCAGGTCCTCTGGAATTTGCTGAAGAGGTGAGGCTTACATTTTCAAATGCAATGACCTATAATCCTCCTGGGAATGATGTCCATCTCATGGCTGATGCCCTCAGTAAATATTTTGAGTTGAGATGGAAAGCAATTGAGAAGAAACTGCCAAGAAGTGATGTTCAGCCGTTACCTGCAAAGCCAGAAAACATTGAAAGTGTAAAAACTAAAAGACCGGCACCTCCGTCAAAGAAGAGGAAAATGGCCTCTTTGCCCCCTCAACCTGAAGTTATGCTGCCTGCAAAGAAGGTTATGTCGGATCAAGAGAAGCATGATTTGGGTCGAGAATTGGAGTCCCTTATGGGAGAAATGCCTATGCATATTATTGATTTCTTAAAAGAACATAGTTCAAATGGTAGAGAATGTGGAGAGGATGAGATTGAAATTGATATTGATGATCTTAGTGATGATACACTTTTCACATTACGAAAGCTTTTGGATGACTTTTCGCAAGAGAAGCAAAAGAACAAAAGAAAAGTTGAAGTGTGTGAAATAGAGGTAGCTTCCTGCTAACTAACTGTCTAATAAATTAAGCTATCATCACATTCTGTTTGAATTATACATATCTCCTCCATGATAAGATGTCAGTCTTACAATCTTGGTATATGTTTCTATTGCAGGTATTGAACGATTCTGGTCCAAGCAATTCCTCATTGCAACCATTTAAAGGTGTTGTGTTTTAATTTGTGTATGTGGTGTGTGCTCACCTGTAAATGCATAGTTGCATACTGTATTTGTTTTGTATTTAAACTTGTTCTACTTGTAGGTAATGACCCAGCTGATGAAGAGGTGGACATTGGTGGTAATGAGCCTCCTGTGTCAAGCTATCCTCATGTGGAGATTGAAAAGGATACAACTCACAGAATGAACAAAAGCCTAAGCCCAGGTAGCTCCAATGGTAAGTAAGATTTAAATTTTCCTGTGATGATCTTGAATGCTTTGAGTAATCTGTGCTTGGTTCCTTTGTTTTTGAAAATTTCATTATAGGAATAGGATATATTGGGTACATGACAGTGATGACACTGGGAGATATCTTTTATTTAATTAGCTTTTCTCTTACATCCAGCTTGAATTCCTCCTATTGGTTTAATCCACTGTAATATTTTCTTCAGTGTTTCTTTGCTGACATTTTTGTAAGATTTCATAAAAGTAATATGTTTGCTTTATGCATATCATCTTTTTAAATTTTTAATATTAATTCAAGATTATGGGATCCTCCATCTGTATACTTCTTAAATTCAAAACAAAAGAAATATCTTTCATTTGATCATATATTAATTTTATACTGTTCAACATAGGGTTTGTGTGTCATCTTTTAGAAAGTTTGGCATAGGAATTCAACATGACAATTACTTCACAATTCAACAGTCAGTTTGTGGCTTATAAAAAAAAAGTCAGTTTGTTTATCATTTTTCAGAAAGGATTATTTGAAGGTTTCGTTGTGGTAGAAAATATCCTTAATTTTATGAATCTTCTTTGAACTTATGGTATAATCAATGTATCTAGTGACTTCCGTAACCTGTCTCAGTTTTTTAGTGTTTCATAGGTACTTAGTGATATATGTCAGGTATGGCAGAAAGCTATTCTTATATAGAACAGTAAATATTTTTGTTCAAAGATTCCTTCCCCATGGCCATATGGTTCACTGTTACTACCGAATACTATTCATAGGTATTTAGTGTTTCATAGGTACTTAGTGATATATTTCATAGGTACTTCTTATATAAGATTCCTTCCCCATGGCCATATGGTTCACTTTACTACCGAATATCTCATGCTTACATCACTACCCGGTGAATAAAACAAGTTTCAAAAAGGAGTTCAAGTATAGTTTTGTTCTCACTTGAATATAGAAAAGCTTGAGATAACTTTTCTCAGCTTAGAATCTCTTATTAAATAGAGATACAATACAATCTAGAAACTCAGAGTGGTGAATACAACTACCACCAATTTCTGACATACAAAAATAAATGAAACATAATATACCTCAACTAACAACTAATAACCAACATCTAACATTAATTTAACACTTCCCCTCAAGCTGGAACATATAAATCATATGTTCCAAGCTTGGAAATCAAGTATTCAATCCGAGGACCTTTTAAGGGTTTGGTTAATAGGTCTGCAAGCTGGTCATTGGTACCAACAAATTTTGTCCTAATTTCCTTGGACAACACTTTTTCCCTTACAAAGTGGAAATCAATTTCAATGTGTTTAGTCCTTTCATGAAATACCGGATTGGAAGCAATGTGGATAGCTGCCTAATTATCACAATAAACTTGCATTGGAGAAATTTCACAAAACTTCAATTCTTGTATGAGTTGTTTAACCCACTCCAACTCACAAGCTGCAAGAGCCATAGATCTATATTCAGCTTCTGCACTAGATCGAGCAACAGTCTTCTGTTTCTTACTCTTCCATGAGATAGGATTACCACCAAGGTACACACAATGCCCAATAGTAGAGCGTCTATCTGTATCGACTTCAGCCCAATCAGCATCACAGTATCCAACAATTTGGCTATTTCCTTTATCTTCGAACAATAGACCCTGGGCTGAAGCCTTTTTTATGTACCTGAGAATACGCATTACTCTATTCCAATGATCAACACAAGGTGAATTCATGAATCGACTTACAACTCCAACTGCAAAGGAAATATCTGGCCTCGTAATAGTGAGATATATGAGCTTCCCAACCAGCCTTCTATACCTTTCTGGATTTGAGTATAAGTCTCCCATACAGTGTTGTTAAAAAACAGCCATGGCGGCGCCTTGGCGGAATCGCGAAGCGGTTTTTTAACAAAACGTGACGAAATGGCAGTGGCGATTCGACATCCGGATAGTTGGTCGTGGCAGCCGCCATGGCCATGGCGTGCATGGCAGCAGTGCGGGCCATGGCGGAAATGGTGGATTCGTCATTTTTTTTAAAAAAAAAACGTTTTGGGTCTCGGACCCGACCCGATCGCGAGAGTTTAAACTCTCTTAACCTTACAACACTCAGTATTCTTCTTCCAATCTTACCTTTTCTTCCATCCTGCGACTTCTGCACTGACGGAGAAGACAACAGCGACACGAGTGATGGCGGCGAGTGACGTGAGCGATTGCAGCGAGTGACTCAAGCGACGGCGGCGCGACAAGTGACGCGAGCGACGACGACGACATTGGGTCAGTTTCTCTTCTCCCTTGTTTCATACTTCTCTATTTCTCTCTCTTTTTCTATTTCTCACCAACAGCAACAGATTTCTTTTTACTCTTTCTACTCTTTTCTTTACTCACCAACAACAACCCATTTCTCACCAACAGCAATAAAAATGAAATTTTACTCTTTTTTTATGTTTTAAATTTTTTTATCTTTTATTTTAAATATTTTTACATTAAGTAAAAATTATTGATTGTGTTATTTATGGAGAAGTTGCTTTGTTTGATTAATGAGTAACTCTGTTTTTGTTTATTTTTTTAGTATTAGTACACTACAACCTTTGAGCAAATTTTGCAATGGCTGAAACACTAACTCCAACTCCAACTGATTCAAGGGCTAGCTCTAGAACAGACCCTGGTTGGAAATACTGTTTTAGTTATGTATGAGACTATGAGTGTTGCTTTCATTGTTTTTTTAATTATATTTCATGTTTTATATTCTATTTTTGTAGTTTTTTAATTTATATTTAATATTTTGTTAATGTTTATAACTTCATGTAAAAAAATATTTCTATTTTTTAGTGCGCCATGACATCCGCCATTTCCTGCAACGCCATCTGCTATCGCCATATGGCGTTTTGTTGGCAAATCGCCATCGACCGCCATCCGCCATAGACAACATTGCTCCCATATCAGCTACTAATTTCTTGTATGGGTCTATAGGACTATTGACTGACTTACAATCAGACATTTTTGTTTCATTCAGAAGATCCAAGGCATACTTCCTCTGGGAAACTACAATGCTTTCTTTGGATTGAGCTACTTCTATTCCCAGAAAATATTTCAGATGACCAAGATCTTTTGTTTGAAAGTGATTGCATAAGTGTTGCTTTAGTTGAGATATTGTGATTTCATCATTTCCTGTAATGACAATGTCATCGACATAAACAACTAAATAAACACATTTTGCCAATAGATTTGTGATAGTAGAAGACAGAGTGATCTCCTTTTCATTCCGAAAACCTTGGACAACATTGCTGAACTTTCCCAACCAAGCCCTTGGCGACTGCTTAAGACCATAGAGAGATCGCCTGAGTTTACACACTAGACCAGACTCCCCCTGAGCAACAAAGCCCGGAGGTTGCTCCATGTAAATCTCCTCATCTAACTCACCATGTAGGAATGCATTTTTAACGTCCATATGATACAGGAGCCAATGGCGAATAGCTGCCATGGCAAGAAGAAGAAGACAAATAGTAGTGATCTTGGCCACCGGGGAGAAAGTGTTTCCATAATCAAGTCCATATATCTGAGTGTAACCTTTGGCTACCAAATGAGTTTTAAGGCATTCAATTTCACCATTTGGAACAACTTTAATAGCATAGATCCATCTACAACCAACTCCTTGCTTCCCAGGAGGAAGATGAACCAATTCGCATGTTCCATTGTGATCAAGGGCCTGCATTTCATCAATCATGGCTTGTCGCCATCCAGGGTGATCAAGTGCTTCACAAACTTTTTTGGGAATAGTGATGGATGATAAGGAATTTATAAAGGAACAATAAGATGGAGACAAACGATGATAACTCAAAAAATTGTAAATAGGATGAGGGTTTTGAGAAGAGCAAATACCTTTTCGAAGGGCAACAGGCCAACATGAGTTGTCATCGGCCATGGGAGGAGAATTAGGAGCCGTTGTGCAAGAAGCAGACGGAGATGGACATGAGCCACGAGAGTCATCAGGAATAATGGGGTTAGCTTCAGGTGTCATGCCATGAGGAGGAGTTGAGGGAGAATGATAAGTTTCAGATAAGATAGACATTGGACTAATATTGGTGTGGTCAGGTTGATGAGACATGTCTGGAGAAATGATAATCTCTGGACTCGAGGAGGGAGAGGGCAGACCTCTTGGATGGAAATGGAGTCAGGTGTGGAGGATGAGTAGAAGGGAGAATCTTCAAAGAAGGTAACATTTGTAGACATGTAATACTTCTTGTTATGAGGAGAATAACATTTGTATCCTTTTTGAAGGCGGGAGTATCCCAGGAAAACACACTTGATCGACTTAGCTGACAATTTATCGAGGCCTGGACACATATCATGAACAAAACAAGTACAACCAAATACACGAGGTGAAACATGATATAGAGGTTCAGCTGGAAATAGGATGGAATGAGGAATTTGATTATCAAGAGACGAAGAGGGCATCCTATTGATAAAATAGCAGGCAGAAAGAATCGCATCTCTCTAATGATGTAATGGAACTTTTGCATTAATCATTAAAGAGCGAGTGGTTTCAACAAGGTGGCCATTCTTTCTTTCGGCTATCCCATTCTGTTGAGGAGTATGGGGACAAGTGGACTGATGTAATATACCTTGAGAGGACAAAAATGATGAGAGTTCAGAAGAAAAATATTCTTTTGCATTATCACTTCTGAAAAATTTGATTGATTTTCCAAACTGATTTTTTATTTCATGAAAGAAGGACACAAATATGGATAGAAGTTCAGACCTTTCTTTCATTAAATAAAGCAACGTGCATCGAGAATATTCATCAATAAAGGTGACAAAATATTTAAATCCAAAAGAAGTAATTCGACTAGCACCCTAAATATCTGAATGAACAATGGAGAAGGCTGAATTATTTCTTGATTTATCTTTATTTGAAAAAGAAGACCTAACATGTTTGCCTAATTGACAAGCTTCACATTCTAAAGTTTGGATTTTCTAAGTACTAAGAGCCATTATCTTTAATTTGGCAAGACTAGGATGTCCAAACCGATCATTCAACAATTTAGGAGAGATGGATGCAAGACAGGACACTGAAGAGCTAGATTCCAGGTAATAGAGGCCTTGTGATTCATGTCCTGTGCCAATCTGCCTGCCCGTACCACGGTCCTGAATGACAAAGGAGTCTGAACAATTTAAGAACTTAGTTAATTGACTCAAGGAAAGTAAATTGGGACAAGAAGGAATGTACAAAACAGAAGTTAAATTTAAGGAGGGAGAAATAGAAATTGAACCCACTCTTTGAACTGAAACCTTTGACCCATTGGTTAATGTGACAAGATGTGGAAATTTGGAGGTAATAAAGATGAAAACAAGGAGTTATTACCAGAGATATGGTCTAAAACACCAGAGTTAATAATCCATGGGTTTTGACCTTCCACAGATTGAGAAATGCAGACCGTTGAGACATTAGGTCCAGAAGAAGGTCCAGCAAGGTTGTTAGATTTCATCCTCAAATACTCTTGGTATCCTTGATATTCTTCTTCAGACAGTTTCCTCTCTTCCGGCCTCTCAGACCTTGATACATGAGCAGACTTGTCTGGAAAACCATGTAGTGACTAGCATGTCTCATGAGTATGACCCATCCTTTTGCAATGAGTGCATTGTGGACGATTACTTCTTCCACCACGACCTCTGTTTCCACGTCCTCCTCTTCCTCTTGAAGATATCATAACAGAGGACTTCATATTATTTTCAAGGGAGGTACCCTCATTGCTCAAGGTAGGAACACGGAGGAGACGAGTAGTTAAGTTCTCTATGGAAGGAACATCTTGACCAGTCAGAACATGATCACAATGTGATTAAATGTCAAGTTCATACCACGAAGAATTATAACCATATAGAGGTTATCAAGTCGTTTCCTTATTTCTTCTATAGAATCAGCTTCTAAGAAAAACTTCAATTCTTCTGCAGTGGCTTGAGCTTCGGAAACATATGACACCATATCTGAATCATTTTGTTTTAAAGAGACTAGCTTTTGAACACAATCAAACAAGTGTTGGATATCATTAGAGTAGATATTTTGGGCTTTCTTCCAAAATGAGTAACAGGCTTTGAAAGCTCTGGGTTCCTCAATAGAAGTGCACAAAGCTGAAAGTGAAGTCTCTTCCACTGAGCTTGCTGTTCAGCTGATCCCTCAATATCTACCTTTTCTAGATGCTCATGGTGTCTTTGACCAAGAACCAGAGTTCCACAGAATTAGACCAAGCTAAATAATTTTTACCATTGTGCTTTTCTGTTGTGATGACGGCAGATCCAGAAATAGGAAGAATGAGACCAGAGTTGATTGAGGTAGAAGAAGACATTTTTCCAAATCTGAAAAAGAGGAAAAACAGAGACCGAGAGAGAGATTTGATTTAAATCCACAAAATCTTGCTCAAAGTGAACCACGCAGGTCAGCAATGGCTTCAGGCGGCTCCGGCGAGTCAGACGACATCGGAACGATGGCGAACGGAGACTGTTTTGCCGGCGCATGGAGCTCATGCGCTTTCTGTTTGGTGTGACTGAGGCGGCGCGTGGAACGGTGTATGGAGGAGCGATTTACAGGGGTAGAACATGCATGTCGAGGCGCACCTGGATCTATGCTCGCCGGAGAAAAATTCGCCAAAAGGCGGCGGACGGCGGTGACAGTGGCGGACTGCCTACTGTGTGACTCTAGACGATAAAGAGCAGAATTGGACTTGCTCTGATACCAACTTGAATATAGAAAAGCTTGAGATAACTTTTCTCAGTTTAGAATCTCTTATTAAATAGAGATACAATACAATCTAGAAACTCAGAGTGGTGAATACAACTACCACCAACCTCTGACATACAAAAATAAATGAAACATAATATACTTCAACTAACAACTAATAACCAACATCTAACATTAATTTAACATTCTCAATTGTGTGATAACAAGAAAAATCAACCATCTGCTAAATAAGCACATGAAAATATAATTCTTTTGATTCAGTAATGCATCATCCATTTATAGGTGAATGCTAACCCTAAATTTGCTAATTCTATGAGTTCATTTTTATACAATCGGCATTCCACTATCTTTACCATTTGGATGGAGGTATCTCATATCTCAACTAGATGTAGATATGTTCAGAAGAGTGGTTGTTCTACTGAACTTAGAATGGACGTGAATGGTGTTCTTCAAGGTACAGTGGTACTCCCAGTTCTCTTTGTGAATTCCCTATATGATGATTCACATGATTAGGTGAACCTTATCTTTTAAGTAAAACTGGTCTCTGCCTTCTTTTATGTTTGAAATCTCTGCCATAACCAATTGGTTATCATATCTGAAAAGCGTATCATAACCCATTTTGCTAATATGGTAAATGACTACTCAGTGTTTGTGGTAATTGATTACAACAGTCAACACTCAATATAACACTTGGCAACAAGGGAAATTCTATTTGTACAGTGTAATTGATTAACACGAGCCATGCATTAAAATCCACTTAGCTGTAAGCGATTACAACTAAAGTTAGTTGATTACAACAGCAAAGGTTCTGTTTTATCCTAATTTTCAACAAATGGTATTAAATACAGCTCCTTGTAATTGATTATCTGTGTTGTACAACAATTTCTCCTGCTTAGGCAAAACTAAACCTTGTAAATGTGAGTTTTCATGAAAATCTGATTGTATTGAATTGAACTTTAGTTATTGTATTTTTAATCTGATTTAGGGAGTGAAATTCATGCTACTTTATATTTTTCCAGTGCCAATATCTAAATCTAGAACTTGATAATTGTGTTTGGTTTAGCAAACAGATGTATTTCTTATTTTGTAATATACACGAAAGGATTATGTCAGTTTTCATGAAAAAATGATTAGTTTTTTTAGGTTTCTGTTTCTGACAATAATTGACAAGATATATTGCAAGTTTGCTACTAACTTCTCTTAGCATTTTATATGATAATTTTTTTGGTTGTACATTTTCATAGCATTTTTTGTTTTCAATAAGGATATGGTTCTTACCTTCATCAATGGTTTTTTCTGGGTAGCACATGTTTGAGGCCCAAAGCATTTTCTGGGAGTAATGTGCTTGTATTTTTTGCTTTTGTTGTTTGATTGGAATGCTTGTATGTTAATGGCCATGTAATGTGTGCATTGCAGATACAGACTCTGACAGCTCGTCTGACAGTGAATCTGATGATGTTAAAGAAAGTCCAGGAAATGCAGCAAAGGTCTAGTATGATTATTAATGAAGATTGTTTGTTTACTCTTAATTTTTAGTTTGATTGCTGGTTTTATATATCCTGTGTATGATTTTTTGATATATAGTATAATTCTGATAGTTTACTTTCTCCAGGCACCAGAAAATCTGGGTTCCGAAGCTATGTTGGATGAAAACACCAGGGCCACTGCTACACTTGAGCGAAATCGTAAGTAATTTTGCTTCTTTGTGATTTTGTGCTATTTAAACTTGATCTAGCATAATGTACACTTTTGAAAAAGAAGTCAACTTATGCAACTAAACCTTGACTCTTCCCTCCCATTATTTGTCTCCTGTTGTGTTGTATGGTTTGATTATTCTGCTTTATCATTTTCTGTTTATTCATTGATGGATACTCTTTAGTCTGTCATTGATACTGTGCAATTGGGTATCCTGCTACTGCAAGTTAGTATTTTTAGCATAGATCTGAGTGCAGATATTGCTCTTTGTTGAACTGACCTTTTAGGATTCATATTGATTATCGATCATCACAAACATAGCACTTTGTAGAAATGTACTCTGTTGCTGAAGATTCATTAAGACAATTCCAGGGAGTTTATTTGAAATATAAGTTTATCTCAGGTAAACAATAGCAGAATTTGTTTTGATTTGTATGAGGACTGGACTTGTATTAGGTAAGGGCGCCATATCCCCGTGGCGCAGGCCATCGCAATACGCCATGGTCATTTGGACTATGTATGGCGTGCTTCTGCCATTTCATGCATGGCTGCTGCCATGGCGGTAATGTAATGACTGTCACGGACATGGCACCTAGTTTGGGTTTTTTTTCCCCCCGTTTTTTCACGTTTTGGGCTCAGGTTTACCTGACCCTGTCGGTGCCAAACAAAGAGTTTGGCTTCTTGTGAACCTACTGTGCTGCTTCCTTCGAACCCTCTCCTCACGACAAGCTCCTACAACCGCGCCCTCCGATGGTGACTTGTGCAAATGCTGCTTCCGCTTCTGACGACGGCCTCTGTGAACACCACCACCATCGTCGACGAGCTCTGTGAGCGCTGGTGATAACTCTTCTTCTTCCCTTCTACGCGAGGTTGCGAGCTCTTACTATGCTCTTCATCATCTTCTCTTCTCTCCTTTATTAGTCTTCACTTCTATGCGAGTTCTCGTCTCTTTTTTTTTTTTATTTTTTATAAAAGAGATATTCCAATTTTTTTTTATGAAAGTCATATATTCCAATTTTTAAGTTTAAGAGGGCAGAAACAAACACCCAAAATCTAACAAATACATCCTCAAAATAGTTTTAGATGAGGATGAGGCTGGAGGATGTTTAGATGAGCAGCATCACATGCAAACATTGTGAATTACTTACGATTATCCTCGAAATCGTAAGTAATTTTGCTCCCCTTTTAGGACTTGTAATTGTGTTTTACTGTTTTTTAGCATTGTTTTTTTGTTTTGATTATTTAATCCTTTTGTTGGCTAGGAATTTGTCTTTTTATGATGACAATCGCTAGATTATGAATGCCATGAATTTTAGATTGTTATATTATTGGTTTTAATATATCTGTTTGTTATTTTACTGTTTTTGCATATATATATATATATATATATATATATATATATATATATATATATATATATATGTATGTATTCGTCCATGATGGCAGTATGGTGTGTAAAGGTCCTTGTTGCTATGCGCCGTGTTGCCTTACTGACAACCCTGCAGTACACCAACATTTGCTGTTGCTATTAACGCTCTGTTGATTCTCAGTTGACATGTTGAATATGTGGCATTTGTGTTCTTGCTACTTGTTAGCCTTGAACTGTATTAATTTTCCTTTTATATTATTCATGATTAAGTTTCTTGACCATCAATATTGACTTAGACTCTGACCCTTTATGTCTTACACAGAATCTCTTAGTGGCTTAGATCAACTTGAGGATAACTCTCAGCATAAGCCAAGTTCTTTTGATTCTGATTGCCATCAAGATGGTAAGTGTGTGTAGATTTTGAAGACATTGTCTTACTGTTTGTAGGGTGATTACCGATAGTCTTATCAATGTTGTAGGGGACAGTGCTCCAACTGAGAGACAGGTCTCTCCTGATAAATTTTATCGAGCTGCTGTGTTGAAGAAACGGTTTCTTGATACCATCTTGAAAGCTCGAGAAAAGACACTGACCCAAGTAAGTTGAAACAAGTGTTTGAGCTCCATGAAACTTACTCTACTAGTGTTATGCTTCTGACCGTTGTTTGATCTGTATTTTGATTTGCTTCAATTGGGTCAGGGTGAAAAGGGTGATCCCGAGAAATTGCGCAAGGAAAGGGAGAAACTGGAGATGGAGCAAAAAAAAGGTGATTTGGGCATACTTGTTTGCTATTATAAGTGATGTGCCCAAACTGAATGTTTAATTACTAACCCTATATGTGGATCCAAATCACCATTAAGCAGAAAAGGCAAGGCTACAAGCAGAAGCAAAGGCAGCTGAAGATGCTCGGAAACGGGCAGAAGAAGAAGCTGCAGCAGAGGCCAGACGGAAAAGGGAGCTTGAGAGAGAAGCTGCACGACAAGCATTGCTCCAGGTAAATAACAGAGTTTCTCGCAGAAAATATGTCTATCTGGACTGGTTGTTTATTCTGGATTTTATTGGAGCATGTACTGGCATCTGTGCAGATGGAAAAAACTGTTGAAATCAATGAGAATTCTCGGATTCTTGAAGATTTGGAAATGCTTAGAGCTGTACCCACTGAGCAATTGCCAAGTTCTGTAGATGAGACAAGTCCTGCTCACTCTCAAGATGGTCTGGGTAGTTTCAAGTTTGGGAGTAGTAATCCCTTGGAACAACTTGGATTATATATCAAAGCTGACGATGAAGAGGAGGAAGGAGAGCCACCTTGTATTCCAAATCCTCTAAAAGATGTAGAAGAGGGAGAGATTGATTAAAAGTTAGGCACATATTTATGATGTATTGAGGACCACAGTATACTTAATCTTTGACCTGATAAAAGTTCCCGAAACTATTCCAGTTCACATAATGCATTAAGTGGGACGGAGCATATTTTCTTGATGGAAGCATTCAGCTTCTAGAAGGGTAATATTAATTCAGTTTTGGGCTGTGATAGAAATAGAACAACAGTTTGAACAGAAACTAAAGCATACTAAGCCTTGTTTCGGGCTGCTGGCAATGAAAATAGAATACATCAACCTTGTTTTTATCAATACTGGCTGGTGGGTAGAGGCTAGAACATGCATTGCTGTAGCTCCATCTTTTTAGATACTTTGTGCTTGTATCTGCTTTGAATCAGTGATAGGTGATAGGTCTTTGAATCAGTGAACATGCATTGCTGTAGCTCCATCTTTTTAGATACTTTGTGCTTGTATCTGCATTTGGATATATTCCTTTATAGCTATAGAATTTTGGTTAAAATTTTAAAGTCGATTTCATCTCAACATTTGGTATATTGCGTAGTTAAGGAAACCTCTGTTCTGTTTCTTCTTTTTTTTTTCTTTTTTCCCATTTAGGTTAGCATTTCCGTATATAATTGCAAAATTATCACATTTTCCTGATTTTGCAATTTTATAAATAAAATGCTGAAAGCAAAATCTCAATTTTAGTAATTGCATTTTTTAAATCAAGCTGGTCATAAGATGAAACAATTGCATTTGTGTAAGTTAGTTGTTGCACTCATCATTTAAGAGTGAATTACAAAACTACCCTTTGTTAATAAATAAGTGTAATCCCTTCCCTATGCATCCTTCAATATACATGAAATGGGCAATTTGGATTGATAAAGATTTTATCTGAATCAACCAATTCGGAAAGAAAACAATCATGATATAAATTTTTATTCACACGTTCCGATATTGTTCCGAATAATATTACAAAGCCTTACTTGCAGATTAACTTTTCTGGATTGGCCTAGTGGCAGTTTCTTTTTGAACCTTCATTATTATTATTTCCACACTAAAAACAAAAAGCACAAAAAATAACCTTATATTTAGGATCAATTATTCGGGAACCTAAAAAATAAATTCTAGATCAATTGATCTAAAATCAAGTATTAATTATGTTTTTCGAATCAATTGATTTCAAATTTATGTTTTTGTGTTTTGATCAACTCATTTGAGTAATAATCAATATTTAGTTCCTAATTAGTTGATTTAAAATATGTTAAAATAGTTTCTAGATCATATGATCAACATAACATGAAATTGAAAGTTAATTATGGATTCATTGATATGGAAATCTCACAAAAGAATAAAATTTGTGTCAATTGATCTAGAATAACAAATAGAAGAAAAAGTTATCAATTTGAGAGATGCCTGTTGTGTGTTGGAGAAGAGAGATTATACATGGTAGTTGGAATGTCGTTAGTATGTTGTGCCATTACAGAAGGAGATTCTATAAAAGTTGTATGATGAGAGTGAGCATGTTCAAGAAAGGAGAGTAAATACAAAGGAAGGAAAGAAGTTGCTGGTGGTATGTGTAAATGTAACATCCTCAAATTTTTAAAATAAAAATTATCTCATAAAACAAATTAATAAATAATTATTATTGTTGTTAAGATAAAATATTTTTTATATTTAAATTGTAATCCTTAATAATGATATAAATGTTTATTATATTTGTTCTTAATATGTATGTATGTATGTGTGTGTGCATGTGTGTGTATATATATATATATAGAAATATATTTGACTTGCAGATAAAATATAGAATTTAGATGAGATGATCATAATTAAAATAAAAATAAAAAGATAATAATTATTTAGAAATCAATCAAATAATTAAAAGATTAAATGGTAAGAATTTTAAATGACAAGATTAAAGATAATCTTACTTTTAAAATAATAGTAAGATAAGATAAATGAATCTTTGATTACCATAAACTAATCTTTTATCAAAAGAAATGATAGAGAGAGGGAAATCAATCTTAAGCTATTATATAGGGTTAAGTACTTTTCTTCAGATAAAAAATATAAATTAGTTGGATATTCAAGGGAAAGGTTGAAAAAAGAAGAAAAAAAGAAGAATAAACTAAGGTTATAAAGTCTAACTTTTAAGAGGTGAGTAAAACCCTTTTCTTAAACCCAACCATGTATAATTTTATTGTGGACTTGTTATCAACCAAAATCTGCATGTTGTGAAATTTGTGATTTATTTTATAAATTATATTGTGTTGTAGTAATTATTTGAGATACCTTCATTTGGAATGAGGATAAACTTGTGATACCTCCATTTAATATAGGGAAGAGGTTTTAGATACCTCCATCCAAGATGGGGAATAGATTCGTGATACCTCTATATTAGCGTGGGGAAGCCAATAAGACACCACTATATGGAATGTGAGTTTATATACCTTTTACGAATCTATTGAAAACCTGGTTTTGGGAACCGTAGGATGGGAGTGAATGATCATGAATATCACTATGTTGTGTTGTAAATTTATGTATTTGAATTTAGTGTTATAATAGTTTTCTTATTGTGCATAAATTATCATTAGAGATTATTTAGAACTAAATTATATTTTTATAAGCATGAACATTTTTATTTTAAATTGCGGGTACCATGATTGATTTTTCTCGATTACGCACCAGCTAAGAACAATGCTATTTACAAACCCATTTTAAAATTTGTTTTATGCATTGAGACTCCCATCTCATTAAAGGTGTTGTTTTCAGAGTTTGAGAAAGAAGTTTTGGAAATGAAGGAGACTTGAAGACCTAATTTTTTATTAATTAAAATTTTCTTTTAGTATTGGTTTGTAGCTAAATGTCTTTGTAATTTATTTTTGTTTTCTATTTTATTTTTAGAGAGACTCAAATTTAAAGGTTATAAGAATTCATGTGTTTACTTACCTTATTTTAATACAAAATTTATTATTTTTTGAAATTCTTCACTATTTTTATTAAGGGTTATTACTGTAATTAAGGACATTACAGTAAAAGTTATGGAATCTTAGTTTAAAAGCTTTAGAATAGTAGAATATCAAAAGGTGCAGAGAACAAAAGATACACAACTATCAAGAAACTAAATTCATTGATCATGAGTAGCCATTGGTACAAACCAGAAGATGTGGAGATCAAAATACCATAGCACTTACATCTTGATAAGACCATCTAAGATGTGATGTTTTTCTACTGAAGGTTGACGAACCAAGCTTCTATTCTTTTGAGAAACCATATGGTCAAGAATATCTAAACAGAGAAGACTAGATTGTCTCATAATTTGTGTTGAACAAAGTCAACATCTTTTGAAGGAGCTTAAGTTGACCATCTTAGGAAGACTTTCTCGAGGGATCACATTCTTGTGTTAGAAGACATCATCTTATTGACAATCTAACCATAAAAGATAAACTTTCTATCCATGTACCCCTAGAAGATGAATTAATTGATTATTTGATACATTCCTCCCTAACAAGGGACCTATCACTAGGACCATGGCTAGGAGGATAAAAGAGGACATGGCTAGAGTTGATGGAAGAAGACCTCACCTCCTCATGTGCATTGAATTGGCGTCCTAGTCCTCATGTTTTTGCTACATTTTACCTTGTATCTTCTTTTTAGAGAAAATTTTTCTTGTATTTTGGCCTCTTTTTTAGCCTTAAAATTCATGAAGTGCATATAGTCTCTTAAGTAGAATGTATTAAGTAGTTTAGGCCTTTTTGGGAGGAGTTAACTGTGTGGTTTGATAACCACACACCCTAGCTTCTTTCTAGCACCCTTCTAACTAATACATGACACATGGGAGACATGTGGACCCCAATGTTTCCCCCATGTGGCACGTATTTTATCTCTCCTCCATGTTGGCACCTACATGGACCAATGGGAGGACTCTATTTTTAATTTTAGACCTAGAGGGAACTTAGATCCACTTCCTTAGGACCATGTTTGGATCTTCATGAGTTTAATCACATGTTAATTGATTTTAACTTAATTAACACATGATTAACTCCTTTGGGCCTTGATTAGCATGGTGGACGTCCAACCCCCTACTAATCCCTTTCTTGTTATAAATAGACCTTCTACCTCATGTAAATGTTACACTTGATTTTTGAATGAAAATTAGAGAGATTCTTCATCTTTTGAGTGTCCTTTCTTCTCTTCTTTAGAGAGAATTCCTAGAGCTTTTATCAAGGGTTATGGCAAACACTATCTTTGGGCTTATCTCTTCAAGAGTGACACCTTCACTAGTCATCTTCTTCCTCTCCATTGAATCATTTCACTTCAAATACCTCAAAGAGTTGATCATGAGAGAGCATTCAAAGGAGGAATGCATCATGATCATAATCAATTGTGCCTCTTGAATCAGGTACAAGTTAATTAGACTACCATTAAGAAGAGCAATTCAATGCCGATTCATGTAGGGATTTGAAGATCAAGTGCTAAGAGGAGACTCTATTTTAGTTTGTTTTTGGACGAAAAATAAAGCATGTTAAACATGATTAGAACTTCACCATCTACTATGATAATCTAAAGCTGATGATAAAGTTGACTTTTACATGGTACAACATCATTGTTGTGTGGAGCTTAGAGTGAAATTTGAATTGAGTAAGTGGACAAAACAACTATAATGCAAAATAGAGAGGAAAGTAGAAAATCAACCTAGGGAAATTATCTCTAACACATTCTCAATCTGTAAAGCCACCAATCGGAGTAAAGTAGTGTAAAAGGTGATAAGTGAAGAACAATATCAGAAAAATGTGACAAGTTGGTGACAAGCTTTTCAGAAGTGCATTTAATGAAATCTCAAGATCAATTTGCATGAGCCAATTTATTCAACAGTTAAAGGGGAGCAACGATCATAACTTGAAGGCTATAAATAAAGGCTCAAGGAAGAAGAGAATCATCGAATTTAATTGAAGTGAATAACATTCTTGATAATTTTTTTTCTTCCTTTTCCCGCTTCAATCTTTGTCCATATACACTCACCTTGAGTGATTAGAAGCCTCATCTAAAGCAACCTTCTACTAAGCTTAATTTACACATCCTTCATCTAATTGAAGTTACCCTTTGTGAGCCAAAAATAGATATTCTCTTTGTGAGAGTAAACTTGTAATGCTAGCATGTTAACCTTTGAATTGTTGAGCCAAGAGTAGCTTGTTATTGAGAGAATACTTGGGTTGAGCCATGAGTAGCTTATTGTAAAAAGAATACTCAGTGGAAAGCCATAAGTAGCTTAGTGTCAAACAATACTTGGTTTTCAAACTCGGTGGAGTTTGTGTTGTAAATAAAAGGTGATACTTGTTGTAAGCTAGAAGTGGCAGAAAAAAAAATACTTGTTGTAATTTAGTTGAATTAGTGGAACCTTCTAAGGGGTACTTAGAAGAGATTGGATATAGCTTACATTGAGTCAACTGATATGAATCCATAGGTGGTTGGATTCATTTTACGGATTTATCTAGGTTGGAAGGTAATAAGTTAACCCAAAAAATGAGAATTTCATAAACAAGAAAATGGTTTGATGAATGGATATATAACGACACTTCCAAAGATGGAAAATAAGTCATATAACGTCACAAAGATAGTGATTTACCCTTGATAAGTCCAGCAGAATGTCACAAGGAAGAATTCATTGATAAGTTCTAAAGAAAAATTCATCTCACAAAGAATGTAAAAACCAAATTATAATTTCACCAATTCAATAATTACCTTTTGAGTACAGTTCAGTCCCTATTTATATAATTAAGTGGCTATTCAAAATCCTAACTCCTAAAAAAATTAAATACCCAATTATCATACAATTATCACATATGATTAATGCATATTATATTAATTCCTAAATTAAAATAATGTTATAAAAAATGAAGTAATTTCTTTTGGATTTATATCATTCCTTCCTTCTTCCAAAAGATTCGTCCTTGAATCTATGACTTTATTTTCCTACAAATTTTATTCACTTATAATATAAAATGAACAAAATCAACCTTTAGGGTCAAATACAACTTGTAAAAATTCATGCACCAAAGAAGTTTTCCTTTTTTGTGTCTAAACCCCAACATTAGAGTGATAAATTCTTCTTTTAAAATAGACTTGCAAATTTTTCGCATGAGTTTGAACTTCAACAAATGATCTCGTCAAAGAATTAGAAAAACTGGGATATAAACCCTCAAGGGTATACTAATTGAACAAAATCATAAAATTAGAAATGAAGAAAGTTCTCGTACAAACAAAACTGACTTTTCTATAGACAAAGTCTGATATTAGAGATTGGTAGGTAAGATTGATTTACCTATCACACACAAGACTAGACATTGCTTATGCATTTAGTGTGGTAAGCCAATTTATGCATGACCGAAGAGAGACACACGTGCAAACAGTTGATAAAATTCTACAATACTTGAAGTTAAGTCTAGGAAAAGAGTTACTGTTCAGAAAGGAAGACATATTAGCCTTGAAATTTATACTGATTCTAATTATGCAAGTTTTGTCAGTGATAGAAAGTCTACTACTAGATATTCTGTGTTTCTTGGGGAAAGTTTGATTACTTGGAGAAGAAAAAAAACAGGATAGAATATCCCGCTCTAGTGTAAAAGATGAGTATCGAGCTTTCGCTCAAGGTATATGTGAAGGACTTTGGATGAAAACAATTCTTAATGATCTTAAAATCAAGATAGATATCCGTATGAAGTTGTTTTGTGACAACAAGTCAACCATTAGCATTGCCCATAATCCCGTACAACATGACAAAACCAAACATATTGAAGTTGACAAGCATTTCATCAAAGATAACGTAAACAAAGATCTTGTGATTACAAATTATGTCTTAACAAGACTCTAGTTAGTAGATATTTTCACTAAGGGTCTTCCAATTGGTATATTTCATGATCTTGTAGGTAAGTTGTGAGTGGTGGATATTCATTTACCAACTTGAAGGGGAGTGCTGAAAATATCTTAAGGCTATTTTATTTGATTTTATCTTTATTTTATTATTTGTCTTTAGTTTTTTTTTTTTTTTTGTGTGAGCTCAATCATTATAAATCATGAGTTGAGAATGTAATTGCGATAAATAAAATATATAAACTATTTTTGTTTCCCAACTAGTTCATATATACATACATGTAAACAGAAAATAAATTTACACACCACAATTTAATTGTTGGAGGTCACACTCTCACAGTCTTATATAAAAGAACCATCTTAGGGTTTAGAAAGAATTATTTCATCATACAATATTCAGTTCAAGTTACAACATTACACTACCTAATCTTGCAAACATATCATCACATAGAAAAATCCTAAATTGGTTCTTCTCAAATGAAAACAATAAACATATAATTTCACATATAAAGTTATGATTCCAACATCCAAATCTGTAAATAAAACTACAATTCATCCCCTAGAGTACTATTCCTGTTAGAATAAAAAGGGAAGGCTGACGAGAGAGAGCGACACGTTAAGCTAGGGTTTAGGGTTTAGGATTTGTGGGAGAGGTCCCTGTATGAGAGAATCACATGAATTTGTTTAATTAACAACTGAATCTAAACCATTTATTGAAATCTTATGATTATTATTATATTGTCATTTCTTATCATGACCTGTTTTTTTACACCTAAGTTGTCCTATATATATATATATATATATATATATATATATGTATATGTATATTTATGAATACACATGCACACACACACAAACTAATTAACACCAATTTATACAAATTAATTTGTGACCTGCCAGTTCAATCAATAATCCAATAATCCGATATCTTAGGCCCTGTTGGGGTGATTTTTGGCTTTATTTTTAAAATTTATAGAAACAAAAACTAGTTTTGGTTTTAAGTTTTCCAAAATTTAAAAAATAACATTATTTCTGCTTTCCAAATTTAAAACATTGTTTTCAAATCTTAACTTGACTAGAATCTTTTTTTCTTAACCATTGACCGCCAGTCGGAAGTGACGGTCAATGACAACCAATCAGAAGTGGAAACCATTGATCGTTACTCGAATAAGGTGACAGTTGGTGACCACCAGTTGGAGGTGATAACCGTTTCGATGTGATAGTCAATGTAAACAGTGATGTCCGGTGATAGAGTTGAATAGAAGAAAAACAAAATTCTGAAAATCAAATTTTATTATTTTTAAATTAAGTAAAAATAATTTAAAAAATAACTAAAAATCTAAATAAAAACAATTTTTTCAAACATGTTTCTATTTTTAAAATAGAAAGCAAAAAACTCGTAACATCCATAACACAGCCTTAATCAATTTAATTACCGATCCATTTTTTAAAACATTACATAAAACTATCTATATCACGATTGACACAGCTAGTTTCAGTATCATTGTTTTTGTAAGAAACGCAACTCATTTCTAGTGTGCCAACCAATAATAATTTATTAGTAGAGTAAATGCCCAAACCCGCTTGTAATAACATTCCTATCTTGACGTATGGGGCGGCGAGGAAGGTCCTAATAATTCAGCAATGGTCGGTTTGAAAATGATTGTTTCTTTTGTTTTGCAACTTTTTGTTTAATCTATTAGGCATGCAAATGATCACAAAATGACAATAAGTTGCACCCAAGAATGAGCTCATTGCCAAGGCAAACCACTTTTTCTATTTGTGGTCTCAATTAAGTAGTTGTAGGTTCGGTATATGGAATTAAGTCTGCTAATTTATTCACAGACTTTCAAGTTCAGGTAGATTTTAGACCCAAATTTTTTAAAGAATTATGATTATAAGAGAAATTTGAATCTGATTTGTGAAACTTGTAAATTTTGCTGGTTAAATTTACAGACTCATGGGTTTGGCCCGTAGTCCTTTTAAATAGTCAAAATTGTTATTTAGGTTATTAGTTTGTGTTAATATTGTGAATTTTTTTTTTGTAAATTGTGATATTTTATATTTTTAATATTGAAAATATTTAATTTTTAAATTATTATAAATAATGATATAATTTTTAGTAATGATATATTATAATTTAGTTAGTTTAAAAAATATTAGACATTTTTTAAATTATTTAAAAAAAATGTGTATATACGGACCGGATACGGACTCTAAAAAAAAGTCCATTTATTTTAGCATATCGGATTTATCCGGTTTGTTTAAAATGCAGGATTCGCAGGTCGGATAAACGGGCCGGATAAATCCGTATATCCACCCTAAGTAGTTGTTCTATGTTGGATTATGGGTGTTCATGCATCTGGATCGATCTGTAAATCCAAACTAATCCAATTAGATTCGTAAGGATTGAATCTAATACTCTAAAACAATCTAGAATTCCTTTTTTTAACACTTAACCTTTTCTATTGTTCAAAAAAGAATTCAAATTTTCAAAGAAAAGAGATGTTTTTTACTATTGTTTTATGTTTTTTACTATTTTTGGAGAGAATACGATCAAAATGTGTATTGATCTAGACGTAATCAGATCCAATTTAAAACTGATCCAAATTGGATCATAAATTTGAACTTTGAAAATCCGTAAATTTGTGAATTGATCAGTTCAATTTAAAATTTAATATATATATATATATATATATTTAGAAAGGATGTAAATAAAAATTGATATTACAATTTAAAGTTTAAATATTATTTAGATTAAAAATTTAAAGTTGGAAAAGGAATGCATTAAGTAATGTGGTAGTAAAGATTGCGAGTTATTAAAATTATTTTTAGTTTTTTAGGATTTACCTTTTATTATTTATAAACTACTTTTATATGTTAATTTTACTAATATGTTATTTTCAAAAATATTTGTAATTAATGAATCCAATCCTATCTGTTATTAATCAAATTAAATCGTTAATCTTTTTTACAAATTCAATCTAATTAAATTTAATCAAATTGAATTTTAGTTTACCCTAAATCAGGTATATTCTAATTCATTATCACCATTGGATAATAGACAAGCCAATTCCTTAAAGTGTATGTTGGAAAAACTTATCCAACTAGGAGTACACCTCATTGGTGGGGCAGTTTGGTATGGCTGACCGTGACCGACCTCCACCGTCCACATCAACCTTTGCAAAATAATCAAATTAAATCAAATCATAAACCTAAAAACTGGATTGAAGTCTGTTGGTTATGGATACCGTTTATTAGAACAGTAAGAATACTATAACTATCCTGAAATGGAATTAGTTCTTCGGAAAGTTAACAAAATAATGAGTATGTTTATTTAAAATTATTTTTAAAAAATCCTTTTTTTTAGAAATTACTTATATGATTTTTTAAAGTGTTTGTTTAAACTTTTTCAAAAAATAGAATCAGAAAATAATATTTTTTGCTTTTCTTCAAGAAGTTGCTTCTCAAAAAATAATTTTTTTTAAATAATTTTAAAAAATATTATTTTAAACACAAACAAACTAGTCCAAAATCTTAAAAAAGTGTAGCGGAAGTACTTGTAATAAAGGGACTCAAACATAGAATAAGAGAAAGTTTTTTTTAAGAGATCTAATTTAATTCTTACATGTCTTTAGAGTATGATAATAGTTATTAAGCATTAATAATCTTTAATTCTATTGTATCTTTCATATTCCATAATTGCATATGCTATATAAAATTAAGAAAAAGAGTTGATAAGTGAGTCAAATATAACTTTGTTAATTTTTTTTATATTTCAACTTATGAAAACAATTTAAATTATTTTAATTTTAAATCTTTAGATATTGTTTAGAAAAAAGTATTATTTTATCTTTAATATTTGTTTAGATTTGAAAGATATTTGTAAAATAGAGATTCTAAGTCTATTAATAGGATTTTCGATATAAGAAAAATCACTTGACTTGAAAAGGAGGTCACTCCCATAACTAAGATAAGGATTATGATGTGAAAGAAAAGTTTACAGATTTTTCAATAATTCATAAAAACTTATCGTAGATGTAAGTATGATGTGTCAACCACATGAACAAAAAGATAAGAGTTTTCTAATACTAAAATCTTATCATGAATATAAGCATGGTCTACGAACCACGTGAACAAAAGACCATTGTTATGTTTTTTTATTTAGGTATTATTTATTTTATAGTTTATTTTTCTTATTAATATGAATAAAGAGAATTTCATCATGTGTTTTTGTCTCAATAAATTGGAAGTGGTAACCAATAAAAGTGATATCAAAATTACCAAAGGAAACTGAAAATTTTTCCCTGGCAAAATTACATAATATGCATAATTTATAAATATAAATTATATTTTGAATACTGGATATGCTGCCATAGATAACTGTGAATGTGAATATGGGTACGAATGAACACGTACTCAATTATGAAAAGTTTAGGCAATATATATCTCTCCAGAGTGTAAAGTATGTAAACCTCGTATGCAAGTGCAAATTAACAAATAAATAGTTAAATACGCATTAAAATAGGAAATATGCTTTGGTTTTCATTGGAGTATGTAAGATTTGTCTTTGCTTGCAAAATAATCATTAATTTGCTGTTAATGTAAACATCGACTAAAGAATAATGCTATGTTCTCATAACAAATCTAACACTCTTTTAATTACATACGACATAAAACATAAAAATATTTTAAATTAAAAATAATATATATTATCTTTTGAAAATCATGTGTATTACAAGAGAATAACACAATTCTTGAATACGGTCAGAATTGTAGCATGCCCTTTTACAATTCATTTCCGTCAATGAAAAATTCTTACATTTTCTTGTACCACTGTTTCATTCATCTAATTTATAATTATTTTATTAACATAATTAATGAGATAAATTGATTAATTAATTATATATATATTAATGTTTATTCATTGAAATGGGATATGTATCTCTCAAACTAATTCCAGTCACTTGCTTTTCTTTGCTTTTACATGTCGAACTCGGGTAAGAACTCACTCCGAACAAGTGAGGAACCTGTCAAAATACTCCGGCGCTTAAGTTAGATAGGGTTTGGTTTAGAGTAATAACCAGTATTTTAGAAAAGATACCTTTCCCTTTACCTTGATATCTGTTACTTATTTATAAGGGATGAATTGAGTTTTTACCTGTAGGAGCTTGCTTAATCAGTCTAACACTAAGTAATATAGTCTTAAGTTTGGTTTTCAGCTAATAATCAAAGTTTAGACTGATTAATCTATTAATCTATCGCCAACTATTTTTCTTGTTGGGTTGAACTGTGTTCAGATTGGTTGCCCAACACTTTAGACCGAATACCCAACGTTTTGACTGAATACTCCCCATCTTATATAGGATATTACATATCATCCGAAATCATATAATAATTTTTTCAAACGGGACTAATTTGATAAATTCTGATCCAATTATGCACATCCACGTGCTACAGAAGTTAATCCATTGTGTGACACTTATTGTTTGGTTTTATATCTAAAGCTATCAATATTAATGAATGATGAGTATAAAATATTTGGAAAGATTCAAACCAAGCAATTATAGGCATAATGCCTTATTAAGAAATATGAATACTCTCCCTTACATAATTGCTTTTGACAGCTACGTACGACATTAAACTATTTACTCAGTACTTACTTAGATTATTGGGAAAAAATTGAGTTTTCTGTAAACTTTGTATTGAGAACAGTTTTTTATGTTTACTGTTCATTAAAAAAAAAAAAAGTTTCTTTGAAAGGATGTTTTCTAGGAGTATTTGTTTAACTAGTTTACCACGAAAATATTATCATGGAAGAGGTGAAAATTTTATTTTTCTGAATTTAATTTTCTTTTATCACAGAAAAAAACGATATAATTAACACGTAACTCGTCATTTTTCAAAAAATTTATCTAAATAGTCTCAACAGTTAACAAACAAATTTTATTTGTTTCTATGAAACATGATTGGATCCTAAATCGTGATTTCTAAAAAAAAACATTTCTCTTTACAATACCTTCTAAAAACATAAATAAAATGTCTTACGATACATGCAATGAAAATGAAAATATCTTAGAAATTACCATTGTACAATGTGTCCCATATAGTTGTCTTTTGTTATAGATAGTATAGCACATCTTATGAACTCATTAATATAAATAAAATTAATATTTCTCTAACAACTTTAATAAATAAGTAAATATCTTCAAGCTATAAAAAAGTAAATATTTTCTAATAATTAATTGATATTTATAGCTAACCATATTCATTTAAGATGTAGTCAACAAATAATTTAATTTATTAAAATTGTAAACTAATTAGAGAAACAAACATGTACAAATTAATTAAACACTGAACCAAAACTAAGAAAATTTTAAATGTGAGAACTAAAATTGCTGAAAAAAAAAAAAAACAAACTAAAACACACAAATATATATGCAATGCATATATGAGACACTAGATATTTACAACAGTAAGCTGTTTAGAGATGGAAATACTCATACACTTGCCAACTTTATTGAAACTAAGAAACTTTGCTTCTATTATTCACTTCTTATTACGGTTGGAAAGATATGGCCATGCATTTTATTAGTCATTAAACCAACAAATAACATCGTCGAAGGATTCTTAACAAAGAAGCACAAATATCTCTATTGTTTAACGTGTATATGTACTTAAAAAATTTATTATTTTTTAGTTAAAAACTTAAGTTCATATTTATTTGCATTTAAATATTTAAATTGACACTTCAACATAGATGAATACACACTGATACTAAAAAAATAATATTAGACTTATTTTTTAGTCTTGTTATAAAAAAAATGGTTTAAATTGATGAGTATACTATCACTTTAGTTAATTTATGTTACTTATATCTTATTTTATTAGAATTTTATTATTTATATGTATATAAGTCGTGTCTCCATATCTTGTATTTTAAACCTTCATTGTGTTAACGCGTTGTGTTGTGTCCGTATTTGTTTCCATAGAGCTTGATTGATTTAATTTTATTTTTTAGTTTTTAAAAAGAGTTTTCAAAAACTGTTTTCTGGAAAAAGGAAAAAAAAACTTGTTTGATAATTGCTATTTAAAAACTGTTTTGAAAATGTAAAAATAAAAAAAATTATTTATATTTATGAAAATATCATTAATAAAAAACAAAAAATAACAAATTTTCATTGTATTTTGAATTTTCAAAACAAAAATAAAAAATTGAATAGCAAAATTACTTACAATTTTTCTTGTTTTTTAATTTTAAAGACTACAAAACCAGAACTGTCCTTTTTAAAAAAACAATAACCAAATAAGTTTTTTTAATTTTTAAACATTAAAATTCTGAAAACAATTTTATAAAACTTTCACTTCTTACCTTATATAGAGGCAAACCTCATAAGGATAGATAATTATGTGCTTGCTTTTCCTGTAAACTATTGAGCTGTTCGAATACTACGGCTCCGAGAATAATAAATAGAAATATGGATTAATTTTTCACATAAAGTTGAATATTATAAGATATGGGCATGTGACTGATCTATCAGTAGGACCATTGCATTTGTGGACTCCTCTTGATATGTATTAGCATATTACAAATACAAGTGGTACAGTCACTTCTATGGCAATTTAGTAATACTGCTATCCAAGTAGTATATTAATATACACATGCACACATATATATATTCACTAAGGCTAGCTAAGTCGTTTATTAGGATGATCACTAAGCTCTGGCAGATAGCAATCTATGCTTTAGGATACAAAAAGTGAAGCAACACTACACAAGGTAGTTCTTGTGGAATTCACCAATATTCCTTATGCAAATGGAAGCAGAAACCAATTCACCAGAAGATGCATCTGCTATGGTATGTCTTTCTAACACAGTTTTCAATTTAATGACTTGATTCTTGCAGACTTAGCTTGCTATTATACATGTATTTAGCTGAAGTAAATACTTTCTTTAGTTATCTTTCTCCAAAGTGTTGTGTTTGTTTCAGCTTGATGCTGCTGGTAAAGTTGGTTATGCAGTAATATTTCTTTTGTTCTTTGGTTATTGGTTCTGTGGTATTTAGACCAATAAAGAGAAAGACAGTTGAGATTTCTTTATCATAATATATTTTACTCTATGTGTAAGATTCATGGCCTTCTGAATAGTAGAAAGTATACAGTTGGGATTTTCAGGATCGCTGAAGTATCAGTCTTCTACTGATCAACAGAATATTCCCCCACTCAGAATTAAGATGTAGGAAAGGTCTTAATTTAACACATTGATTTTAAACAAATAAAAGTAAGAGTTTAATTGGTATAAGATTTTTAAACTGTCATTTAATCACAATCTTTCTTTTTTTATAGTAAATTTGTTGATTTTACTCATTACTACTTTAAAAATCAGATAAATAAAAATTCATGATTGACTGAAACCGTGTATACCAATTAAACGATAAAAGTAAAATATTTTTATTGAGTAAGAACTGCTATTCTAGTCCTGCTGTTGGGTCACTTCTGGATCTCTAATCATGTCAACTTCAAACTCATAAGGTTGGAGGTATTAAGACTCCATTGTTGTTGCGTATGTTTTTTATGAATAGATATTAATTATTAATTTTATTAATTTATTAATTATTAAGACAGTATTTGGACGTCTCTCTCTTTATATACTTTATGCTTGTTTTCTAGTTCAGGGGAATGTAACTACATCCAACACCAATTCATCCTATTCTTTGCTTCCATTTTTCAGCTTCGTAATTTGAGATTTTTCCAGTTAAGAGAGGTACAATGGAAATCTGAATTTAACTTTTATCACTATATTAATATATATTTCCTATTCTAGTTGAGCATGTAAAAATGGTAAATGAATTACCCCACCTAGGTTTTGTTAGTGGCAAGATACATTCTCAATTCTAATCAAGGCCATTACCAATATATGCAAACTAAGGTATGCTGCTATTATAGCCACTAGAATAAAAAAAACACACTATGTGCTTATGTAAAATTTAAAATTAATTATATTTGTTTAAAAAATTACTAAAGTTTCTAAAAAAAAACTAAATATATGATGCCATCTTTAGAGAAAATTGGAAGTTAAAACAAACAGTATGAGAATAAAAATATCCGAGGACAACAAAATGGATTATTCTCATTATAATAGTTTAAATTAAAAAAAAAAAACTAAAGCTTCTAAAAAAAAACTAAATATAGAAAGTTATCTTTAAAAAGTGTTAGAAGTTAAAACAAATAGTATAAAAATAAAAATATCCAAATTAAAAGTACACAAAGTGAATTATTCGTTTTATAATAGTAATAGATTATAGTTACTCGCATTAGCAGCTAATAAGGGGAAAAAAAAAATAGAATGGTAGAATAGGAAACAAAGGTGTTCCAAAATGAACTTTTATTAGCAAATTTTATCCTCAAAATAGCATTCTGACACATTTTACTATCAACTTTCAAATTTCACCCGAGAAATTATTCTGCCACATTTTTAAAAAATTAACGAATTTTATACTCTATCATATAGCTTCTAATTAACTTAAAAATTGGCAAATAATAATATATAATAATTATTATAAGTATTAATTTTAATCTCTGCAAAAATAATAACAAATGATAATGGTAAATTTTGACCTCCAATGTGTTAAAATTAAATATTTTAAATACATATATTTTTTGGCAAGAAAAAATCACTAGGAAATGTTAGCTCCCATAGTCAATAAACAGCAGATGAAGAAAGATAAAATTAGTCAAATTTTTTAAAGTACGTGGGCGTAAAAAGCTCAAGATAAGAGATAAAATTTGTCAAACTGTTCATTAGTAATAAAATACGTAAGAATATCTTTTGGATAAAATTTGCCAAAATAAAATTAAAAATTAGGAGTAAAATGTATCACAATAATTTCTTATTCGTAAAAGTCATAAAAAAAATTAAAGTTAGAAATAAAAATTGTTGCCTTAAATTTGCAAACATGTTTAGATGGCACAATATATTAATTTATAATGAGCAAATAAGACCAAATAAAATTACATAGGATGACTCTAATAATGATTCATGATAAATATAAATATATAATAATAGTACATAGATAATAATGAGAATATATGTAATGAAAAAAAAGGGATTAATATCTAATTTTCAACACTCTTTTGCAAACTAGAGCACATTCATGACAAACTTGTCACGTATGTGAGAAAAATCTAACGAATCTAATAATAATAAAAAATAGAGATGATATTTGGGTAGTTGGGAATAAAGCACACCCTAAGGTGGAAGAAGAAACACATCATGAGGCAAGAAAATAATAAGAGAAAAACACTCAGAAGAATAACCAAAAATGGTTTCCGTAAAGAGTATTTGGGAAGGTCTTCAAAAATCTCTCCTAAATGGTTCTTAGGGAAGAGTATTTGGGAATGGTCTCCATAAGGGTCTCAAAGAATGGAAGACTTGAGTCAATCAGGTCTAACAACACAATGCCTTTAGTTATTATTACAAGCAGTTTAGTATATGGGCCTAAACTCATTTCCTTGTATTTGCCTATTGTACAGTATATAGATATATATAATATCTTCTTGGTTGTGAAATACACAAGGATTCATGCATATTCAGCTCTTTCTACATGGTATCTAGCGCCAGGTGGATCCTTGCCTAAGTTTTTTTTCAGAAATCGTGTTTCTTTCCGATTTCCGGCTGTTTTCCGCCGCCGTTCAAGCTGGCGACCCTGCCATCGGCTTCGTCTCCCTCCAGCGACTCCAGTGCCACCCACTGCTCCTTCGTCGGAGCCCCCACGCGCACAGACAAGCTTCGCTTGTCTTCTCCCTCGCGCCTCCAACAGCCACGTGTGGCGGCGCGTCCGACGCCCTCTCCGACGACGCTTTCCGGCATTAGACTTGCCATGCTCTCCTCTACTTGGATCTGGTCTCAGATCTTCCATCGGGCCTTGTCTTCAGTCTTCTCTCTCCTTTGGGGTGTTTTTTGTCTTCTCTCCTGCAGCTTTTTCCCTTCGATCTATCTCTCATGGCTTTCGTAAGGTCTGACTCGTCTTTGTTCACGAACTATATAAATGTGCCTCTTTCCATTGACAAGTTAGATGACACAAACTATGATACCTGGGCCTCTGACATCAAGCTCTGGCTTAAAGGCCAAGACTATGTTGATCACCTTACTCAGATAGTTGCCTCAATCGATGAGAAAGATCGCCCACACTGGTCGAAAGTAGATGCTCAAGTTTGTAGTGTTATAAACCCTAAATTGCATTGAGAGCTCTGACTAGTCGAAGGTGTCTCTTGTAGTAGAAGAAGTGCTGCCTCCGTCGGCAAAGCCTTAAACTATGGTGTTGATCACTTTCTTTCCTCCCTCATTCTTGTGATTCTCTTAGAAGTTTTCAATTTAGTGCTCTTAGGAGCAACTGCGCTCTTTCTTCTCTCCACCCTCTTGTAGCTTCTGTCAGCATTTCTTCTCTGTCTGCCTTGGTTAGGGCTTCTTCTGTCACTTCTACCATAAGTGGGTTTCAGGGGCCCTTTTATATAGTCTTTTAGGTGGTCGACCTTGATTAGGTCTTCTATCTTGTCCCGTAGGACTGCACATTCTTCTGTTGAGTGCCGTTGGTTTTTGTGGTATCGACATTCTTTTGTTTTGTTTGCACCGAGTGGGGTGGGGTGTTCGCCCTTGTAGGAATTGGCATAAACTCCACCGCCAGTGGTTCGCTCCAGAATCTTTGCCCTGCTGGTATTGAGGGGGGTGTAGTGAGAATACTTAGAGTGAAAGGATTTGTCCAAGCCCTGTTGCAGTACTCAACCAGTTCTTCCATGTCTATATAAGCAATCAACCGACATCGCAATTCTTCCCTGCTCTTAGCTGGTTCCAAGCAAGGGTTGTCTGCAAAATGCCCTGGTTGTAGGGTCGTGACCACATGATGCAAGGCTATGGCCGGGTCCATATTTTTTATTTGCATGGCTACCTTCCCAAAGCAATTCATCAATGAGTAAAATGACTCCTTCCTTTCTTGCTTTACCCCTATTAACGCAATGGATGATAATTGGTGGGAACGACTAGTAGCAAGCTGGACTGTGAATTAGCACACAGTTCTTCAATCGTGTGAACCATCTTAAGGCTTGGCCCCCCAACTAGGTGGGGAAAACCTTGCACAAAACTGCATCTTCAGAAGTGTAAAGCCTCACTCGAGTGACAAAGGCATCTAGATGCACCTCCAGATCAATGCTCCCATCATATTTTGGTGTTAAGTGCTTCCAATTCAATAGGGGTGTCTCCATGATGTCGGGCACAAATGTGTGTCTCTGCTTGTTTGGGACTTCTATTGTGGTGGATACGATTTTGGAGGTCTGAGACTGCTCGATAGGGGTTAGCTGTGGTTCCAAGGGCCTAGTGGACCCCTTGTCTCAAGATGTGGCTTTGGCTTTGTCGTTCCTCTTGGATCGGTTTACATTGTTGAGTAGCTCTTCATTCTCTCGTCAATTTGCTGTTGCATCTACTGCAAAGCTGCTAGTAACAAGTCTTCCTTCACTCCTGGTGTTGGGTTCTCGAGCGATGGTTGTAAAGGTTCGTGAGAGGTCCCCGACGTGGCTTCTTGTCAGTACCATGTTTCTCTTGATCTTCTTTCTTGAGGCCGGTAGGTGACAAATTACTGGGTCCCACAGTGAACGCCAAAATGTATTTGCACAAATGTGTTTGAGTACTTGAGTTTTCATCAAGGTCTTCAAGTCTTCCAATGGTGTGAACAGGTGGTCTTAATCAGCACCACCTGCAATGATACTCCAACGCAAGTCAACATGATCACAATCTAAAGGTGCTATGTGGGAGAAAATAATGATATAAAAAATGGTCTCCGTGAGGGTATTTGGGAATAGTCTCCAAAAGAGTCTCCGAGAATGGAAAAACACAATGCCTTTAGTTATAACAAATAGTATCAAATAAAATCAATATAAAAAATGAGTAAGGTCAATGTAATAATTGGGAATAAAGACTAAGTCCCTAATTATTACTATTTAATAATAAATAATAGAACAATAAGCCGAGTATATATGTAATATAAACCAAAGGCTGACAAAGAAGAGAAAAGTGGCTACAAAAAGGACGAACAATTTTGGGATTGAGGTCGCCAAGATGGTCAATGGCAATCACAACTTAAGTGAGCACCAGGCAAGAGCATTTGGAAGAGTCACTGGGTAGAGAAGAATAACCTGGAAGAGTCATCGAATAGAGTAACCAGCAAGAGCACCTCTTCTCTGGGAAAAGGAGTGAAGTCAATTGAAGAAGGTGGCGATATGACCCAAGTATTTTAAACACTTAAGACACTCATGATCCTAGGGTCCTTTATTTCTTATTTTAATTGAGGTCATTGGACCTATCTATTTTAGGAAATATGGACAACTAATTCTAGGGAGACAAATCCCTCTGATTATGGGATTATTTATAAATACAAAAACCTAGTATTAATAGCAAGATACAGCTGTGATAAAGAATAAAATTACAGTAAGGATAAAATATAAAACTTCCTAAAATATACAATGAGCAACAAGGTTTTGACAGATCTGACCAATTTTAGTTTTAACTTTTAACCTTGACCTGGAAACCAAGAACCCAAGCAAGGACGTTGAAAGACTAACAAAGCCATGTATAAAAAAGATAAGAGCCAGACAAGCATAATTTTAAGAGTATCACATGCAGAGGATGAGATTAAAGAAATAAGCCTGACAGGAGTACTGAAAGACAAAGCAGATATGTCATAAGTACAGGAGCGTGAATGAAAGACCTGAGTCAATCAGGTCTAGCAACAATTCAGTATATACATGTTTACTAAAACTGAAGATTCCTCCATAGTTGATGTTGGAGAAAATAGTGATGGTGAAGCTACTTTGGAAAAATGGATATGACAATAATGGACGAGATAAGTTTGAGTTTGGAAAGAAAATCCATTGAGAACAGCTGGAGCAAGAAAAGAGGTTGCAATTGAAAAAGGAAAAACTGAAAGATACCTGAAGAACTTCAAAAGATATAGCAGAGCCAAAAGTTGATGGGGTGGAGAAAACAAAAAATTTATTAGGAAAATGAAAAGGAAACAATTCAAATGAGGCTCAGAGACTACTGAAAAATTTAACTAATTCATAGAAACATGATAGAGATGAAAAATAAAAAAGAAAAACATAGAGGACATGTAATTCTGCTTCCATAAAAGACTCAAGTGAGCTTCAAGCAAATAAACTGTTAAGAGTGTTGGAGAGAAAGGATATCCTGAGACAAGAATGCAGAGAAAGATTAGGAAAATGAATCAACTTTGATATCTAAAAGCAGTGATTAACATTTTTTTAGTAGTAATGATGTACACTGTATTGTTTAAAGAGAACAGCAGCAAGAAAATAAACAAAAGAGAAATACATAGATACTATCTTGCATTGTCACACTTGAACAGGTTAATTATGTTACTCTCTGATATTTCCATTGGAACCAGCATGTTTGATCTGACATAGTATTAATTATAATAGGCATTTGGTCTACACCAAGTGACACACCAAACAAGAGCAGAAAATGTACTGCCAGCTGAAACCCTAATTGAAGTGCAGAACCAGGAGAACACAACAAATTTGGAAAGAGAGACTACAGAGATAAACTCTACTAATGACAGTGAAGAGCAAGAGAAGGTTCCGGTGTTACACACTGGAGAAGAGTTAGAGAATGATGATGGTGGGAAATTCAAACAAGAGAAAGCAAAAGATGAAGCAACTAAAATGCAGTTATTAGAAACTGCAACAGATAGTATGTGTTCAAAATTTACCAACATTTTGTTATTTTAGACAAATAAATATTTACCCTAGATAAAAAAATTATGCTTCCAAATATAAAAGCTGATTACTTTTCCAATCTCCCCTAACAATCAATTTTTCAGTGAAAAATATATTCCAGAGTTTACAATTGCTATGTAAAAGGAATAAATCACATTAAAAAGAAATATTGTACACTAGCATGCCATAGGGAGAATTATAAATTGTGAAATTAACTTTGACCTTATTAGTAGCATGAAATGCAAGTCGAAATTTTAATTTTTCCAAACATGAGATCAATCCGAATAACCATAAAAGAGATGCTTTACAACCTTTGCAATGGTGATATCAAAGAAATATCTATGACAGGTCCACTGGAGGATAAAGTCCAGTCAACCACGCCCACTTTTGAAATTGTCAAAGGTGACACTGAGGAAATTTTACAGTCCCCACAAAAAAATGATGAAGTAGCAGTTATTGACAAGAGCAGCACAAAAGATAATAACCTTGAGGATGATGTGCAATTCGATATAGAAGAAGCAAAAGTGATAGAAGAAGCAACAAGAACAAAGTTACTAAACACTGCGACAGAAAGTATGTGCTCAAAATTCACTAATTTTTATTACTGTGTTGCGGTACACCCAAAGTCCCACATCGTTTAGGAGTCAAGGGCAAAATCTCAGGTGCCTTTTCAGGAAAAAACTGTGAAGGAGCGATAAGCTCCAAAACGGAGAATATTTCAGGCCCAATAACCCTAACGATGTCTCGGGACTAGGGGTAGAAACACTTTGTATTCAGTTTTATGTTGAACTGAGATATTTAAGCTTCCATTTCAAAATTTGATTGTTTATTCTAATATTGGCAAGCAAAACAATTTTTGCTAAGAAGTGGCATTTGAGGCCTACAATTTTGGAAGCAATGACTTACAATAAGAAAATATAATTTACGGTGGGAGCTGAAATACAAACTACTACTATAACTTTGTCCTTGATAGTAAAATGCTGCCCAGGATGGCAGAAATTTTAAATTTTGCGAACAAGAAGTCTGTCAGAATAAAAACAATGAAATACTTTAGCTACTGAACTATCACACATGTATAATGACAGTTCTACCAGTGGAAGAAGTCCAGCCAAGATTGCCCACACCTACAATTGTCCAACATATCATACAGCAACAACCACTTCATCAAGATGAATCAGAAGCGAATGATAATGCCATGAACTGCACAGCAGAAAGCAAATTTGACAGAATATCCACAGTAGCTGAGGTTAGGCAGTGGGGAAGTAAATAAGAAAAAATTATGAGCTTGCTGTGAGCATAAACCATTTTTTTCATGAGATGTTTTAAAAATTTTATACTTAAAAATATATTCAAACAGGAACCTGGAGAAGCTGAAACCAAGGAAAGCATTGGCATAGTAAAAGAAGAACAAGCAGACCACCAATCAGAAGTACAAGTTAGTTCAGAAAGCAGCACAAAATTAAGTGATCATGTCAACATCAATGAAAAGAAGACAGTAGAATCATGCTCAGCAGAGAATTTAAATAACAACGAAGCAATTGAAATCACAGTAGAGGAAGCAACAAATGCAAAACACCCAACTGATGTGGAGATACCAAAGTCAGCAACGGAAGGTAAATAAGATATGAAATTTTAAAAATCAAATTAGACTTGAAAAGAAAAACCAAGAAACAAACAGAATGCATATATTCATACTAGGAGAAGAAAAACAGACTTTACATGAAATAGCACATAAAAATAGAAACTTAGCATCTTTAGATGGCACAGTTTTATTCACTTATATATATATGGATGATAATATATACATAATTCTGTCCCATAAACCAGCTTATTGCACTGGGCCAAGTTTAATTTCAACAGAACAAATAGATGTATTAAAATAGTTACACAACCTTGTGTAAATGAATGCTTTCAAAATCTCATTTCTAAAACAATGGATATGCCTGAAGATGAAGCAATGCAAACAAAAACCAACAAAGAATCAGTCAAAACTGAAGAAGTTAATGAGAGTAGTCAAGAAGAGAGACAGCCAGAAGCAGAAATTGCAGAGAAATTTAACAAAGAGGGGCAGACACCACAATATGATACAAAATGTCCAAAAATAAACACTACTAATCATGAGGAACAAAAGGTTGTAGCATCTCATTCCATGGATAAACTAGGTATTGAGGATGATGGCAAACTCGATCAAGAGGAAGCAAAAGGGATTGAAGCATCTCATTCCATGGATAAACTAGGTATTGAGGACGATGGCAAACTCGATCAAGAGGAAGCAAAAGGGATTGAAGCAACAAAAACAAAGTTACCAGAGGAAGAAGTCCTGACAACATTGCCCACACCTGCCTTTGTTCAAATTGATACCAATCAAATTTTGCAGCAACTATCACCGCACAATGATGAATCAGACGTTATTAATAAAGCCAAAAAGAGCAGTTTTCCTGAAATTGAACGTAATGGAATGTCTACTGTTGTCGAGGTTAGGCTGTAGTGAAGTAAATAAGTAACATTACATATATTTCATATTTACGTGAAAAAAAGAATGCTTTCTAATTTGCTATAAAAAATTTAACTTGTATATATTCAACCAGGAACTTGTAAAACCTGAAAACGCAGAAAACATTGGAATAGAAAAACAAGAACAAGCAGACCATCTAGCAGAAAAATCATGTGAGCTGACTTACATTACAAATTACTTAATAGCAGGACACATCACATCGCAAAGAAGCACAAAATTAAGTTATGATGTTGACGCAGGTAAACATGAGACAATTGAATCACACTCTGTAGAGAATTTAGAGGACATTGATGCAACTGAAATCACAGCAGAAGAAACAGATGCCAAAGAATCAATTGATGTGGAGATCCCAAAGTCAGAAGCCGAAGGTATTTAACTTCTGAAATTTTAAAATTGAACTTGACTGAAAAACCTAAACCAAGAAACAAAAACAATGCATACTCATGCCCGGAAAAATAATAAATGGCTTGAGATGAAAGAAAAATACCTTATTCCACTTAAAAATTAAAAGATTAGCATCTTTAGATGACACAGACAGTTTTATTCATTACTATATGTGGATTATAAAAGAGATTTTTTGACCCAATAAAATAATGGAGCCTAGTGTAAATGATTGCTTAAAATATCTCTTTTCTATTACAATAGGTGTATCAAAAGACAACACCCTGCAAACAATACCCAACACAAAATCGGTTGGAAATGAAATTGTTGAAGAGAGTAGTCAAGAAGAGAGCCAGGCAGAAGCAGAATCCTCAGTGAAATTCAACAAAGAAGTGCAGACAACACAATGTGACACCAAGGAGACTACCAAAATAAACACAACCAATAATACTGAGCAACATGAAGTCCCAGTATCTCATGCCAGGGAGAAATTAGGGATTGACGATGATGGCACATTCGATGAAGAAGAAGCAAGAGGGACAGAAGAAGCCGCAAAAATGCAGTTACCGGAGGAAGAAGTCCTGACAACATTGCCCACACCTGCCTTTGTTCAAGTTGATACTGATAAAAATTTGCAGCAACAATCACTGCACAATGATGAATTGGAAGCTATTAATATAGCCCAAAAGGGCTGCCTTCCTGAAATTAAACCTGATGGAATGTCTACTATTCTTGAGGTTAGGCTGTAGTGAAGTAAACATATATTTCATATTTCTGCGAAGAAAACATTTACTTTCTTAATTTACTATACAAATTTTTGTATTTATATTGTATATATTCAACCAGGAACTAGAAAGACCTGAAAACCAGGACAACATGAGAAAAGAAAAAGAAGAGCAAAAAGACCACCAAGTAGACAAATCAAATGAGCAAAATGACAATACAAATTACATGATAGCAGAAGGACACAACACATCAGAAAGCAGTACAAAATTAAGTGGCGATTTTGATTCTGAAGAACACAAGATAATAGAATTACACTCTGTGGAAAATTTAGAGGACTTGGATGTAACTAAAATTGTCGCAGAGATAGAAACAGCCAAACAATCAACAGATGTGGAGATACCAAAGTCAGAAACTGAAGGTATTTAACTATTAAAATTTTTAGAATTCAATTTGACTCAAAAACCTAAGCCAAGAAACAAACACAATGCAAATATTCATGCCAAGAAAAAGATAAACATATGACTTCAGATAAATGAAAAATTCTTGAATCCACTTAATAATTAAAAAATTAGCGTCTTTAGACCACATAGTTTTATTCATTACTATATAAAAATGACAACACATATATAGAGATTTTGAGGTCCAATAAAGTAGCTTGTTGTGACACTAGGACAATTTTAATTTTAAAGAGAACAAATACATGTAATAAAATAAAAGATAGGGAGCCCTAGTATAAATGATTAGTTTAAGTGCTTGTTTGCCAACAATTTTATAAAACTGTTTTCAGTATATTAGTATTTAAAAACTAAAAAACTTGTTTAGGTAGTGTTTTCTGAAAACAGTTTTCGAAAACAGTTCTAGTTTATTGGTTTTTAAAAACTAAAAAACAGGAACAGCTGAAAGTAGTTTTGCTTTTCAGTTTCAGTTTTCTATTTTTGTTTTGAAAACTCATAATACAATCAGAATATATTGTTTTTTGTCTTTCATTAATGAAATTTTAATAAATATGAACAAGTTTTTCCATTTTTATATCTTTAAAACAATTTTCAAATAACACTAACCAAGCAAGTTTTTTTTTTTTTTTCCTTTCCGAAAATAGTTTTTGAAAACTATTATTGAAAACTCTTTTAAAAAACTAAAACAAAATCAAACCAATCAAGCCCTAAATATCACATTTATCTATGAGGTTTCCCAGATGATAACACCCTGCAATCAATAGCCAACACAGAATTGGTCAGAAACAAAAGTGTTGAACAAAGTAGTCAAGAAGAAAGAGAGCAAGAAGCAGAGTCCTCAGCGAAATTTAACAAAGCAGTGCAGACAATAGAATATGACATTGAGGAGACTGCAAACACCACCAATGATACTGAGCAACGAGAAGAATTCCCAGCATGTGCCAAGGAGAAACTAGGGATTGTTGGAAAATTCAATCAAGAAGCAAGAGGGATTGAAGAAGTCACAAAAAATCAGTTACCAAGGAAAGAAGTCCAGGCAACATTGCCTACACCTGCCATTGTTCAAGGGGATAATGATCAAATATTACAGAAACAAACACTGCACAATGATGAACCCCAAGCTATTGATAATACCAAAAAGAGCAACCTTGAACTGGAACCTGACGGAATGTCTATGGTTGTTGAGGTTAGGAAGTAGTGAAGTAAACATGCAATTACACATGTGATATGGCTGTAAACAAAATAAAACATTATTTTTTAAGTTGCTATACAAATTTTATGCTTATGTTGTATATATATTTAACAGGAACTTGAAAAACCTGAAATCCAGGAGAATGTCAATATAGACAAAGAAGAACAAGCAAACCTCCAAGTAGAAGAATCCAGTGAACAGACTGATATTATAAATTACGTAACAGCAGAAGTCCCAGCATTTCATGCCAAGGAGAAACTAGGGATCAAAGATGATGAAAAATTCAATGAAGAAGCAAGAGAGATTGAAGAAGCTACAAAAATGCAGTTAGCAGACGAAGAAATCCAGACAACATTGCTCCCTCCTACCTTCGTTCAAGTTGATAGGGATTGTATTTTACAGCAAATAACACTGCATATTGATGAATTGGAAGCTATTGATAATGCCAAAAAGAATAGCATTCCTGAAATTGAACCTGATGGAATGTCTACTGTTGTTCAGGTTAGGCCGTAGAGAAGTAAACAAGTAAAATTACATATATTTTATATTTTCTTGAACAAAAAAATATTTTCTTGAGTTTCTATACCAATTTTATACTGTATATGTTCAACTAGGAACTTGAAAAACCTGAAAATCCAGACATCAGTATAGAAAAAGAAGAACAAGCAGGCCACAAAGTTGCAGAATCAAGCATGCAGACTCAAAATATAGATTATATAGAAGCAGAAGGATGCATCACAAGAGAAAGCAGCACAAAATTAAGTGATGATATTGACATTTCTGGACACAAAAAAGTAGAATCACACTCGGCAGAGAATTTAGAGGAGATGGATACAAAAGAGATCACTGCAGAGGAAGCAACAGATGTTAAACAGTCAACTGATGTGGAGAAGCCAAAGTCAGAAACTGAAGGTATTTTAACTTTTCAAATATCAAATCGAATTGGACTCAATGTAAAAAACCAAGAAACAGACACAATTCATATTTTCATTCCAAGAAAAAAAAAATAAACAATACTTGAGAAGAAAGAAAATTTCCTTAATCCACTTAAGAATTGAATAATAACTGTCTTTACTCTTTACATAAGAAACATAGTTTTATTCACTACAATATGTGGATGATAACATAAGGAAAATAACATATACTTAGTAATTATATGGCCAAATAAAGTAGCTCCTTTTGACACCAAGACTATTTTATTTTAAATAGAAAAAATCAGTTTATTAAATTAGCAGCATAGCCTTGTGTACATGATTGTTTCCAATATTTTATTACTATTACAATAGGTTTGCCTAAAGATAATGCCTTACAAACAATATCCAACACAGGATTTTCTGGAAATGAAGATGTTGATGAGAATAATAAAAAAGGGAGACAACTAGCAGCAGTAGTAACAGAGAAATTTAAACCACAATGTGATACAAAGGAGACTGATGAAACAAACACCACCAATTATATTGAGAAACAAGAACAGGTTCAAGCACCTCACACCCATGACAAATTAGAGATCAAAGATGATGGCAAAATTGATCAAGAAGAAGATAAAGGGATTCTGGAAGAAACAATAACACAGTTACAAGAGGAAGCGGTTCAGACGACATTGCCCACTCCTGCCATTTTCCAAGGTGATACTGATAAAATTTCACAGCAACAAACACTGCATGATGATGAATCAGAAGCGAATGATAATGACAAGAGCTGCATTCTAGAAATTCAACTTGAGGGAAAGTCCATTATTGTTGAGGTTAGGCAGTGGTGAAATAAATAAATAAAATTAAATATATATCATATGTGAAAAAAAAAAAAACAAATTTTTTTCTCTGTTGTGATACAAATTTTATATTTATATTGTATATTCAACCAGGAATCTGAAAAATCTGAAAACAAGGACAACATTGGCATAGAAAAAGAAGAACAAGCAGAAGGATACAGTGTGCAGAATGCCATTACAAATTATATAATAGCAGAAGGACCAGTCACATCACAAAGCAGCACAAAATTAAGTGACGATGTAGACTTCGATGAACAAAAGACAATAGAATCACGCTCAATACAGAATTTAGAGAACATGGATGCAAGTGAAACAACGGCAGAGGAATCACCAGATGCCAAAATATTGACTGATGTGGAGATGCCTACAAAAGAAACCAAAGGTGTTCAACTTTTGATACTTTAGAATCAAATCCGTACAAAAAACCTAAACCAAGAAAAAACACTATAGATATACTTGTTCCAAGTAAAGAAAAGTAAACCTGTGACTTTAGATAAAAGGCAAATTCTTTGATCCACTTAAAACTAAAACATTAGCATCTCTAAATGGTACAAATAGTTTTATTCCCTATTGTATGCGGTGTGGATAAATAACATATACATTATTCAGTGGTACAATAAAGTAACTCATTGTGGCACTAGGACCATTTTAATTTTAAAAGAGAGCAAATGTGTTTCTTGGAATAGTAATATAGGAGCGTTGTGTATATAATTGCTTGCATTGACCCATTTTTTTAACTATAGGTGCACCTGAAGATAAAGCCCTACAAACAATACCTAACAAAGGATCAGTCAGAAATGAACTGGTCAATGAGAGTACTCAAGAAGTTAGAAGACCAGAAGCAGAATTCACAGAGAAATTTAACAAAGAGTTGCAGACACCACCACATGATACTGAGGAGACTACCAAAATAAACACCACCAATGATATAATGGAACAAGAAGAGGTTCAAGCAACTTACACCAAGGAGAAACTCGAAATTGAGGATCATGGGAAATTCTATCCAAAAGAAGAAGCAAGAGTGATTGAAGAAACAGAAAAAACAAAGTTGTCGGACATAGAACTACAGACAACATTATCCATTCCTACCCTTGTCAGATGTGATACTGATCATATTTCACAGCAACAAACACTGCATGATGATGAATCAGATACAATTGATAATGCCAATAAGAGCTGCATTCCAGAAATTGAACTTCAGGAAAAGTCCACTGTTATAGAGGTTAGGCAGCACTGAAGTAAATAAAATTACATATATATTAGACTTTTTCAAACAAATACAAAAAATAAAATAAAAAATAAATTGTAAGTTGATATACAAATTTATACTTATATATATTCAATCAGGAACTAGAAAAACCTGAAAACGACGTCTGCATAGAAAAAGAAGCAGCTTACCAAGTAGAAGAATTGGACATGCAGAATGACATTACAAATTATATAACAGCAAAAGGACCTGTCACATCAGAAATTAGCACAAAATTAAATGATGTTGATGTCGATCAACAAAAGACCATAGAATCACACTCAATAGAGAATTTAGAGAACATGGATGCAAGTGAAATCACAGCAGAGGAAGCAACCAATGCCAAACAATCAATTGATGTGGAGATAACAAAGTCAGAAATTGAAGGTAACTTAAGTTCAGAAATTTTAGAATTGTATGTGACTTGAAAAACAAAACCAAGAAACAAGCACAATTCATATATATTAATGCAAAGATAAGTAAAAACATGACTTTATATGAAAGAAAAATTCTTTAATTGAGTAAAGATAAAAAATGCTTGCATCTTTAGATAATCGAAACAGTTTTGTTTAATTACTACATGAGGATGACAAGACATACATAGTAATTTTGTGGCCAAATAAAATGGCCTATTTTAATTTTCAAAAGAACACACACACACACACACACATATATATATATATGGGGTATGCTAATTTACACCCACTTGTTTTTTAGGAGCAAGTTAGCAACTTATACCTTAGGTATACTTAAATAAATTTGTGGTTGTAGTTTACAAACGTACTTGTTCTAAAATATAAGTTGGTCAAGTTAGGAAATCCTAGAAGCATTTGCTAAAATAAACCCACTTCAATTATAGAGTAAGTTAACAAATTACTTCTTGGTATATTTTAACAAATAATTTTGGGTCTCCATTAATATTAGTTTAAAACTTTCAAATGTTGGTTTTAAGAAAGTTGGAACTTGTTTTTCTTGCCATGAATCTTCTTAGACTGAAGGGTATTCCAGCTATTTGGCAATGTTATTTTTCTATCAATATTTCCCAACTTCTCCAATATCCTTGAGTTGTCTTTTCAAATATTGCTTTATGATATATCTCAATTTTGATTTGTTTATTTTTCTACTTGCTACTTGTAACAAGCTTAGTAAGCTTTGGCTTGAGGCGGAGTGTTAAAAATCAAAATAAAATAATATACATTTATTATTGATAGGAAAGTAGGATTTCTAGGAAAGTATAATATGATTTTGAGGTAACAAAATATTCTCTCATTATTAGTATTTACTGTTGTTAACCTATATGAACATGTTTCCGCTGTACATTCAAACACATGGTTTCATTCCATTATTCCTTTTTATTTTTCTCATTTAACAACAACATACATGTGGTAATTGTATGTCTCAATAAAGCAGCTTTTCGTGGCGCTGGCATTACTTTAATTTTCAAAAGAACAAATAGATGTATTAAAATAGTACCATACCTTGTGAAAATGACTGCTTTCAAACTCTCATTTCCATAATCACATGTGTGCTTGAAGATAAAGCCCTAAAAACAATGCCCAATGTGGCATCGGTCAGAAATGGAGCAGTTGATGAGGGTCGTCACAAAGAGACACAGCCAGAAGGAGAATTTACAGAGAAAACTAACAGAGAGGTGCAGACAGGACCGCCACAAGAAGTACTTCGAGCATCTCATGCCAAGGAGAAACTAGGGGTCGAGGAAGATAAAAAATTTGATCAAGAAATAAAAACACAGTTAACAGAGCAAAAAGTCCAGACACTGCACAATGATGAATTAGAAGGGATTATTGATAATGCCAAGCTCGGCAAACCAGAAATTGAACTTGATGGAAAGTCCACTTTTGTTGAGGTTAGGCAGTAGTGAAGCAAACAAGTAAAATTAAATATATATCATTTTCCTGTGAACAAAAGAATAGTTCGTTTATTTTCTTGAGTTGTTACAAAAATTTTATACGCATTCAACCAGGATCATGAGAAACCTGAAACCATGGAGAATGACAGCAAAGTAAAAGAAGAACAAGCATACTGTCAATCAGAAGAATCAAGTATGTCAACTGTCATTATAAATTATGTAACAACAGAAGGATGCTTCACATCAGAAAGTAGCACAAAATTAAGTGATGATATTAAAGTCAACGAACAGAAAATAGTGGACTCACACTTAGTAGAGAATTTAGAGACTAAGAATGCAAGTGAAATCACGGCAGATGAAGCAACAGATGCCATACAATCGACTGATATGGAGATACCAAAGTCAGAAACTGAAGGTAATTAAGTTTTGAAACTTCCACATCGAATTTGACTCAAACTAAAACCAACAAACAGACACAATGCATATACTCATGCCAGGAACAGAAAACCAAACACTTGCATTACATGAAAGAGAAATTCTTTAAGCCACATAAAATTAAAAAAAAGTTAGCACTTTAGATTAGATGCAATTTTACTATATATGGATGATAACATATTCATAATAATTCTGCGGCCAAATAAAGCATCCTGTTGTGGTTATATTGAAATAGTAAGTTGTGCAGCATTGTGTAAATGATTGCTTTCAATATATCATTTCCATAATAGTTTTGTCAGAAGATAAAGCCCTTCAATCAATACCCAACACATGGTCAGTTGAAAATGAACTAGTTGATGAGAGTACTCAAGAAGAGAGACAGCCAGAAGCAGAATTTAAAGAGAAAATTAACAAAGAGATGCATACACCAAAATATTATACTAAGGAGACGGGAAAAATAATCACCACCAATGAAACTCAGGAACAAGAGGTTCGAGCATCTCATGTCAAGGAGAAACTAGGGATTGAAGATGATGGCAAATTCAATCAAGAAGTAGAAGGAACTGAAGAAGAGAAAAAAATGCAGTTACCAGGGCAAGAAGTTCAGACAACATTGCCCACTAACAAAATTTTGCAGCAACAAACACTTCACAATGATGAAACAAAAGTGATTGATAATGCCAAGAGCTGCATACCTGAAATTGAACTTGATCAAAAGTCCACTGTTGTTGAGGTTAGGCAGTAGTGACTTAAAGAAGTAAAAAATTAAATATATATTAGTTTGCTGTGAAAAAACAAGAGTTCATTTATATTCCTAAGTTGCGACACAATTTTTATACTTATATTGTATATATTCTCTACCAGGAAATTGAACAACCTGAAACCAAGGAGAATGACAGCATAGTAAAAGAAGAACAAGCATATCACATATCAGGAGAAGCAAGTGTGCCTACTGTTATTACAAATTCCGTAACAGTAGAAGGACACAACTCATCAGAAAGTAGCAGAAAATCTAGTGATGATGTTGATGTCAATCAAACAAAAACAGCAGACTTACACTCAGTAGAGAATTTAGAGAAAAAGAATCCAAGTGACATCACAGCAGAGGAAGCAGCAAATGCCATACAATCCACTGATTTGGAGATACCAGAGTTAGAAACCCAAGGTAATTAAGTTCTGAAATTTTAGAATTAAATCTGTCAAAATCAGAGATACAAAGGAATTATAGATTGAAACTGTTAAAATATGATTTGATTATTTATAAATAGAGAAATAGAGAACAAATATATAGGGATTTTCTTTTACTTTGTTTCTTATTTATCTTGTACATATGATTATTGTAAATGTGTGTCTTGGATAACCACACAATACGAGTCAATATGATCAAACAGGAACATTATTAATTACATAAGATCTCTCAAATAATGACATAGGTAATATGGAATAAATCTCCACTTAATATCTAATCATAAATAAGTATTATAAATGGTTAATTTGAGACTAACTCAACCTTAAAAGTTGGCTTGTAAGATGAGGTTTGCACCTCACTTATATATTATTGTTTGATCATATCACTAGTCGACATGGGATCTCTAACACACCCCCTTCACAACGAGGATTGGATATCTCGAACGTGAAGTTTAACATTTGCGGGTGGCACAACAACAACAAATCACTAGGATAAGGTCCCATATCATATTATAAATGGTTAATTTGGGTCTAACTGAATCTTATAAAACTGGCTAGTAAGGTGAGGTTTGCACCTCATTTATATACTATTATTTGACTATATCACTAGTTGATGTGAGATCTCAAACAATAAGAAAATAATATCCAATCTTTAACACCTCCTCAAGGTAGACCACATGTGTGATATGAACTAAGCTTGCTACAAATATAGTAAATTTAATAAAAATAAAATCGAAAGACCAAGTCAGATAAACATAGCTTGGCAACAACCAACGAAGGTTTGCAATGATGACGGATACTATTCACTTGTAAATAAAGTACATCTCAAGGCGAAAAAACAAAAGAACAAAACCTTGAAGAATCACCAAGAAGAGTCTTTGTGTTGAAGTTTGTGACCAGAGAGAGAGAGAGAGAATGATCAGGGTGAGAGAATTCAGAGACTAAAGGGTTTAATGATACTTCAACAAATGAAAACAGACTACAAGTGCACTATTTATAGGAGTGCAAGGCTGAGAGCCAAAGATAACAAACTTACAACTGCACTCAACTAACACATAACAGTTGCATAACTGAAAGGGAATAGAGAAAAACTGTCTCTTAACAGAAGGAGACAATGAAACTAATTGACACTAACTACTAACAAAAAACTGCTACAACTTAACCATTGCAATAACTATGGCTACTGCAATTTAACAATTGCAGCTAGCTATAGAATACTCTAACACCCCCCCTCAAACTGAAAGTGATTGAGGATTAGTAGAAGACTCAAGAACATCGAGTTTGTGCCTTAGGTAACAGAATCTGGTTGGAGAAAGAGACTTTGTGAGAGCACCAACCCATTGATCGACAGCGGGAATGTGAAGAACCCGAAGTTGTTTGGTGAGAACTTTGCCCCTGACAAAAAAGACTGCAATCTCCATATGTTTGGTTCGAGCATGTAGCATAGGATTATGAGACGGTGCAACAACACTTTGATTGTCACAGTATATTATAGGAGTAGAAACAAGGACCCCCAGTTCATTAAGGAGAGTTTGAATCCACAAAATTTCTACTGCAGTTTCAGCCAAGCTTCTGTATTTAGCTTCAATACTAGACCTTGCAAACAACTTGTTGCTTTCTAGACCACCAAGAAATAAGATTAGGACCAAAGTAAATAGCTGCCCTTGAGGTAGACCTACTGTCATCAACATCGGAGGCCCAATCAACATTACAAAGAGCTCTTATACAAAATTGATGGTTAGGAGAGGCAGGTTGCAAGTGTAGACCATAAAGAACAGTGCTTTTGAGATATCTCAAAATTCTCTTCACAACATGTCAATGACCTTCAAGGGGGTTGGACATAAACTTACAAACTTTACTGCCAGCAATGATCTCAAGTCGAGTAATTGTTAGGTATTGAAGAGCTCCAACAACAGATCTGTATAGTGAAGGGTTAGAGAACACATCAAACCCAATTTTTGTAAGTTTACATCCAGAAGTCATAGGTGAAGAAATGGAATGTGCTTCGGCCATTTTTGTTTTCTGCAAGAGATCTCAAATATATTTGCTTTGGGTCAGCAACAAAGACTAATCGGGGAGGCACTTAACTTCAATACCAAAAAAATAGTCTAAAAGACCAAGCTGTTTGAGAGAAAAATTAGCATGCAACTTGGATGTCAATTGTTGAACTAAGGTTACAGAGTTGCCAATGATAATGATATCATCAACATAAACTAGCAAGTAAACAGTGTCAGAATTAGACTTGTAGATGAACAGCGAAGGGTCACACTTGCCAGCCACAAAACCAAAGGTAAGAATAGTAGACTGTAGCCTTTCAAACCATTGTCTTGGTGCCTGCTTCAGACCATAAAGAGCTTTGTTTAGTTTGCAGATTAAAGAGGAATTGGCAGCTTCAAAGCCAAGAGGTTGGGTCATGTAGACAGTTTCAGATAGCAAGCCATTGGGGAAAACATTATTTACATCTAGCTAAAAAAGTGTCCACTTGTAAGTGAGAGCTAAAGTGAGAAGCCTGATTGTGACAGGTTTGATGATAGGGGAGAAGGTTGCATTAAAGTCAAAACCAGCAACTCGATTGAACCCTTTTGCAACCAGTCTAGCTTTATATTTATTGATTGAACCATCAGCATGTTTTTTTATTCTAATACCCATTTGTAGCCAACAGCCTTTCTGTTAGGTGAGAGAGAAACCAAATCCCAGGTATGATTTTTTAAGAGAGCTTCATATTCAGATTGCATAACAGAGAACCAGGTTGGATCAGACAAAGCTTGTTTGACAGTTTTAGGTTCAAAATGAGTTAATAGAAGGGAATGGACGAACTTGGTATAGAAAGATTCCAGGATTAGACCGTGTTTGTATGGGGTGAGTGTTTAAAAGTTTAGTGGAGACAAAGTGAAATGGGTGCAAGTTCAGGGGTAGATTCAGAATAAGGTTCTGGTGCAGATTCAGGAGTGGGTTCAGATGTAGGCTCAGATGTGGATTCAGGTGCATGTTCAGGTGTGAGTTCAGGTAGATTTGATGGTGGTGGTTCAGGTAAGTTGGGTGGAGGCTCAGGGGTTGGAGGAGTTAGAAGACAACTTGGTAGACTGCTGAGATGAAAACAATTCATTATAAGGAAATCTGATTTCCTTGAAGATGACATCCTTAGAGATAAAAATTCTACCATGGGAGATATACACTTATACCCTTTGTGAGAGTTAGAGTACCCAAGAAACGCACATTCATGAGACCTGTAGAAAGAGCTGAATATGCATGAATCATTGTGTTTATTACAACCAAGGAGATATTATATATATACACTATACAATAGGTAAATACAAGGAAATGGGCTTAGGCCCATATACTAAACTGAATCTAACACTCCCCCTTAAGCTGGTGCATATAAATCATATGCACCAAGCTTGTTACAAATATAATCAATTCTAGGACTTCGTAATGATTTTGTGAAAACATCGGCTAACTGATCATAGGAATTAACAAACTGGGTAGAAATGGTTCCAGATACAATCTTCTCGCGAAGAAGTGGCAGTCTACTTCAATGTATTTGGTCCTCTCATGAAATACTGGATTTGAGGCAATATGCAAGGCAGCTTGGTTATCACAGATTAGAGTCATTTGTGTAACCTCTCCAAATCTTAATTCATCAAGGAGCTGTTTGAGCCAAATAAGTTCACAAGTTGTTAAAGCCATAGCTCTGTACTCTGTTTTTGTACTAGATCTTGCCACTACATCTTGCTTCTTACTTTTCCAAAAAATCAAGTTGTCACCAATAAAGACATAATATCCAGAAGTAGATCTCCTATCAATGAGAGAACCTGCATAATCTGCATCTGAGTATCCAACAACCTGAATATGATTATTATGCCCATATAACAAACCTTTTCCCGGGACTCTTTTAATGTACTTCAGAATGCGGATGACAGCATCCCAATGTCCAGTACAAGGTGAATTCAGGAACTGACTTACCACACTAACAGCAAAGGATATGTCAGGACGAGGGACTGTGAGGTAGTTTAGTTTTCCAACCAGTCTCCTATATTTCTCAGGATCTAAAAGTGGCTCCCCCTGACTTGGCAGAAGTTTAACATATAAATTCATAGGTGTGTCATTGGGCTTGGGGTTCATTAGCCCACCGTCCTCTAAAATGTCCAATGCGTACTTCCTCTGAGAAATCACAATCCCATTGTTAGATTTTGCTACCTCAATGCCTAGAAAATATCTAAGTTTGCGAAGGTTTTTCGTCTCAAAATGATGACAGAGATGTTTTATCTGTGAAATTCCATGGGTATCACTACCTGTGATAACAATGTCATCAACATACACTATCATGTAGATGCAGCCACCTCCTGAATTACGAGAACACAGAATGATCAGCTTCACTACGATTCATACCGAACTATTGAACTACTTCATTGAATCTACCAAACCATGCCCTGGAAGACTGTTTAAGACTATATAAAGATTTGCGACGACGACATACCAATCTAGAAGACCCCCCTTAAGCAACAAAACCAGGAGGTTGCTCCATATAAATCTCCTCATGCAAATCACCATGAAGGAAAACATTTTTTATATCCAACTGATAGAGGGGCCAATGACGTAGCGCAGCCATGGCTAAAAAAAGTCGAACAGAAGCCATCTTGGCAACCGGAGAGAAGGTGTCAGTATAGTCTAACCCAAATATCTGAGTATAACCTTTGACAACTAAACGAGCTTTTAGGCGATCAATAGTGCCATCAGGACCCACTTTGATAGTAAAGATCCACCGGTAACCAACAACAGATTTTCCAGAAGGCAAAGAGATCCCAAGTACCATTGTTCTAAAGAGCACACAATTCATCAAGCATGGCTTGCTGCCAACCCGGATGGGATAAAGCATCACTGACAGTTTTAGGAATGGACACAGTGGAAATGGAAGACAGACAAGCATAGAAAGATGAAGACAACCGGTGATAACTCAAATTAACATAATGAAGGGAGGGATTACGAGTGGAGCGTGTACCTTTACGAAAAGCAATAGGGAGATCAGGCGCACATGGAGGAGCCGGAGGAGACGGAGTAGCTAGTGGCAGAGTAGAGTCAGTGGCTAGCCCAACAGGAAGTTGAACATGTTGGCAGCGATGATAAACCCGAAGAGAAGGTGAAGCAGGTGTCTGGTTGGTGGGTACAGCAACGATATCTATGGGATGGAAGACAAAAGGAGAGGAGGGGGAGACATCAGACTCAGAAGAGGAGGAATTGGACGAAAAATAGAGAGAAGACTCAAAGAAGGTGACATCAGCGGAAATCAAGTAGCGACGAAGGGAAGGTGAGAAACACTTATACCCTTTTTGAGACCTAGGATAGCCTAAAAAGACACACTTATGAGATCGAGACAATTTATCAAGACCTGGACTAAGGTTGTGAACAAAACAACTGGAGCCAAAAACTCTAATGGGTAAGGCTGATTGACCCAAGTGGGTTTATTTTTTAAAAAAATTACCAGTATGGGTCTTTTTTGAAAAATATTACCAGCATGTGTCTGTTTTGGTAGTTGACTCGGTCAAACCACAATTCCGAATTGCAGTTTCGTTGCCACGTCAGCAACGTGATTACGTGGAAGTCAGCGTGAAAAAACGAGTATGAAACCGCAAGTGGGAATTGCGGTTTGACTGGTCTTTGACCAGCTTCGCCTTGTTGTCCAATGGGTAAAAAAACACAGAAAACGATGCCTGTAAAACCGCAAGTTAGAGTTGCGGTTTTACTGGGGTTTAACCGACTCCCCTTTTACCCGACGGTTGCAAAAAAAATACAAATTTCTACTCACATAAAACCGCAAGTCGCATCTGCGGTTTGAATTAAATATTATTTTTATCATAAACCGCAAGTGCAAACTGCGGTTTATGTTAAATATAATATTTGATACATAATATTTGCATTATGTATAGATTGGAAGCATTTATTCACCAGGGTCAACTAGGATCACTCGTATAGGATAAAAAAGTAAGCCAGGTGATTTAAATCCGACAAGTAAGAATATTTTTTAATTTGCTATCTACGCTACGCCTAAAATTATGTTCCTGCCAGTGCTATGTTGGTGCATAGGAGGAGCGTGCAAAAGTCTGTCCGTAATGAAAACAGTGTGTGGCTGCTGGGATTCGAGCCCAGGTCTCCACGGCCACAACGTGGAATTCTCACCACTAAACTACAGCCACTTTGATTAGTATCAAATATTATATTTAACATAAACCGCAGTTCGCACTTGCGGTTTATGATAAAAATAATATTTAATTCAAACCGCAGATGCGACTTGCGGTTTTATGTGAGTAGAAATTTGTATTTTTTTTGCAACCGTCGGATAAAAGGGGGGTCGGTTAAACCCCAGTAAAACCGCAACTCTGACTTGCGGTTTTACAGGCATTGTTTTCTGTGTTCTTTTACCCATTGGACAACAAGGCGGAGCTGGTCAAAGACCAGTCAAACCGCAATTCCCACTTGCGGTTTCATACTCGTTTTTCCACGCTGGCTTCCACGTAATCACGTTGCTGACGTGGCAACGAAACCGCAATTCGGAATTGCGGTTTGACCGAGTCAACTACCAAAACAGACCCATGCTGGTAATATTTTTCAAAAGAGACCCATACTGGTAATTTTTTTAAAAAATAAACCCACTTGGGTCAATCAGCCAATGGGTAAGGATGAAGGGAATCATGAGAAAACAAAATAGAGTGAGGGATTTTATTGTGGAGGACAGAAGAAGGCATGCGATTGATAAGGTAACACGCAGTGAGAACAGCATTTCCCCAAAATATTGGAGGAACATGACCATGAAATAAAAGAGTTCGAGTTGTTTCAAGAAGGTGTCTATTCTTACGCTCGGCGACCCCATTTTGTTGAGGGGTATAGTGACAGAAAGTTTGATGAAGAATACCATGAGAAGACATGAAGGTCTGAAAAGATTGAGAAAGGTATTCACGAGCAATATCACTATGAAAAGTACGAACAGATGCACCAAAGTGAGTTTTTATTTCATTATAAAAGGCCTGAAAGATGAAAAACAACTCAGAACGATTTTTCATTAAAAATAACCAAGTACATCGAGAATAGTCATCAATGAAAGTTACAAAATACTGAAAACCTAAACTAGACTTAACACGACTCAGACCCCAAATATCCGAGTGAACTAAAGTAAAAGGAGACACAGCTCGTTTGGGGACACTCTGAGGAAAAGAACTACGACTATGTTTGCCTAATTGACACGACTCACAGGACAAATTAGACAACTTAGATAGATGCGGTGCAAGGCACTAAAGCTTGGCAAGACTAGGATGACCTAATTGAGAATGAATGAGAGCATGGGAATCTACAACCGAACCAACATGAGCGGATGTCCGTAGGTGATAAAGGCCATTTGACTCACATCCGGTCCCAATTATCCGTCCCGAACTCCGGTCCTGTAAGAAAACATAATCTTTAGTAAAAGAGACAAGGCAATCAAGAGAACGAGTGAGACGACTAAGGGATAGTAAATTAAAGGGAGACCTAGGAACATAAAGTACATTATCAACAGAGAGAGAAGGAAAAATAGGGACAATACTAACACCATGAGAGGAGGCCCGCCGTTAGCCATAGTGACAGAGGGTAGAAGACCAGAAGTTACAAGAGAAAAGAAAAGAGATTTATTACTAGATATATGATCGGTGGCGCCAGAGTCAAGGACCCAAGGGCCAAAAGAGGCAGAATGAGTGAGACCAGCAAAGGAAGAGCCCATGTGTGCAACAGAAGCAGTGGAGTTGGAGACCTGACATTCCTCGTACCATTTCAGAAAGTCGTTGAACAGAGGCGGAGGTCCAGAGCTACTAGAAGGGGTGACACCAGAATCAACAAGAGCAATGGAGGTAGTTTGAGCAGCAGTGGCAGTAGAAGCCGATCAGGGAGGACGACCATGCAGTGCATAGCACCAGTCAACGGTGTGACCAAGTTTGTGACAATGGTCACATCGAGGGCGACTTCGGCTAAGTTTGCGCGAACGATTACTAACATCACGCTAAGAGATCAAGGCAAAGGAGTCACCATGAGAAACAGAAGGAGATACGTCCGGTAATAACTTGCATGGTACACGCAACAGGGTAGACCAAGTAGAGTTCAGAGTAGGCACAGTCGGAGACCCCAAAATCTGATCACGAACAGAAGAATACTCATCAGGAAGTCCATATAAGGCCATCAACATAAAGAATGTCTGACGTTGCTCTAGTTGGGCAGGAGTGGCAGCAGAAGGCAATAATTCATTAAAGTCATGAAGAAGACCATGAACCTTACCCAAATATTCGGCCATGGGAGTGTCAAGGCGGCGGGGCCAATGATGCTCAGTAGATTTTGGCACACACCATAGAGGCGCTGAGTATCATTGGTGTACAACAACCGAGCCTGTTCTCAAACGTCAGCGCAAGTGTCATGGGCCCAAAATATTTGCTTCAGAGAAGGATGAATAGTGGACTTTATAACACTACAAACTTTAGCAACCACTTTCGACCCGTGTAGACGATCTTTCTCATCGATTGAGGAAACTGTCTGAGTGAGGTGATCAACATAGTCTTGGCCCTTAAGCCAGAGCTTGATGTCAAAGGCCCAGGCATCATAGTTTGTGTCATCTAACTTGTCAATGGAGAGAGGCACATTGACATAGTTCGTGAACAAAGACGAGTCAAACCTTACGGAAGCCATGAGAGACAGATCGGAGGGAAAAAGCAGTAGGAGAGAAGACAAAAACACACCCCAAAGGAGAGAGAAGACTGAAGACGAGGCCCGATGGAAGATCCGAGACCAGATCCAAGGAGAGGAGAGCACAGCGAGTCTAACGCCGGCAAGCGCCGTCGGAGAGGGCGCCGAACGCGCTGCCACGCACGGCTGCAGGAGGAGCAAGGGAGAAGACAAGCGAAGCTTGTCTGCGCACGTGGGGGAGTATGGGGGCTCCGACGGAGGAGCGGCGGGTGGCGCTGGAGTCGTCGGAGGGAGACGAAGCCGATGGCAGGGTCACCGGCCTGAACGGCGGCGGCGGCAACGATGGCGGCGGCGGAAAAACAGCCAGAAATCGGAAAGAAACACGATTTCCGGAAAAAAGCTTAGGCAAGGATCCACCTGGCTCTAGATACCATGTAGAAAAAGCTGAATATGTATGTAGAAATGGGCTTAGGCCCATATACTAAACTGAATCTAACAAGACCTAAAGTTTAGTTTGTGATTGTTGTAAGGTCTTAAGAATGGGAAACAAGCACAACCAAAGGTCCTTAAGAATAGATAGTCAGGGAATTGGTTAAAGAGAATTTTAAAAGGAGTTTAAAATTGAAGGGTGGTAGAAGGTAGTCTATTTATGAGCTAGACAACAGTACTGAAAGTAGAATCCCAGAATTTTAAGGGCAAAGATGTATGTTTTAGAAGGGTTAAGCCAGTTTCAGTGATATGTTTATGTCTTCTCTCAGCAGCACCATTTTGGTTATGTGTGTGAGGACATATAAGACGATGATGGATGCTACAACTGTTTAGAAAAGAGGTTAAAGGTCGAAATTCTCCTCTCCAATCAGTTTGTAGACATTTTATTTTGGAATCAAATTGAAGTTCAACCATGATTTTGAATTGTTTGAAAATTGAGAATGTGTCAGCTTTACTTTTAAGAAGATACAGCCAGTGCATTTTGAAAAGGCATCAACATAGGTAACATAATACAAAAATCCATCTGCAGAGGGAACATGTGAAGGTACCCACAAATCATTGTATATTAATTTAACGGGAGCAGAATAAACTGTAGTGGAAGTATTTGAAGGGAGTCTATGAGATTTTCCAATAACATAGGCATTGCAAAAATCTGAGACAATTTTATTAGAAGTGGGAATATTACAATGTTGTAGGACAAGTTTTAAAACTACAAAATTAGGATGTCCAAGGCGAGCATGCCATAAAGAACTTCCTTTTTGAATATTGTTTTCAGAATTACAAGACAAGACAAAATTAACATTGCTAGAGTTTACATCAATGGAAAAACAAGCTGTAGCATTATTAGGACAATTTACCAACTGCAGATTGGGGAAGGTATAGAGACCACCAGGACCAGCTTTTCCTTGAAGTAGAACTTCATTGGAAACCTGAGATTTAACAAGACAGGCATTACGATGAAATTCAAAGAGAACATGGTTATCCCTGACAAACTTACTCAAAAACTGATAAGATTTTTGGTATGTGAGGGACATGAAGAAGTTGGTTTAGTGAAAGGGAAACCTGTGGATTAATAGGGGACGTCAAATGAGAGGAACCAGCAGAGTTAATGAGCAAACCTTGATCATTGCCAATGAATATTTGGTCTGGTCCTTCAAAGCTCTCACGTTGCTTGATGTTTTTTGACTCTCCTGTAACATGAAATAAGGCACTAGAATCTGGAATCCACGTAGTATTCAATTGGGAGACATTTGAGGGGGTGTTGGCTAACATAGCGCTGGCAAGCAGGGAAATAGTGTTTGGTCGAGAATTTGGGTTAAGCCAGACATTGGAACGAGGAGTCCTAGTTTTGTTAGCATGAGTGTGAGAAGACTGATTGGGGTTGCCAACATTAGAAGAGAGCTGAGAATAATCAGCATTGCAGGGATCGTGAAGAACCAAGGACAAAGAAGGATGATAACCTTGATCATACAGATAATAACACCGTGCAACAGTGTGACCAAATTTTCGGCAAACTTGACGTTGGAACTTGGCAAATCTGCCTCCTCTGGCACGAGTGTTGTCACGAAGGCCACCCATAGAGCCTCCGCTGCGGCTATCTTGAGAGCCACCACTGTAGTTTCCACGTGCAGCATCATCAGAATCTTAATTTCGTGAAGAATACCTCAATGACGAGTGATAATGGTCTGAACCAGTGTGATGAAAGGAGTGAGAATTGGTGTGAGTAACATTGACCGATGGTAAATCAGTGATAGTAGACTTGTCAAACTTGACCATGCGTGATTCATGAGCCAATAGGAGAGCTTCGAGTTCTTCAAGAGGACATGGCTTAAATTTGCTCTCAATAATTGTGATGACAACATCGTATTCATAGGGAAGACCTTCAAGAATTGCGTCAATGTGATCTTGAAGAGACAACGAAGATCCTGCATTGGCCAACTCATCACAAATAGATTTGATTTTCTAAATGTAACTTTGGAGGTTGCAATCAACAAGAGTTTGTGAGCGTAATTCAGATTTGAGTTGACGAACCCTAGCACAAGTCTGATTGTTCAAGTATTCATGAATCTTATCCCATACCTAATACAAATGTACACAACTGAGCATTCAAGATAGAATCGGTTTGGAAAGAGTTGATTGAAGCCAAGTGAGAAGAACTTGATCTTGTTGTTCCCAAATCGCATATGCAAGGTGTTCAATTCCCGATTCAAGATCCTCACCAGAGAGAAAATGCAAAGGAATCGACGGATTAACGAAAAAAGGGTGAAGACAATGGGATTTTATGATAGGTTCGATCTGTTGATGTCACAGCAAGAAGTTTGTGTCATCAAGTTTCTCTGAGATGGAGTTCGGAAACGCAATAATGAAGGAGTTGCTGGAATCAGCCATTGGATAAAAAAAATCTAGGTTGAGAAGAGATGAACCCTAGATCGTATGGCTCTAGATACCATGTTGAAGTTTGTGAACATAGAGAGAGAATGATCAGGGTGAGAGAATTCAGAGACTAAAGGGTTTAATGATATTTCACCAAATGAAAATAGTGTACAAGTGCACTATTTATAGGAGTGCAAGACTGAGAGCCAAAGATAACAAACTTACAACTGAACTCAACTAACACATAACAGTTGCATAACTGAAAGAGAACAGAGAAAAACTGTCTCTTAACAGAAGGAGACAATGAAACTAATTGAGACTAACAAAAAACTATGATTAACCCATTGAGACAATGAAACTAATTGAGACTAACTACTAACAAAAAACTGCTACAACTTAACCATTGCAATAACTATGATTAACCCATGGTTACTACAATTTAACAACTGCAGCTAACCACATAATACTCTAACACTTTGGAAAGGATCTTCAGAAAGGGTTTCTAAGAAAAGTCTCGGGAAGCTCTCCGAGAAAAGTCTCCAAAGATGTGCTACGCATCATGTGCATGAACTTCATACGTCAAGGCCCTTCTTGAGGTCACACACAACAGTGTTTTGATTTGGTTGTGCACATGGACGACATGGTGATCTTTGGGAATGGTCTTGGAAAGGGTCTTCGAGAATGGTCTCCAAGAATAGTCTTTGAAATTCAAAGAAGATCTTTGGGAAAAGTTTTCTGGAATAGTCCAAGAATGGTCTTTTGGCTAAGCTTGGATTCCACCAGAAAGCTGCAACACCTCTCCATGCTAACAACACCCGTGCCATTCAAATTGTTGTCAATTTAGTCTTTCATGAGCACACTAAGTATATTGAAGTGGATTGTCATTCTATTTGGGAGGCTTTGGACAATCATGTTATCTCCCTTCCTCATGTCACCTCACAACTTCAGCTTGCATACATCTTTACTAAGGCGGTTCCTCGTCCACGACATCAGTTTCTAGTTTGCAAATTGATGCTTCTTGACCATCCGCATCAATTTGAGGGGTGATGTTAATCAGGGAATAAATTACTGTTATTGTTTCCTATTATATATTACATATTTTAGGAATAGGAATCAATGTATTTATTGCATATAATTAGATTTCCTAATTTAGAGTGTACAAATTAGGAATTAGAATTATTCTGTCCTCAACTACTCAAAATAGTCTTGTACTATTTATTTGGGAGAATAAAATCAGAAAGGCATCAAAGCCAATTCTTCTAACATTGGATGACTAAACAATGTCTTTATTTATAATGGACAAACATGATCAAATAGCATCAAAATTTATTACAAAGGATCTCTCTAATAATGACTAAAGATCAACCTAATAATAAGTAATAAGGAGTAAATCTTCAATTACTATCTAAGCAAAAATAAAGAAATAATATACAATCTTTAATAGATGTATTAATATTGTAAGATATGTAGCCTTGTGTAACTAATTGATTTCAATATCTCATTTCTATAACAGGTATGCCAGATGAAAAAGCCCTACAATCAATACCTAACACATGGTTGGCTGAAAATAAAGCAATTGATGAGAGTGGTCAGGATGAGAGACAACCAGAAGCAGAGTTTACAGAGGAGCAAGGACCAAAACATGACACTCAGCAAATTATGGGAATAATCACTGCCAATGATACTAAGGAACAAGAACAGGACCCCAAGGAGAAACTAGGGGCCGAGGACAATGGAAAATTCAATCAAGAAGAAGCAAAAGGAATTGAAGGAAAAAAATATCAGTTAACAGATGAAGAACTCCAGACAACATTGCAAACTTCTGCCTGTGTAGGTCATACAGATCTAATTTCACAGCAAGTAACACTGCAGCATAAAGATGAATTAGAAGGGATTATGTCAGAAATTGAACTTCATGGGAAGTCAAATGTTGAGGTTAGACACTAGTCACATCAATAAGTAAAAAATTAAAGAAGTCTCTTTTTGCTATGAACTAAAAAAAAGTTCATTTATTTTCTTATGGTGTTACATAAATTTTATAATTGTATATATTCAACCAGGAACCTGAACCTATAGAAGAGAAGTCAAAAGCAGAATTTATAGAGAAAATTAACAAAGTGGAGTCACCAAAATATAACATGGAGGAGACTGCACAAATAATAATCACCAATGATACTGAGGAACAAAAAGAGGTTCTAGAATCTGACCCCAAGGAGAAACTAGTGATAGCGGTCAGTGGCAAATTCAACCAAGAAGAAACAAAAGCGCAGTTACCGGATGAAGAAGTCCCGACAACATTGTCCACTCCTGCCTCTGTCCTAGGTCATATTGATCAAATTTCACAGCAACAAACACTGCACAATCATGAATCAGAAGGGATTGATAATGCCAAGAGCTACATAACAGATATCGAACTTCATGGAAAGTTCACCGTTGTTGAGGTTAGTAAGTGATGCCAACAAGTAAAAAATTAAATATGTATTTGTCGCTGTGGAGAAAAAAGGGTTCACTTATTTTCTTATGTTGATACAGTTTTATACTCATATTGTATATATTCGACCAGGAACCTGAAACCAAGCAGAACGACAACATGGAAAGGGAAGAACAAACATACCTCCAATCAGAAGAATCTAGCATGCCAACTTTCACTGCAAATATGGTAACAGCAGAAGGATACCTGGCATCAGAAAGAAGCACAAAATTGAGTGATGATGCTAAACTCGATCAACAGGAAATAGTAGAGTCATACTCGGTAGAGAATTTAGAGAAGAAAAATGAAGGTGACATCACTTCACAGGATGCAACAGATGCCACACAATCGGCTGAAGTGGAGATATCAAAGTCCGAAACAGAAGGTAATTAAGTGTTGAAATTTTAGAATCAAATTTGTCTTAGAAACAAAAAAGCAAGAAACAGACACAATGCATATATTCTTCCCATGAAAAATAAATATTTGGTTTAGATAAAAGAAGGCCTCTTTACTCCACATAAATATTAGCATATTAAATGATAGACAATTCATTCACTACCATACCTGGTTGATATCATATACATATTTATTTATCGTCACAGAAAGCATTCTATTCTACCACTAAAACTACGTTAATTTTCAACAGAACATAGATGTAGTAAACTATAGTAAGATATGAAGCCATGAGGAAATGATTCCTTTCGCTATCTCTGTTCTATAACAGGTGAACCAGAAAGTAAAGCCCTTCAATCGATACTCAACACAAGGCCAGTCAAAAATGAAACACTTGCTGATAGTAGTGAAGAACAGAGACAGCCAGAAGCAGAATTCAAAGAGAAAATTAACAAAGAAGTGCAGTCACCAACAGATGACATGGAGGAGACTGCAGAAATAATAACCACCAATGATACCAAGGAACAAAAAGAGGTTCTAGCATCTAACCCCAAGGAGAAACAAGGGATTGAGGTCGATGAAAAATTCAACCTAGAAGAATCACATGGAAATGAAGAAGAAACAAAAGCACAATTGCCAGATGAAGAAGTCCAGACAACATTGTCCACTCCTGCCTCTACCCTAAGTCATACTGATCGAATTTCACAGAAACAAACACAACACAAAGATGAATCAGAAAGCATTGATAATGCCAAGAGCTGCATAGCAGAAATTGAACTTCATGGCAAGTCCTCTGTTGTTGAGGTTAGGAAGTTAGTGATGCGAACAAGTAAAAAATTAAATATGTATTTGTTGTTGTGAAGAAAAAAAGAGTTTACTTATTTTCTTATGTTGATACACTAATATTATACTCATTATATATATTCAACCAGAAACCTGAAAATAAGCAGAACGACACCATAGAAAGGGAAGAACAAACATACCTCCAATCAGAAGAACCAAGTATACCAACTTTCACTACAAATATTGTAACAGCAGAAGGACACCTCGCATCAGAAAGTAGTACAAAATTAAGCGATGATCCTGAAGTCGATCAACAGGAATCAATAGAGTCATACTCAGTTAAGTATTTAGACAACAAAACTGAAAGTGATGTCAATTCAGAAGAAGCTAGAGAAGCCATACAATTGGGTGACGTGGAGATATCAATGTCCAAAACAGAAGGTGATTAAGTGTTGAAATTTTAGAATCAAATTTGACTTAGAAACAAAAAAAAACAAACAGAAAAAATGCATATATGCATCATTGCATCCGACGGAAAGAAAAATAAACACTTGGTTTAGATAAAAGAGGGACTCTTTAATCTACATAAAAATTAACATACTAGATGATAGACAAGTCATTCACTACCATATCTGGTTGATATCATTTACATATTTATTCTATGGTCATACAAAGCAGTCTAATCTGCAACTAAAACTACGTTAATAACGAGAACATAGATGTAGTAAAATATAGTAAGATATGCAGTCTCAAGGAAATTATTGTTTTCAATATCTTTGTTCTATAACAGGTGTACCAGAAGATAAAGCCCTTGAATCCATACTAAACACTAGATCAGCAAAAAATGAAACACTTGCTGAGCGTAGTGAAGAAGAGAGACAGCCAGAAGCAGAATTTATAGAGAAAATTAACAAAGTGCAATCACCAACATATGACATGGAGGAGACTGAAGAAATAATAACCGCCAATGATACTGAGGAACAAAAAGAGGTTCAAGCATCTGACCTGAAGGAGAAACTAGGGATTGAGGTCTATGGAAAATTCAACCAAGAAGAAGCAGAACGAAATGAAGAAGAAACAAAAGCGCACTTAACCGATGAAGAAGTCCAGACAACATTGTCCACTCCTGCCTCAACCCTAGGTCATTCTGATCGAATTTCCCACCAAGAATCACAGCACAATGATGAATCAGAAGGGATTGATAATGCCAAGAGCTGCATGCCAGAAATTGAACTTCATGGCAAGTCCACCGTTGTTGAGGTTAGAAAGTTAGTGATGTTAACAAGTAAAAAATTAAATATGTATTTGTTGCTGTGGAGAAAAAAAGAGTTTACTTATTTTCTTATGTTGATACACTAATATTATACTCATTATATATATTCAACCAGGAACCTGAAAATAAGCAGAAGGACAATATAGAAAGGGAAGAACAAACATACATCCAATCAGAAGAATCAAGAATGTCAACTTTCACTACAAATATTGTAACAGCAGAAGGAAACCTCGCATCAGAAAGTAGTACAAATTTGAGTGATGATGCTGAAGTCAATCAACAGGAAACAGTAGAGTCATACTCTGTTAAGAATTTAGAGAACAAAACTGAAAGTGACATCAATTCAAAGGAAGCTACAGAAGCCATACAATCGGTTGACGTCGAGATATCAAAGTCCGAAACAGAAGGTGATTAAATGTTGAAATTTTAGAATCAATTTTGACTTAGAAACAAAAAACCAAGAAACAAACACAATGCATATATTCATCCCAAGAAAAGAAAAATAAATACTTGGTATAGATAAAAGAAGGAATCTTTAATCCACAAAAATTAACATATTAGATGACAGAACAATTCGTTCACTACCATATCTAGTTGATATCATTTACATATTTATTCTATGGTCATACAGAGCCGTCTAATCTGCATCTAAAATTATGTTAATTTTCAAGAAAACATAAACGTAGTAAAACATAGTAAGATATGCAGCCTTGAGGAAATGATTGCTTTGAATATCTTTGTTCTATAACAGGTGTACCAGAAGATAAAGCCCTTCAATTAATACTAAACACTAGGTCAGTCAAAAAGGAAACATTTACCAAGAGCAGTGAAGAGAGACAGCCAGAAGCAGAATTTATAGAGAAAATTAACAAAGAAGTGCAGTCACCAATATGTGATATGGAAGAGAATGCCGAAATAATAACTGCCAATGATACTGAGGAACAAAAAGAGGTTTCAGCATTTGACCCCAAGGAGAAACTAGGCAATGAATATGGTGCCAAATTCAACCAAGAAGAAGCAAAAGGAAATGGAGAAGAAACAAAAGCACAGTTACCGGATGAAGAAGTCCAGACAACATTCTCCACTCCTGCCTCTATCCTAGGTCCTACTGATCAAATTTCACAGCAACAAACACTGCATAATGATGAATTAGAAATGATTGATAATGCCAAGAGCTGTATTCCAGATATCGAACATCATGGAAAGTTCACCGATGTTGAGGTTAGGAAGTTAATGATACCAACAAGTAAAAAATTAAATTTGTATTTATTGCTATGGAGAAAAAAGGTTCACTTATTTTCGTATGTTGATGCATAATTTTATACTCATATTGTATATATTCGATCAGGAACCTGAAAAGCAGAATGAGAACATAGAAAAGGAAAAACAAACATACCTCCAATCGGAAGAATCAAGCATGCCAACTTTCACTGCAAATATTGTAACAGCAGAAGAACACCCTGCATCAGAAAGTAGCATAAAATTGAGTGATGATACTGAAGTCAATCAACAACAAAGTGTAGAATCATACTTAGTAGTGAATTTAGAGAAGAAAAATGAAAGTGACATCACTTCAGAGGAAGCAACAGATGCCATACAATTGGCCGACGTGGAGATTTCAAAGTCCGAAACTGAAGGTGATTAACTGTTGAAATTTTAGAATCAAATTTGACTTAGTAACAAAAAACCAAGAAACAGACATAATGCATATATTCATCCCAAGAAAAGAAAAAAAAATACTTGGTTTAGATAAAAGAGGGACTCTTTAATGCACATAAAAATTAGCATCTGACAGACAATTCATTCACTACCATATCTGGTTGATATCATATACATATTTATTCTATGGTCCGAAAAGCATTCTATTCTGCCACTAAAACTACATTAGTTTTCAAGAGAACATAGTTGTTGTAAAATATAATAAGATACGCAGTTTTGAGGAAATGATTGCTTTGAATATCTCTATTCTATAACAGGTGTACCAGAAGATAAAACCCTTCAATCAATACTCAACACTAGGTCAGTCAAAAATGAAACACTTGCTGACAGTAGTGAAGGAGAGAGACAGCCAGAACCAGAATTTATAGAGAAAATTAACAAAGAAGTGCAGACAGCAAAATATGACTTGGAGGAGATTGCAGAAATAATAACCCCCAATGATACTGAGGAACGAAAAGAGGTTCCTGCATCTGACCCCAAGGAGAATCTAGGGATTGAGGTCTATGGCAAATTCAACCAAGAAGAAGCAAAAGGAAATGAAGAACAAACAAAAGCTCAATTACCGGATGAAGAAGTTCAGACAACATTGTCCACTCCCGCCTCTCTCCTAGGTCATACTGATAAAATTTCACAGCAACAAACGTTGTACAGTGATGAATCAGAAAGGATTGATAATGCCAAGAACTACATCCCAGAAATTGAACTTCATGGAAAGTCCACTGTTGCTGAGGTTAGGAAGTAGTGATGTCAACAAGTAAAATTTTAAATATATATTTGTTGCTGTGTAGAAAAAAAGAGTTGATTTATTTTCTTATGTTGATACACAAGTTTTACACTCATTGCATATATTCGGCCAGGAACCTGAAGAACCTGAAACCAAGGAGATCCACAGCATAAAAAAGGAAGAACAAGCATACCTCCAATCAGAAGAATCAAGCGAGCCAACTTTGACTACAAGTTATGTAACAGCAGAAGGACACCTTGCATCAGAAAGTAGCACAAAATTGAGTGATAATATCAAAGTTGATGGACAGGAAACAGTTGGGTCATACTTAGTAGAGAATTTAGAGAAGAATGAAAGTGACATCACTTCAGTAGAAGCAACAAATGCCATAAAATCGGCTGACATGGAGATGTCAAAGTCCAAAACAAAAGGTAATAAAGTGTTCAAATTTTAGAATCGAATTTGTCTTAGAAGAAAAACACAAGAAAGAGACACAATGCATATATTGATGCCACGAAAAGAAAAATAAATACTTGGTTTAGATGAAAGAGGGATTTTTATAAAGAGAACAATGTATACAAATATTAGAAATTGATGGTAACTATACTTGAACTACGCTGGAAAATAAAAGTATTTTTATATATTTTATTCATATCAATTACATTATTAGCTCATTAATTTATAATGATTGAGCTCGCATAAAAAAGAAAATAAAGACTAAATACAAATGAGGAAATAAAGATAAAATAAAATAAAATAACCTTAAGATATTTTCTCCTAATATCTAAAGATTGTTTCCAACAATTATTTTTGAAATTTAAGCATAAAATTGACTTCATATCCAAAACAAGAAGAGACAAACACAATGCATATATTTATTGCCAGGAAAAGAAAAATAAACACATAACTTTAGATGAAAGAAATATTTTTTAATCCATGTAAAAAATAAAAATTAAAAGTAAGATTTTAGTCACCTCTAAACGTGGATGATAACAAATAAATAGGAATTTTGTGGCCCCATAAGCAGTTTTTGCAGTGGCACTGGGACATTTTCAATTTTCCTGAAATGATATAGATATGCTAATTAAAATAGTAACATAAGCATGACTATTTATTACCATTCAGTAAATTTCATTTTGGAATAAACTTTAGGCATCCATTTCAAAAGTTTGTTGTTTCTTCAAATAACATCAAGTAAAACATTCTTTCACTGAAGCAACATTTGGAGCTTAAAATTTAGAATGGAAAGAAACAACTTACATTAAGCAAAATTGCTGTATGTTGGGGGCAGCATTATATGGCATTAATAGTTACAGCAACAAGTTTGTCCTAAACAATAGAATGTCATGGCAATACTGTATAAATTATGTTTTCCGGACAAGAGGTCTATCAAAATCACTAAAAAAGATAAATATATTATCTATAGATATATCTCACATGTATCATTACAGGCCTAATAGAAGATGAAATCTGGGAAATATTATCCACTCCCGAAATTGTCCAAGTTGACACTGAACAAATCATACAACAAACACTTTACAAAGATGAATCAGAAGCGACTGATGATGTCCAGAGCTGCATAGCAAAAACTGAACTTGACAGAATGATCACTGTTGTTGAGGTTAGGCAGTAGTGAAGTAAACAAGTTAATAATTACACATATCTGCATACTGTGAACAGGACAAAAATATTTATCTTCTTAAGGTGGGTATACAAAGTTTATATTTATATTGTATATGTTCAAATAGGAACCTGATCAACCCAAAACCAAGGTCAATGTCGTCATAGTAGAAGAAGAACAAGCAGACAACCAATCACAAGGATCTAGCATACAGAGTGTGATTACAAATTGTATAGTACCAGAAGGACGTCGGGCTTCAGAAAGCAGTACAAAAATAAGTTATGATATGAATGAACAGAAGACAGTAGAGGATTTAGAGATCAAGGATGCAAGTAAAATCACAGAAGAGGATTTAGAGATCAAGGATGCAAGTAAAATCACAGCAGAGGAAGTAACGAATGACAAAGAATTGTCTAATGTCGAGATAGAAAAATCAGAAACTGAAGGTAATCAGATTTTGAAATTTTAGCATTAAATTTGACTTTATTAGTGTACGGTAAAATGGTGAACGAGACCTAGGGTTTGAACCCTGCTCTGATACCCTTTTAGAGTTCGGAGAACTCGTGTAACAGAATTCTGTTTTGATTTTATTAATTCTGTAAAATTGGCTACATGAACTGAGAGTCTCCAATATATAGAGAGCTTAAAACTATTAGTGGGTCAGTCAACAGCTGAGCCCAAAACAAGCAAAGAGAAACCTAAACACTAGGCTAAAGAGAAGAAAAATTACAAAGACTGCAGAAGCAAATCTGCAAATATGCTTCATTGACCTACACTAATAGACTTGATAACCTAAACTTTGGCACATGAAATCCACACGTCTCTCCATTTGCTCCGCCGCTTGTATCGCCCTTCTATCATGCTCCTCTGCCCCATGCGCCCTTATTTGGGGACTGTTTGGCTGTGTCTCCTTCTGTGCTTGGTTGGGTTTGCTTTTTCTTGTTTCTGATGCACACTCCTACCTCCTCTGTTGTGACTTTCACCAATATGCCCTTGATTCCATGTAAAAACAAACTCTCTGAGAGTGCCAACAACAGTACATGGGATGTTGTTGTCCAATTGTGGTTCCAAAGCCAAGGACGGGTTTCCCACTTGACCACTCAACTCTTTGATGTTCTAGTCACCATTCAGCCTCATTGGAGACAAGTTGATGCCTCTCTATGTAGTGTACTTTGGTTTTCCTTTGCTCTCAACCTCCAAGCACAGTTTCAAACTTTCACTACTTGTTTTGACGTTTGGGCAAAGACCAAGATGCTAAAAATCACATTTGTTCGCCTTTTTCTTGCCATGGATGTCATTTGCCATTGGCCTCTCCATCAAGGATATAAAAAATGTCTTCCTCCATAGTGAATTGCAGGAAGAGGTTTACATGGAATAGGTTTACATGAATTGCAATTAGCGTGGTTAGCCGGTTCTTGCAGGAGCCATGTGACAGTAATTGAAAAGTAGCCATGTGTATTCTTCGATACCTCAAAAGACACCAGGTCGTGGATTGATATATAAAGATAAAGGCAATTCCAAAGTTGTCTGCTGATTGGGCAGGATCACGATTAGAGAGAAAGTCGACTTTTGAGTATTATGCTCTTATTGAAGGAAATTTGATCTCATGAAAGAGTAAGAAGTAGAAAGCAGTTTCTAGATCCAGTGCTAAAACAGAATATCGTGCCATGGATATGGCTATGTGTGAGATCATATGACTTAGACAACTTCTCCAACAATTAAAATTTGGAGATATTGGCGATACTAAGTCAATATGTGATAACCAGGTTGCCATGCAATTTGCATCAAATCCGGTTTTCTATGAACGGACTAAAAAAATAGAGATTAACTATCACTTTGTTAGAGAGAAAGTGCTCTCTGGAGAAATTACCGCTGAATTTGCTAGTTCAAGTGACCAACTTGCACACATGCTCACTAAATCCCTTAATGGTTCTCGTGTTGATAGTATATGTAACAAGATTAGCTCATATGAAATATATGCTCTAGCTTAAGGAGAGTGTTACATATATGATTTGCTACTATTAAGTAGTATATTATCTTTAGGGATTTAGTCATTAATTACATTTATTTTGTTTCACTTTTATTATACCTATCACTCATTATAAATAAAAAATTCATGTGTGCTCTAACACACAACCCAGTTATACACACTTTCATGGCACTATAACCTTTTTAATTTTCAAGAGATGATATATATGTATTAAGATAGTAACATATGCAGCCTTGTGCAAATGATTGCTTTCAATATCCCATTTCCATTCTAATAGGTGTGCCAGAAGATAATGTCCTACAAACATTAGCCAATGCAGCATTGGTCAGAAATGAAACAGTTGACGAGAGCCATAAAAAAGAGATACAATCAGTAGAAGAATTTGAAGAGACGTATACTAAAGTGCAGACACCACAATATGAATTCAACGCAAAAGAAGACATTCTAGAGGTTTGAGCAAACTACAACAAACTAATCTACAGTAAATAAACAGATAAGCCTATAAAAAAAAAAACAGATAATACCTTTTATTGTGACTATTCACACACACAAAAAAATTATCAATTATCACAAAATCCAACATCTTCAAGATCTAACACAGTATTTGTTGAAACTGACAAATGTGGTACAGAAAGAGACATGCCAGCTAACAGCAAAAGATGAACAGAAATCAGAATCCCAATCTGTACTACACAATGAAGAAACAAAAGACATGAAGCATCCATATTCAGATGGAGAGACTGCAGAAATAAACCACACTCATGATACAGAGGAACAAGAAGACTTTTCAGTATCTCCCACCAAGGAGAAACTAGTGGTTGAGGATGATGAGAAATTTAATCAAGAGGAAGCAAAAAGGATTGACGAAGCAACAAAAACACAATTACTAAACACAGCAAGAGAAAGTAAGTGCTAAAAATTCATGAATTTTTAGTACTTTTTAGTCAGTTTTAATTTGAATGGATAGAGGCTTCCTTTTCAAAACTTCATTTATTTTTTTTGCCAAATATCCTCATGCAAAACTGTTTTTGCTGAGAAATGGAATTTGGCACTTGCAATTTCAAAAGGAAAACATAACTTGAACTGGGAAAAAATATTGTATGGTGGGGCAGCATTATAATTATAATTTACTACAATAACCATGTCCTTAAGAGTAGAATGGAATGGCAGAACGATAGAAATTTTATTTTTGCAGAAACAATATCTGTTAGAATCAGCAAAACAAAGAAATAGTAAATACATAGAAACATCTTACATGTATAATGACAGGTCTGAAAGAGGAAGAAGTCCAGCCTAAATTTGCAACACCTGCAACTGTCCAAGGAGACCTTGATCAAATCTTACATAAACAAACACTTCACAATGACGAATCAGAAGCAATTGACAATTCCAGGAGTTGCATACCAGAAAATGAACCTGAAAGAATGTCCATTGTTTTTGAGGTTAGGCTGCATGAAATAAACAAGTAAAAAATTACATACAATCCTACATATAGAATACTTTTGAACAAAAACACAATCATTTATTTATTCAATCTGTTATTCAAATTTTGTACTTATATTTGCATATATTGAAACAGGATCTGAATCAACCTGAAATGATGGCCAACTTCAGCATAGTAAAAGAAGAACAACGTGATCACCAGTCAGAACCATCAAGCAGGCAGAGTGCAAATTCAAATTATATAAATGCAGTACTTCAGATATCAGAAAGTAGTGCAAAATTATGTGATGATGTGGATCAGCAGAAGACAGTAGACTCACACTCGGACTCGGTCAATAATTTAGAGAGTAAGGATGCAAGTAAAATCACATCAGGAGAAGCAACAGATGCTAAACAATTAACTTCTGAAATTTTAGCATCATTTTTATTTGATATCCTATAAACAAACACAACACATACATTCATCTAATGTAAAGGAAAATAAACACAATACTTTTAGATGGAAGAAATTTTTTTTATACACATAAAAATAAAAGTAATGTTTGGATATGGAACAAACAGTTTTATACACTAATACAAGAGGATGATTACATACAAATTGTAATTTTTTAAATCTTTTGAAATAAATTCAATTGTATGCAAAGAAACTAAAATTAGTGTGTTTGTTTGAAACAAACAATTTGATTTAGCTTATGATAACATGTAAAGAATAATTTTTTGGCCACCATTGGCCACATAATCAGCTTGTTGCAGCAATGGGACTTCTTAAATTTTCAATAAATCTGAAGGATGTACAAATAAGCAGTAGCATAGAGACCCTTGTTTCAGTGAATGTATTCATTATTTCATTTGTATACAGGTGTGCCTGTAGATAAGGCCATGCAGACATTACCCAGTACAATATCTGCTGGTATTGAAGAAGTTGACAAGAGCATTCAAGAAATACATACAGAAGCAAAATTAGCACTAACAGATACCGGAGAGGGACCAATATCAGAAAAAGAGTCTGAGGCAAAAAAGGAAGTTTCAGAGGTTTGATCAGACTACAACAAAATAAACTAGAAACCAAAAGATATTTCCTTGCACTTCCACACTTGCATGTGCTAGTTGTGTTCCAGACACTAAAATGTTGTTCTCTTGGCTTACATCTTTATGCTTTCATGCAGTATGTGTTAGAAAACACATTTGATCTGTACAAAGCGACAAGCCAAACCATTGTGGAAAATGGACAGAAAGCTGAACTCCTATCTGAACAGCAGAGCCAGGAGACTACAGTTACAGACCATCTAAATTTGGAGGGAGAGACCATAAAAATAAACCCAACAAATGAAATTGAAGAACATGAAAAGGTTAAAGCATCACACAACAGAGAGACATTAGAGACAGATAATGATGGGAATTTCATACAAGAAGAAGAAAAAGAGATGGAAAAAGCAACTGAAAGGCAATTACTTAAAACTGCAACAGAAAGTATGTTCTTAGAGTTCACCACCATCTTATTAATTTGTCGTGAATTTCAATTTGACCTTAGAAACAATTACACCAATTATATGTTTCCTAAAGTAAAAGTTTATTATTTTTTCAGTCCCTAAACAATAAACTTTTAACTATAAAATCACATTGAGACTGTTGTATTTCTAAAATGAAGAAACAACTTACACTAAATATCAGTACCTTGTGTGAATGAAACCATTATAAATTATTATCAGAACTTTGTTTAGCAATAGCATGTTGTGGCAGTAGGCAGTTTGTTTGGACAACTGGATATATATAATGTGGCCAATTTTACAAGGATGATATCAAAGAAATATTTTACATGTCTAACAACAGGTGTACCAAAAGATCAAGTCCAGTCAACAGTTGTTAAAGGTGAGACAGTTGAAGGAATTGTTCAGGAACAAACAATTGAGGAAAAGGAATCAGCAGCAATAGATAACAATACTGGCAGACCAGAAAATGAACTTGAGCAAATGGTTAATGTTGTTGAGGTTAGCCAGTAATGAAGTTTAAAAAAAAAATCATATGCACAATTTCATGGCATTTCACACTCATAAATTTCTCATGCTTGGGAAAACAATAAATTATTTATTTTTTTCATTTCTATTACGAAATTTTATTTTGATCTTGCATATTTTAAAACAGGCAATTGATCAACATGAAACCATGGCCAAAATCAGTGTAGTAAATGAAGAACATGCTAGCCACCATTGTGAACAATCTAACATGGAGACTGTAATTTCAAAGCATGTCAATTCAGAAGGAATGGTAACAGTTGAAAATAATACCAAATCAAGTTATAATGTGGAAGAACTGAAAAAGGTTCTAGACTCAAACACTATAGAAAATTCAGAAATCAAGAATGGTAGAAAAATCATGCTGGAGGAAGCATCTAACATGAAAGAAGCCACTGGTATGGAGTTAAAGAGGCCTGAAATAGAAAGTAATTGTGTTGACAATTCAGAACTTTTTATTTTATACATACCTAATTGATATGTTATACATGAAAAAAATATACTACTAAAACTAAGTTTCCAAAAAATACAATAAAAGATAATAATTATTCTACTTGGTATCATTTGAAACTCAAGTTCTTTTGTAAAGTCTAGCTTTAGGAAACTTTTGTGGTATGAAGAGAGAAATTACTTGACTAAACTCTATGGGGAAGATTGTAAACAAACATTGTTTGGCCTTATAATGTGGCTTCTTTTAGGAGTGGAAGTTTGGGATTAGAAGAAAACATATAAATTTACTACTAAAAATAATCTTGTGTGGAAGATTGAATTTAGCATCTTATTTTTGTAATGACAGATGTACATGAGGATGAAGCCATCTCAACTGTGCCTACCATACCATCATCTGTAAAAGTTGAGATAGTTGACAAAAGCATTCAAAAAGCAACACACAAGGAAGTTGAACCAGAAGTGACTAATACCATAGAGGAGCAGAGAGCAGAAAATGACTTTGCAAAGAACATGGAAGTTCTCAAGGTTTGATTGCACTGCAACAAAATAAACTAGATAGTGATATATATACAACATTGCATTTCACACACGTACATCTTAATTTTGTGTCTGTGTAGACAACCAAATATTCATTTCCCAATGTGCAATATCTTTGATTTCTGATGCAATATATGTTAAATTAGGCATCTGAGTTACACAAAGCGCCAGGCAACACCTCTTTGGAAGATATAAAGAAAGCTGAAGTCCAGTCTGAAGCAAAGAGACAGGACATCATGATTACAAAGCATCCATATTTAGAATCACAAGAAACTGAAGAAATAAGTCCAAGTAATTATACCAAAGAACTTGAAAAGGAACACCAAGTCACCAAACCCAGAGGTGTCTCTGAATCAGTATATGCAGATATCACAGAGCAAACAGAAACAGAAAAACCAGAAACTCAAGAGGTTGAAACCACTCAATTAGACAACACAAAAGAAGATGAATTTGAAAAAATAAGCCCATCATCTAGTTTCAGTGTCATATCCAGAGACTCCCAAGACACAGACACAAAAGTTTCGCAGAAAAAATCTCACGGCATCTTATCAGGTGTAGGGTCAAAGGTGAAGCACTCAATTTCCAAAGTGAAGAAAGCCATTACGGGCAAATCTTCACACCCCAAGACATCACCATCATCAAAATAAAAAATAAGTCACTCTCATTAAGCAACTATTAGTACATAATGTAGAAAGATGCTTGAGTTTTTTGGAGGGCTTGTTTTTTAAGAAGGAATTGGATTGATTTGTTTCAATGATGCATTGTTTGGTTTGTTATTGGTTTTATTTTGTTATATCCAAAGTTTCACATTCTTTAAGAATTAAAACCAGGATAGTCCAAGATTCGTTTATAAACACTGTTCAATAATTGAAACCAAAGGTAGCCCAAGATTCGTTTATAAACATGGTTCAAGATTGAAACCAAGGGTTGTCCATCATTTGTGTGATTTTTTTTTTTATCTTAAGGAGGATCAAATAACATCCTAACTCAGTGTAACGTAATGATCATACTCTCTTTGGTTCAATAGAAAGTGTGAGAAAACAAACAGAGATAAAATAAGATGAAAATTGAAATTTGTTAGTTATGTCCCAAAAGTGGTGTATAAAAGATGGAAAATTATAAATTGAAAAGTTAATACAATTACAAAATTATTTTATAAACAATCATAATTTTAAAAGGTTTAACAATTTTGCCCTTTCATTCCTTTCATGCTAGGTAAACATGGAGATCACTAAATTTATGACACTTTTTTTTTTTTTTTTGCTAAATAACTAAAGAAATTTGCAACTTATCTTTCATTTGCTAAATAAAGAAAAGCGCTAAGAAGAAATTCCAGTTCTGAACTAGGTTTTCTCGAGGAAGAAGTGCATACCTGACTCGGACACCGCGTGTAGCGCTTTTAAGCCTTTGCGAATTAATGGTGGCGCCAATGACGTTGGTTTTGTGTTTTTATTATGTTTTTACAGCTGATTTAAACAATGGGCTTTAAATATAATATAAATGCTTGGATTCACTTCAACTTCGTACTCTTGTAAAAACACCAAAATCTTTTTAGGTAAAAAAATTTAAAAACTTAGTTTTTCTTGCTTTCGTGTAGTTATTTTCCTTCTACCTAGTTTTTCTCCTTCCTAACCACGAGTTTCCCCTTCGTCATGTGTGTAAAAAATTTGTTTTTATAGATTTGTATTAACAAATTTGTATTTGTAAAACTATTTGTAAGTTTGAAGTTATAAAAAAATTTGTGATTACAAGTTCGGATTAGTTAATCAAAACTCACAAATTATTTTTATATGTTCGGATTAGCTGATTCGAAGTTGTAAAAACAATATTGTTTTTACAAATCCAGATTACCTTATTTGAATTTATAAAAAAATTTATTAGTTTGGATTAATTGATCTAGACTTGTAATTATAAATTTCTTAACTTTTTTACTTAAAGATATTTTTGTTATTTTAAAAGATTATTGGGGTGTAATGAGAATGTATGGAGATGCAGAGAGAAAAACTAAGGTGACATTTGTTTTGAAAAAATGTTTTTTGTTTTCATTTTCTAAAAACTGTTTTTATTTTTAAATTTTCAACATTTAGAAAATATGTTTGTTTTTACTTTATATTTCCGTTTTCAAAAAATAATATTATTAAATTTAATCAATTTTAGCAAAAATATTAACTTATTCACATATATAGTTTAAAATACATTTATATATTACTTTTTTATATAATTACAATGTTGATATTAAATTTTTATATATTATTAACTTTTGAAAACAACTTTTTTCTATTTTTTATTTTCAGTTGTTTTCTGAAAATATTTTCAGTAAAAATATTTTTTAAATTGTAACTAAAAATATTTTTACTATTATTTTCTGCTTTATTTAAAACTAAAACCAGAAAATAGACAAACCAAACGCCCCTTAATGCTGGTGTAAAAAAAACAAAAAAAAAGAAACTCTAGTCTTATGACATTACATATTGATGTTTGTTTACATTTGAGAAGTGTTCTTTTTTTTAATTTTTTTTAATTTTAATTTTGTATGTTAATTTGTTTGTTCTTTTCTTCCTTTTACGTTATTTTGGTTTTTATATTTTTTGTATAATTTTTTCCCCTTTTCTTTTTATATGTTAATTACGTTTTCTAATTTCAAATTTTATTTATTATGTTTTCATATTTTTCTTTTTTTTTCGTTTTTTCTTTTTTAATTATAATTTTTTTCTTATTTTTATTTTATTTTGTATATATTATCTATTTTTTATTTTTATATTTCTATATTTAATATTTATTTTTTATTTTCATTTTTCTTATTTTTTTATGTTTGTCTTAATTGTATGCTTATTTTTCTTTTAATGTTATTTCTTTTACTATTTTTATTTTTCATTTATTATAATTTATTCTTTTTATATTTACAACTTTTTTATTTTATTTTATTTTTATGTTCATTTTTATTTTATTTTAGCTATGTTTTATTTTTATCTTTTATTATTATTTTATTCTTTTTATATTTCTACATTTTAATATTTATTTTTTCTTCAATTTTATTTCTTAATTTTTGTTTCCTTTTATTTTATTATTTATTATAATTCTTTATTTTTATTATTATATTTTTATATTAAATTTATTTTATATATTATAAAATAATTTTAAATTATAATTAACACAAACATTTTAAATGAAATTTGTTTTCATTTTTTATACCACAAACCACATTATCTTTTAGAGAGAAGTGATATTTGATTAATATATATTGATTAAGTTATGTTTGGTTGATTTTTACTTATTAGTGTTTGTCAAATATTTTCAAAGAAATAAACATTGTTTTCACAGAGTATGACTAGATTGGCTGATTCAACTGGATGAATCGGGAACTGAACCAGTGTCTAGTCCAAAGTTTTCAAATAACTAGGGGAGGAACAAACCGGCTTGGAATTGGAAGAACTAGTCAGAACCAGCCGGTTCAGGGGTCAAACCTTTTTTTTTTAAAAGCAAGAAAAAACACAAAAAATTAAAAAATAAAGGCTTTTTAAATTTTAGGTGCACAAGGGAGAAATGTTCATGAAGTTTAAGTTCATGAATGTGAAACTTTCCACACCTACTAGTCTGTTTATCGAGCCTTTATCATAATTTAGAATATAAATATCTCTCAAAGAGTCATTTTAGACCATGTATGACTTTGCCTCTTTATAATATTATAAAAACAATAATATTTAAACTTGATAAAATATATTATATTTGTGTACTATAAATTATATAACATTTTTTCTTTAATATATTATTATATTCATAAAAAAATAATATTTTACTGAATCTGGTTTAATCTCGGTTCGACCCGAGTTCAACCTTTAAACCTTAATCGCATGCCTTCACCGATTCAATTACTGATTCGGTTTTGAAAACCTTGAAAATAAATCATATTGAATTCCACACCTGAGCTTTACAAGATTCTCAAGTACTAAAAAGCCCAAATACATATTGGAGATCAAGTCAAAGAAAGGAGCATTAGAGTTCACTCCATGTTTGACAACCTTCCTACAAGTGGATGAAGATTTTAATCCAACTTGAAGGCTACAGGAAAAAAAAGCCCAAATACATATTAGAACAAACTTTTCATAGATTGAACTTCTTTAAAGCCAAATTATTATGTAATTTTCGTATCTTTTTTATGGATGATTTTTCATATGACTTTTCATGTTTTTCTAGATAGTTTTTTAGCTTTTAGGGTTCCTAAGTCATTATGTATGTAAATGGAAATAAATTCTGACTGGAAAATAATGGGATAGTGTGCAAATTAGTGGGAATGAAGGCTAGTGGAAAATTAATGTCTTAGTGGAGTTTTAATGCTTTTGTTCATAAGGCTTCCTATCTTTACTTACAAATAGGAGTTTCTTGTAAACTTTTGGCAACAATAGAAATTAGAATATCAAAACTTGAGTGATTTTTATGTTGTGAGAAATTTTTCCTTTGTTCTTGGCTAAGAACTTTATAGTGTTAGTTCTATTGGCAGGTTGTGGTTAGGGTCATGCTGTTTTTTTATAACTTTGGTTCTACCGGCAGGTTGCGATTAGGGTTAAGTTCCTGATGTATCCTCCCTTGGATGCATGAAACTCCCTTGAATCAACCTCCAAGGTCACTTGAAGAAACGAATTGAATGAAAAGGAAAGGAGTGTGAAGGTGAATTGGCGCTACTTTGAAAGATAAGCCAAGAGGTGATGGTACTTGCCATAAGGGAAGGAACCCTTGATAAAAGCACAAGGATGCTCTCAAAGAAGAGAATTTAGGACACTCCAAGATGAAACAATAGCTCTCAATTTCTCATCAATTCAAGTGTAACATTACAAGAGGGTGGATGGTCCTATTTATAGCTAAATGGGAGAGGTTAGCCATGAGAAATGGAGGGAAATTCAAAAGAGGAGCCAAATTCAAATAATTAGCACATGCTCCTAAAATTATGGATCTTAGATCTAACTAAGTACCATGTATGATGTCATGTGGAAATTATTTGAAAAAATGGCGCCTAAGGAGGAACAAGGGCCCCACCTTGTCTCCTCCATGCTTCATGTGCTAATTAATTGGGGTTTAATTAGAAAAGAGGGGTATGGTTAATAGAACAACCCACCAACACCCCTATAAGCCCAACTAGTTAATACACTTCACAAAAGGCTAAGCACACTCCCAACAATGAAAAAAAGAGGGCCAAAAATACATGGCCAAGAAAAAGAATAAAACCACTCCACTTAGGGGAAAATAAAGCCAAATACAAAGGTAAAAGCAAGAGGACTATGGTATAATCTCTATGGGCATAAGGAGGTGAGGTCTTCCTCCATCCACTTTAGCCATATCCTCCTCTATCTTTCTAGCCATGGCCCTAATAGGTCCCTTGCTAGGGAGGATCAGATCATCCTTTTTCTTACTTTACTTATTTTCAAGACGATTTATATAGTAGATTCATATCAAAAAAGAGGAAAGACCTAGGAGGAAATGATATTGAATGGGTTTAGACTTTTCTTTAATACAAGAATCTCCATTAATGAACTACAACTAATGGTGATTTAGGTGCTTATACTGATTCCCAAGGCCTTTAGGAGTAAAGAAAGAAGTTGTAGAGTTCATATATATGCATGACGGTTATCCAAGGTATTTATGCTCTATAGAGTCATATTCTATTTTCTTCTTTATCTTGTGAAATCATTTTCCAAAGGCCTCAAGAAGCTTAGTTTCCAATTCATTAGGAAAATGAATCAATTGATTCTTACTCCATTTATAGATCTAGAGCTTATATATTTCACTAATGGTGCCAGCAAGGGGGTGATGTAGACATTAGATACTATCATCAGAGGTAAAGATGATGGGGTAATATATATTATTAGCACTTTAGTTCTTTATATTTACACTACCATGGAAAGAATTGCTAATACTTTTTATTGCCAGATTTTGGGGACAAAACTATTGATTAAAATGACATAGAATGGGTTTTTTGGGAAATTGGGGCAATGAGAGGGGATAAGCGGAGAAAGATGTTGGAAATGGCACTGAATGTTTTTTAATCTCTAAAATTAAATAAAGGAAAAAGTGGGTGTACATAAGCAATTAGATTGCCATGTATGAGAGAGGGATTGTCAACAAATAGTTAATTGCTGACTATGCAATTGCCTAACATCATTAGTGATGGAGGGACTACGTGCAAACAGAAAATAAATTCAAGGACTTAAATGCCTTAAAAATTCTTTCAAAGGCCTATATGTCACCATTTCAATCATTAAGGGACCAAAATAATATTCCACTCGATCCAGAATATATCATTCATATTAAAGATCTCATGATCTGCAATATATTCATGTTTAAGGTCAAACAAACTCGTGGATCTTGTGATCCATAATTGCGCAGCAGTACCAACAATGTGCTACTACACAATTGCAGATCATGAGATCCACAATGTGTTTGTTCAACCATTAACTTGAATATATTGTAGATCTTATGATCTATTGGATGAAAATATTGTGAATCTTAAAATCCACAATGTAATATGAAAAAACTCATATTCATATTGTGGACCTCATGATTAATAATATGCATTCATATAGGGATAGCAAAATATCTATACTCATGGTTACCATCCCGAACTACCTCGATTTTGACGGGTAAGTCCATCATAGACCAAAATACAAACAAATCAATCTTGTTGGGAGGTACTGCCCAAGGAAAGGAAAATGTTACTTCCGAATCAGGAATAATAAATAAAATAGAAACAAGATAAAATCGTATATTGAAACAATTTTTGGCATCACCGAAAGGATCAAACCACATTCGTTGGCTGACAAATTTTCTTACCCACTTTAACCAGGTATGAGTACGGATACATATATTACTCGATATGATGGACCAGATACGGGTACGGGTATGGTATGTATTTTCCCTGTATCCAAACTCATACCAATCTTATTATAATTTAATAATTATATAATAAGTTTAAATTTATATATTTAATTAAAAAATTAATTCTTAAACTTTAATTTATAATTTCTTGTTGTTAATTATTCTTAGATACTTTTTAAATTAAAATATAATTAATAACTTAATATATATAATTTATTTAATAATAAATAAGAAAATTTAAATTGTAAAAAATAATATAATGAGTACTCGTAACTATACCCAAACTCGAAAATACCTGATGGAGACAGGGATGAAGATTAAAATTTCATATCCATTTTTTTATATTTGAACCCGCATTCGCCCTACCTCATTGTCATCCTTACAATATTAAACAATATTACTTTTATCTATCTTGGTTTAGCAAAGATGATATCCACCATGTGAGCATAGCAGAGGGAGGCGACGACCAAAAAATTAAGTTTTCAAGATAGACTAGGAAACCTAAAAAGGTAGGGACAACTTTCATATTTTTCTTTTTGGGGATACAAATAGTAAAATTACGGGTTGAAAAAGAAATGCACCTTTTACAAATCCTATTATATTAAAACATTTTGAATAATATTTTATTTTCGGTCTTTTCTTTTTACACCTCCCAAATTTTATAATTTCAAAATTATCCTCAACCATTTTAGGCTAATATCGTTTAAGTTGCAAATACAAATCCATAATATACACATTAAATACTGTAGATAAATAAATCTATAATATCAAATATATACACATTGCAGATGTCATGATTCCTAATAATGTTATGCGTACACATAGAGTAGATCTTCCACTTCGATTCACAACATTAATTTTGAACTACAAATATGTAGATCTTTAATAATAAAAAAGTATATAAAAAATACATTGTAGATCAAATTATTTTTATTGTTACTTGGAATGGTGAAATTGAGTATATTTAATTCACAAAATTATCTTGTAAGATAAAATTTACACTTTTATATATATTAATTAATGTGAGCTATAAAACACATTAGGATAACACAAAATCTACTACTATGAAGGTATTTTAGGTAATAAAAATGGAGAGAGGGACCAATTGAGGAATAAAAATCCGTAATAAACCAAACGGATTATAACTGCACATTGGGTACCCCACATTGACAAGAACACGAAGCCCAGAAATTGCACATGTTTGCCTCCAACGCGCACAACACAGCAACTCTACAGAACGCAGAGAGTGCGTGACAATCAATTATTCCTCTTTCTCTGTCCACAAACTGCCACGTGCAAAACGCAGTTTCAAAAATGGCCAATTTCATTAATAAGTTTATGAGTTTATCACCTATATTAACAGTTAATTATAATTTTTTATTTAAATAATTTTTAAAATATGAATTGATATAATTAACAAACTTAGTATATATATAAATAGTTGTAATTAATTAAGAGTGTAGAACATTTTTTATTTAAATAATTTTTAAAATATTGATTGTACAATCAACAAACTTAGTATATATAAATAGTTGTAATTAATTAAAAATATAAAACTTTCTTTACCGTGAAAAAGTGTTTTTCTCTGTGTTTATTGAATTTAATAATTAATTCTTTAAAAAGTTATGAGCAGAATTATTAAAATAATGAATTAAATTCCCATGAATTTATTGATTTATCATAAATAAATTTCACCCGAGAAACTGTTTTCTACGTGAAAGAGATTAAAAATTAATAAATTAGAGTTTCTCCTGAAAAGTTATACTCTTCTTGTGAACATACCTATAAAAAAAGTTTATTTTTTTTTATTTTATTAAAATTTTAAATAAAATATTACTTTTTTTAATTTTATTCTTCTTAATGTACTATACTATTATCAATAAAAGATACAAATATGTAAAATATTAATCAATAAAATAACTAGTAAAAATAAAAATAAAATGAATGTTACGTGAAAATTATGAAATGTCTGATTTAAAGTGCTTATAACAATAAGAAGGAGTATTTTCCTTCAGGCTTCCTAATAATGTGATTAAATTAATTGTGAAAATTACTTAATTAATTAACCTTGGTTCTTCAAATAAGAATAAAAACCAAATTTTTTGTTTGTAAACCAAAATAATATTCTTTTGAATGACCAACTTAAACTTTTTCTGAAAAAAGAAAAATAAAAATATTATTTTTAGGAATCAAAACATTATTTAAGATTTTATTAAAATCATTATAATTAAGGAATTAAATTCCCATGCTTTCATAATCATTATAATTTCAAAATTGAACCGATCCAATTTTACGTTAATTTTAGTTTTTTTTGTTAGTCTTTTATTAAATTTTGAGAGAGTAAATGTTTTTTTTCTCTTAAAATTATAGGTATTAGAACTTAAATTATTTTACAAAAAATAATCTTTAATGATTTAGTTTTCGGTAATAAGATCTTAAGAAACTTCTAAATAATAGTTTAAAACATTTTAGAGAAATTTAGTGGGAAATCTGCCTAGTTTGATTCTAAACCGTAAGAATTGTTCTTAATAATTATTGGAGGACATTGGTTTTCTTCGCAGTAAAGGATATCTTTTCTAAAAACACTAATTTTTATTTAAAATGTGAATTAATTATAAAATAATTAAAAATAAATTAAATAAAATAAGTTCTGCTATTAAAATAAAATTTATAAAAATTCTTCGATTCTATTATAGAAATCCACGAAAAATATTCTAAAACTTATGGATGAGTTTAAATATTATCAATTCTGAAAATCCATGAAAATCCTCTTTCCAACTTGTCGTCTGATTCTATTCTTTTAATAATAAAAAATTATCATATTACTTAACGAGTCACCTTTTTTCCTCAATAAAAGCACAGATGATGTAGTGTCTTTAGTTATTGTAGTTCTTTTCATATAGAACAAATATAATAATATTTTTTTCATATTTTTATCATAACTACCCCTTTTACTGTTTTGATACTTAGAGTCGTTTGTTTTAAATATTTTAATTATATTTTCCAGAATTTTTTTAATAATAAAATTAAAAATATTATGTATGAATAGATTTAAAATTATGTAGGATTATATGTTGATATTCCTCATGATGTTTTTAAATTAAGTTTAAGCAATATGTATTATCAGTATATATACTAACATTTAATTATAATTTTTTATTTATGGTAAATTTTTTTATTTTATCAATTAAATTATATAAATTAAAAATTATGATTTAAATATATAACTTTTTCAAATTAATAATACATATTTATTAAACTTTTTTAAATTTTAAAATAATTTAAATAAAAATAAAAAAATAGAAGTTAAATATGTATTTACAGTATTTTCGGTAGGTAGAGGGAGTTTTATTTTAGTTTCTTTAAACAAATAACGATTGGAGCTAAAGGAATTTAGATAACACCAGGGACTTGAAACTGCGGTTAGGTTGCTATATAAATAACTATGGTTTCCTATTAAAATAATATATTATATGAAAATCATTTAATAAAAATAAAAATATATAAAAAGTAAATTTCTTAAATTTTCAAAAATTTCTAACAATAAGAGTCAATTATTTTGTAGTGATGTCACGGTATAAAAATCACATAGTATAATTTTCAAATGCATAAAAATAGGTTGTTTTCATAAGAAATTTGTCCTAAGTAACTTAATATTTTCATTAGAATCTTACATTTCTATCTTTTTTTTCTAGAATAAAAGGTAAAAAAAATAAAAAGTAAAATATTTTGAAAAAATAAAAAGAAATAAACGGTTTAAGGTAAAATTTAAGATTTATAACAAACATAAAAACATTTTTATATTTTTATGGTGTTTTAATATGCAAACCAAAACCAATTGAAAGTTATGTTTAGATTGCTTAAACTGTGGCATTGAAACTCAGAAATAAAAAAATCCCAGTTATAAATGAAGAAAATAATATTCTCATATGTCTGTCATTATTTACCTGAGCCATTTTTAACTTTTGTGATGTACTTAACCCACGAGAAACTGAAACCTGTTCCTCATGCAACGCCCCTACTCACCATGTAACATGTACGTGTCATCACCCAGCGAACCCACCTTTCTATATAACCCTACCCTCATCACATTCCCTCTCTTACTTCTCTATTGCATCTTCAACCATAAACTTCACCCTTAGCCATGACTGATCGCACACAAGCACCACCTGCACCATCACACGTCCAAGTCCACACCACAACACACCGCTACGAAGCCGGTGTTGTTCCCCCGTCGCGTTATGAAGGCGGTGGAGGTGGAGGCATTGTTATCCCACCACGTTATGAAGCCGGCGTCAAACCTTACCCAACATCTGAGAGAGGTCCATCAACCTCTCAGGTGCTGGCGGTTGTCGCCGGTCTTCCAATTGGTGGCATCCTCCTTCTTTTAGCAGGATTGACTTTGGCCGGAACTTTAACCGGATTGGCAATCATTACCCCACTTTTGATTTTGATCAGTCCGGTTTTAGTTCCGGCCACAGTCATTATTGGCCTGGCTGTGGCAGGGTTTTTAACTTCGGGAGTTTTTGGGCTCACGGCGCTGTCCTCGTTTTCCTGGATATTGAACTATATTCGGGAAACTCAGGGGCCAGCGCCAGAGAATCTGGCTGCGGCCGCCAAATTTCGTTTGGCGGATGCAGCAGATTATGTGGGACAGAAGACAAAGGAAGTAGGGCAGAAGACCAAGGAGGTTGGGCAAGATATACAGAACAAGGCCCATGATGCGAAAGATGCAAGTGCAAGAGATGCAGCAGCAAAGGATACAAGGGATGCAAAGAGAACACAAGTAACAACAACAACGGCAACAGCCTAAGCATTGTGATAGAATATTAATGCGTTGTTGTTAGGAGCCGGTTCATGTCGGGAAATAAATGATGTACCTCTTGGTTTGCACTTCTGAATATTTGTGTCTTTTGGTTAAGGTTTGTGTGTTTTTCGTTAATTAGTATAGGGGACGTTTGTTGCTGTCTCATAAAAAGAGGTACTACCACTCTGTTGTGCATATGAATGCTGCTGGTAATGTGTTTTGTACTTTGTTCACTTCCATTTGTTGAATTCAATGAAAAATATGTTTTGTTTTGCGTTAGTTTATGTAATCACTTTCTCGTCCAAGATTCAAAATTCCACTAACCATACCAATGTGCCTTTAGAAAAGGGTGAAGTTTTTACATTGTGCTGTTGTGTTGCATGTGAAGATAATTCTTTTCAAATATTGAAAATCAAACTGGCAGCACATTCCAAGGACAAAAATTAAGATGCGCCATGCACATCAGCCAACAATTTAAAGGATATATATTATAAGTTAAAAGATTTTATACTGACTTTAAATGATAATTTTTTATTTGAATAAATACTTTAAAATTTATAAATAAGAAGCTTAGGGAAAACAGTTTTTGAGTTTATTATCTTGTAAATATTTTTGGTATTTTGTATTTTTTTTATTATGTGTTTTTTACCACCTAGATTGTGGAGTGTATTTGGTGAAATTTTAGTTTGTGGATGTTGGACTTCTAACACACTTCTAGGTTCGGATTGACACTTCTTTTTTTGTAGGTTTGGTTTGACACTTCTTTTTTTCTTAAGGTTCTATCTAGGTTTGGTTTAAGATATGTAAAACTTCTTTTTTTGCATTCTAGGTTTGGATTGAAACTTCTTTTTTTCTTTTTTTCTTAAGGTTCTATCTAGGTTTGGTTTAAGATATGTAAAACTTCTTTTTTTGCATTCTAGGTTTGGATTGAAACTTCTTTTTTACTTAAGGTTGAATGTCACTTCTTTTTTTCTTAAGGTTCTAGGTTTGGTTTAAGATATGTAAAACTTCTTTTTTTGCATTCTAGGTTTGGACTTCTTTTTTACTTAAGGTTGAATGTCACTTCTTTTTTTCTTAAGGTTCTAGGTTTGGTTTAAGATATGTAAAACTTCTTTTTTTGCATTCTAGGTTTGGTTTGAAACTTCTTTTTTACTTAAGGTTGAATGTGTGGTTTAAGAAATGTAAAACTTGATTAATTAATCTTTAATTTTAAGAGCTAATTAAGCTCAAGGCTCTCTCTTTATTTTATATATATATATATATATATATTATATATATATATATATATATATATATATATAACTCACTTCACATTAGACAAGAGTTCATTCTATATTGAATAATCTTTCTATAAGTAGATGAAGATTTTAAATTCATATAAAAATTGGACTTTCTACAAGTAGATGAAGATTTCAACAAAAAAAAAATGTTAAATTCATATAAAAAAAACTTGTAATGGGTTGGACTTCTTTAAATTTCAATTATTATGTAATTTTCATACTTTTTTATAGGTGATTTTCATATGACTTTTCAAGTTTTTTGGATAGTTTTTGTGTTTTTAGCATTCTTAAGTCATTATGTATTTAAGTGGGAAATAAATTTTAAGTGAAAAATAATGGGATAATAGGCAAATTAGTGGGAAACCAAGGCTAATGAGAAATCAATGTTTTAGTGGAGTTTTAATGTTTTTGTTCTCAAGGCGTCCTGATGCAATCTTACCTAGTATGGACTTTAGTTAGGAAGATTAGAGGAAGACATGATAAGGATGGAGTCCATTAAAGATTTTAGGCTATAGTCTTGATTTAATTTTATTTGTAAATAATGTTACTAGTTTGTTAAATTAGGGGCGTGAGCTAATTTGCTAATTAGACCTTGTATTTTGACCATTTTTTTTGTTAGAATAAGAGATGTCATTAGTTATTATGTGGAGTGTGTGTAAAAGGGAGAAAAATCCTATTTTGAATGTTTAGTTTCACGACTATACTAATTGGCTTGTTTTTGCACTCATTTTTGCATTCATAAAACACTAGAATTCATAATATAATTTGAGTGATTTTTCTCTTGAGAGAAACTTTCCATTTGTTTTTGGAGAAAAACTTTATAGTGTTGGTTCTACTGACAGGTGGCAGTTAGGGTCAAGTTTCTTTTTCTTTCTTTACATGTTTTCAAGATGATCCGCATAGTAAATTAATCTCAAATTGTTTATTTTTTTGTTTCTTTGTCTTTAGCAAGTAATAATAGGTTCATCGGCGCTGGAATTAGCTCTAAATTGCGATCTCCAAAGTTAAAAACATACTAGTTTCCCAATAGAGGTATTGTCGACAAATGGGTAAAGTACCAATCTTTAACCTGAAACTTCTTTAGGAGGTGCAAAAAATTCATAACTAAGATCCATTTACGTTTAGATTTTATCTTGCTCACTAACTGTTTACATTTTTATTTCTTTGTGTTTAGAAAGTAATAACAGGATCATAGGCATTGGAATTGTTTCTAAAATGTGATCTCCAAAAGTAAAAATGCACTAGTTTTCTGGTAGTGGTATTGTCGGCAAACTAGTAACGTATCTCTGTTTGACTTGATATTTCTTCTGGAGGTATAGAAAATTCATAGATACAAGCCATTTGCGTTTATATATTATCTTGCTCACTAACAATTTGTGTTTTTGTTTCTTTGTGTTTAGCAAGTAATAACAGGTTCATAAGCATTGGAATTGGGTATGAATTATGATCTCCAAAGGTAAAAATGTACTAGTTTCCCAGTAGAGGTATTGTCGTCAAATCGGTAAAGTATCTCTATTTTACCTGAAACCTTTCTAGGATGTGCAGAAAATTCACAGATACAAGCCATTTTTGTTTCATTGTGTTTGGCAAGTAGTAACAGGTTGATAGGGACTAGAATTGGCTCTGAATCGTGATCTCCAAAGGTAAAAAAACGATAGTTTCCTAGCAGAGGTATTGTTGGAAAACTGATAATGTGTCTCTGTTTGACTTGAAACTTCTCTAGGAGGAGCAAAAAATTCATAGATACAAGTCATTTGTGTTTATATTTTATCTTTTTCACTAACAGTTTGTGTTTTTGTTTCCTTGTGTTTGATAATTAATAACAACTTCATAAGCTCTAGAATTGGCTTTGAATCGCGATCTCCAAAGGTAAAACTGCACCAGTTTCCCGGTAGAGGTATTGTCGGTAAACTAATAAATTATCTCTCTTTGACCAGACACTTTTATGGGAGGTATAGAAAATTCAAAGATATAAGTCGTTTGCCTTTAGATTTTATCTTACTCACTACCTGTTTGCATTTTTATTTCTTTGTGTTTAGTAAGTAATAACAAGTTCGTAGGTGCTTAAATTTTGCTCTAAATCACGATATCCAAAGGTAAAAACACACTAGTTTCCCGGTAGAGGTATGGTTGGCAAACTAGTAAAGAATCATTGTTTGACCTGAAAATTTGTAGATACAAGCCATTTGCATTTATATTTTATCTTGCCCATTAACTATTTGCATTTTTGTTTCCTTGTGTTTGGCAAGTAATAGCAAGTTCATATGTGTAACATCCCAAATTTATATATGCTATTTACACCATAAATTCTCTTAATAATTATTTAAATTACTATTATCTAGATTCCCAAATACTGAGATATAAAATTTTCATTACATTATACTCAATATTAGGAGCATACATTACAACACTTTTAAAGTTCAAAATAAAATATAACATAGTACACAAAATCTTAGCTTGCCCAACGAACCTCATTGCTTGGCGGGACCTAGGGTAGCTCGTCTAGCGACAGTTGTCACCCAATGAGGATCCTGTATGAGACTGTTCCAGTAATAGGGACTCCACTCGACGAAACACGTTGTTGGGTGAAAACCTATTTATTTCTAAACAGTGTGCAATTTGCTTTCGGCAAGACCTCTTGCTAGGAGCAAAACTACAAAATAGATTAGTAGAGGCTATAAGGCGAGACCTTCTGCCTTGCAAGGCCTTACATATAGAAAAACCTCTGATGCCAAAACCAACTAACAGTTGATATATAACTCTACATTCTTATAACATGCATATAATAATTCATTTATCTCTTTACACCATGTTCACACAACTTCTATATAAAACATAATTATCACATAAGCTTAACAACAATGCCTATGAATTCAAGTAATAATACTTCTATACAACTCTCTTATATACATATTCAACAATAAAATAACATCATATGAGACTTCCAGCCACAATCCAACATACTTCACTTCAGAGCATCCTTCCTCTCCACATCATCACTACTATCTGCTATCGTACTAAGCACGATCATCACAGTCATACAGAAAACATAAGCATTGCAATGGTAAGCTTACATAATACGCAATATACCATTCCATTAGTCATAAAGCATGAAAGTTACACAACATTTATATTTAGTACTATCAACACACATGATAGTAAACAACCAATCAATCACTCTTATGTTCCACCCAAATATAAGCACTCACAATAATCAATAATACTTATGTTCCACTTGAACATAAGCATTCATAACCAATCAATCACATTTATGATATACCTGAATATAACTATTAACAACATCAACTAATGCTTTCCGGAAAGACTAACAACATAGAATTCAAATACTAAGGTAGTGCCCATTTGACTTCCCCTACATTGGTATTTGGTATCTAACTGACTCATCTGATACCTAGTTAAAGTCTGCGCATATTCATCTGATACCCAACTGATGTCTCCCAAATCTAACATCTAGTTGTTATCTGACTATGTCTTGTTGGTGTATTATTGTTGTAACCAGGCCTAACACCATGTGCATTATCATCGTAACTAGGCCTAACACTGCATTGTTGCCATAATAAGGTCTAGCACCAGGATCACTTGCTTTGTTGGTGTATTATAGTTGTAACCAGGCCTAACACCAAATGCCTTATTGTCGTAACCAGGCCTAGCGCCACATCATCTCTGCAACAAAATTCATCAATACTCATTATTAATGAATTGCAAATTCCAACATTCAAATCACAATTTTAACATAACATCTCATAAGCATATATATATATATATATATATATATATATATATATATATATATATATATATCACCACAACATGGATCATAATGTAATCCATTAACAATCATTTGCTAAATTATGAAAACATGTGTCAACTTAACATCATCATTATCACTCAAAACATCAACATACATTTCATCACAATTTCAATTACCCAATCATCATCAACTATCCATTTATCATCGAAATAGTCCATCATCACCCAAATTATCAGTAAATATCAAATATCCTAAAAATCTTCAACAAATAACAATATCGTCAAAATCATCATTTTCACCATAGAAACAATTTGTCACAATAATCAAATTCAAACATTAATCACCTCAAACTATCAATTTCATATAACATCCAAATTCAGCTCAAAATGCTAAATCAACCATAACCTGTTATTATTAACACCCTTAAATCATAATATTTCAAAGTTAAACACTCCAAATTACAAATCAATTAATTCAATCACAACTCATTTCAAGAACAAAACCTAAATCCTTAATCTCCAAAAACACTCAATTTTGCGTAACACTCAAATCATAATCAAAAGCCCAATTTCTTAAAATCAACTACCTTCTCAGCTATTAAATCATAGTTTCTCAATTTAAAATCAAAGAATTGGCTTCTTTTACCTATTTCTCCCTTTAAAATATAACTCAAACAGAAAGGGAAGGATCGATCCGAAGAAATTCCCAGAATCTTGAACGGAAAACCTAAATTCAATAGGAACTTGAGAAAATTAGAATTTTCCTTTTTAACAGGAACAACATGATTGAAAACGATAAGAAGAAAGGTTCTTTGATTCATGATCAAACTTGCTTATAATAGTGATCACTCAGGAGCAAGAGCTATAGAAAAGATTGCGTCGAAATCTGTCAACGTATTGTTGGTATGCAAACAACCGAAGAGTGACGATTAGAGAGAACTGAACGAAGGGAAAGAAGAAGAATCAGGAGAAAAGTAGAGGGAAGTATTTTATATATATATATATATATATATATATATATATATATCATAGAGGTGTATTTAGTATTACTAAAGGAAACCCCTTCTAATAATGGACATTCCGAAAACTTCTTGAAACTCAACTAAAACCTTTCGAAACAAAAGAATAATAATTATTTCTCACCTTTTCACCCTATATTATCAACCGAATATGACCACAAAAAATTAACATAATAATAAACTCATCACACCTCAATTCAATTAATAATTTAAGTAAAAACTTAAATTCAATTCCTGATAATATTTATTTCCTTTCCACTAATAATCTATTAATTAAACCCGTCCTTACAATAGGTGTAGGAATTGGTTCTGAATCACGACCTACAAAGGTAAAAAATGCACTAGTTTCTCGGTAGAGACATTGTCAGCAAACTAGTAAAGTATCTCTGTTTGACCTGAAACTTCTCTATTAGGTGCAAAAAATTCATAGATACAAACGATTTCTGTTTAGATTTTATCTTGGTCACTATCTGTTTCCATTTTTCTTTCTTTATATTTGGCAAGTACTAACATGTTCATAGGCATTGGAATTGGCTCTGAGTCGCAATTTCGAAATGTAGAAACACACTAGCTTCCCGATAGAGGTATTGTTAGCAAACTAGTAAAGTATCTTTGTTTGACCCAAAACTTATCTGGAAGGTGCAGAAAATTCATAGATACAAGTCATTTGCATTTAGATTTTATCTTGCTCACTAACTATTTGCTTTTTTATTTCTTTATGTTTAGCAAGTAATAGAAGATTCATAGGCATTGGAATTGGCTCTAAATTGCGATCTCCAAAGGTAAAAATGCACTAGTTTCCCAATAGAGGTATTGTCAACAAACTGATAAAGTATCTCTGTTTGACCTGAAGCTTCTTTGGGAGGTGCACAGAATTCATAGATAGAAGTCATTTGCATTTAGATTTTATCTTGCTAAGTTGTAGTGTGATAGTCACAACATTGGTCTATTTAGCACTAATGGGAGAGGTTCATTCAAACATAGTGTGACATGCAGAGTTATAATATATAATTTTTTAAAAAAATAAATTGTTATATTTAGTGGAAATTGAATTACTATATCCATACTAGAAAATTTAAATTATCTAAACAAAGTATTTGAAAATTTGAAGTCATTTAAGTTGAAAGCATTAAAATACAATTTCTAAAATTCTCTATTTCAAAATCAAGCTTAGAGTTTGTAAAATGGCTTAATCTAAGTTGTTAACTTTTAAACAATGAAAAAATTATGTTATTTTCTCTAAAAGGGACTAAATTGAAAAAGCTTCTCAATTAACCTATATTAAAAAATAGACTAAATGTTAATTTTCGTACATTGATTTTTAAAAGTTTCATCAAGATACTTTAGGTTTTCAAAAAAATAATTTTAATTCATTCTTTATATTTTGTTAGTTTTAGATAACTTTAAAATTTTGAAATGATTAAATTAAAATAATTGCAACTGAAAATGTTATTATCTTTATTAAATCTTATTATGTAAGCCTGGATTAACTTTTGCAAAGAAGATCAGCAAAGGAGGAGAAGGAGAACTCAGTGAAGGAGTGAAAGCTTATGCTCAATGTGCAGGAACATTTCTAGCGCCCATTGTGAGGCTGAGTAAGTAATACCTTTCAGCCTTAAAGAGAAGACTGAGAAGGCAAGAAGATGGTGCGAACAAGGAGCAATGCCGAGACTTCACGCGATCCCTCGCAGGAAGACCCAACACCTGGAACAGCTAAGGAGGATATGTTGTTGGAAGCTTTCTAGTAGATGCAGAGATCACATAGGGGATGACCCTATGGTGATAAGTGTGGAAATTGCCAACTTCATAGTCTGAAAGACATTGGTGGATCAGGGAAGCTATGCTGACATCCTATATTGGAACATCTTTAAGCAGTTAGAAATCCCAGAGGAAGAATTGATGTTGTATAATGAACCTTGGTCGTATTTTCTGGGGAAAGGATTAGCACCCAAGGATGCATTGATTTGTTCACCAAGTTTGGATTGGAAGGCGAGGGGGAGAGAATTATCAAAGTAAGATATATTGTGACGCACACCAACACTTTGTACAACATTTGTTGGACCGTTCCTCATTAAACATATTCGGGGCCATTATGTCTACCCTTTACTATGAAGTTCCCGTCGGCAGATGGAAGAATAGTCATGGTGCATGCTGACTAGCACACGATCCATGAGTGTTATGTTGGTTGCAAGGGGGAATCTAGAAGGGGGGAAGGGGTTGAATAAATTCTAAAATATTTTCACAAACTTTTCTATTCAAAAAGTAATATCAAAGTTCTAAAAAATCTCCCTTTTAAAGAAATTTACAAAATCTACCTTTAATGTTTTCAAAATGGGTTTTCAAATAAAGTTTGAAACAATGTGTAAGATTCAACTCTTTCTAAGATTTGAACACCAAGCTTGACCAAAACAATTCCTTCAATAATAATTTTCAAATAAGACTTAGTTAAACCACAATATGAATTTCAAACCCAATCTTTTACAACCTAAAATAATGGGTAATGAAAATACAATATCAAGATTCAATGATTCAATTAAAGATTCAATCACCCAATCACAATTTCAATTATACAATGCCAACAAATCAATTTTGCTTCAAATAAAGTTGCAGCTGTAAAAACCCACTTGCAAAACAATCAAGAAACCAATTCAATCAGTAACAAAGAGTTTAGGGAAAAAGAGAATTTGCACAATTTTTTATACTAGTTCGGTCAACCTGTCTACATCCAGTTTCCAAACTTAGTCTTCCGCCAATCTACTTTTCTCTAAAAATCTAATACATTAATGCACTCCCTTGGGCCTTCTTCACCAAGGTCCTTTCTCAAAGAAGATGGAGGATGAAGAGGCTAGGGATGGGGGTGGGAGACGTCATTTCCTCCAAAGGAGAAAAATAAGTCAAAATTTTTTAAGTTTGCCATAAGGGAGAGAACCCTTGATAAAAATTCTCAAAGAGTATAATTCTCATTCATTCAAGTGTGAGGTTACAAGAGAGTGAGAGGAGTATATATAGCCCAATGGGAAGGCTAGACACATAAACTATGCAATGTGGGACTTTGGGCCTAATTAGGATTAAAGCAATTAACCCTCACTTAGGCCGACTAATCCTAGCACCTAACTCTAACCTAGGAGGGGTGAAAAAGCCCCCTAACTAAGCTTACCTTCTCTCACTAACTAATAACACTTCTTCTTCCTAATTACAAAGTAAATGGCCGAAATACATGGTCCAAAAAGAAATTAAAAGCTAATTAATATTTACAAGGGGGAATCTATAGACTATGGCCTAAGATCTATATTTCCATCATGAACTGAGGTCTTGATGATTCCTTCGGAATAGGTCCTCTTTTATCCTCCTAGTCATCACCCTAGTGATGGGGCCCTTGGAAGGTAGGATTGCATCATCTCCTGCCCCCTCGAAAGGATTTAACCTCAAATTGGAAGAGTCGTCCTTTTCCTCGTCAGCACCTACAAATAAAGTGAGATCACAAACATTAAAGGTCATGCTAACACCAATTTCTCGGGAAGGTTTAACTTATATGCGTTGTTGTTTATCTTCTCAAGGATTTGGAAAGGACCATCTCCTCTAAGGATAAGTTTAGATTTCCTTTTAGAAGGAAAACGATCCTTTCTTAGGTGAAATCAAACCCAATCTCCTTTTTCGAAGATGACTTTCTTCCTCCCCTTGTTGCTAGATGAAAGCATACCCCTTAGATTGGTTTTCAATATTGGTTTTGACTTTCTCATGCAATTTTTTAACAAAATCCTCTCTAGCTTCCCCTTCTTTATAAAAAAGACGGGTATTAGGAAGTGACAACAAGTCTAAAGGTGTGAAAAGATTAAAACCATATACTACCTCAAAAAGGGAGTGCTTAGTAGTCCTATGAACCACTCTATTGCATGTGAATTCAACATAGGGATGGTACTCATCCCAAGAATTGTGGTTGCCTTTTAAGATTATCTTCAACATAGTAAATAAGGATCTATTCACCACTTTGGTTTTTCCATCTGCTTAAGAATGACAAGTGGTAGAAAAAAAGAGTTTAGCTCATAGTCTTGCCCAAAGAGTTTTTCAAAAATGGCTAAGGAACTTAACATCCCTATTTATGGTTGAGGGTATCCCATGCAAACGGACAACCTCTCGAAAGAAAAGTCTTGTGATGTGACTCGCGTCATCCACTTTGTGGCAGGAAATGAAATGGGCCATTTTGCTAAAGTGGGCCATTCATTTATTAAAATTTTAATATATTATAAAATAATTTTAAATTACTTGATGAAAAATATTAAATTTACTTTAATATTTATTTTGTAAATCATAATATTATCACAGAGTAAATCATGTTTGATTAATATTTGTTGATTAATATTTTCCTATGCTAGCATGTTTGATTAATATTTGTTGATTAATATTTTCCTATGCTAGCATTACTAATATATCATGACTAGGATTAGTCTCAACCCAATGATTTGGAAGATACTGACTTGTTATTTTTTATCCAAGATAAAAAAATATAAACAAATAATAAATATATTAAAAATCATTTATTAAATATATTTTTATGGCAAAATAATTTTAAATTAATTACTCAATAATTCATAAGTTAAATTAGTCTTAACTTTTATTAAAAAAACCACATATATCATTCATAAACATGATCATCAATTATAAAGGATTTTTGTGTGATTAAAATATTTCTAATTGAAAGACTCACCCATGGATAATTTATTATTAAAAAAATAATACATTAAGTTTATGTTTAATAATTTATATATGAAATTTTATTTACTGATATATATGAAAATTTTATTTACTGACATTTATATAGTAATGTTAATTACTTTTTATAATTATATGATACATATATCAAAATTAATTTAATAAGATATTTTATGACAAAAATATTTTTAAATTAATTACTAAATAATATCAGATTAAATTTTTAATTTTTTATGTTAAACACTATAAGTATTATTTATGGGAGACTATTAACACTATTATTTATAAAACCTTTGTTAGCATAAAACAATTATATGATAAAAATCACAAGCATGACAATTTTACTCAATTACGATTTAACTTTTTCATTAAAGATAGTCTAAAAAATTATTTAAAGTTAAATATGTTTTAATCTCTATTTTTTGTTTGTAACAAAGAAAATACATAAAGTTAGAGAAAATGAAAATAAGACAAGTATGTCAGATTTAAAGAATTTAAGGAAGAAAATAATTAAAATGGTAGAACTCACTTTATCATGGTTATCAAATTCTTAGTTAACTGACTAAATCTTATGAATTTACGAGCTTACTTATTCCTTTCAAGTTAATTCATGTATAAACTATCTTTTTAATAAAGTATGAGTAAACTTTGTAGATTCTATACAAATTTTGTAGACTCTCAAGTTTACTACCGAGTTACTAAGTCAACAAAGTGTATTATTTCTTACGTGTTTAAGATTCAACATACTTTCATTAAGTGTGTCGTTCTTGAATTGAAGAACATTCATTTCTAAAAAAAATATACCTTTATTTTCCAACAACACTAAACATTAATTAGAATGTTCTACCATTTTTATCACATTTGCAATTTATTACTTAATAGTGATGGATTACTAAACTTAGTTGTTTAAGTATTGTGAAATTTATGATTTATTATTTTGATTTATTATGTTATTGAAATGTTTTGTTGTATGTTATTTATAAATATTTTCTTATTATTTTATATAAAATATTTTTTTATAAATCGGTGAGTGGAGTTTATGAAAAACTCTCATAAATCTATGCAGACTATCGAGTTTGATAACTTTCTACTATACTATTTCACATTTGGTTCTCTATCTATCTCCATCACAAAAATTACAAGATTTTATATTGTTTCTTTATTCTCTAATTATTTTTCTAATATTTTCATCTTTTCAATTTCTATCATATAAATCAAACAAAGCCTAAAGTTTCTAAAGTATGATTTAGATTTTTAGTCTTTTAATTTTTATTCTCTTTAATTCTAAAATGCATCTTTTTTATTTTGTAAATATTTTTAATAATAAATATTTCAATTAAGTAATTCGTGCATACAGATAAATTCTATGTTATTTATTATATAATTATATAAAAAATAGGGGATAATTCCTTCCTCACCACCCCAATCACTTAATAATTTTATGTTCGTTTTTTGGTAATTTTGTGTGCTCTCCTCTTCTTTTGTCCACACATCTCACCATACCAAAAGGAATATTAAAATGAGAAAAATTGAAAGAATGTAATTAATTGTTTGATTTAAGGAAATTTTTTATTCTTATTTTTATATTTAAAAATAATTTTTAATTTTTATATTTTCAATATTCAGAATATATGTTTATTTTAACTTGATTTTTCATTTTTATGAAAATAAAATATTTAATTGGATTAATTTTAAGAAAAAGAAGTTATAGAAGATTTTACGTATTTAATTTTGATTTTTTAAAATTGTAATAGAGTATATTTTTATTATTAGTTTTTAATTTTTAGAAGTTAATAAAATAGAATATATGTTTATTTTTAACATCCACATTTTATTTTAACTTGATTTTTTTTAAAATAAAAATATTTAATTTAATTAATTTTAAGAAAAAATTAAAAAATATTTTATGTGTGTAATTTTAAGAGATTTTTTTTTCTAAATTGTAATCAAGTATATTTTTATTATTTCTGTTTTTTAAAAGTTAATAAAATAAAATATTCAAAACAAACATAGTTTTTTTTTTTTAGGAGTTAATTGTTTTCATTTTGAGTAAATCATACATTCTTTTCTCTTTGAGATTTGCCATCACTCTTCTATTTTATTTTATTGTACTTTTATTACTTTGACACCTTTAAAATTTACACAAAAATAATATTATACCAACTTTTTTAAGCTAAAAATAATGTAAAAAACAAATTGAATAAAGACAAATTTAAAGTATATATAATTTAATATTTCTTTTTCATTTCACTTTATGTTTAGTTAAAGAAATAACATATCTATTCCTGTTTTGTTTTTCTTTTCTGTTTTTTTTCCTTCTACTTTTATTCCCTTCCAAACACAGTGAATTAGCGAGAAGTCATGCTTACCCGAAATCTTACAATGTTGTCGATCTGCTTTAGATATGTAAAAAGTTTATAGAATTAGAAAAAAAAAATCAATCTTATCTGTTGGAGTATAATAAAAGAATTCAGCTGTTTCGTTTTTACAATTTCAGTTTTTTACAGAGAAAATTCTTTAATTTATTTTACTTTCATTTCTTTGACACTTATCAAGTTTTACTTTCATTACATCAACTATCTCTTTTTGGACAAAAAAAAATAAATTATACCAACATCCATAACTGTTTAATAAATTTATCTATTAAAATATAATTGAATATATAAAATGAAAGAAAAATATAACAAACTCATATAAAAATATTAAAAATAAAATTTAAAAATATCAAAAGACAAAAAATAAATAAACAAAAAAAATTAAAGGTAAAAAATGTTTATAACTAAAATAATGCTTAAAAAGACTTGTTTACAAACTATTAAAAACCACGTAAAAATTAATTAAAATATCTTACCAAACGTAGCTTAAGTAAAAATAATTTTTAAATAATTAAATAAAATTAATTATTTAAAATATTTTTAACAAATCTTATAAATAATTTTTATATATAATCGATTATTAAAATAATTGGGTCTTATATTTTTTTTTTAAAAATACATCAATAATTTCCACTGAGATTTTTCTTAACAACCAAAAAAGCCCTTACATTGTTGTCGATCTGCTTTTTCTTAACAACCAAAAGTCCCTTTGTGTCTCTATTGACCTTATTAAATAAATGGATGGAATCCAATGCCATTCTAGTATCAGACTAGAACATGACCCACCTATAAACCCTGCAACTCTATCATATTTTTTTTTCTCTTAGAAGTGCAGTTTGAAGATTTGGAGTATAAAAGATCACAAGAAAGAACCAAGCACATTCTTCTTTCTTTTATTTTTTCTTTTTTTATAAGATACCAAGCAAGTGTGTGGACCACTAAAATTGTCTTGTTTAGTGGAGAGAAAAAACATTTATATATTGTCATTATAAAAGTTTTATATAGATGATTAATCATAATTTTTTATATGATAATTATATTAATTTTATTGATTAATATTTTAAAAATTAAATAAATAAAAGTTGTAATTAATCATTAGTATAAATTTTTTTTTACTAATAATGTATAGATATTAAAGTTTATAATATATAATAAAAAAAAGTTTAATTAATATACATTCAGTGTAGAGATTTTTTATATTGACATTCAGTTACAACTTTTTTTTTATGATAAATTAGTTGATTTTATTCTTTAGTATTTTAAAAACTACATAAATAAAACTTCATGATTGAAGATAAGTAACCAATTAAACTCATAAATACAGAAGTTAAATTATAATTTTAAAATTACATAACTTAGGTCTCATTGAAATTTAATAGTCTACAAACTTATTGTAATTAAATGATACCTAAAAATTTAATGTTTACTTACACGGCCATGAAAACCTTGAAGAATAAAAAACTCTGTAAAAATCATTGAGATTTGTGATATAAGAACACGTTTGTGGTCGATTCATTTCCAGCGCAAAAACGATTGGTAAATCGATGTAAATTTTTGTTGTCGATTCAAAATATTTTATCATTAACATACCACTATGAAATCATGTATTATAATTTATAAGAATAAACATTGACAAAGACTATGACCATCGACTAGAGTGTTCGAGTAGATTCAATTAATGATTGTTAATACTGAAGATGTTTGGGATTGGTCTTGAATTTAAAATTAGTTTGAATTATACTAAATAAAATAAAATAAGTATTATATATTTTGATTTAGTTTAGATTAATTATAAAATTTAAATTAAAGTAAATAATCAATATTTTTCTATTGTTGTTCATTTTGGCTTGATTTTATTGTTTAAAATTTTTATTTCTAATTATTAAAAATGTATTGAAAAATTTTATTTTTAAATTTATATAAAATTTTATTTAATCTCAAAAAATTATATAAAAATAATAACAATTAAAATTAATACAAACATCCATTTAAATATTACATATTTCTTGTATCTAAATAAAATTAAATTAAATAATCTTACTAAAATATTAATTTACCATCTAATTAATATATATATATATATATATATATATTAAGACATATATTACTTAAAAAGAATCAATTAAAGATTAATTCACTGACTAATACATATATGAATTAGATAGTCTTGTTAAAATATTAAGTCACTAATAAATATATATATATATATATATATATATATATATATATATATATATATATATATATATATATATATATATATATATATACAGAGAAACTTTGAAGGTAACACGTGATTGTAATTTTTTAGTGGATTTATTAAAACAACTTAGTTTCACACAATTTCTCGCAAACCACAAACAAAAATTGGTTTCAAAATTATAAAAAGTAAATAATTTTAAATTAAATTTATTTGTTGGGATTTTCTATTTTTTCGATTTTCAAGCAGGTTTAATTTAGTTTTAAACATCTAATTAACGCACTTTATTCTCTGTATTTACCACACTTTAAAAATTCCAATCCCAAAAAATTACATGTGTCTTTTCGTAAAATTTTTCTGCAGCGCATGTTCCATAAGAAATAACAGTTCTAAAAAACATATAATAATTAATATATTGTAAGTGTGTTAGTAAAAGTGAAAAGTAGATTGTTTTAATAATATTTTATAATCCATTATAATCAAAATCAATTTTTATAGTTGAAAACCAGTTTAAAAATAATTAATCTTATTTAGATGTAATGAAAAATCAATTTTATACAGTTAAAAAATTAAAAATAAATGTTAAAAATAATCATAAATTATAAAATTTTAGCATTTTATAAATAGTTTATTTTTTAAAGAAATTTTTTTCTAAATTTAAACTAAATTCTCAAATATAGTCATTCCCACCTGCTTTAATATATTGAAATTAAAATGAGTAACTTAAATTAATAACATTCAAGATTTACTCAATCATATTGTTCTAAATTCATATGAATTTGTCTTCCAAAGTAAGAAGCATAACAATATCATCCTAACACAAGACTTCCAAATCATATGATTCCTTTCTTCTTTGTTTGAGATGAAAAAAAGTAAAACAAAAATCAGGTCATTTCCTTCTATCTAGTACAAGGTCATGAACCAAACTACAAGAAACAAATTGAGAACTAAATTCATTTCCCCTCTTAAGTGAAACAAGACTTTCCATGTATCTAGCACCTCTTAACCACCCTTTCTTTCCATAAACCTCAAGATCCTTTATTTCTTCAGACTCAGATTCACACTCACACCACACTAATCCATCATTGCTACTGCTCCAAAGAAATTGATTCCTCCCATAAAACCCCACAAGCCTTGAAATGCCTTCTATGGGTCCAACACTGTATTGCTTCACCCAAGACCCTTCATCCCAATAATCTTTCATTATCCACACATCAAAAGACTTCTCTTCTCCCTTCACAGGGTACACAACAACACCAATTGTAGCACATTCATTAAAGGGTGCTAGAGTTGCAAATTCTTCTTCTGCAGAACAACTTATTCTTGGCACCTTAATCTTCCTGAAGGATTCATTAACCATGTCAAATGCTAGAACAACATTTTCTTTTGTACCAAACTCACCAACATAGCCCCACCAGTGACAACAATTGTTCACATAAGTGTAAACAGAAGAAGAACCCGAAATTTCAATTGGAAGTGGGAGAGCAGCATCAAGTTTTCTCCAAGAGTTTGAATTGAGGCTATACAACTCAGCTTTCCAATACCCATCTTTTCTTTCATCTGTTTCTTTCAACCAAAGGTCCCTCATTGCAACAACTTTGTAATCATTGGTTTTGCAATCAAAGCCAAACCCAGCATAATCAGTCAAAGAATAATAAGCTTCATTGCCACTACTAAAATGAAATTCAGGCAAAGCCTTGCATTGTCCCAAAGAAGGGTTCAACAACACATTAGGATTGCCTTCTAGGAAGTATATGCCATTGCAAGGACCCAATATTTCAGTCCAGTATTTGTGTTTAGAGTTGGGAGGGTTCAAAACATGAGAAGAAATGTTAACAACACTTTTGGGGTCATTGGCATTCCAAGAAAGAACAGAAATGTGAGTTTTAAGGTTAGAAATAGAGGTTCGGTGGATAACCAAGAGATGTTTATGCTTCTTTTGGCTTAGAAGATTGTTTTGGAAAACATAATAATTGGCTATGAAATGAGGATGGGTTAATAGATGAAACCAGGACTTACAAACACGTTTGCAATTCATCAAATCTTTCGAGGGCAACCTTGAGAGAATGTTTGATACCAATTCTTGTGGCAAGTATTGCTCCATGCTTAGCATCTCTGGCTTTGTTTCTTCAACTCTTGACATTGTTAATAGTGAAGTGTGAATTTTGAGTGGAAATGGAGAAGAGAAAAGATACATGGAAAGCTTGGTTATGATTCTGGTTGCTGTTTGCATAGCTTGGTGGTTCTGCTTGCTGTGTGTCTCAATGATTTTTTACAAAGGAAAGATAGAAAGCTTGGTTATGAGAAGATCTACTTTTAGTTATATAGGCCACTTTTGGGCACTTGTGAACATGCCAAAATTTTCTTAATCATGATTTATCATTGAAAGTGATCAACATATATTGCATTATAATTAGCTTTTAAAAAATAAGAAAAGACAAATAAGTGTTGACTAATAATGTAATATGTATTTTTATTTATTATTATTTTTTCAAAAATAACTTTTGAAACATTCTTGCAATTATTATTACCTTTATCTTCTTTCCAAACACATTTTTAAAATAGAGTCTCACTATCTTGTAGTTATGTCATCATTTAACAATTTTTTTTAATAAAAAAGACTATTTTCAAAAAATAAAATTTAAAATATTAAAAACATGAAAATTATTTAAATTAGGACCAAAATCAAAAGGCAAAAAATATTTTTGAGACTAAAAAGTTAACTAAGCTTTTTCTTAATTTATATTATTTTTTATTTTTGGTTTTTATACATTACAATTAAATATTTAAGTATTAAATTATTTTTAATATTTGATTACTTTACTCAATTTGGTCATAAGATTTTAAAAACTTCAATTAGGACTTCATTTTTTTTTTAAATCGCATAAATATGATCTTTTTTTATCCAAAGCAAGTAGGGATTATAATGAGTAGGGTCTTGTAGGGTACTATAGTACATGACCTCATATCCACTTTTAAAATGTGTACTCGTATCCAACTACATACCTGCATGGGTATGGTTATCGAAATCGCGATATGACTCATAAAATCGTACGATTTTACGAGTCTAGTGGCCCTTTTCGAGTCAAATCATGAGTAAACTCATTTTTTTAGTAAAATCGGGTAAAATAGTGTGAACTCGTAAAATTGTGAGGCGACTAGCAACGAGGAGCTTAGCGGTGAGGCGACTGGCGGCAAATGGTTTGAGGCGACTGATGAGCAACTAACAAGAAACGAACAAGTGAACAACAAGAGGTAATCTACTAATCATTACAAGAGGTTTATATTTAGTGTTGTTGGTGTAGTCTACCAACATTTTGGATGGTTACAGAGAAGAAATAACGAGAATTATTGACACATGCTTGGAAATGGATTAATTTTTGGAAAAATTGATTTCTCTAACATAGCAAATGACGCAATAGAGGGTTGAAATTAAGGTTCATTACATAAACATGGTGTTAGTCATCCTTTCAATATAGGTACACATTCAAATAGATTTTCATCTAATTATTAGCAAATTAAAAGCAAACTTTCGTCATGTTGCTTGTATTGCAATGAAATGGACGTTGATGTTCTACCAAACTTTATTTAATGTTATTTCCACTTGAATTACTATGTGATTTTAGTTTGGGTGTTATTCATGTATCTGGGTTTTTTACTCATTCAAATTATTTAATTCAAAAATTCATTTAAGAAGGATTCATGTCTTGAACTTTGACTTAAAATATGTTATTACTTATTATGATTTGGTTCAGTAGTAATTTAACAATGATTTGGATCTGGTAATTTGTTAGTAAACTAGTAATTTGAAGTAACTTGATTTGGTACTTGGTAGTAAATTATAATGTTTGGAGTGACACTAGAACTGGATCAAACTCATTTGATCCTAATGCAACAGTGGCAACCTCTTCAATTGCTAGATCTAGAAGTAAAAATGATACTGGAAATAGGTTAGATATTGGCTGGAAGCATGGAAATGATGTTCAAGGAAATGCAAAAAAGGTTAAATGTAATTATTGTTCAAAGATTATGAGCGGGGGTATTTCTAGATTCAAGCACCATCTTGCTGGAACTAGAGAGGATTGTGAACCTTGTGCTTCAGTTCCAGATAAATTCAAAGTTGGCATGATGAAAGTTATTGTAGAAATTAAGGAGACATCTAAAAAGAAAATAAGATTGGTTAGTATTGAAGAAGAAGAAGATATATAGTTTGAAGGGGTAGAGACAAATAACAGCCAATTACAAAGGATGTTTGCTTCTAGAGGAAGAGGAAAAAGTATTCAAGGTAGAGGTGACAGAGTCCAAGCCACCTTAAATCAAATGTATAAAAAAGGTGAGAAATAAAAAAGTTGATGATCAATATGCTGAATTTTGGTATACTAGTGTCATTCCATTCAATGTTATTAAAAATTCTACGTTTGCAAAATTGTGTGAGATAGAGAGATATGGAGTGGGTTATAAACCTCCATCTTATCATGAAATTAGAGACCCACTTTTGAAAAAAACGGTTAGAAAAACTGATGATATACTTCAAGAATTTAGAGATGAGTGAAAGAGAATTGGGTGCACAATTATGTCAGATGGGTGGACAGATAAAAAATAGCATTCAATTTCTAACTTTTTGGCAAATAGTCCAAAAGGGACTGTACTCCTTTATTCAGTAGATACTTAAGATATTTCAAAAACAGCTAATAAAGTATTCAAAATGTTGGATGATGCAGTGGAATTTGTTGGAGAGGAGAACGTAATCCAAGTGGTTATTGATAATGTTGCTAACTTCAAAGTATGGTGCAGAATTGTTGATGCAAAAACAACCGAATTTTTATTGGACCCTGTGTGTTGCACATTGCATTGTTTTGATTTTTGAAGATTTTGAGAAAAATTTGAATGTTCATCAAGTTACTATTCAGAAAGGAAGAAGGGTCACTACTTATATTTATGGTAGAACAATGTTAATTTCCATGATGAAGAAGTTCACAAAAGGAAGAGATTTGATTAGGCCTGGTATGACTAGATTTGCTACAGCTTATTAAGATTTTCTTCATGAATTAAAAGCATCATTGATGAGCATGTTTAGTTCTAAAGAATGGAAAGGAAGCAAGTTTGGAAAATCTCAAGAAGGGAGAAGAGTAGAAAATGTGGCTTTGGATAGTCAATTTTGGAATAATGTAATTACATGTCTTAAAGTTGTTGCCCCACTTATGGTGGTCCTTCGATTGGTGGATTCTGATGAAAAACTTGTCATGGGTTTCATTTATGATGAGATGGAAAAAGCCAAGAGAAGATAAAATACAACTTTAATAATGTTAGGAAAAGGTAAATGTGTTAAAATTATTTGTTTATTGGGAGAATTGTTATTTATCTATTTATTACTCTATTATTAATAGTGCATATTTTATTTTTGTGTAGCTATAAACCTATTTGTAAAATTATTAATGAGAGATGGGAACATCAGCTTCACAGGCCTTTGCATGCAGCTGCATATCTTCTAAATCCTCATTTGCATTATCAACCTACCTTTAAACATGATGCACCTGAGGTGAAAGAGGGGTTGCACATATGCATGAGAAAATTGGTGAATGATGTTGTAGAACGAAACAAAAATAATTTGCAACTTGTTGAGCTTCATTTTGCTAGAGGGTTTTTCTCTATGGAAGATGCCAAGGAGTCAAGGAAGGCTATGCAACCAGGAGAATGGTGGGAGATGTTTGGGGATGGAACTCCTGAGTTGAAGAGGTTTGCTATTCATGTCTTGAGTTTGACTTCTAATTCATCTGGTTGTAAGCGTAACTGGAGCTCATTTGAAATGGTAATTCAAGTTTATGAATTATGAAATTGAAGTTACGATTTTATTTGCATTAATGTTATTAATTTTATTTATTTAGTTTAAAAAATAACACATTTATTTTTAATTATAGGTTCATACAAAAAGAAGGAATCGTTTACTTCAAAAGACAATGAATGACTTGGTTTATGTTATGTATAACTTGAAGTTGAAGAGTAAGCAAATTAAAAAAAATATGACTCTTCCATTTGAAGAGATTGAGTCCGGCTATGAATGGATAACAGGAGATGGATATAATGATGAGATTGAGTTGGAGGATCCTCAAGGACAAACTCCAGGTGATGGTCAAAATGTTGAATTGGCTGGAGATGTTGGGGGAAGTTCAACTGATCCAATTGTTGATGTTTTTAATTTAGATGATTTAGTTTTGAGGGAACCTGATGATGATGATGCACAATCTGAAGAAGATAATTTTGAAGATGATGATGCACAGTCTGAAGAAGATAATTTTGAAGATGATGATGATTGTAATGATGATCTTGAAGATGGTGAAATTAGAGGATTGGACATGGTCATTTGAAGACATCTTTACATTTTTAGTTATTTAAATGTTATTACTTTAAGGACTTTGTTTGAAACTTTGTAGTTTCTTTGAGTATTTGACTATAGTTTTAACTTTTAAGGACTTTGGTATAATTTCAGTATTTGACTATGGAGTTTTAACTTTTAATGACGTATGTTTGAACTTATCACTTATGTTTGGAATTTGATGATATTATTATATATTTATATAATTATATTGTTAAAATGTTAAATTCATGATTATATATACAAATATACTATTTTTTTATGTGAAGTAAAATCTTACAAGTTTACGAGTCGAGTTTACAGGGCTCCGACAAATTTATGTAAACTCTCGATATTGATAACCTTACAGCATAAGTAGAAACTTTGATCTCATCCCCATACTATATATAAATATCCGCGCTTGAGACTCACTCACACTTTATTTATATATAAAAATAATACATTAATATCTTTTACACAGAAGTAAACATAATATGAACATAAAATTAAATATTAAACAAATATAAAATACTCCCTAAAATTTTATATGATTACATATATACCTATCTTATTTTGCATTAACATTAGATAACATTATAGTACTGTACTTGTATAAATTTTTGTGAGTCTAGACTCATCCTGTACTCAAACCCAATTTGCAGGTAATTACCCCTCTCATATAAGAGTATTTTTGTGAATACCCATAGAATTTAAGTTCATTTTATCATCTAAAAGCATTATTGTTTTAGTCAAATATTACACTTAATGATAGAAATATAATAAAAATATGCCAATATTGTTTATTTTTTCTTCACCCAAATCTTTTGTTTTCTTTTTCTACTTTTTCAAAGTATTAATATTTATTGTATTAATGTTTGTGGATAATAAATTAAATAATAATTTAAATTAAAATTAATCATAATAAATTTATTATTTAATTAATGCACAAAAAAATTAAGATGGCATGCACAAATAATGCACAATATTATTGGTATTATAGGAGTGATAGAATGAACTGAGTGTGAGTTAGACTTTAAATCCCCTCGCTTTATAATAGGAACTCGGGTCCATCCTAATATTTTGTGGGCAGATGGCAAAATAATATATAAGATCCTATGTATATTCAAATTTTAAATTCAACATCTATATAATTTCATAAAAATGAAAGTATTATTATTAATTTTGAATTAAAGAATGTCTTACATTTTTTTATCATTTCCATTTCTAGGATCATAACTATATGCACAATCAATTTTTCTTCATCAATTAGCTCATTTAAATCATTAACTCCATCATCGCTTGTGTAGGGTTTTTTTATTTATGTGATATAGTTAATCTTGGGAATAAAAAAGTGAAGATATTTGTTCAATTTGAAAACTATTTTTTGGAGATCCTCTTTATTTATGGGATTAGTGCTTCGGCACATGTGTGCTAGGTTGAGTATCAATCTTGATTTCTATATTATTTATGATTTTTTGAAATATTATAATAAATATTTAAATGCAGTTAGTTAATAATATTGTAAATTTAAATTATTTTAGTTATGATAGATATTATAATTATTATTTATGAGAAGCATTTTTTTTTTCAAGATCATTAAATTCTTTTTGCTGAAATTTTTATGCTAAAAATAATTTAAATATAATTAATTAATAATATCATATATTAAAATAATTTTAATTATGATAGAAACTACAAATATTGTTTATGAGGACAAAATCCTACTCAAAACTATTGATTTTTATGATTCAATGCAATTATTTTATAACTTCTTTGTGTTAAAATATTTATATTAAAAAAAATTAAATATATTTAGCTAATAATATTATAAATGAAATTAATTTTAATTATGATAAAGACTAGCTTATCAAAAACAAATTATGGTAGAGACTACAAATATTAGTCACAAGAAATAAATTCTACTTATGATAATTATTATAATTATAAATATTCAAATTTTTATAGAAAAAATTATTTTACCCATTATAAAACCAATTCAAAACCAATTTATTTTTTTAAAATTTATATTTAATAATTATAGCAAAAACTTTGTATTAAAATGTTTATTATTTATATTTAATTTATGGTTGTTTTAGGCTAATTAGAGATCTCAAATTTGAGTCATGAATAAACAACTGCTTTAAATACTAAGAGCTTGATTGGTTTGTTTTTGTTTTTTAGTTTTTTAAAAGAGTTTTGAAAAATAGTTTTCAAACACTGTTTTCGAGAAGAAAAGAAAAAAAAATACTTGTTTGGCAAATAATATTTTAAAACTATTTTGAAGATGTAAAAATAGAAAAATTTGTTAATGCTTATTAGAATTTCATTAATGAAAAGAAAAAAACAACATATTTTGATTGTATTTTGAGTTTTCAAAACAAAAACTGAGAACTGAAAAGCAAAACTACTTTTAGCTGTTCCAGTTTTTTAGTTTTTAAAAACTAAAAAACCAGAACTATTTTCGAAAACTGTTTTAAAAAAACACTACCCAAGCAAGTTTTTTAGTTTTTAAAAACTAAAATACTGAAAACAGTTTAATAAAACTGTTGTCAAACAAGCACTAAATATACTGATGAGGGTGTTTTTCGTTCACAGTAGTCCAGTCTTGCATGACTCAAACAGATTGTTCTCCTGGGAAAGTATCTGTAATTAAACAAAAAAATTATATTATCTTAAGTAACTTTTAATTTAAATTATAAGACATGACAATGCGTTAGAATAAGATTGGTCACTATAAAATTTAAAACTAAATTTTATAGTAAAATTTAAAATTATGTTTATTTAAGTTTACTAATATTATAAATTTTATGTCTTTCTAAAAATCGTTGTAAAATATCTTATGACTAATGTGCTTAACCATTCGGTAAATCCATACGTAGAATAAGTCATGTTTTAAAATATGAATTCTATTTTCTTAATTTACATTAGATAAATATTGTTTTAAAAAACGATTTTCACATTTTGAAAATTTTAAAACACGGTTATATATATATATATATATATATATTTGTATTAAATTAAAATTTACATTTTTAAAAATGAGAAACAAAAACTAAATGGAACTCATGATCCTAAACGTGACTAATTATGTCTAAATTTTTTTAGGAAACTTAGAAAATAAGTCATGTGACACACACTTTAGTTTTTTATTTTTTTAAAAGTATATATATATATATATATATATATAAAATAAAGAGAAGGGATCCACAAGATTAAGTTTAAAAGAATTACATTTCTTTCTTAAAATCTATTTTCTTAAAATTTAATGGTTGTGATGAAAATGAGTAACTAATTTCAGCCATTAAATTTTAAGAAAATGTATGGTTAAATAAAGACTAAGTCTTTTAAACATGCTCTTGAAGTAAATGGATCTCTCTTCCTATAAAAAAAGTTACATTTCAAAACATGATTTTTAGGGTTTTTTTTTTTTGTAAAAGGATTGGGTAGAGCACTCATCCAAAATTAATTGATAAAATTAGAAATCAACATATAACGTAAAATCAATCGAATAAATATAATACAAAGATTTTGACACATATGTAAACATAACATTCTCCTAAATTGTATACGGATCTAGCTTAGCGAAACCACTAGCCAACAGATTTGCTTCACGGGGGGAGAAAGTGAAATTACAATGAACTGTTTTCCCACTACTTCTGTAGATACGTTTCAAGATGGGATATAGCTCATGGTCAATTGTACATCCTTCCTCCAAGAGCTTGATGCTATTGAGGGAGTTGGATTCAATTGTTAGTGCCTCGAACCCATGCTCATAAGTCACCTTTAGCTTCAACAATAGCCCATAACATGATTTTTAGCAGAAGTCACGTTTTAAAACATGATTTTTATAATTTAAATTAAAAATGATTTAAAATATACTTATCTATAATTATTTTTTAAAACAATAATTTTTTTATTATTTTAAAGGACTTATATATTTTTTATCCTAATATATTAGTAAATTTTGTATTAAATCCATAAAAAATTTTATTTGTGTTTAGTTTCTAATAAATTTATTTTGTTGAGTCTTTAAGGCCTTATCTACACTAGTTTTTAAAATATTTCAAAGTATTTTAAAGTAATTTAGGTATATTTAGATAAGTTTCCCATAAGTTATTCTACCAGAAGAAAATACAAAGAAAAAAATTAAAAATGTAAAAGATATGGAACATCTTCAAAGGCTAATTCTCACATCTACATGTTGCTTATCAACTACATGAAAGTTGTAAAAGGACAAATAAGGGTATCATTAATCATTAGATCAACAATAAAGTATTTAAAATAATTATAATATATTTTAATAATATAAATTATTACATTTTTAAATTATAAATTATTATATATTTAAATTATAAATTTCTGTAGTTACATATTTAATTATAAATTTATGTAATTACATATTTAAATTATAAATAACGGTAATTATATATTTAAATTGTAATTACTATAATTAAATATAAAAATTTTATATTACATATTTAAATTATATTTTTTTATATTTATATATTTAAATTATAAATTACTATAATTACATTAATGAAAGAAAGAGAAATAGAGGAGAGATTAAGTAGAGAGAATTAGTAGGGAAATGTATTCGTTGCAGTCACACAAGTGACTATATAGAATCTCAACCACAATAATAAATTTTATAATAAAAAATAAAAAATATTAAAAATTTTAGTCGTTACATTGTGACTACATATTCCTACTACAGTCATAAATTGATTGCAGGAAATTTAGAGATCTGAATTAGTAAGGGAAATACATTAATTAATAAAGGGTAAAATTATAAAAAAAAAATAGTTAATAGTTGAAAATAGAAGATCTTTTAATAAAGTTACTTATTTTTTAAAAAACTACTTAGAGTATGTTTGGTTTGCCCTTTCAGCTAGTTGAAAGATAAAAAACTAGCTAAAATCTCCGTTTGGATAGCAAAAAGCTAAGGGCTTTTTTAGGAGCTACTAGCTTTTTCAAAAAAACTACTTCAAGTAGTTTTTCAAAAGATTTTCTATTTTCAGCTACTAGATGATTTTCTTTTACTATTTACCCTTCACTAATTAATGTATTATCTCTTGACTAATTTTCTCTCCTCAATAGATACAACCTCTCTTTCCATCATTTCTCTCTCCTTTATTAATTATAGTAATTTATAATTTAAATATATAATTATAAAAAATTATAATTTATATATGAAATTTAAATTTTATATATTTAATTAAGAAAATTATAATTTAAATATATAGCTATAGTAATTTATAATTAAATATGTAATTACATAAATTTATAATTTAAATATGTAATTATAGACATTTATAATTATAAAAATTTATAATTAATTATATATTAAAAGATGTTAGAATTATTTTAAGAGTTTAATTTATATACACTGTTAGGGTAAAAGATTACACTGACATTTAATCATGACTTTTCATTTTATGTGACTTTTAAAATAATAATGAGTAAAGTCAATAATTTTACCGTAAATGAAGGATTGTGATTGAATGTCAGTATAAAAATCTTTACACTGATAGTGTATACCAATTAAATTCTTATTTTAAATATTCATTGTTGATTTAATGATTGATGATGTCTTTATTTTTTCATTTTATAACTTTCAACTAATTGATCAGTTAGTTTTACCAAATAGTTTTACAACTAATTTTTAACTTTCAACTAACTTTAATTTTTTCGACTAACTTTCAGCTTTGAGCTAGTTTTCTAATTAATTTTACCCAACAAACTCTTATAATAAATTTTTTAAAACAACTAGTAAATTTTCCCGACGCACTCTAAATAAAATATGTGCAAATTATTATAAATTGTCGGAAGACTTAAACGTTCTTCCTTTGCGTATGGCGAAAGTCATGATATAGACTCTGACCTCTTTGTTTATCGTGTTTCATTTCCTTATTCAAATTTTTACACAGCTATTTTGTTAATGTGGTTCAAGTCTTTACCTTGTATTCACAATTTTAAATATCTTTACGGATTCTTAATTATTTCTACGTCTAAAGTTTTGTAACAAAAGTTTTTGAGACAAACTCGACAATTCCAAACCTTTCATGCCGTGACACAGCATCCCATTTATTTTAGAAAAATAATATATTAATAAAATAGTCTAATTTTTATCAGTAGACTTAAATTAATTTATTATTTATGTTTATTAAAATAAATTAAGAATTGAGATTATAAAATAAAAAAATAAATGTGGGTGTAAATAGTAAGAAATTTAAGTTTGAGTCTTATTTTAGAAACTCAACAAAAGTTCAAGTAAAATTAAGGGTATCAATGTTGCACTTAGTACACGTTCCTAACTTTTACGCTCGAGAGAAAGCTATAGACAGAACCTTGTCGAGACAGCTTGAGGAGCAGCATTAAGGGAGTTGAGGTCACACCCTTTGCAATCAAGGTCATCATTTAAGGTAAAGAGTTGATAAATTATTTCTCATGTGACATGTGTAGGGAATATTGATAGTAAAATGATCTTTAAACTCCAATAGGTTTTATGTATGTCATTGAAGGTTATGAACACCCGCAATGAGTGTTGATAATATGTTTTGTATGTAACTAATTGTGTGAATATATTGTTTGATTTAGTTATCATTATATTTCTTTGTATTCAAATAAAAAAAATTTTGCTTCTTCTAACTCCTTTGTATTTGGTATCCATGAATATAACTAATGAAGAGCTGTATTTTGTTGGATTGGTGGCTTTGAGGTATCCTTTCTTTTATACCCTAGAAATTAGTGTCCTGAACATAGGAAAAATCCTTGTTCGTATTAATTTATTGGACTATTGGAGTAGTGTCATTTTGTAGTTCCTTGTGATTAGTTGTAACAATTGATTTACTTGTAATGAGGTTATCATTGATTTATATATATTTTAGCTAGAGAATTGATTGAGAACTATTTGATTTAAATTTTATTATTTAGAGTGTATTTTGGAGGATTAAGGAAACCTTAGGAGAGAGAAACAACGAAAAATCATGGTGCATTTTTACTCTTAGCGTTTATGATCTTCCAACGAGAAAATCGATAGAGAAATGATGAAATTTTTGAGAAAGTGGTCTTCATAAAGGTTGTAGCCCCAGATGTTATCTAACTAATGTCATTGGTGGTACCCGAAAAAGATACCCAGAACTCAAGTTATTATCAAATTAATAACTAAAGTTTGAACTACCAAGATTAGGCACATTTTGTTGTCAATGTTCATGATCTTCCATTGAGAACAACCATAGAAATACGATGAAATTTGAGAAATTGGTTTTCATGAATGTTATAGTCTTTGATGCTATCTAACTAATGTCATTAGTTTCACCTTAAAACCATATAATTTCGGTGGTGAAAGTTTGATGTAGGAAACTTTTATATATATATATATATATATATATATATATATATATATATATTTCAATTATAATTTACTTTGGAATTAAAGTTATAAAAAAATTTCAGTTAGAAAATTAGAATAGCTAAATATAGTTTCTGTCTCTTTTTCTTTCTCGTTTTTCCTTTTCACTTTCTTTCTCTTCTCAGAAACTCTCCCATCACTCTAAATTTCTCTCCCTTTGCATGTGACACCTAGGAGTGTCAGATTTTAGGGTGGTTTCTACCATTGCTCCTGATTTTCTGAGAGTTGATCTCATAGGTAAGTTTAATTCTAATTTCTCGAATCTTTTACTATTCGTTTCTAGCTTGATTGTTCTCGTTGAAGGAACATTTCCTTAAAAACCTATTTCTTCTCTATTTAAAATTACTAGACAAACTATTTAAGTAAGGTTTTTCGCCCAGTGACGTGTCTTGCTTAACGAAATCCTTTTATTGGGATAGTCTGATGCAAGGTTCTTGATAGGTGTCGGTTGTCGCTGGGCAAGCTACTTAGGTCTTGGTTGGCGATTGGAGTCGCTTGGCAAGCTGAGGCAGTGTATATCATGATTTAGTTGTTTAAAGTTTTAGAAATACTAAATTTTGAATTGTACTAAACTAATGATTGTGTGCATAATTATTTCTCTTATGTATTTTGAGTAATAAATTATGTGAAAGTATATGTTTATTGGTAAGTAGCATCACAGAATATGATAGTATTTTTGGGATGTCAATAAATTTCTAGATATCACGTTTATACTTCACAAAGGTCATAGAGACTTACTAGAAAATGTGTAGGGAATGAAATCTTCAAAACATAGAAAATATTGTGGTGAGCTATGAATGTAATAATCCTATTTGTATATGTGAGAAAGTGAATATGTTCAATATTATGAATGATATTTTGGGCCATGAAAATCTGTGCTTTGTGTAATTTGTGTTAATGAGCATATTTGTGTTAAGAGTTAAGTCTAAGTTGTTGCTAAGTAGTGTGTGAACTCTGATTTGCTTGACCATTTGTGAAGTATAGACCTTTTTTACCATTGCTTAAGTCTTGTTTTTGCATAGCATGTATCTATATGTGTGATACGCTTTGCGAAAGTCCATGCATGCATTTATGTGTTTTAGGTCCCTTACAACTTGTGCCAACTTGAATTGGTGCCTAAGGTAGTTCTATGGCCCAAGGTGTGTTTTTGGTTCCCTTATGACTTGTGTTGACCTATAATGGGTGCCTAAAGTGGTTGTGAGCCTCAGTGTTTGGTGTGTCCCTTGTGGTTGCGTTGATCCAGAAGTAGATGTTTGTGGTGGTTGTGCTTCACCTTGTACACAATATATGCGATTTGTGCTAAGAGTATGATACCACATGCGTATAGCGTTAAGCGCATAAATCAGTCATGAATCAAGAGTCTTGTGTTATTATGTGTATGTGTTGTGATGTGCTTAGCTCTTGTGCTTTAATTGACTGTTCATTCTCTTTATATGTGCTTTAACATGCATGAGACGTATTTTCATCCCTTTGTTATTTGTTGTTGCATTTTGTTTGGTTAAACGTCACTTTCAGGTGTGCAAGATCTTGATGATATCGTATGTGATGAAACTTCAACTCTTTTTTTTTATCTTTTTCATTGGAATGCTTTGATTAGGTGTGACATCGGGTTAGAAAACATTAGTTAATAATTTTTCGTCATGTAGATAAATTATTCAATATTTCAATATGAGCTTTATCAATTAAGGATTTTGTAAAGCTCATTTCTAGAACCTAATATATTTACTTATATGCTACATTTTATAGTTTTAAAAAATAAGTGTATATTGTGAGATGTGAATTCTTTTACCAAAAATCTAGTATTTAAAGAAACAAATTTCTATATTATTTTGAAATTAAAGAATAAAGTGTTTGAAATATAATTGTGTGATTCATATCACATCTTCTCTTTCATTTATGTTATGCTTGACTCTAGAATGAAAATATGGAAGAGATTATGAAAATTAGGTAAGGTATTTAATAAGAGGAAAAAGTGAGAAATAATAAAAAAAAGTGGAATTCTATTTTTTTTTACATATTCTTTTTTTACTCTAATTATTTTTCTTCAATTTCTATCTTGCTTCAAACTAGTTGATTCTTCTCATTTTAAAAATACTTATTTATAGAAATAAATAAAGTTCTAATTTTAAAGAAAAATGCTCATTTACAAGAAAACAATTTCGTCACATTTACACAAAGGTGTATTTTAGGATATTATATTATATTACTTTTAAATTAATATTTACTTTTAAAAATCGTGCAATTCATGTTTGGTTTTTTTCTTAAAGTATATTTTTATTTATAAATAATATCTTTAAAATTTAAATAAATCTTAAAAATATCACAATATTTTTTAAATAATATCTTAAAGATTCAAAATAAATAAAAAAATTGTTTCCAACACAATAATAATAAAGTGAAAGTCAAACATGAAAACAAGTTGTGTTGGAAGTGAGTGCTGAAGTTTCCATTTTCAGTCGACATCAGTGTTGATGTCAGTTCTGAAAAGATTATAAAATCAGCCAATGTCCCAGACTCACAGAAACTGGTGTGAGATACCGGAGCATGTGGTGTGTGGTGTTGCATTTATTAGGAAACACAGGTTTCTTTACTTTCTTTTTTCTTAGAAATTTAATTTAATTATTTTTATTCATGATAGTGAATATTATATTTTCAACTTGATCCACAATCAAAATGGACAGTTAAATCTTAGATTATTTAGTTAAAAAATACATGTTCTTGTAATTATTAAAATCGCAAGTAATTTATGGAGAATGTATTTTTTTGTTATTTTAGCAGGTTGAAATGGTTTCAACTCTATTTGGATAGCAAAAATTTAGAAATTTTTTAAAGAACTTTTACCAGTTTTTTCAAAAAAACTACTTCAAGTAATTTTTTTTAAAAGATCTCTTATTTTAAACTACTAACTCATTTTATCTTTACATGTTTACCCTTTATTAATTAATATGTTATCCCCTATTAATTCTCTCTCCTCGAATGATACCATCTCTCTTTCGTTAATGTATATGTAATAATTTATAATTTAAATATATAATTATAAAAACCTTAATTTAAATATGTAATTTAAAATTTTATATTTAATTATAAAAAATTATAATTTAAATATATAATCATAGTAATTTATAATTTAACCATGTTATTACATAAATTTATAATTTAAATATATAATTATAAAAATTTATAATTTAAATACATAGTTATAACAATTTATAATTTAAATATATAATTAATTTATATTATTAAAATATGTTATAATTGTTTTAAATACCCCATTGTTGAATTAATGATTAATTATATCCTTATTTGTCATTTTACAACTTTCTATCACTTGATCAGCTAATTTTATCAAACACTTACAACTAGTTTTTCAGCTTTCAGCTAGCTTTTCAGTTTTCAGTTAGTTTTTCAACTTTCAACTAACTTTTCAGCTAGTTTTGCCAAACACATCCAAAATCATATGAATTTATAAGTCTCTCTTCTTATCACCGTGGAAAAAAATATCACCTTTCAGTGGAGCTATGAAATTATCAATAATATAGCCAAAGTTCATGGAGGTGTATCAGTATTTGGCAGAGTTGGTGAGGGTACAAAAGGGAATGATCTTTACATGGAAATGGAAGAATCTAGAGTAATTAATGAACAAAAATTGAAGAACCTAGCTCTAGTATATGGTCAAATGAAGGAACCTTCTAGTGCTCTTATGAGTCGATTTAACTACCCTAATTAATCGCACATGGAATTCGAAGGGTAGCTAAGTTGGAGTAGACTCAATGAAATTGGATAGACTTAGAGTAGGCTCATGAATAGACTCGTGAACAATCTTCCCAATGGTGCTTTTTTGTGCTAATTCTAATTTTGAGTGTTTTGACTCTAATTTGTTCTTATGCTTGAGAAGGATTTTGAACTGTTGAACATTCTACCTCTAAATTGTATATATTTGGAGTATTAGGAGTAATTTGAACTTCTTATATGGATTTGAACTTCTTATGTAATGTAAATTTAAATTTTTATATTATTATAAATATTTCTTAATGAGCTAAACTTTTACGAATTGAGTTTACTAACACTCACAAGTTTATACAAACTCTAGGTTAATAATTAAATAATATATTTAGTTACTAAAATAAATGCTAAAATATTAAAACAAGAAAATTATTTAATATTTTTAGTAGGAGTGTTAATAGATCATTTTGGTTCAGTTTTTGACAGAAAATAAATCTCAACTAATTAATTTTAATTGATTTGGTTAAATTTAAATTTTATATTTTTTTATGAGTTGTTTAATATTTTAGCATTTTCTTTCCTTGGTTTGGTTAAATCTGAAATAATTAATTTTAATTGGTTCAGTTAAATTATTTAATATTTTTAGTAAGGGTGTTCATGTATTAGTTTGATTGAATTTTTGACATAAAATAAATCTAATCTGATTAATTTTAATTGGATAAGTTAAATTTGGATTTTATATTTTTTTTTATAAACTAAACCAATGGTAATCGGACCTGTTTGTTTTAGTCACCTGACATCCAATAAAAAATAATTTTGTTTAACCATAAAAATAATAATTTTATTCCATAACTAACAATTTTAATGTGATAATTAAATTAACGGTTTCTCTGTACTGTATCTTAGAGCACATATTAATAATAATTAAAATCTAATTTTTAATGTATTTATGAGAGAGTGACTATATTTAAAGAACACTAAATATATTTTAATACTAATTTACTTTCATTTTTAATGGTATTTTTTTCACTTTTATCTTTACTTTTGCATTTTTTATATTATTATTTCAAAAAGAAAATAAATCTTTGAATATAATATTTCACTTAAAGTGTTAGGCACTATTTTATCCTTTAGTACTATTATATTTTACCATTTATTTGTTATGAAGTTAATCCTAATATTATAAAGAAACAAATAATATAAAAAAAATAAAATGAGAAAGACATTATATTAATATAACCTTAATAAACGTTGGTGACATTTCCTCCATTTTTAAATTATTTTTTCCCATCACGTTGAGACTCAAGTATCGACACAAATAGGAACAACACTTTCATGGCGGCATCATCTAACCAATCTCATGTAGGAGTGACAGCGGGTTAGAGTGGGTAAAGGTAGTGTTTACTCGTCCCGCCACAATATACCCTTACCCACTATACGCTTAAAACTTGTTGAGTACCCATTGCAAAAATACTCAGGTTTTTTTAAGAAAATATTATCTTTTACCTGAAATTTTATCAAACAAATAATTTATTTCTTAAAAAACCTAAAAATAAAATTATACTGATAAGTTTCTACAAGATTAATTAGATAAAAAAATAAATTAATATAATATATATACAAAATATAATATAAATAGAATATTCATTTTACATTACCAATATTTTTATAAAAGTATGATGAGCAACAACCCGAAGATGATGTCTCACAGTAAGCAGATAGACTAGGATATGATGATTATTAGAAGTTTAAGAGTTGAATTTATTTTCTAGTTTTCTAAAAGTTATTGAAAATTATGTTATAACTGTTGATTTTTTACCGCGATTTCTATTTATGTTTGTTAATTTTCTAGCATACATTCTTTTAAAGTCTGTTGATTTTATAGAAAGATTTGGTTGATGTTATTAAACTAAGTAATGATACTATTAAATTCAGATTGTGCAATGTTTGAATAGTTGTATAATCCTTATAAATAAATAATATTTATTATTCTATTGCATTTATATAGAAAATAATAATAATAATAATTTATTAATTTTCTAGAATAGATTCTTTTAATGTCTGTTGATAGTATTAAATTTATAGTATTAATTTAGGGTTTGGTTTAATAGTTTTATAGAAGGATTTGGTTGATGTTATTAAAATAAGTAATGATAGTATTAAATTTATATTGTGAAATGTTTTAATAGTTGTATAATATGGTATCTTACAAACAATTACTATTTTTTATTCTATTGGAATTTATATAGAAAATAATAATAACAATATCAATAATAATAATAATAATAAATAATAATAATAATAGATAACAATAATAATAATTTTCGATACGTGAGTCTCGGTGGAACGGTGAAAAATAACTTGAAGATCAAAAGAATCGTCATGAATGTTTGTTAAGGAAAACATTAGAAAAACCTTTCAAGTAAAAGATGGTCTGTGAAACCAAATTTTGAGTTCAGGAGTCAATTACGTATAAGGAATATATTAACACCTTAGAACATCCCTCATAAAAACAATTCTACCTTTAATTAAATGCGCAAAATTAAATAACTTTGAAAATACTTATTTCCGCCTTAAAATACAAAGATTATTGTTATTTATTGATTTTAACATTTTTACAAAAATCCTATTATTAAGAAATTTATTCTTTATGAAAATATTATGTTTTATGTTTTTGAGCTCGACAGGAGAAAACTTCTGATCCTACATATCTCCAATGCAATGGAGAATTAGAGCTTATCTATTTTTTGAGAAAATATTTGTGTTAATATTTTATGTTTGATTTTTTTTACTTTTGTTGAGACTTAAGATTTCTTGAACTGTCACAACTCGTGTATCTCAAATCTTGAAGTGGTCAGAGGTGTACACCCAAGCGGACTCACTTGACTGTCTTTTACCCTTAGGATTGTGTCCTAATCTTTATGAATTTTGCCTAGTAATTTATCTTTAGAAACGAGACTTAAGACAAAAAGTTGTCACAATTTATAACTTAGAATCTCAAGATGAACAAGATGTTACATCTAGTGAATCCTCTTATTTGGAAACTTATGAAATTTTATTGCAATCTTACTTTCAAAAACTTGTGAAATTTTAGTGATAACGAGATAGTTAAGCACTTTTGAAAAGGAAACTTGTGAAATTTTGTGATTTTGCATTTAAACAAAGCTAAAAATGAAAGAAGTGGACAATTTCAAGATAATGAAACATTATTCACGTGCATGATAATAAAATGACAAGGACTAAAGACGAAAGGATGACCATAAGTCTATTAGAAGATATGACATAAACAATATTGAGGAAAGAACCCATATTAGATGCAGCAAGTTGTGGGCGGTGGAGTAGAGCTAGTGGCTTTGATTGAATTTTGATTCTTTTTCTTAATTAATTTTTATTTGTATCAGTGTAACATCCCTATTTTTAATGATTAGATTATTACATGATTTGTTTGAATTTCAATTTAGAAATTAGAAATAGATAATATGAAATTATATCATCTTAGAATTTTAGTGATACATTATCAAATAGCAGTATAAAGTAGTAAAATAAAAATTATAGTATTGTTAAATTATAAAATAGAAAATTTCATAATTTATTGCAATTTTAAAAAATTTTCTGAAATAATTTTTTTTTTGAAAAATAAAATTCACTAAGCGAAATTTATTTACTTAGCGAAATGAGTTTCTTCACTATTAAGAATTGTTACTCGCTAAGCAAAATTTCATCTTTAAGCGATGTTAAAGTTTCTTCAATATTAAGAATTGTTACTCGCTAAGCAAAAATTTGTGGCTTAGCGATTTCTTTATATTTTATTCGCTTAGCGACCAAAATTCGTTCAACAAGTAGACCTAGATTTTGGCTATAAATAGGAAAAGTCATTTTCAAAATTGGAGGAAGAAAAACAGATTCTTGACCTTCGGATTAAGATCCATAGGTTCTTCACTGGTATTCTTTAAGGTAATGAGAGAGTGAAATTTATAAATTTTTGTGGTGTTAATATTAATAAACTTATATGTTTTTACTACTCTTATGATTATTATTACTTCTAATGTTTAGTTGATTGTTTAGTAACATTTAACTATATACGCTAACTTTTATTTCCTCCAGATAATATTTTTGGTCATTTTTTTATCTCCTCTAAATATTATTTCTGATCTTTTAATTACTACTTCCATATACTACTTTTGGTCCTTTAATTATTATTACCATATATTACTTTTTATCTTTTATTTATTACTTTTGTTTCTTTATTTTACTATTTCCAAATATTACTTTTGGTCTTTTATTTATTATCTCTGAATATTAAAATTTGATTCTTACTATTATTATTTAAATTATTTTCCAGATATTATAGTATGGTTCTCTATTATTATTTATCAATTGTTTTGTCATTCATGTTTTTAGAAGTTATATTTGGATCCTTTTATGCAAAACTACTTCATATTTATCTCATATAATACATTCTGGTTTATTGATATAATTTATTTCAAGTTTTGCTTTGAATATTGTGATAAATTTTGGTTTCCGTAAACTTGGTTTGTAAAAATCACTACTCTTAGATTGGTTAATAACTATCCTTTAACTTTATATATGTTCCAAAGGATTATTAGTTATATTTTGAATTTTATGGTAAAATATCTCTTATAAACATTCAAAGGATTTTGTGAAAGTTTAGTTAAGAAAATTTATTATAAATATGAAATCTCTTAAAATCATAAAAGACAATTCAAGTATACTTTGTGGTTGCAGTTTAATCTGATCTTTCACATCAGAAATATGTCTTTTAGTATTAAAATTATATTAAATACTCTATAGATATTATTAATTATTATTATTATTCATGAAAATAGAATTGGAGATGGGAACTTAATGTATTATCCTTTAATAATTTTTTTTAGTATGATTCATAAATGATTTTGTGAATGATGATTGAAATATAAGTACCATGTGATTTGTCGCCAAGCCTAGTGACCTTTGGGGACTGTGATGAGGTGTTGAGAGATGAACTTAGCAAAGTCGTAGGTTCTCTTATAAGAGTGTCATGCAGAGGCATGAGTGTCGTGGTTTGGGAAGTTATAGCTTGGTACACTGCGAAATGAAATGTGGGATCAGAATGGGTCCTAAGATAGTTTTAAATAAATGAATATTCAAGGTGATCTATGTTGGCACTTAGGCTGAGGATGTTCATCAAGTGGATGAATATTCAAGGTAGTCCATGTTGACACTTGAGATAGAATATCCATAGATTTAAAACCTTCCAAAATGCTCAAAGATTGATAGGTATATCTTTTTCGAGCTAAAAGAGTGCTTGTTTGTGTTTGTGAGGGGCAGAAGGCCCGATTGTATTTTGTGACGAGTAGAAGACCCGATTGGCAAATTGCTAGAGTATTGTGATTGACAGATACCCAGAACTTTGTGATGGGCAGATGATCTGATTTCTTGAGAAAATTATTGTACCAAACTAGGGAAAGATATACAGTTATCAATCACTTTCCAAACATATCTTTGATGATTGGGGTGAATCATCATGAATGGTTATGGATCCATATATAGAGTCGACTGAGATTGAGTTCAGTCATTGAAATGAGTATATTGATATTGAGTTATAGGTTAAACCTTAGGCCTAATTGTTTGTTAGATTTATTTAGATTAACATTAATGGTTTATAAAAATCTCACTTTTTTCATGTGTTTCTTTCATATATATGTTTATGGTATGAATATAAGATGAAACTGATAAGCAAGATGTGTAGAAGAGTTAAGAGGATTCACTCTGAGTGTGTTGTATTAAAAAAACGAATTACTTTTGATGTTTGAGTAATGTTAGATACGTAAGAGGTCCACTACTCTGAATTGATATTGTTTAGGGAGATCGAGTAGCGTTAACAATTAATGTATTTTATATTTTAAACATTTTAATAACAAGACTTTATAATACTACATTTGACTTAATATTTGTAAGAAGATTATAGTTCTTTATATAAGATCAAATTTAAAATCCCTTCCATTTTTATAAATACTTTTGGATTAAAATTAGAAGTGTTACAGTCTCTTTTTTGTATTTTTTTTATTTCATATCTTATTTTGCTGTTTTTGTTACAATCTCTTCATTCAAATAGGACAAAGAAATCCAAGCTCATCTCATTTCTGTGTTGTTTGCTTTTCACACTTTCATATTAAATACACTGCTCTAACATTTGGGTTGTGACTTTATTTTTTTAAACTCCTTTTATGCCAAGTGTACACCCATTTCGCTTTAAGACCCAAAAATATTTAATTTCTAGATCTTGTAAATACATCCTCCATGTTTGCAAAATAAGCCTTATTGCAATAAATAAACTATTTAGGGTTTTTGTTGTTTACACCTTCAACTTGCTAAGTAAATTCCTAATGACTTTTGGTCCACTAATATTTTGCATAAATTCATACTATTTTTTTTTTTGTTTTTTCTTTTCTGTATACTTATTTATATATATATATAGAGAGGTATATATTAAGAATTGGACAATAAAAACCTTATTTTAAGCACAAAATTAATATAAAAAATAACTAAAATTTGAACAAAATTAGATATCTATGATTAAAAATAAATACATTTAAACTTTAGATTTATTATAAGTCATGAAATATATCTAATATAGAAAGTTGATATCATCGTATATGTGAATTATCTTATCCAGAAGTCTCGAGTTTGAATAATAAGAAAGTAAATATGAACTCTACCATTTAAGAATTTTGTGGTTGAGGAGAGAAGCTCTAGAAAACCCTAGGGAGATAGTTACAAATTCTACAAGAGGAGTAAGAAGGGAATTTGGGCATAGTGGCTGGTTTCAGCAGTAAAAGGTGTAACCGCGCGTTATTTTATTAATTTTGTAAAACGATTTAACGTAAATTTAATAGCTTTTTAACTTTAAATTTAATAACTTGATACAACATTATTTCTTTAATTTAATTGTCATTTTTTATGAGCTAAATTATTATATATAAGCTATTTGATTGGTCAAAAGCTTTGCACAAACAAAGTCATGCAGGCCTTTTTTATAAATATTAATCTATTTTCGCTGCTGACACGTGGTCATTTTGTTACTTAAGAAAGTGCTCTACAACATAAGCCTTTTACTTAACATTTAAGTCTTGTGCCAAATTGTTTTATAAAAAATATAAATAAATATTATTAATAATATTAATAAAAATAATTAATATACATTAACATATCTAATATAATATTTATTTTACAAGTACATAATTCTGATAACAACTTAGTGCCTATTTTAATTTGATTCTGATAACAACTTAGTGCCTATTTTAATTTGTTTTACACAAAAAAACTATAAAAAAATAGTTATTTTTGTGTTTAAGTACACATTTATCATTTATTATAAACAACTTAATTTGAGCAACTATTATGATGAAAAAACGACGAGATCATTTAATATATTTAAAAAAATCTAGCTTAATTACAAAATATGAATAGTTGTAAATCTTTTAACATTATTTTCAATTTTTTTTTTCAATAATAGAATATATACTTTATGATATAAATCCAAAGGGGTTGGATTCATTTTGCGAATCTATCTTGGAAGGTAATAAGTTAACAAAACAATGAGAATTGGGTAAACAAAAAAATGAAAAAGATGAAAATGATTTAACGAAGAGATAGGTGACGCCACTTCCAAGGATGGAAGATAAGTCATCTGACGCCACAAGGGTGGTGATTTACCCTTGATAAGTCTAGGAGAACGCCACAAGAAAAAATTCCTTGATAAGTTCTAAAGAGAAATTCATCTGTCACAGAAGGGTAAAACTCAAATATAATTTCACTAATTCAATGGTTGTACTTTGAGTCCAATTCAACCCTTTCAAAATCATAACTCACAAAAGAAAGATTAAATACTCCATTATCAGGCAATTCTCACATATGATTAATTGCATGTTACATTTATTCCTAAATTAATAAAACGTTACAAAAAATGAAAAGTCATTGCATTCATATCATTCCCTCCTTCTTCGAAAAGATTCGTCCTCGAATCTATGACTTTATTTTCCTATCAATTTTATTCACTTATAATTTAAAATAAACAAAATAAACCTCCAAATGTAACTTATAAAAATTCATGCATCAAAGAAGTTATCTTTTTTGGTTTCCAAACCCAAACATTGGAATCAAGATGAAAATGGTTTAATGAAAAGATAGATGACGCCACTTCCAAATATGGAAGATAAGTCATATGACGCTACAAGGGTGGTGATTTACCCTTGATAAGTCTAGGAGAATGCCACAAGGAAAAATTCCTTAATAAGTTCTAAAGAGAAATTCATCTCTCACCAAAGGGTAAAACCCAAATATAATTTCACTAATTCAATAGTTGTCCTTGAGTACAATTCAACCCTGTTTATAGAACTAGGTGGCTGTTCAAAATCATAACTCCCAAAAGAAAAATTAAATACTTCATTATCACGAAATTATCACATATGATTAATTTAATTGCATGTTACATTAATTCCTAAATTAATAAAACGTTACAAAAAATGAAAAGTCATTGTCTTCGGCATTTACATCACTTTATTCTGAAACTTAAAATATCTTGAAACAACATGTACCAGTTAATCTACGCATTCAGTAACAATAGAATATTGATTTGATAAAATTAATATTAATATTAGAGTTTAATTGATATACAATGTCAATGGAAATGATTTTTACACTGGCATTCAATCATGACTTTTCATTTATGTGACTTTTAAAGTAATAATGAGTAAAGTCAACAAATTTATCATAAATAAAAGGTTGTGATTGCATGTAAGTGTAAAATTTTTTACACTGACAGTATATATCAATTACGTTCTTAATATTATATTAAAATTATATTATTATGAGTTTAATTGGTATACACTGTTAGTGTAATTTTTACACTTATATTCAATTATGAATTTTTATTTATGTGACCGACTTTTAAAATAATAACGAGTAAAGTCAACAACTTCACCCTATACAAAGAATATAAAAATATCAAGGGTGATATTGTCACAGTTTTTTAGAACCTATTTTTTCCCTGCGGTGGTTTGCAGTACAACTGTGCAAAACATACTGTGTAGGGTTCTGCCCATTCTAAAAAAGGAGTGGTCCGTGAGACTTCTGTGCACTCAAAATAGAAGATTTTATAAAATTTGGAACTAGATATTTTCATCTTGAAATATAAGATTTAAAAATGGGAAATTTTATAAATTAAATATCAAAATTGTAAATTATAAAAAATAAAAATAGATTTTAATAAAAATAATAAATAAGTTTAACACATATATTATTAATATAAAAAAAATTTATATTAATGTTCAATCACAATTCTTTATTTAGTCGACTTTTAAAGTAATGATTGATAAACTAACAAATTTATCATAAATAAAAAATTATAATAAATGTCAGTATAAAACTTTTAAGATGATAATTTGTAAGTGTTTTTCTCATAATAAATTGTCTATGTAAAATATTACAATCTAATCCCTCATTTATATCACTTTTAATTAATTTCTTTTTTAGTAAATATGATATGATACAAAATGATAATATAATTATTCTATATCAATCTAATTTTTGCTATACCATTTATCATGTTTCTTATCTTATTATACTAAATTAGTTTAGTAATTATTTTGGTGAGGAGAGTTTAATTAGAAAGTAACATGATGTAATATATTTACTATTAGAATAGCCATTATATATGTATACACTATATAAATTATTTAATATTGTATGTTAAATATTATTTGTATACCACATGTTATATTAAAATATACATAATAATGTGAAAAAAACCATAAAGAATTATATATATATATATATATATATATTATAATATGACATATTATATAATATAATATAATTATAAGTAAAATATATTATAATATGATGGATCATAACATCAGGATTTTGCATAATTTGTAAAATAAATTAAATTCGATTTTTAGAATTAGAAAATCATGCAATTTTAATTTATGAAATAGTAACTGTCATTTGAGCCTAGTTTATATTTTATCCTATCCTTATCTAAATTGTTATCTTATGCACAACCATTCACCAACTTATCTTACCTATCTTACTATGCTCTTCTTATTATAACAAACAACTTAAACTTATGATATCTAGTATTCTAGAAAGCTATTGGAGAGAAGTTGTTGAAAATGATAAATTATTATGTGATTTGCAAATCACTACATCAATGTACTTATCAATAATAATTTATTTTTTTATTATAATTAATTACAAATATAGTTAGGATTACCTGATCGAAGTATTATCCACTTTTAAGGTTATGACTTCATCATGATTTTACTATGAAAAAGTATTTTGAGAGATTAAAAGAGAGACCGTTTATAATCAATTTTTAGTCTCAATTTTTAAGTGATGTAGGATTTTGGATATGTATTGGAACAATTTTAATTAAACATAATTTACATAGTTTAAAAATCTAAACACTAAATTCAAAATTTTAAATCCTAATTAAATTCCAAACCATCTAATGGTCCAAAATCGTATAATAATCTATGGTAAAAGACATGGAGAGAGATCCAAATTATTCTAGGAAGGGAATTTGGGGAAAGGGTTGATGTAAAAGATTCCAATTTGGCAATAATTGTGGTGGTCCCATGGAGAAGATCAACGGTGGATATTGTATGTGTAGCAGATTTGCATGTGATCTATGTGCCAGAAAGGGATGTGATAATGAGTTAACGAGAGAAAGGGCATCAGACACGGTACTAGGGGACGATGAATGAGAAATGTCACCAATAATTCAATGTCGTTTAAAATACGCACAAAACGATAATAATCTTGTTTTTGGTCTTCATCATCGTTTTTCAAATCCTGGAATCATTCAACATCACCACTTTCATTAAATAATAAAAACTATAAATAATTAAAGTATTCAATATTGGTCAACTAGTCTAGTTCAGTTGATGGAATAAATGTGAGTTGGATAATAAAAGCATTTGGGGACATCTTTTAATTAATTGAATTATTTAAACTACTTTTATAGTAATTTTGTGGTTCCAAAATTGTAATATCACCTTTAAAAAAAAATCTATAAACTTCTTCAAATGGTAACAAATTATAAAAAAGAAAACTTACATTTTTATATATTATTTTATGAATGAATTATGATCAACCGTGATTGATGAGAAAGATATATATTTTAAATAATATTAAGAAGAAATTTTATTATATAAGAAATTGATCTTGTATGAAAGAGATTTAATTCTCTTTCGACCCAGATTTCTCCATAGATTTCTTTCGATCCAGATTACTTTTATTAAAATGTAAATAGTGTTATGAAAATTGGTTTGGTTATTAATTCAATTAAAACAGTAAGTTAATGGGTCTAGATAGGTTAATTTAATTTAACTTGATTTATATAAAATATATATATATATATATAAATAAAAAAAAGCGCAACATCGTAATTTTTATTTTTATATTTTAAATTACATTAAAAAATAAAAAGAAAATAAAAAAAAAAAAAACGATATCGTTTTAATTTTGTTTAAAAAAATTAATTTTAAGTTCAATCTAATCCGAATCAACTCGATCCCAGTCATTATTTTTACTGGAATCAACCGATTCTAATCAATTCAAAATGGATCAACTGTATTTTTAATTTACTAAATAAATCAACCTAGTTATCTGATTGAATCCGTACCTGTATATCGACTAAATATCTATTAACTGTTAGGTGCAAAATTTTTGTTCAAAGAAGACAAATCAATGGATATAGACTATAAAGTATAAACACTCCATGAGACAGAGAATCCCCTAGTTATTAGCATCTTTATGAAACGTTGTTAACATCTTAATGGTTAAACCTTTTTCAAAGAAGATAATATGAGACTTCACCTTTTAGAATATATTATACAAAGTCTTAAAAGTTAAAACACAATATTAATTATATTATTAATTAAAAATTATGATAATTCAAATATACTGACCAATCCGTAACTCAAATTATTGAATGTTAAATGTTAAAAATAGCAAGGTATAGAAAATTATTAGAAAAGATAAATTCGAGTAGAAAGTAAATTAAAAACAAAGTTGAAGATATTTTTGAATAACAATAACTACCTATGTTTATAGTTATCAACTGTGCTGGAAAAAAATATCTGCTCCTTATCTTTGGCAGCTCCATCGTTTAAAAATTTAAAATTATTTTAGAAGATGTTTGTATCATGGTAATGTTAAACACATGGATTACTATTAATCAATTATATTTTATTATATTTAAAAATTTTAAATATAATTATTGTATAATCACCAAGAGGAGCAAAACCTAAAAAATCATTAAGAGACTTCGGATTTCGACATAGTCGAAAACCGAAGTATATAAATCACCACATCATCAGAACCTAAAAAATCATTCTAAAAGATTTTGGATTTCGGCATGACCGAAAACCGAAAAGTATATAAACAAAAAGAACAAAAGGATTTCATATGAGAATAAAAGCGTCAGATAAGAAGACTTTGGATTTTGGCATAGCCGAAATCCGAAATATAACATAACCCCTCAAAAGAGAGGAAATAAACCTCAAAGGATTTCGGCCTCGCTGAAATCCTGCAAATAACCAATCAATTAGCTAAGTTAACCAAAAAGATAAATCAACATAATCACTGATTATCGTTATTCCCAATAAAGCAGAATAGGATCTACAAAGTATCTGCTAGATAAAAGCCAAACATGCTAGGTAAAAGGAATACACCAAGGAAAATAGGTAACGACTGTCAGGTAATGACTGCATTTCTTACTATAAATACAAGGTAGGAGGTACGCGTCATTTACTCATTCAGGAAAATTTATTACACTTCAACCTCTTTTCATCTTCTCTATCTTGCTCATTTATTGACTTGAGCGTCGGAGTCCTCTCTTGCAGGTTCTCCCCCTTTATTCATTCCAGAAGGTGTTAGGACACTCAACCAAGCTCATCAAAGACATTTCAGAAGGTTCATAGTGATTTGTACTCAACTACTTTTTGGTAAGAACAATTATTATCTTATATCTTATCACATCTTATAATATATGTATAGTTATTTGGATGATATTAAAGTAAATTTAACTTTTTGATAGGTTAGATTAATAATGAAAAAATTTAGTTGAGGGTTCTATTGAAGGTTATAAATTTTGTCATCTCACTAAGTAAATTTAATTTATTTATATTGATTCTCTTTAATAATCTCTTTGAAGGTGGATAAAAGAATATCAACAGATATTCATAAAAAAATGAAGTTCATAGATATGAATGTCAATTGATGTACACATTCGCTATTTATTGTAGTATAGAATATTGATTTAGATATGTCATGATTTGTATGTAATATATTTATTATGCTATAATTTATTCCATTAATTAATATAAATATCAAAAGATATATTTGGGAGCATTAATTTATTCCTTTTCCTTATTAAAACAGAAGGGTTAAGTCAATTGATCCAAGTTGCTGCAAACAAGGAAATGTGGTAGGAAAAGATAGATTATGCATATCTCACCTTTAGTTTGCAGATGATACTATTCTTTTCATCCAACAGAACTGGGAGTCAATGGTCATAATTAAAGTCATTCTGCAGAATTTTGAATTAGTATTTGGGTTAAAGGTTAACTTCTATAAGATTCAACTATTCAAAGTTCATGTGTCAAATCAGTGGTTGGTCCGAGCATCAAATTTGTAGAACTACAAAAGGGGTGACATTCTTTTCACGTAATTAGGGTTGTCAATCGAGGGTAGTTCGTCAAGCAAAACAATGTGAAAACCTGTGTTGGAAGCTATTTGGAGAAGGTTGTCAGCTTGGGAACACAAACACCTTTCATTGCCCGGGAGGGTAGTGTTCATCAAATCAGTGTTATATGCATTACCTTTCTATTACTTGTCATTTTTCAAAGCACCGTCAGGTATTACTTCTGCTATTGAAAAATGTGTTTAAGAATTTTCTTGGGAGGAAGGGTAATATATAGAGTGTAGGAAGGTGAATTAGGTGTCTTGGGATACTGTGTGTAAACCGAAGGAGGAAGAGAGTTTGGGTTTATGGAATATGTGTGCATTTAATCTTGCTTTGTTGGGTAAATCCTTTGTTGGGAAATGGATGGTACAAGGGAAGCGATGCTCATGATGATGGGTAGATTTATGCTACATAAAGGACCAAATTGCATAGGGGGTGTTCTCTTCATATGGAAAGAAAGTTGGGAGATGGGGCGGAGGTTTTGTTTTGGCAAGATAATTGGTTAAGGGACTAGTGCCTAAGTGAGACATATGGTAGATTATTCCACCAAGTAGTTAATAAAAACATAATTCTTAAGGAATTGGAAAGGGAAGGGTTAGATTGGGGTGGAGTTGGAGATGAAGGTTATTTTCATGGGAGGAGGCTTTGTTAGTAGAGTTAATTGATGCTTTGTAAGGGGTAACCTTAAGGTAGGGCCCAAGATGAGTGGGTATGATGGGTCAGGTAGGTGTACAATGTGTTTTGCTTACAAGGTTGCATATGCAACTCTAATGGTTCCCAAGGATACTTTCTTAGATGTTTGTTGGGCTAACGAGGTTCCTCTTAAGGTTCAATGCTTTGTTTGCAGATTGGATGCTAGTAGGTTGTTTGTGAGGGATAATTTGCATAGGTTTTAGATCCTAGGCAAGGAAGGTACATGGTGTGCTTTATGTGGGACAGCATTGGAAACAGGATCACATGTATTTTTAGTTGTTCGACAGTTACATTGATGTGATATAAGTTATGCTCCTAGTGAGGTGTTTTAACAGCTCTACACAACGAGTGTTGAGGCCATAGGTTAGTCAATGGATCCAAAACTTTGATGTGTGCCTAGTCCTTTGTTTGGTATGCAGGAATTTTCCAATTTTGGAAGGTTCGAAACACAAAAATTTTTAAAGGACAACAACTGTTAGAGCTCAATGATATATTCCGAGCGGTTCAATAGAGCGCGTGGAAGTGATGTTGTTGTTGAATGTGTTATGAACCTATGCTATGTGCTTAAAGTCATTTTATTTTATTCTCACATTTGTTTTGTTTTCTTGAAAGGATTGTGCACTTTAGGCATTACTTGTGCGCACTTGTTCAACAATTTTATCATTAATATTATTAGTTTGACCTACAAAAATAAAACTTACATATATTTGGGTTAGCTTTCGAGGTTGGAGAAGACATCTTTCAACCTTCGCGAAGCTCACTTACTGATTGGGGCGCGTGAGCCTACTTAAATTATGTGGATAATTTTCTATAATAATTTGCATTATTATGACTTGTATATCATGTATAGTAATATGAGTTTTGTACCTTGATCATATAATTTAATATATGATAAAAATTATGTAAATTTATTAGGTAATAGACATGATTTATCTTTTAATTTACATGATGTGAATGCCAAAGACAATGACTTTTCATTTTTTGTAACGTTTCATTAATTTAGGAATTAATGTAACATGCAATTAATCATATGTGATAATTGCATGATAATGGAGTATTTAATTTTTCTTTTGGGAGTTATGATTTTGAACAACCACCTAGTTCTATAAATAGGGGTTGAATTGTACTCAAAGGACAACCATTGAATTAGTGAAATTATATTTGGGTTTTACTCTTTTGTGAGAGATGAATTTCTCTTTAGAACTTATCAAGAAATTTTTTCTTGTGGCGTTCTCCTAGACTTATCAAGGATAAATCACCACTCTTGTGGCGTACTTATCTTCCATCCTTGGAAGTGGCGTCATCTATCTTTTCGTTAAACCATTTTCATCCTTTCCATTTTCTTGTTTACCCAATTCTCATTGTTTTGTTAACTTATTACCTTCTAACCTAGATAGATCCGCAAAACGAATCCAACCCCTCTGAATTTCTATAAGTTGGTATCAGAGCTTCGGCTCTAGGTTTGGAACTATGGTGGATATTTTTTATACAAGGTGTTTAATCAAAGGTCATTTATGTTTATTTGCAGTTGATGAAGAAAGTTATAGCAACGTGGTGAGTGAAAGATTGGTGAATAAACTTAACTTACCAACGAGTCTTCATCCTAGGCAAACTAAGTTTAGATTCACTATTGGAAAATATGTGGAGGAAGTGACATGCGATATTGCTCCCATGGACTCATGTCATTTTCTTTAGGGAGACCTTGGTTACAGGTAAAAGGATAAATTCTGAAAGACTTTCAGTTTCTTTGGTGCATGAAGGATGCAGATTCATCTTGAAATTATTCACTTTTTTGCTCTTCCAAATGTGTCAAATGCTTGTAAACCAAATGACTATCTTACTATAACCATTATAGTATGTGATGAAAGTTAGAGACTATTTGTTATTATATTCTTAATATTTGTTAAGTATAAGTCTCATATTCTTTTGTTGTGTGTAACCTCATCTTACTCTTAAGTGTGTGTAGATATTATTTATCGTAGCACTTGATTCTATGTTATAAGTATTTGAAATCTTCCAAATCATCTCATATTTTACTTCAAAGCATTAAGGATTCTCTCTAATTTTTTTCTCACTTAAGGTTACTTACTTTGTTTACACGATCATTTTAAGGTCAATATTCTTAAAGGACTAATATGCGATTAACTGTATGAAGCCCTTTTGTTCTTACCAAAAAGTACCTGAGTACAAATCGCTATGAACCTTCCGAAATGTCTTTGATGAGCTTGGTTGAGTGTCCTAACACCTTCTAGAATGAACAAAGGGGGAGAACCTGTAAGAGAGGACTTCGACACTCAAGTCATTAAATGAGCAAGATAAAGAAGGTGAAAAGAGGTTAAAATGTAATAGATTTTCCTGAATGAGTAAATGACACGTACCTCTTACCTTATATTTATAGTAAGAAATGCAGTCATTACCTGACGATCATTATCTGTTTTCCTTCTTGTATTCCTTTTACCCAACTGGTTTGGTTTTTATCCAACAGGTACTTTATAGATCTTGTTCTGTTTTATTGGAAATAACACTAATCAATGATTAAGTTGATTTATCTTCTTGGTTAACTTAGCTAATTGATTGATTATTTGCAGGAGCTCGGATTTCGGCAAGGCCAAAATCCTTTGAGGTTTATTTCCTCTCTTTGAAGGGGTTATGTTATATTTCGGCGAAATTTGAAGTCTCTTTATCTGGCACTTTTATTCTCATCTGAAATCGTTTTGTTCTTTTTGTTTATATACTTTTCGGTTTTCGACCATGCCGAAATCCGAAATCTCTTAGGATGGTATTTTAGATTCTTGTGATGTGGTGATTTATATATTTCGGTTTTTGGCTATACCGAAATCCTAAGTTACTTGATGGTTTTTTAGGTTTTGTTTCTCTTGGTGATTATACACCTTTCATAAGAGCCTTTTGTACTTATATATAGATGAATTTTATGTTGAGGTTCATATTCTCATTTTTTAGCCACTTCTCTCATAAATTCTTCATTATTATACTTCTCTCTAAAAAATAGTGAATTTAATTCATTTTGTGTATTATCTTATAGAGCACTATGGTTCCACTATCACTAGAGCTATTGTTTTTAATACTAGTGTAGTCTAATGATAATGGTAATCTTTTTTGGTATTAAGGATTATTAGGAGTATATAACCTTGTGTTATATTTCAAAACTTATCAAATTTGTATTATCATATATTCTTGTGCACATTTAACGATGATATAAAATAATTTATAGGACTTTTATATTTGTTGTTGTCCTATTATGTTGAGATACATAAAAATCCATTGTATCTTAATAGACATTTTATGGATGTCAAGGCTATTTTGTTGGATATTGAATATTAATCCTTTAGGCATGCAATTATATTGTGCATCTTTTCTACCCAAAATTGTATATTTTGTTTGCACAAAATTTTATAGGCATATTGTAGATATAATATTCCTATTGAGTATGAGTTTCTACATTGTAATAGTGCATATGATGATAGTACTCCTATCGAGTACGATTTTGCACTAGTAAAGTACTTATGAGTTTTTTGTTTGGTCCACTCATCTAACTATCTGCTCAATTAACATTTTGTAGCCACAATAATTCGAGTGCCATTATATTTAAACTAGGTATCTAAGTACGAGATTCATTGATGTCCTAATTGTCTTTAGATTTGCATAGTCACGCATTTTCTCCAAGTCAAATAAGTTGAATGTCAAATATTGTAGAACATTTATTGATCTAGCCTATATGTAATTACATTTGTTCTTGGGCTATAATGAATGATTAGATTTGCATAGTCACTTTGTAACATCCCTATTTCCATAATCAGGTTATTATATAATTTATGTAGATATTAGAGTTAGGAACTTACTTATGCTTGTGAGAACCTTGTTAATTATGGCATATAAAACATGTAGTAAAAACTTGAAAAAATCTATTTTGAGAAATTCACTCTGCGAAATAGAATTTGCTCAGTAGATTTAGGGCAGTGACATGGTTATTTTTTGAAGAAATTCGCTAAGCAAAGAGGCAATCGCTTAACAAAGTGTAGGTTGCTCAGTGAGAGTAGATAGAACTAGGATCTCGCTCAACAAAGACTCTAATGGCTTAGCTATGAGAGACAAAGTGTTTGGACTCTACACACCATCACTAAGCGAAGCTCCCTTCGCTTAGCGGAAGTACACAAAACCAAGGTTTGCTAGCGAACGAGATTTCGCTTAACAAATGAGATTTCGCTAAGTGAATGAGCATAAATTTTGCCTATAAATAGTGGTCACTAGATTACGAAATAGAAGGGAAATGAGGGAAAGCTTCTGAAAGAGGGAGAGAAAAGGATCTTAGGAGGGAAGAGGGAGAAAACTCTTGGAGGGAGATTAAGGCTTCAAAGGTTCTACACCACTCTTCATCAAGCTCTTACTAAGGTAAGGGGGGAGTGAGATAAATAAACTTTTGTGGTGTTAATCTTAGTAAACTTATGTATGATTGCATTTAGTCTTTTATTAATCATTATTATTCTCCATATATTGCTTTTGGTTCCTTGGTTATTTTCTCCAGATATTATTTCTGGTCCTATGTTTATTATTTTTAGATATTACTTATTGTCTTTTAATTATTGATACTGTTTTCAGTCCTTTATTTAATATTTCTATATATTGCTTTTGGTTATTTATTCATTATTTATAGATATTACTTTTGGAATCTCATTTGTTATATTCTAAATATTACATGTGATGCTTTGTTTATTAATTCCAAATATTACAATTTAAATTCTTGTCATTTAAGCTATTACTTGGTAATTTTATTAAATTATTTTATTATGGTATTTTGGTTTGTGGACATCATCTATCTCAAGTTTGGCTTTGAATTTTATTTCATCACTCTTCATCACAAAGTAAAGTGTGATAAATTTTGGTTTTTACAACTCTGATTTATAAAAATCACTACTCTTGGATTTATTAATAACTATCTTATAATTTTATATGTATATTAAAAAGATTACTAGTTATACTTTGGATATGCATAGTGAAATATATTTATATTTCATTCAAAGGACTTTGTGTAAAGTTTGGTCAAGAATATTTGACTATAAATATAATATTTCTTAAGATCTGAAAAGACAATCAAAGTATGCTCGATGGTTGCAGTTCAACCTAATCTTCTATATCAAAAACATATCTTTTGGCATTAAAATTATCTTAATACTATAATTGTGGTTCTTATTTATTATTATCCATGAAATAAAAATTAGGGATGAGAAATTAATTTATATACTTGTTGTGACCATTCAATTTTTGAAGATGATTCATAAATGATTCTGTGAATGATGATGTAAATATAAAATTGTGTGATTTGTGATTGTCAAGTCTAGAAACCTTTGGGACAATATTAATATGTGTGAAAGATGAACTTAACAAAGTCCTAGGTTTCCTTATAAGAGTACCATGCAGGTGTATGAGCATCCTATTTTGGGAAATTATAACTTGGTACACAACAAGATGAAAGACAAGGACTGAATTGGGTCCTGAGATAGTTTCAAATAAATGAATATTCAGGTATTTGGGCTAAGGATGTTCATCAAGGGAGTGAATATTCAGGGTAGTCCATGCTAGCATTTAGGTTGAGGATGTTCATCAAGAAGATAAATATTTAGGGTAGTCCATGTTGACACTTGAGATAGAATATACATAGATTTAAAACCTTCCATAAATTCTCAACACCTTAAGATTGCTAGGGTATACCCTTCCTGAGCTCAAAGAATGCCCAATTCTGTCTTATAGCGAAAGAAATGCTATTTTGAGTTTTATAATGGGCAGATTTCCCAATTGGTAAGTAGTCAGAATGTTGTTACTGGTCGAGGACCAAAATATTGTGACTGACCGGGGGTCAGAATTTTCTTACTGGTCAGGGATCAGAATATTGTGACTGACCAGGGGTCAGAATGTTGTTACTGGTTGAGAACTAGAATATTGTGGCTGACTAGGGGTCAAAATGTTTACTAGTCGATGACCAAAATATTGAGTTATGTAAAATTGAGTCATTTAATGGATTTTATGTAGCTTTTGCATATGTTATTTAATGGACCTCATGTAAAAGGTTAAACATTTATGGAGAAAATAACTCTTGTATCATAAAAAGGTTGAAGATATTTTAGCAAACCTATGTAAAATTTTTTAATTGATTTTTCTTCTTCCACACAAGAAGCTAAAATTGGACGAGAAAAGATTTTTTTCCCTCTTCTCTTAAAAATTGAATGAAACAATATTTTTCAAAAAAAAAGAAAAATACCTTCTCTGCCAATCTTCCTAGAACATATAGGATGGAACTTTTATTCCAACACATGTCATGTAATATCTCTATCACATATTTTTTCTTATATAAAAAAAGTGAAATTCCACCGATTTCAAAATACAAAAGTAATAATAGTTAAATTTAAAACACTTGACTTTAATTACAACAATAATTACAACAAAACTCACGCAAAAATTATGAAGTAAAACAATAAAAAAACCAAAAAATTCCATTAAAATTCCTTTTAGTCATTATCCATTTCCCATGCAACCAAGATATTTTATTTGACAGCCAAACTTGACCCGCAATTTCGTTTGTAGATGAGGACAGAAAACAAATGAGTATGCAATTTGTTTTAGTCATTGTCTATATCTTGAGAGTCATTTCTTATTATTTAACATCATAGTGTGAATCCGAATAAAAGAAACAAAAACTTGTAGTTCTATTCATTCAGAACTCCCATTGCAAAAGCATGGAGCATTTGCCACGAGAATTGGTGGCCAACGTGCTTTCAAGGCTACCCTCAAAGGTGTTGCTGCTATGTAAGTGCGTTTGCAAGTCCTGGTTCCATCTCATAACCGATCCTCACTTTGTTACCAATCACTATGCTGTCTACAACACTCTTCAAACCCAAGAGGAAAACCAAAATCTCTTGGTAATTCGAAGACCCTTTTTTTCAGGCCTCAAAACTTACATTTCCATTGTGTCTTGGAACCACAAAAATTTTGTTTCTTCTCAGGTTTTGAACCCTCCTTATGAGTACAACTCAGACCATAAATACTGGACCGAAATATTGGGTCCTTGCAATGGCATATACTTTCTAGAAGGCAATCCCAATGTGTTGATGAACCCTTCATTGGGTGAGTTCAAGGCTTTGCCTGAATCCCCTTTCACTAGTCCTAATGGGACTTACTCTTTCACTGATCATGCTGGCTTTGGTTTTGACCCCAAAACCAATGACTTCAAAGTTGTTGTGATTAGAGACCTTTGGTTGAAGGAAACAGATGAAAGAAAACTTGGGTATTGGACTAGTGAGTTGTATAGCCTCAACTCAAACTCTTGGAGAAAAGTTGATGCTGTTCTCCCTCTCCCAATTGAAATTTGGGGTTCTTCAAGGGTTTACACTTATGCCAACAATTGTTCTCACTGGTGGGGCTATGTTGATGATGAATCTGGCTCACAAGATGTTGTTCTGGCGTTTGACATGGTGAAAGAATCATTCAGGAAGATAAGGGTGCCAAAGATTCGTGACTCTTCTGAGGAAAAGTTTGCAACTTTGGCACCTTTTCATGAAGAGGCTTCAATTGGGGTTGTGGTTTACCCTGTGAGGGGAACAGAGAAGTGCTTTGAGGTTTGGGTTATGAAAGATTATTGGGATGAAGGGTCTTGGGTTAAGCAATATAGTGTTGGACCTGTGCAAGTGATTTACAAGCTTGTGGGGTTTTATGAGACCAATCATTTTCTGTGGAAGGACAACAACGAAAGATTGGTGCTTTATGATTCGGAGAAAACAAGGGATCTTCAGGTTTTTGGAAAATATGATTCTTTGAGAGCTGCTAGGTACACTGAAAGCCTTGTTTCACTTCATAGGGGGGATGAATTCAGTCACAAATGTTTTTCATGTAGTTTGGTTCCAGATCCTCTGCTACATGATAGTGAATATCATGTTTCATTTTGATGGATTAAACTATCTTTTAGAGTCTTTAGTTTAGTTTGTTTTGCTTGTAGATCAGCCTTGTTGGTTAGTTTTCACACATTGCTGTAATTGGCTGAAAATATATTGCAAGTGTACAATCATTTTACTTCCTGCATTTACTTTGTAGAAAAATTCAAGTTTAAATTGATTTTAAGACTCAAATAACTATTCAAAACATTTTCAAAAGAGTAATTGATCAGTTTTAGAGACCAATTTGTCTAGTTTGTTTTGTATATGTGTGTAGTATAATCATTAGCTGCTGTTAATTTGTTTTTTTTTTTTTTTTAATTTGGCTAACTTTAGTGAGTGTCTTCTTTTAACTTTTTTTTTTCGACTACAAAGTGTAAATTTGAGATCCTACTTAATCGAATCTAGTATCATTCCAACCAACTACTTGTTAGTGGTTAAAAATTTATTTTAAGAATATAAAGAAATCCTCAAATGGTGATACTTGTTTCTCAAAGAATGTTAAATAATATTTGTAGTGTTTAAAAATTTGAGATCTTACTTAGGTGGATATCTAGTATCATTCGGATCAACTTCTTGTTAGTGTTTAAAAATTTATTTTAAGGATATAAAGACATCATTAAATGGTGATACTTTTTCTTAGAGAATGTTAAATAATATTTGTAGTGCAATTTTGCTTTTACTTATAGGGAAGCAAACTCAGTGGTGGACGTTTTGGTGAAACTAGAAATATTCAATCTATTGTGACTCTTTATGTGGAAGACTAACTGTATTTTGTATTCAATTAAGTAAAATTTTTTTATTACTTCTATTTTTCACACACACAAAAAAAAATCGTAATCTCAATAATATCATGTAAATTTTAAGATATTTATATACAATTTTGTTTTAATAATAAATAAAATTAAAAATTTATATTTTCATATTTTTTATTTTCAGTTAATAGCATTTGAAATAAAATTGATATAATTAGTTAGTTGTTGTTGAAAAACTTTATAATCCTAAGTAATCGTATTTCTTAAAAAGATATTTATTTATTTTTTAAGATACTTATTTAAGATTTTACCATGTAATTAGTCTTCAACAAACAATTTATTAAAAATAAAGGATCTTAAACATAAAATATTTATAAAAAAAAATTAATAGTTTAAGTTTGATTTTCTATAAAATAGTCATTCACTTCCTAATTATTTTATCAATGTCAATTTTCTTGTTCAAAACATGTGCTGGACCGACGGTGGTAGAGTATTTATGGTTTTTGAATGTTAACCTTTGGATGCATCTCCTGGAAATAGTTGTCATACTCCTTCGGGTTTAATAGGGGCTGCGTATTCTCGGAATGGTATGCTAACCCGAGACAGTGTTTATTAGATATGTCTTAAGAGAATAAGTGCTTATTAGCAAGCTCCAGCAGGAATAGGAGAACAATGTCGTTTGTGCTTTGTATTATAAGAAACCCTTGGTTTCTCTTTCGAATAAAATATTAGCTTTTCAAAAAAAAAAAAAAAACCTTTGGATGCATCCATGTCCTTCTGACTTACGCCATTAAACAAAGGGCTGATCGACCCAAGTGAGTTTATTTTTTAAAAAAATTATCAGTATGGGTCTGCTTTGAAAAATATTACCAGCATGGGTCTGTTTTGGGTGGTTGACTCGGTCAAACCGCAACTCCGAATTGCGGTTTCGTTGTCACGTCAGCAAAGTGATTACGTGGAAGCCAGCGTGAAAAAACGACTACGAAATCGCAAGTGGGAATTGCGGTTTGATTGAAAACACAGAAAACTATGCCTGTAAAACCGCAAGTCAGAGTTGCGGTTTTACTGGGCTTTAACTGACCCCCCTTTTACCCGACGGTTGCAAAAAAAATACAAATTTCTACTCACATAAAACCGCAAGTCGCATCTGCGGTTTGAATTAAATATTATTTTTATCATAAACCGCAAGTGCGAACTGCGGTTTATGTTAAATATAATATTTAAATATCATCAAAATGGTTGTGGTTTAATGGTGAGAATTTGATGTTGTAGTTGTGGAGACCCAGGCTCGAATCCCAGCAGCCACACATAAAACCGCAAGTCCCATCTGCGGTTTGAATTAAATATTATTTTTATCATAAACCGCAAGTGCAAACTGCGGTTTATGTTAAATATAATATTTAAATATCATCAAAGTGACTGTAGTTTAATGGTGAGAATTTCATGTTGTAGTTGTGGAAACCTGGGCTTGAGTCCCAGCAACCACACAATGTTTTAATTGATGTCGGATTTAAATCACATGGCTTACTTTTTTCACTTTTATAGGATAAAAAAGTAAGCCAGGTGATTTTAAATAAAACAGTGTGTGGCTATTGGGACTCGAGCCCAGACCTCCACAACTACAACATGAAATTCTCATCATTAAACTACAGCCACTTTGATGATATTTAAATATTATATTTGCGAAATTTGTATTTTATTTGCAACCGTCGGGTAAAAGGGGGGTCGGTTAAAGCCCATTAAAACCACAACTCTGACTTGCGGTTTTACAGGCATCATTTTCTGTGTTTTCAGTCAAATCGCAATTCCCTCTTGCGGTTTCGTAGTCGTTTTTCCACGCTGGCTTCCACGTAATCACTTTGCTGACGTGACAACGAAACCGCAATTCGGAGTTGCTGTTTGACCGAGTCAACCACCCAAAACAGACCCATGCTGGTAATATTTTTCAAAGCAAACCCATACTGGTAATTTTTTAAAAAATAAACCCACTTGGGTCAATCAGCCTTAAACAAAGATGTAAAAGAAATGTTTGAACATTTCCTTGGTCTAAGTGCTGTGCAAAAGTGTTTTTTTCTTTTAAGTATTTGTCAGTAAAAGAATTTAAATTCACATATTTTTTTTTCTTTTTTTCTATTTTATCATCATATTAATCTTATAATTTTGATTTGTGAAAATTGTTTCAATTAATGATGGTGTTAAGATTCTTAACCCAGTTATCAAGATTTAAGCTCCGACTTGCAGTTAATATTTGGATTAACTTACATCAATATTTTCTAAAATTTAGTATAATTATTTATACTTGTATTATTATATTTTTAATATTTATTTTTTATCCTTAAAAGATGTTATTGTGTTAGTGTAAAGTTTCATAGTGGTGTCTTGTTTTCAAATCATATGGAAATGTAAATGTAATATTTTTTAACTTAAAAAAAATTAGTGTTGAAAAAAAAAAGGGTATAGTTATGTATCATTTGGTAAAATTAAGTTGAGAAGTGTTATTGTAGTTTATTATTTTTTTTTGTTTAGATAAAAAATTGCAATAAAATTTTTTCTCTCCTCTGACTTGTAGGTGTTAATTTTAACACTTTTTTTCCTATTTTTATATTCTCTAAAACAACTGTAGTTAATGTTTTTAACTTTAATATTATATTGTTATCATCTATTGAAAATTGATATCAAATATGAAAACATTACTATAAATAAAGTTCTAACTAATGAAAATTATTTTGAGGATTGATTATTGAATAAAATAAAAATAATTAAAATTTACATATATCTAGAATAAAAATGTGTGATTTTTATTACGTATAATTATAAAAAAGGGTGAAATAGATTATTTATGATAAAATAAGTGATTAAAAAGAAGGAAAAAAAGAGGTGTTAAAGCAGCTTTTAATTGTTAATTATTATTATACACATTCAATAAATCAATGATTAAAATGACGTGATCTTAAAATTTTATAAATATATGCATTTGTATTATCTTTACAATTTGATATTAAAATTAAAAATTTAATTAATGTAAAAATTAAAATTTTTAATTCAAGACTGGTTTGACCAATTTTCAAGACTAATTTCTGACTTATTTTGGCTTGTTTGTAGCTGGTTTGAGTTATATTTATTGATTCTAAAGTTCTCCTAATTTTAGTGTTAACTGAACTGATTAAATTGATTTTTTATCTAATTGAATTAATTGTTAATTAAACTGGATTTTCATCTAACTTGTGGAACGAGCCAATTCAGTTTGATTTTGATAACTTTAAAAAGATACCAGACGTTGAGAATAATTTATTTTGATAATATATTTTTGTTTTAATTTTTTTACTTTTTATTACAAATATTATTCTTAATTTGATTTCTTTTTTTGAAAATTTAAATAGAATAAAGAAAATAAGAAAATATTATTTTTATTAAAATTTAATTAGTATGTATTAACAATATAAATATTTAATTATAATGAATTGTCATTTAAATATATAATCACAATTCTTTATTTATATACTTAATTCTTCATTTATACACTGATACAGTGCCTCTTCATTATTCATTGAAGATAAGTGCCAGGGATGAGAGAGTATCGATATAAGTAATAAAAATTTAAGTCTTATGCGGATGCGGTTGCCGAAGGATTTGATGCTGAAACCGTGATATAATAGGATAAAATTGACAGATCAGTTAAAAGTTGAATAATTAGTTATAAGCAGTTAAAAAAATAGTTAAAAAGTTATAAAATATTAAACAAAAATATTATTAATTATTAAATTATAATAAAATATTTAAGATAATTATAAATATTTAATAGTAAATTTTTTAATATAAATTAGTTATTTATTTTAATTATAAATTAGGCTAAATTATTATTGGTGCTTCTCTATTTTGTCACTTTTGTATTTTTTGTTTTTCTATTTTTTTTGTTCATCTTTCTCCATTCACTTTTTAATTTACAACAAAAATATACTAGAGAATGAAAACAAAAAAAGTTAAAAGACAAGTTAAAACTAATGCGGGTTCTTGGTCTAGTGGTATGGTTGCTTGTGTTTGGAATTGCATGTACTTAGTTTGATTCCTCGTGTGCATAATTTTATTTGTGATTTTGGTATTTTTGAAATTAACCTTAATGATAGTTTAACTAGATTTAAATTTCAAAGCATAACTAGTAAAAGCATGTGTAGTGGTTGGGTGTTTGGCCTATGAACACAAGGTTAAACTGATGGGGGGAGGGGGAGAAAAGTACGAAAGTGACAAAATAGAAGGACATTGATAGTAATTTAGCTTATAAATTACTATAATTATATATTTAAATTATAAATTTTATAATAAAATTTAAATTATAATTTTTTATAGTTACATTTGTTAATAATTTTAATATTAGGTAATTAAATATTTAAATTATAAAAATTGTATTATAAAGTTATAGAATGTGAGGAGAGAAAAATCGTAGAGACAATTATTAATGAATAATAAATTTATAAAATAAAATCAATGGGTAATTGAAAATATGATATTTTTTAAAGACAAGTTAACTGGATTAATTTTTTTTTTTAAAAAGAAACTAATAGTTAGTTAAAAAAGTTACTAATTTTTTCTTATCTTATTAAACTCAAATAATTTGAGCTTTTAACTAGTTGAAATGACAAGACAAATACACTTATAACTTATAGTTGAAAACTAGTAATTGATAGTTGAAAGTTGTTAAATTTGAATAAAACTATTTGTTCAAGTATTTGGAAAATTAAAACAACATAAATAAAAATATATAATAAATTCCTATTTTATATAGAAAATATTATTACGAGGAAATCAAATAAACATTTAACGTTAAAAAATGAATAAACATAAAAACTACACAGCTATAAAAAAGAAGAAGCTATAAGGTAGAAGTTAGCGTTGGAACAAGGTTTTCGGTCAATTTAATAAAGGTGGAAGCAAATAGCAATGTTTTGTCAAAAATAACCTTTCAATAATAATATCTTTTGTATTTTTCCTTTTGCAGGAAAAATATGTTGTTACTCTCTCCACTTTTAGTTAAATTTGGGTTTTTATTTTGGCCAAATATTAAATATTAGTGTTATTAAAAATTATAGTTTTTCTTAATGGTGAGAATAAAATCAGGATTTCTCATCACATCTCTTCTTCTTTAACCATTAAGTTATTTCTAGTTGGATTTCATTTTAGTTATTGTAATTTCAAATTAATCTATTTTTCTTGAATTTTGAAAAATATATAAATTTAATCCCTCTCTTTTAATGATGTTATTGCGGTTAGTGGAGTTTACATATAATAATTGAAAATATAGTTTTTGACCACTATAAACTGTGTAAATTGTCTAGAGTTTTAAAACTGTTTGTCAAGAAATTTCGTATGTCTATGTTTTGTGAGGATTCATAGTTATTGAAAGTTGTATATGGCAACTTATAATAATGAAGATAAATAAAAAATTATACAAAAATGTTTATAAATTATAAGAAAATTTTAAAATATTAAAAACCTGTTTGATGGATAAGATATGATAGCACAAATATAATATAATAAGAACATCATAAAATAAGAATAATATAAGTTATAATCCTATTCAATATTTGATGTATATCAGATAAAAAATTAGATAAGGACAAAATATAATATAAATTTTGTTTAAATAAAAATTGACTTTTAATTTTTATTTATTATTTTATTGAAATTACATATACTTTTTAATTCTAAAAATCGACTTTTGATTTATATTTATACAAATTATGAAAACTATAATACTTATAAATAACATACAATCTATTTTATTTATGCAACTATTTTTTTAATTATAAAATAAGAATATAAATTTAAAATTTTATTAAAATTTAAAAATATTTGAATAATAATAATTTAATTTTTAATAATTTATTAATTAGTATAATTTAAATTTATTTGTTAAAATTATTATAAATATAAATATATAAGAGAATATGTTAATTAAATAAATAGTTATAATATATTTTATTTTTATTTATATATACATGCTATATACAAATCTTATATATTTTATTTATAATAATATTAAACATATTATATAATATCTTAAATATTATAATAATATATATATGTAGTTTATTAGGTATATATTTTTGTCTCATATTATGCATATTTTAAATATAATATATAATATGTCAATATTATAATGTATAATATTAAATTTTAGAAATTGTATCATGGTTTTTTATGTTTCCAAAATTTTTATTTTAGTTCATTATTTTTTATTTTGTTTAGCTTTCGATAATTTTAAATTTTGAAATAGCTAAATTCAAATAGTAGCAACAAAAAATTGTCAACATCTTCATTTCAATTCTATAATCTTTCCAAATCACATCTTTCATAATCACCACCACCACTTTCCATGACAAATTAATCTTTAACGTCACAGCCATCATAGTTGAGCATAATTATCATTTTAGTGATATGAAACGTTTGTAGAGACGGAACCTCACATAGATCTGGGACGAAAAGAATAAACTTGTATGAACTAAAATGAAACATTCTAAAACATAGATGACCAATATATTTCAATTTTCTTAAACTCGTAAAATTTATAGAAGAAAAATTTTGCTAATCAAACTCTAGTGCTTAATAAATAGATAAAATTTTTATTAAGAATTAAAATGTGAAGGTAATTTAACACGTTCAAATAAAATATATAGTTCTTAACAGTGACCTATATTAATAAATCAAAGTCCAAATCAACGTAAATCAATAAGATATTTCACATATCAAAACTTTTATGACAAAAAGTTGAAAATAAATAAAGGACGGTATTTTCGACAAGTGGGCATAGATAATAAATTAATAATTGAATAATAGTGGCATTTATTATATACATGCTCTTAAGCCACTCGTTTGCTTATACTAATCTCGTGGGTCAGTATTAATTGAAGCAAATAGTCAAATAGATGATGGATTCTGGCATTCTGCATGGGAAAAGGAAGACAAGTATCAACGCCATTTAATTGCATATTTCGTTTCATATGGAATAAAATTATGTTGAATATATGTGATTGATTTGTAAGTCAAAATTATTTTGAGTAATTTTTATTTTTACATTTAAAATATAAATTCCAAACTATAAACGTTAAATCAAACGTGTTAGCAAATAATCAGAGTTATGTATATTTATATTATTGGTGGGTTTTTTTTTTTTCTCTATTTGTGTTTATCTTTATTTATTTATTCGTAATTTTCTCTTCTTTTTCCTTAATTTATGTTGGCACATCTTAGATAAGTTGAAATCCGGCAGGCATCGCACTTCATATAGGAAATACAAATCGTAATTTATCTGTTATCGGTGACAAGAAAAGTTGAAAGTTACCACTGAGAGGAAAATTGTACTTTATTTGATATGTGAAAGTTGAAGAGAAAATATCATTAATTTAGTATATATTTAATTTTTTTATCAAAAGAGGATTAAAAAAGAAGGAAAGTTAAAAAAATATTGATTCTTTTTAAAATTATTCTTGTTTATAAACAAAAAGTCATAAACTTTTCATTCTTTTCACATTGCATTTCACACAAATGAACAACTTTAATTTCCACTTTATTTCATATTTTTTTCTTTTAATTTCTTTTCTCGTAATCAAACAGAGCCTTAATTTAGGAAAGAATAGGTATTGTTTAGAAAAGATTTAAGAAAGTCGCACAATAAAAATCTATAGGTAAACAGGATAGACCTCGGTCAAAGCTAAAGATAGACCTCGATCACCGAAGACCTCAACCTCGATATTGAACACCGCTGGATAGACTTCAGCCTTTACATGTTACCAGGACCAAGCACACCCGGCCAACGGCGAGTCAAGATTAATCAGTACAAATCTCAATTACAGGTCGTTAACCTGATTAAGGTCACATTACCTAAATTTAGGCTACTTAAATAAGGCCCAATAGACAGAGGCCGTGTCCATCCCTATAAATAGGTAACAGTACCCAAGGTAAAAGGGAAATAGATAAAAATATATTCACTGTCTGATACTTGAAACCGAATACCTCTCGAACTTGAGCCTCAGAGTGTTTTTTGCAGGTACCCCCACCTGTTCGGCCACCCACACGTGAATATTCAAGCTCAAGAAGTAACGAAAGAGGCACCTAAAGAATACTATCCAGGAACAATAGGTTTAACAAGAACATTTTTCCTTCCACAATGATCCATGCTACAAATTCAAAACCCAACATATGATGGGCTCAAAATATAAGGGTTTAATCGATTGGATTTTTGTTTTTTAATTTTTGAAAAATAGTTCTTTAGAAGAAAATAAAAAACTTGTTTGATAAGTATTGTTTGAAAACTATTTTAGAGATGTGAAAATGAAAAAAATTGTTCATATTTATGAAAATATAATGAATGAAAAGCGAAAAACAAGTTTTATTGTGTGTTGAGTTTTCAAACCAAAACTACGAAGCTGAAAAGTAAAACAACCTACAACTCCCTATTTTCTTTTCAAAAAAACTGAACAACAGAACTATTTTTGAAAATCATCTTAAAAAAACTAATAAATGAATTTTAGTTTTTAAATAATAAAATAATTTTATAAAACTTGAATCAAACAAACATTAAGATTTTTGGACTGAAACTTTGGGTAGATTTCATTTGATAAAGACTTAAATATGTAACAGGTCCTTGATATAATAATGAATTTTGCATTAGGTTACCAATAAAGTTTTGCTTTCTTTTGATCTAGACAAATTTATTATTTTATTTTAGATCTCTAAAACACTTTGAATAACACTTAAGATTGCTTTGGAATACTTTTAAAAGTAGTTTATACAGAGCTTTATGGACTCAAAATAAAATAAAAAATTTATTAAAGATTGAATGCGAAGCAAACATTTATATACAAAATTCACTAATATATCGAATGCAAAACATATTTAAGTCTTTGATAAAATATAATTAACCAAATATATAAAGGTGATAATTTTTTTCACACCACGTATTTTGTAAGCAATTATCATGTTTGTAATTTTTCTTCCATTTGTATAAGTAAAATGTCTCTTTTCAAAATAATTTGCATAAAAATCTTTTGAAAACAATAAATATTATCTATCATTTGCGCATGTTTTCTATACAGTATACAACCTAATAACAAGAACTGGACATGCTAAAAGACTATTCAGTTAATGGTTATTTCGAAGAACGAATATATTTTGTTTTTGTTGATATTCTTTTGAGAAGAAATGAAGACAGTGTAAGAAAGTTTACAACAACTCATGCGCTCTGCTCAACCAACTGAGCTAGGCTTTTGATTGTGTTAATACTCTTTTGACAGGAGTTGAAGACTGTGTAAAATGGTTTAGAACAACTCACGATTCCAGTCTGCCAGAAGTCATTAGGCATCTAAGAGAAGAAGTAGCGAAGCTGCGTCGAGAAACAGCCGAGATCAGAGGGAGACACCAGATAAAAGATGGTGATTCGGACCAGGCGAGAGACAAATCACATTGGGGCGAATCGGTAGTGCCCACAAGAAGTCGACACCTTCACGGCTTGTCAGCAACTCCTGCTGAATCCCAACCTTATCACGGGCGTAGACCGATGGATAGTGCCCTGCTGGGGTCTTCAAGCCATGTACCCCGGCAGGTCGAGTCAGCGCCTTCTCTGGTTAGACCTCACCACCTGTTCACACCCAAAATAATGGAAACTCCATTACCCGAAAGTTGGAAACATGTTTCCCTTGAGAAATATGATGGGACCACGAACCCCAACAATCACTTGGCGGCTTTTATGACCCAGGTGGGAATGTATACAAAGGAAAAACTGCCTTGTGCAAGATATTTCTGATGTCCCTCCAAGGACCGGCTTTGAATTGGTTTATTTAGCTTCCCTCAAGCTCAGTTGATAGCTTTCAGACTCTAGCCACCAAGTTTGGAAATCAGTTCGCCACGTCCAGGCCCCATCGGTTCACTTCTCAAGCGCTGACAACCGTAAGGCAGGAAAAAGGGGAACCTCTCAGGTTGTTCATAGACCGTTTCGAAAAGGCTGCCTTAAGCATTAAAAACTTATAGCCATAAGTCACCCTTCGAACGTTCCTGACCAACCTACAGCTAGGAGACTTTGCCAAAAGCATGATTCATGTTCCCCCGAGGAGTATGGAGGAAATGAGGAGTCGAGTTGTTTCCTTCATTGAAATTGAAGAACTGCAAGCGTTCCAAAAAAGGGAACATGAGATTATCCCCAGTTTACGGTCCAAGGAGGGGGACAAAGGAGACAAAGGAAAAAGAAAGGAGCAATTCAATGAGAGGCCACCCAAGGGTTTGAGGCATCACCAATACACCCCTCTCAACACTTCGAGATCGAAAGTGCTAGAACAAACACTGTTGGTTGACCTTTTAGTTATGCCAAGGAGGGCTAACACCCTTTTGGAGGTTGACGCCTCCAAGCATTGTTGGTACCATCAGAACAAAGGACACTTCACCAAAGAGTGTTCGACATTAAGAGACAAGATTGAGGACCTCATCCAGCAGGGCCACTTGAAAAACTGTGTTTTCTAGCCAAGCTATCGCTCCGATGTTCCTACCACTAGAACCTACTAGAGGAGATAAGGCTAGGAGCGTCGGAAAGACCGACGTGAACGTTATCGCCATAGGGGGTACGAGAATAGAAGTAGAGACCGGAGTAGATCTCGGGAAAGAAGGGCGACTTACCAACCTGGTCCCCCAGAAAAGGTAATCAATACCATTGTAGGAGGGTTTGCCGGCGGAGGGGCCACCTCATATTCGCGAAAAAGGCACATGCGAACCTTGTGATCTGTTAACTCAATAACTGCTTACCTTAAACCCAGAATGCCACCTATCACTTTTACATATGAGGATTTTCTGGTCGTAGACCCACACAAGATGATCCCATGGTCATTAGCATCGAAATATCCAACTGTATTGTCAAGAAAACCTTGATAGACCAAGGGAGCTCTGCCGATGTGCTTTACTGGAAGATATTCCAAGAACTCGATATATTGCCTGAACAACTGATGCCTTTCGATGAACCACTTATTGGTTTCGCCGGGGAAAGAGTAGCGACTAAAGATTGTGTTGACCTATATACTAGCTTCTGAGCCGAGAATGAGCAAAACCGTACCATAAAAATTAGGTACATTGTGGTCAAGGTGAACACTTCTTACAATATACTCCTTGGGAGACCTTCCCTTAACAAATTGGGAGCGGTAATATCTACACCTCATCTGGCCATGAAATTCCTGTTCGAAGAAGGAAAGATCATCACCGTCCATGTTGACCAAAAGGCGGCTAGAGAGTGTTACTTGGCCAGCCTCAAGATTCAACCATGGGAAGAAAAGCAACTGATTCGTGCTGTCAACATGCTCGCATACTACCATCCTTCAAGTCTAGACCTAGACCCTAGGCCCGACGAGGCAGAGAAAGTCGAACCCACAGGGGAAATTCAACCCATCCGAATTGGAAAAACAGACACCCAGGTTACTTATCTCGGCTCCTCCCTTCCCGAAAAGAACCAAAAAGAGATCACGACCGTGATACGAAAGAATGCCGACTTGTTTGCTTGGACACCCGTCAACATGCCCGGAATCGATCCCCACTTCTTATCCCATAAATTGGTGGTGTGCCCTCTGGACAAACGAGTGGCCCAGAGGAGACAGAAGATGGGGGCCGAAAGGTCGAAAGCTGCAAAGGAAGAGGTCAACAAGCTCAGGGTAGTCGAATTCATAAGGGAAGTCAAGTACACCACATGGCTGACGAATGTGGTCATGGTGAAGAAGCATAATGGAAAGTGGAGGATGTGTACTGAAGAATGTGAGGAGGCATTTTATACCCTAAAAAAAACCTTGGTTTCCCCTCCAGTGTTGGTCAAGCCAACCTCGGCAACGCTAATAGTGTATTTCTCCGTCTCCCCTTCGGCTATAAGCGCCATCATAGTCCAGGAAGTTGAAGGGAGTCAATTCCTTGTGTACTTTATCAGCCACATTTTACGTGATGCTGAAGTCAGGTACCAAGCCGTGGAAAAAACAGCCTTGGCCTTGATAAGCATAGCCAGACACTTGAGACCGTACTTTCAAAGCCACCGAATTGTTGTATGGACCGGTTGCCCCATCGCGAGGGTCTGGAGAAAGCTAGAGCTGGCAGGAAGGATGGTAGCATGGTCCATATAACTGTCCGAGTTTGATATCCAATATGAACCCAGAGGCCTCACAAAGTCCCAATTCTTGGCTGATTTTGTGAACGAACTCCATCCCCTGACTGAGCCAGAGGGTAACCCGCCTGCCTCATGGACCATACGCGTAGATGGGTCAACAGGAAGCAGTGGAAGTGGGGCATAGGTAATCGTAGAAAGACCGAATGAGCTTACTGTTGAACAATCCCTACGTTTCGGCTTCAAGGCCTTTAACAACCAAGCAGAATACAAAGCCTTGTTAGCTGGCCTGAAGTTGGCTGAAGAGTTGGGAGCAAAAACAGTAAAGTGTTTAACAGATGCCATGATAGTGGCTGAGCAGGTCAATGATACTTTTTAGGTCAATGAGCCCAGGTTGCTACAATACTACCATGCTTACAGGGAGATGCTGCCCAGGTTTGATAAAGTTGAAGTAGCTCACATACCACGAGAACAGAACGAAAGGGTGGATCAGTTGGCTAGATTGGCCAGTACCAAGAAACCAGGGCAATTAAAAACAATCATTCAATAAGAACTTGCGTCACCAACCATAGGAGTGTATGTTGTCTCAGCTACTAATGACTGGCGACAGGAAATCACAAGTTACATAACACAAGGCAAGCTACTTGCAGACCCAGCTGAGGCCAAGATCGTCAGAATGAAAGCAGCCTGATTTACCATGATCGCAAACGACCTATACAAGAGGGGATTCTCAACCCCATTGCTAAAATGCATCAACGCCGATGAGGCTAACTACATTCTCAGAGAGAAACATCTCAGCATCGGTGGTATGCACACCGGGAGAAGAACTTTAGCTGCCGAAGTACTAAGGGTCGGATACTATTGGCCCACCCTCCAACGAGATTGTTCGGCTTTTGTCAAAAGATGTGTACAATGCCAAAGGCACAACAACCTTATTCACCAACCAGCAGACGACTTCATGCCAATAACCGCCCCATGTCCATTCTACATTTGGGGCATGGACATCCTTGAACCATTCCCTATAGCGAAAGGACAGGTGAAATTCTTACTTGTGGCCATCAACTACTTCACAAAGTGGATCGAGGCCGAACCTTTGGCCACCATCTCGGCTCAGAGCGTCCAGAAATTTTTATGGAAAAACATAGTCACTAGGTTTGGGATCCCTCAGGCATTGTCACCAACAACGGGCTGTAGTTCACGGACAAAAAACTGAACTCCTTCCTAGAGGGCCTGCACATCAAACACAGGGTGACCTCGGTAGAGCATCCACAGTCAAATGGACAGGCCGAGGCTACCAACAAGGTGATCTTAAGAGATTTGAAGAAAAGGATGACGGGGGCAAAAAGAGAATGGGATGTAATGATTCCCGAGATCCTATGGGCGTATCGATGCACTCCTTAGTCCTCTACAAAAGAAACACCCTTTAGACTCGTGTACGGGATGGATGCCATAATTCCCGTCGAAATAGGAGAACAATCATTTCGAAGGGCTCACTTCTATGAGCAAGGTAACCAAGCACCCCCGGCCGAGTCAGGATTAATCAGTACAAATCTCAATTACTAGTCGTTAACCTGATTAAGGTCACATTACCTAAATTTAGGCTACTTCAATAAGGCCCAATAGACAGAGGCCCAATCCATCCTTATAAATAGGTAACAGTATCCAAGGTAAAAGGGAGATAGATAAAAATATATTCATTGTCTGACACTTGAAACTGAATACCTCTCTAACTTGAGCGTCAGAGTGTCTTTTGTAGGTACCCCAACTGTTCGGCCACCCACACGTGAGTATTCAAGGTCAAGAAGTAGCGAAAAAGGCACCCAAAGAATACTATCCAGGAACAATAGGTTTAACAAGAACATTTTTCCTTCCACAATGATCCATGCTACAAATTCAAAACCCAACATATGATGGGCTCAAAATATAAGGGTTTAATCGATTGGATTTTGTTTTTTAATTTTTGAAAAGAGTTTTGAAAAATAGTTTTTTAGAAGAAAATAAAAAACTTGTTTGATAAGTATTGTTTGAAAACTATTTTAGAGATATGAAAATGAAAAAAAGTTGTTCATATTTATGAAAATGCAATGAATAAAAAGCGAAAAACAAGTTTTATCGTGTGTTGAGTTTTCAAACCAAAACTACGAAGCTAAAAAATAAAACAACCTACAACTCCTTATTTTTTTTAAAAAAAAAACTGAAAAACAGAACTATTTTTGAAAATCATCTTAAAAAAACTAATAAATGAGTTTTAGTTTTTAAATAATAAAATAATTTTATAAAACTTGAATCAAACAAACATTAAGATTTTTGGACTGAAACTTTGGGTAGATTTTATTTGATAAAGACTTAAATATGTAACAGATCTTTAATATAATAATGAATTTTGCATTAGGTTACCAATGAAGTTTTGTTTTCTTTTGATCCAGACAAATTTATTATTCTATTTTAGATCTCTAGAACACTTTGAATAACACTTAAGATGGTTTTGGAATACTTTTAAAAGTAGTTTAGACAGAGCTTTATGGACTCAAAATAAAATAAAAATTTATTAAAGATTGAATGCCAAACAAACATTTATATACAAAATTCACTAGTATATCAAATGCAAAACATATTTAAGTTTTTGATAAAATATAATTAAGCAAATATATACGGATGATAATTTTTTTCACACCACGTATTTTGTGAGTAATTATCATGTTTGTAATTTTTCTTCCATTTGTATAAGTATCTCTTTTCAAAACAATTTGCATAAAAATTTTTTTGAAAACAATAAATATTATCTATCATTTGCACATGTTTTCTGTACAGTATACAACCTAATAGCAGGAACTGGACATACTAAAAGACTATTTAGTTAACGGTTATTTCGAAGATCGAATACATTTTGTTTTCGTTGATATTCTTTTGAGAAGAATTGAAGACAATATATGAAAGTTTACAATAACTTACGTGCTCTGCTCAACCAACCGAGTTAGATTTTTTTTTTTTTTTGTTAATACTCTTTTGACAGGAGTTGAAGACCATGTAAAATGGTTTACAACAGCTTACCCACCCTGTTTAACAGACTGAGGTAGAACTATTTACATATTGAATACATATTATAATTATACTTATTAGTGTAATTTTTTTTAATAATTAATTTTTTCTAATTATTGACATTTTTATGACTGCTTTTTTAATTGACATGATATTGTTAACTAATGTTCATATTCTAGATTCCTTTAAACCTCCGTTAAAGATATTTATTCCCAACTTTCTGATTATTCTCGCGTCTAGTTAATTTTGATATCAACAAGTTTGAAATAAGTCCCTTTGACTTACTCATGAATGTGTGTTGCAATTCCTTCTTTAGAGATGCTCTTTTTAGCACAATGTGTATTGCATTTCCTTCTTTATTATATATATATATATATATATTTTAGTATCAGTAAAAATTATCAAAACAAATAGTAATATAACAAGGAAGATTTGGCACACCACATTAAATTTTCTTCTCTTAATTAGCAGTTTTCTTTGTCCTTCATTGAATTTTTTTGGTGTATATTATGTAGAAGTCTCTTTCTAATAACCTTCTCATTACCTAAAAAATTACATGAAAAATAACAAAATATATAGAGAATTAAATATTTAAAAGAATATATACTTACTTCTTTTTTTTTTACCTGTTCAACAGAATTGAGAGTTTAATTTAAACTTAGGATGATGAGTCCTATCCGAGCTGAGATACCTGACTGCTTTAGGAGTAGTCTGACTCTGCAGATAGGTCCGGTTCAGGGTAGGTCCAATTCGGGGGTTCCTCTTGTATACTAGTTGAGTGCGATCATGATTTTTATAACATGCATCTACATATATTATTTTTGTATTTTCTCAATCAATCGTAAAAACATTGTTTAACACTCATCTTTGATTGAAATAAATATAAGTTTTCAATCTAAATTTGTTTTAAGATTATGAGATCATTTTTTATTTTTTTTATGAACTTTGATTTGAAAAATTGTCATTCTTGAAAAGTAAAAAATCTTAAAAATTGTGATAAATCAAAGTCAATCTGTACAAACTCACTTAACCAAAAAAAAAAAAAAATGGTAGAAATGGTTGAATAATTTAAAAGGATAGATTAATTTAGGTTAGACCAAATTTATCCGAACTCGACTGAACCATTCGATTGCCGAACTCTATTAACTTTGATGCCTCTTAAAAAATGCTAAGAATTGGATTATATTGCAGTATTCAATAGATTAAATTAATGTTGTTGCTACTGTAAAATATGTTTTCCTTATAGACTTATATATTTTAATAATATTATTGTTGATATTTGAGGATGTCTTCATTTATATAGTTTTTACCCTATAATATCCTTTATATTTGTTAAGAATGAGGTATATTAAATTTTTGGAGAGTGGTTTTTTTACTTAATAAAAGAAATAAAAACATGGCAAATAAATTACTCAAACAATTAAATAAGATAATATATAAAACTGGAGGATTTGTTTTATATAAAGTGATTCTATTTTGTTTTTCGTATATCCATGTATCAAAATACTTCACACACAACAATCTTTTATAGTTACGTGATTAATAGGAGTATACATAGATTGGATTTTCCAGATCCAATTAAATGGATATGACATTTAATTGGATTTAATCTTTTGAAAATGTTTCAAAACCAATTTATAATAAAAATACAACTTTATGTTAAGTATATTTTTTTAGCAAATTTCAATCCAAACAATTTAATTTAATTTTTTTATGACAACTATAATTAATATTAAAAAGGTAATTTTAGTTATATTTAGCCACACAACTTATTTGATTTACACAAAAAATATTTTTTATCAAATTAATAGTAGTTAAAAATCTAGTTGAAATAAAATTAAAAATAGCAATTATCATTTTAACATTTGCCAAAGTGGTGTCACTATGTTCACAAATGTGTGGAAAACCTACTAAAAGGTAAAGTGTATAAGGAATTCAACCACATACCTGTAATCCCACAAATGAGTCAGATCATTCTTTCAATGTGTATTCCACATCTCTGTGGTAGGTGCCATAGGTGCATGGAGGAATTCCTAATGTTTTTTTCTTATTTTCTCTTGTAATGTGTCTCCCTCACCTATGTACAAATAGCCACACTATTATGGCAAACTTTAGAAAGTGAAAACTTCACTATTTTATCAGTAAAGCACATAAAGAAAATAACAAAAAAAATGGTGCATACAATCACAAAAAAAGTAAGGTTAAATTAAATATATATTCATAAAATACAATATAATTAGTTAAATCATGTCTAAGAAATCAAGTAACTTAATTATTAGTAAGCTTTCACATAATATAATTTTTATTCTCAAAATTTTCATATTCCTAAAAACATAAATAAAATTTGAAACATTTTATTGATGTCTCTATATACTTATAGTTGAATATTTAAAAATCCAAAATAAAAAAAAATGGATACGAACTAATCCATTAAGGGTGTTCAAAACCAAACCAAATTGAAAAAATTAAAAATTACAAAAAAAAAAAGATTTAGTTTAGGGTGACTTGGTTTTTGTAACTTCCAAACCACATTGTTGGGTTCAATTTACAGTTTGAGATGTTGAAACTATACCAAATCAAACCGTTCATCCTTAGTTATTTTAGCAAGAGTTTAATTATTATGCATTGACAATGAAAAAAAGGGTTTTACATAGATGTTGAATCAAAACTCTTCATTTGTATGACTTTTAAAATGTTAATTGATAAAGTCAACAAACTTACCATATATGAAGAGTTATGATTAAATATTAGTGTAATAATTAAAGTCTTTTAACAAATCCACAAAGAAGACATATACAATGAGAAAAACACTAACACATTGATAGTGTAAAACCATTTGCATTGGCAACCAATAACAACTCTTTATATATGGAAAATTTGTTGACTTTACCAATTACTACTTTAAAAATCAATTTTTAATGCATTTTTGTGAAAATTTTTCATGATGTTATATGTATCTAATGAATGAAATACATGAAAATGTAAACAATTTCAAGCAATTTTATACAATTATTAACAAGGTTCGATGATCATTATAGCTCATGTTCACTAACTATACCAAGTTCCCTTATAAGCTTGTAAAATCTTTCCTTTGGTAATGGTTTGGTGAATATATCAGCTAATTGAGATTTTGTGTCCATGAATTGAACTTCACAGTCACCTTTCTCAACGTGATCTCTCAAAAAGTGATGACATATCTCAATGTGCTTAGTCCTTGAGTGAAGAATTGGATTCTTTGTCAAGTTGATCGCACTAGTGTTGTCACACTTTAGAGTTATCTTACTAACTTTAACACCAAAGTCTTCAAGTTGCTGTTTGAGCCATAAAGATTGAGCAAATAGCTATCTGCTATGATATATTTTGCTTTAGCAGTACAGAGAGCGACATACACTTGTTTCTTGCTGGTCCAATCGACATGACTGTTTCTAAATAAGTGGCAGGTTCCATTTGAGCTTTCTTTGTCCAATTTGCAACTTGCAAAATCTGAGTCAGAAAAGCCTATTAATGAAGGACTTGTACCTTTGGGATACCACAGACCAGCGTCTTTCAAGTACGTCATAATCCTTTTTACTGCATTCATGTGTGATTCCTTTAATGCAGCTTGATACCTAACATAGAAACACACTGAACATAATGTCAGGATGACTCGCAATTAGATATAATAAAGAACCTATAATCTCTCTAAGATAATTTCCATATAAGTCAACATCAAGATAGTTGGTTCCCATTGCTATGTTAGAGACTTTACACTCTTCTATGCCAAACTTCTTGAGTAATTCTTTCGTCTGGTGCAAGAAAATCCCTTTCTCTATTTGCTTGACCTATAATCATAGGAAAAAGTTCAGTTCTCTCATCATCGAGATATGAAACTCCCCATGCATTTTGGAAACAAAGGCCTCAACACATGAAGGTATTAGTCCTATTTCATATATTTTATTTTTAAACACCCATTTAGTTCCTATAACATTCATATTATCCTTATGTGCCACTAATTCTCAAACATCATTTCTCTTAAATTGGTTTAATTAATCATGCATGGGTAATAACCAGAATTCATCATTCAATACATCATCCACACAAGATGATTCAATTTGAGATACAAATATCATATGCTCATAGAATAGATTTAATGAATGTCTAGTAGAAACTCCCTTTTCAATGTCACAAAAAATGTTGTCTAAGGAGAGATCCCTATGCGATCTCCATTTTTTAGGTAGAGGTTGAGTCCTTTGAGGTTTCAATTGTTTCTATGTTGGTGGTATTCTCAATATTCTCAATTTAGAACTCTTTAGTACGTGTATCATCATCATCATCACATAAAAAATAACATGAACAGATTCTTCATCAGATAGAACTCTTTTATTAAACACCTTATATGCTTTGCTACATGTAGAGAATCCTAAAAACATAGCTTCGTCTACTTTAGCATCAAACTTGCTAAGATTTTCTTTATTGTTCAGAACAAAAACATTTGCATCCAAATACCCTAATGTGAGAAACATTTGGCTTTCTACCTTTGAATAGTTCATATGAGGTTAATTTATAAAATGGTTGAATCAGAATTCTATTTAGAACATAGCATGTGGTGCTCATGACATCAGCGCAAAAATACTTAGGTAAAGAATTTTCATTGAGCATTGTTCTTACTATTCAATAAATGTTCTATTATTCCTTTCTACAACTCCATTTTGTTGAAGTGTACTAGAAGCGGAAAAAATGTGATCTATACCGAGTTTTGAACGAGGAGAAATCTTAACTACACGAGAACTAGACGTTGAAGCCATCAAACACAAAGAAATGAAAAGCTAAGGACTAGGAATACCTGAAAGAAAGCAAGAAGGGAGACTCGGAGCTTGAAGGCAGCAGCAAGACAAGTGAAACTAAACTCGCCACCATCCCTTGTTTATAAGTTGAAATTCTACAAAGGCCCAAGTGGCAAGAGAAGCATAACTGTTAGATCGCTCAAGATTTATGACCCTAAGTCACCGTCGTTTCAAATCTCACCGAATTTGTGACGAACTCTCCCTAACAACACTGTAATTATCATAAAAAAGGCGGGGAAACTGGGTTGCTCCAGAAGAGGCTAAATCCACGTTAGAACAAGCCCAACGAACATCACCTGAAGGTCTTTTAGCATCATTGTTGCTCTGCTCCTCAATGCTGGTGGGCATGTATACCAAGGCAACCCTTGTGGCTGAACCTACCCTTAGCCCGAACACCCGAATGACTCAGCAGAGGACGAAGCAAGTGTCACCAATTCGGCCTAAATAGGGTCCACAATCTCATCCCCTTGTGAAAAGTCTACATTATGCTTTCTAAGGTAAATAAAAACCCTAATGACCTAAGCCCAAACCTAAAAAGGTAGGTATTATAAATAAGAGATAACAGTACAAGTTTGACTACACATTATTTTACTATTTTTTCCACTGACACATTGTACTTTAGGAGATTAGTCAACTACCCTCTAACTTGAGCATTGAAGTGATTTTGCAGGTACCTACCTGTGCTATCCCAAATTGACTACCTAACTGAAGAGAAAAAGACGTAGGCAGAAGACTTGGTGAAGGAGTAGGAGTTTGTATTCAGTGTGAACATCTTGGAATGTTTTTTAATTTTAAAAATAATTTAAGTAAAAAAAAGAGAAAAAGTTACATATGTATTTATAAGTAACTTCTAATATTCTCATGGAAATATAATTTTCCCATCTCTTAACCAATGCTAAGGCATTTGTTTCAAGTCTTAGTATTATTTTTTCAGGAATCTCATTCCTAGAAGTAATAAAATTGAAAATATTATGTATAGGTAAATTTAAAATTGTGTTTGGTTATTTTTTTATATTCCTTGAAATGTTTTTAAGTTTTAAAATAAGTTACGTAACAGAAGAAAACAGAAATAGAAGTTACGTATGTATTATAAATAACTTTCAATATTTTTATGGGAATATAACTTTTGTCACTCTTTTACCATGAGAATAAAGGGTAAAAAAATAAAAAGTTAAAACATTTTAGAAATAAAAGAAGTCAAGGAATGAAAATTCATAACTTTTAAACAACATAGAAATATTACATTCCTATGTTTACATTCTCGAAAATAATGTTTAATCTATGAAACAAACGCCAAAAAAATAAATCTTTAAAACTTAACAAACATAGAAATATTACATTTTTATATCTACCTTCTTAAAAATAATATTTGAATCCTTGAAACAAATGTCCTTTTAAGATCTTTGTGCAAGTTTGGTGTCTCATTTGCTCTGCCAGACTGTTTGAGTTCAGAGATCAAGAACAAAAAGAGAATAGTGGGAAACAACACCCTTTGAGGATCACTAGAATTCACTAGATCATGGAAGAAGCTAAGAAAGAGTCATTCCCTTTAGGCTCCGAGAAAGAGAAAAAATGATGATGATGTATGATACAAAGCAGTGTTTGGTTGGTCACAAAAGGACCTACCACAGAAGCCGCTTCAATGATTGGTATGTGCTAGTGTTTTGAGAGTTTCAGTCACAGCAACCAACTACCCTTAGAACCTAACACATGAGTGAGAGTGTGAGGCTCTCCCTTGCTTTAACTTTGAAGTTTCTGGCCTTACCTTGTTACAGTTACATGAGTAAATGTTGAAGGTGTTACCAGATTATTATCCTTGTAATTTTCTTTTGCATTTTAGTTACCTTTTTGTTCTGGTTTAAGCAGTTTTTCCTTCTTCAAGTGCTTATGTGAATTTTGAGATAATTTGGTGTGTTAAGGGTTATTATTGCTTTTGAAATGTAATATTTTATAACTAAAATTGTGAGTATGTTATTACCGTCAAATGTAAGGGGGTATGTTTGTTCAACCATTTGGAGTTTCTAATCACAATTTGATATTTTTTTTCAAAGTCTACATGTTAGACAAACTCCAAATGTTTTCAGTTATCTTAACTTTATAAAATGTTTGTCCAAATGCTTTTACATTCAATTGGAACCAAAATGAGACTATAATTTCAAGCTATGAGGAATTTGCTGTTAGACAAACTCCAAATGTTTTCAGTTATCTTAACTTTATAACTATAATCCAAACATTGTGCAAATCCTAATAAACTTGTTAGAATTGTACTTGTGGAGATATTATGTGGAGGGGAAGAAAAAAATTATCATTATGTATTATATACACCCCTTCTTTATTTGCTGTTCCTTTTCCCTGAAAAAAATGTGAGAATTAATGGTTCATAACTTAATGATATTGATAAACATCAAATATGTTTGCGACTTTGTGCTGTTAAAACAAATAGCCAAGTTCAAAGAGACAGTGATGATGGAAAGAGTAAAATTACCGGCTGTAGCACTGTCTAATATTTCAACTAATGCCAATTGAATTATTATAATATTTTGAAACTTCAAAACTGTGAATATACCTGGCCTGATAATTTTCTATGCTACTTGTGTAATATACCATGCATATATTAAACCATTATTAGAAGAAAGCTAGCAAAACCACTGTATAAAAAGGTACACAGTTTTCAAATGAAAGTAGGGGAGAGACTAGAGAAGATCTATGGACATAACAAAAACAAATAAAAGTTAAATGGATGATATAAATTGAACACTAGAACTGGAATTGTTCAAATTTCTAGGTGATAAATAAGTTAAAATATACTAAAGACCATTTTTCATGAACCAATAACTCTCTACTAAACTAAATAGATACAAACTTTTGGCTCCTCTGGAATCTTCTCCACAACCTCCAACTTAATGTCACACGGATCTCTCTGTTGTGCCCCTCTTGCAAGCAACGTTGAACCATCTTCATTAGTGTCAAATGAGGTAGCAGTGACAATGGAAGCTTGGTTTTTAATTTTGAGACGTACTAGAAAGGACAAAATAAGTACAAGAGAAGCCATAGAATGGACAATGAAACTGCAATTACCCAACAGATAAGAGATCATGTGTAAGTTTATGGATATATAAGTGAAGAAATGGTATTTGCCAGCTAGAAATTAAGCGATGAAAATGTAGTGGGGACGCACACGTCTTTGTTTGTACTTTTCATTACTACTAGTGAAAGTTTGGCCGTGGTGCTGCCAAAGTAGTTGGGGTTGTTGGGAACCTCAATACCTCATCCTTAGATAATTAATGAATAAGAAGAATGTCAAGTTAAATTTTTGCATGATCTTTCAAAGTGGTATGGATCAAATTTGAATGTTTGGGTATTTGATTCAATTTTAGTTCAAAAGCAAATCAAATTAATTAGCTTAATTAATTAGCAACAAATTGTTGGTATCACCCTATGAGCAAGGTATGAATCTCATTAATAGGAGTGATTGTGTTTCTTTGTTTGGATAAAAGATTTAAATAGAATGTCAAAACCTGTTTATTTGTTTAATGGAGTATAAGTATAGAATTAAGTGTTTGGTAATCATAGAGAAAGTGAGATGAGAGAGAAAGTGTGGAGAGAGAGGGGGGTTTGAGAGGAGTGGGAGATATGGTGACAAGGTAGGTTTAGGAAGGATCCTTAAGTGGAGAACGTCAATACACTATGGAAGTGACTTAGGCAAAGATCTGATGTCTTTTTACTTTTCTCACTTTCTAAATGATTTTAATGAGAAGGAGTTGTGGAAAATTTCTGACATAAGGGGAGAGGTTTGGAGATGTTTTTATTGGAAATCATAGGAGAAAGGATGGGGAGCGATTTGGATTTGTAAAATTTGTTGATGTCGAAACTTTGTCGTCTCGAAAAAAGCTACATCAAATCTATATAGGTCATAAAAAAATTAGAGTTAATCTACCTAAGTATAAGGTTGGAGAGATTCATAAGACCATAGGAAGTTTTTGCCATCTAGAAAAAAAGGTGGTAACCCAAATTCTCCTCAAAGGAAGGAAAGAAGTAAACTTGGATCCTTAGAATTCACGGTGAAGTCCAGGTTGAATGAAGTACAATTATCCAGGCGAATCCTCTTAGTTGGCCAATTAGTAAATCATAAGCAGATGAAGAATGTGCCGGAGAGCTTTTTCATGCAAGGTTTAACATTCATCAAGGCTAACCCTCTTAAGGGTGATTTGGTCCTGCTTTCTGGGTTGGAGGAGGTTAACCTAAAAGATATCACAATCACTGATGATGATTAGTGGTCCGAAATGTTTGTGTCCATCAAACCTTGATGTCCTAATGTTTGTTATAATTATCAGTTAACGTGGATTAGATGCATGAGACTTCTTCTCCAATGCTGGAATGAGAAAGGTTTTTTAAAAGTCTCACAAACTTTTGGTTCCCTAATAGAAGTTGCAGAAGAAACAACAATGTTAAAGTCAATTGAGCCTGTAAGGTTATTAGTTAAAACATCCATGTTGTAGCATATTAATAGCTCTAAAAAAAGTAAATCAACGGCTGCCTTGCAAATATCTCAATGGTAGAAGAATTATTGTCCTCATGGATGGATATTCATCTTCTATGTCTGAATGAGATATTGGGTCTCAGATAAAGGGAGATAGAGGAGAATATTGCCCAAGTGAATGAAACAGGTGATTGTGTAAATCATGAGGAAGGTAAAAAACTGGAAGATGATCCTATTGTCAATAGGAGCATGCACATTTTGGATCAATTGGAGAATGGAAGCAAAACCAAGACACAATCTTGTGTAGTCCCAGAGGCTATTAATGCTACCAACTTGGAAAATTGAATAGTATGGGAAATATAGAACCTGCAAGATTATGCCGAGGTCACGTGGAAACCTTCCCCACAGGACATTGTGGCTGCCTCACAGGATGAGAATGCGTTTAGTACTGTTGAAATTCGCATGGATCACACTGAAGTGCAAAAAAATGGTCCATGGAATGTCTTTTGGCAGTTTATATGATAAAAATTTGCACATGGCCACTCCTGATGGGTTACTTCACAGTGGAAATCACTAAAATAAGTTGGTCCAGGATATTTCGCCCCATGATAATATCAATATGAGTTTTTTTTTTTTTTAAGAATTTCAATTCCTACCTATAGTTTCAATTTCCATCCATGGATGGTAAAACACTAATATAATCTCAATAATTTTACTCGTTAGGAATGCATTTTTGAAAACTAAAATAAATTAAAAATTTTTTATTTTCTGACGATGTACTGCCGAGCAAGATCCCATTTGAGATTAATTTTTTTTATGTCATTTATTGTTTATTTAAAAAAAATTAAAAAGTATTCAGGTAGTGTGAAATTATTTTTATTTGATTATTAATTTTGAGATTAAGAGTTAAATACATGATTATTCAATTTTAAATACACGATAATTTTAAATATATAAAGAAAAACTTAAAACAATATTAGATTTTTCATCAAATGATTATTCTATTATAATTCCTAAAAAATACAATTTTAAAGAAAAATTTAATTAGTAGTTAATAGATTTTTCATCTTTATAATTATTAATATATAAATATATTGAATATTTTCTTAAAAAATTAAAATATAAATATATTTAATAGTTTCTTGTTTAAGTGTGAAATTTATTTTAAAATTTGAAATAAATATTTTTTTAAATAACTAAAAAATTGAAATAAATATTGTTTAATTTTTATAATTAAAGTTATTTAAACTTTTAATTTATAATTTGCAAAATAAATTGACATATGTTTTAACATTTTTTTTAAATGGAAGGCACAACTAAAAAAGGAAAAATCAAGTACAAAGATAAGTTAGTGTGGATATATTAGTATTAAATTGTTTTAGTTTGATTATTAATTTTGAGATTGAGTTTTAAATACATAATTGTTTCAAATAAATACTATTATAATTCCTACAACATACAAGTTTAAAGACAAAAAAACTTAATTAGTAGTTAATGGATTTTTTATCTTTATAATTATTAATATATAAATATATTTAATATTTCCTTATTTATGTGTGAAATTTATTTTGAAATTTGATATAAATATTGTTTTAATTATTGTTTTAAATTTTAAATTTGAAATAAATATTGTTTTAAAATGTTATAGTTAAAATTATTTAAAATTTTGATTATTTTAATTTATAATTTAAAATTTTGATTATTTTAGATTTGGGTTCGGTGAAAAATGGATTGGGTCGATCAAATGAGGCCTCTATTCTTCCTTAATTTCTATCCTTGTAAATGGAGTGTTACTCAAGAATTCTATATGCAAAGGGGCCTCATTTGATCCACCCAATTCATGACTCCTTTTCTCTTCTTAATTGGTGCTAAAGGCGTTGAGGGTTGGCTTAGTGAAAGTGATGTGATTTTTGATGATCACGTGCCCAAAGGATCCTTTCTAAGGTCACTTGGAAGAGAAATGGATTTATGGAGAGGAAAGGAATGGGGTGAGGCGCCACAAATACTAGGTTTGATAAGTCAAAGGGGAGATGCCACAAGGGAGGGGTCCCTTGATAACTCTTAGAAGCTCTCACAAAGGAGAAAGGGGGACACTAAAAGATAAGAACCTCACAACCAATATGGTCTCTATGATTAAATTCAAGTGTAAAAAATACAAGTGAGGGGAGGAGCTCCTATTTATAGAGGTAGCTAACCTCTTGAATAAGATAACCTAAAAAAGAAGGGCTAGGATTAAAAGGAGAGATCTAAGGGAGGAGGATTGAGAAACAATTCCCTCCTTAGATCATCAAACTTGGTGCCCAAGTTTCTCAAACCAAGGGCTAAGATTTCTTCTTATTAGCTTAGGGGGTTTATGTAGGAAAAGAGGAGTGTAGATATCAAGGCTACCCCTTATTTCCTTCATAAAGACCCAAAAAGCTAAATCCACCCTCTAAATTCCTAAGACACCTCCTAAAATAAAAAAATGGACTAAATACATGTCCCAAATTAAATTCCTAATGCTCCTCAAAATTAAAATAAAGGAAAATTACATTTTATTAATTAAAGTCCCTAGCCTAATATCTTGACTCTCCATAGGAGGTGAAGTCTTCCTTTCCTTTGTCTGCGAGGGCTAGGTCTTCTTCAATCCTTCTAGCCACGGCCCTAGTGATAGGTCCTTGGCTAGGCATGGTCACATCATCTCCTCCCCCTTGGAGAGGATTTGACCTCAAATCCATGAGGTCTTCATCATTTTCAGCACCTACAAATGAAGACAAATCAGAAACATTAAAATTGGTGCTTGTCCCATAATCCTCAGGCAGATCTAAAACATAGGCATTATTACCGATCCGCTCAAGGATTTGGAAAGGTCCATCTCCTCTAGGGCTAAGTTTGGACTTCCTTTGAGAAGGAAATCTATCCTTTATCAAGTGAAGCCATACCCAATCTCCCTTTTCAAAGATGACCTCTTTCCTCCCCCTATTGGCGAAAGTAGCATCTCTCAAGGATTGGTGCTCCATGTTAACTTTAACCCTCTCATGTAGTTGTTTTACAAAAAATGGCTTTTGCCTCTCCTTCTTTATACACAACAACAGAAAGAGGAAAAGGTAAAAGATCTAGAAGAGTACGAGGATTAAAGCCATAGACCACCTCAAATGGAGAATGCTTGGTGGTTTTATGAACCACTTGGTTATAAGCAAATTCAATGTGGGGAAGGTACGCATCCCAAGACTTATGGTTGCCTTTAAGGAGAGCCCTCAACATAGTGGATAAAGATCTATTCACCACTTCTTTTTGCCCATCAGTTTGAGGGTGACAGGTAGTGGAAAAAAGAAGTTTAGTTCCTAGCTTAGCCCAATGAGTTTTCCAAAAATGGCTAAGGAACTTCACATCCCTATCTGATACTATTGAAGAGGGTATGTCATGCAATCAGACAACCTCTTTAAAGAAAAATCTTGCGATATTGCTTGCATCATCCACTTTGTGGGAGGGAATAAAATGGGCCATTTTTGAAAATCGGTCCACCACCACAAATAGGGAGTCTGCACCTCGTTGGGTTCTTGGGAGCCCAATGATGAAATCCATGCTAATATCCTCCTAAGGTGCAGAAGGAGCAGGTAAAGGTGTGTATAGTCCATGAGGCATTGCTTTAGACTTTGCTTGCAAGCAAGCTATACATCTAGAGCAATGTCTATGGACATTTCTACGCATATGGGGCCAAAAGAATTTCTCTTGTAAAAGCAGGAGGGTTTTTGAAATCCCAAAATGCCCTATGAGCCCACCTTCATGGCTCTCTTTTGTGAGTAAGTTCCTAATTGATCCTTGGGGTATACAAAGCTTACTCCATTTATAGAGATACCCCTCACTAATGAAATACCCATCATGGGCCTTTAATGTGAATGCAGATGCAGAGGCAGCAAAGAGGGGGCCGAAATCCTTGTCAGAAGGATACATAGCCCGAATGTCATCAAATCCCAAGATTTTTGCACTCAAGGATGAATAAAGGGCATGACGACTAGAAAGAGCATCAACCACCACATTTTGTTTTCCTTTCTTGTACTTGATGACATAAGGGAAGGATTCAAGATATTCCACCCATGTTGCATGCCTTTTGTTCAATTTACCTTGACCCCTCAAATATTTTAGTGACTCATGGTCACTATGAATGACAAACTCCTTGGGAGCAAGGTAATGCTCCCAAGTTTGAAGGGACTTAATTAGAGCATAAAACTCCTTATCATAGGTGGGGTAGTTGAGGGGGGCACCATTGAGTTTTTCACTAAAATACGCAATGGGGTGCCCTCCTTGCAACAAGACAGCTCTCACACCTACACCAGGGGCATCACATTCAAGTTCAAATGTTTTAGAAAAGTCAGGTAATGCCAAGACTGGTGCATGGGTCAGTTTATGCTTAATTAGCTGGAAGGTTTTCTCTTGTTTCTCACCCCAAAGGAAAGAAACTTCCTTTTTCACCAAATCATTTATTGGTGCGAAGAGCGTGGAGAAATTAGGCACAGAGCGCCTATAAAATCCAGCGAGACCAGGAAAGCTTTTGATCTCTATCACACTCTTTGAGGTGGGCCATTCTTGAATAACTTTTATCTTTTCGGGGTCAACATGGACCCCTTTTGTGCTAACTACAAAACCTAGGAAAACTACACTATCTACACAAAAGGTGCATTTTTCTAAGTTACCAAAAAGATGATTACTCCTAAGAAGAGAAAAAACATGCCTTAGATGTCCTAAATGATCATCTAGGTTCCTAGAGTAAACTAAAATGTCATCAAAGTAAACTACACAAAATTTACCAAGGCAATCCCTCAGTACATGATTCATTAAGCGCATGAATGTGCTTGGGGCATTAGTTAGCCCAAAAGGCATAACCAGCCACTCATAAAGACCAAATTTAGTCTTAAAAGCAGTTTTCAACTCATCACCCTCTTTGATCCTTATTTGGTGGTAACCACTTCTAAGATCTATTTTTGAAAATATTTTTGCCCCATGCAATTCATCCAACATGTCATCAAGACGGGGGATTGAGTGCCTATATTTGATGGTGATGTTGTTGATTGCACGACAATCAACACACATCCTCCATTGGCCATTTTTCTTGGGCACCAACAAGACTGACACAGCACAAGGACTTAGGCTGTTTTGAACCCAACCCTTCTCCAACAGCTCATTCACTTGAGACTCAATTTCTTGGGTCTCCATGGGGTTGGTCCTATAGGCAGGTCTATTAGGTAGACTTGCGCCAGACACCAAATCAATTTGATGTTCTATACCCCTAATAGAAGGAAGTCCTTTTGGAACCTCATTAGGGAATATCATCAAATTCTTTTAAAATATCTTGAACCCCTTGAGGAAGGTGCTCAAGTGCATGGGTTGTGGCAGTGCTCTCAGCAAAAGAATGCAAAATGGGAGAAGGATTTGATGCCTCTTTGCAAAAGAGGAGATAAAAGGGCTTACTAGTCAAAGGAGCTTATTTTAAATCACGTTTAGTAGCAAATAGGCTCCTTTTACTAATATTCCCTTTCAAAGGGCCATCACCTTCTGACTCTCTCTCTTTACCCTTTTCAAGCTTTAAGGGTGAAGCTTGTTGTGTTTTTTTTTTGTTTTTGTTTTTCCTCAACTCTTTTCTTTTTCATCGCAAATTGATCCTCAGCCACTTGAGAAGGTGACAAAGAATACAATTTGAAGCGCTTTTCATTATGGGTGAGAATTATTTGGTTGGAGTGACCATGGTGAATAACTTTCTTGTCAAATTGCCATGGTCTCCCCAACAGGATATGACCAGCCTCTATAGGAACTATGTCACAAAGAATCTCATCATTATAAGATCCTATGGAAATTGGAACCATAACTTGTTCATTGAATACCATCTCCCCTTGCTCATTGAGCCATTGCAATTTGTAAGGTTTGGGATGGGGCATGGTAGTCAAGCTAGCTTTTCAACCAACCTAGAGCTACAACAGTTACAATAGGAGCCACTATCAACAAGGAGAGAACATACTTTGTCATTTACTTTACATCTTGTATGGAAGATGTTCTCTCTTTGTGACTGGCCAAACTCTAGAGGTTGGCTTCCAAGAAGCCTTTGAACCATAAGGAGGTCCTCCTCATAAGGAAAAGCTTCCTCACACTCTTGTTCAAAAGTATGTCCCCCTTCTTTCTCACTCTCACTAGAGGAGGAAGATGAGCTATTCTCACTACAAATGTCTTGTCCCCTCATGATCATGGTTTTCTTGTTAGGGCATTGAGAGGCAATGTGGCCTCTCCCAAGACATTTGAAGCATTTGATACTACTTTGCCTCTCAGTAGGCTTAGTAGTAGGGGGTTTTCTCTCTACATGAGGTGCTTTTGTATCTTGAAAATGCTTGGGTTCCTCTTTGGAAAAACCCTTGAAAGAGTTTCCTTTAAGTTGGTCTCTCTTTGAGTAAGAGGGAGAATATTTTTTAAAGCTTTTTCTCTTGAGTTGATTCTCAGCTCTTACACAAAGTTCTACCAACGCATCAAAGTTTGAGTATGAAAGAAGATCTACCTTATCTATAATGTTAGAGCTTAATCCACACAAAAACCTAGCAAGGGTGGCATTGGGTTCCTCAATGATATTGACCCTTAGTATGAGAAGCTCCATCTTTTGTCTATACTCCTTAATACTTAGGTTATGTTGCCTAAGTCTTTGAAGCCTATCCAAAAGATCCCTCTCATAATATGAAGGAATGTGCCTTCTTCGCAAACAAGTTTTTAAATCATTCCAATAGCGAATGTCAGGCATTTGTTTACGGGCCCTATCCTTGACTAACCCATCCCACTAATGCAAAGCAGAACCTTGAAAACTAAGGGAGGCCAAAGGTACTTTCCTTTCTTCCCTTATTTCATAGCATCGGAAGAGTTGTTCCACTTTGACTTCCAATCTAGGTAAGTCTCAACATCTTCCCTACCATAAAAATGGGATAAGTCTACCTTTGGCTTCCTAGCATGATTTGTGTTCTCTTGAGGAGAATTATGATTGTATGATGAATGCGAGTGATGCTTATGTTGATTTCAATGGTATTCTTCTTCGCTAGAACTAAAATGCCTAGATAGGGATCTTATGAGAATTTCTTTCTTTTTTCGATCACTCTCCCTCCCATCTCTCCTCTTACTCTCTTCTCCTCTCCTTCTCTCTTCTTCCTCTTTTTCTCTTTTTCTTTCTAGTTCTTTCCTTTTTCTCCTTTCTTCATCCTCTCCTCTCTGTCTTTACCTTCTCTCTTCGCGCTCTTTTTTCTCTTTTCTCATTTCCAACATCTCTTTTTTTAACTCTTCCTTCTCTTTTTGTTTTTCCTTTTCTTTTATTTCTTTTTTTCTCTCTTTTTCTTCTCTTCTTTCTTGTTCTTTAGCCATCCATTCCATAAATTCTAAGTTAAGGTTTTCAAGAGTGTCTCCCTTAGAAGGTTTTCTTTGGTTGACACTCTTACTTGATGAACAACTATGTGTACTAGAATGTGTGTGGGAAGTCATGGTGCTTGGATGCTAAAAGCTAAAGGTTAGGCCAACAACTTTTTTTTTTCAAGCAACACTCCTCTTTTTTTTTCTCACCTAAGGTGGCTTGATGAGTCTTTGGAACTCTTAGCCTCTACACATTTTTTAAAATAAAATAAAATAAAATAAAAGTACAAGAATGTAAAAGAGAAAGGGCTCTAATCGTGCTCCTAAGGTGTTGAAGGAAGTGTACCACTTCTTCCTTCTTCACCTAATTAACGAGGAACTAAGCTAAAATTAACCAAAATTATTACAAACCAAGGAAGGGCCTTAAGGGCACTCAAACTCCCAATCTAAAATTAAGTATACACAATAAAAAGAATAAAAAAAAAAATAAAACAAAGTCTTCACTCCAAGCTTTTTGGTGTTTGTCTCCTTTTGATCAAGCCCCTTTGAGTTGCATCAACCCACCCCAAGAATGCTACCCTTGTTTCCTCTTGTTTGGACTTGCCAAAATTTTATATATGGAACCTTTCCCAACCTTTCCTTACCAAGGCCGAATACAACACAAGACAACAAACAAAGGTGAATAACAAAACAAAGTTCACAAATCCAAATGGATAGATTAAACAATGACAAACTCAAAGAAGTAAAGAAGACAAGCAAGAAAACATAAGGCTTACAAAGGAAGGTAGCACACAAATAACTTTCCTAGATTAGCTCTAAGAGTAGAGATGAAAAAAGACTCAAACAAAAAAATGAAATCAATAGTTGTACACTTAATAAATTTGAGTGACCAAAAACTAAAAAGCTTACTCAAGTAATTTTTTTTGAATCACAATTGGTTCCTCATATCAAATGTTTCTACTATTAGGTACACAACTTCAAATTTGTCTTTCTTTTGAGTTCTTTATCTTCTTTTTTTTTAACTTGACCTTTTTCTATTTTTTTTTATAAAACTTTTCTAATCATTACCTAATAGCTTGTTGAATTGAAATTTTAATGAGGATGCTTGAAATAATAACGCTTGAGTGAATAAGCACAAAGTAAGGTCATACAATTTTCAAGCAATGCATGCAACTAAAGGCAAAACAACTTAGTAGTTCCAAATACCACTGAACTAATGGTGCTTAAGGAATGATTTAGGGCTGATTTTGAAGTAAATTGATTTCTCAAATTACTAACACAATTCACCCAAGCTAAAATTCCATAAAGAGGCACCAATAGTGAAGGTAAAGCAAGTGGAAAGCTACTAATAATTCAACATAAAACAAGAAACATATAAAGATTGAATTGAGCAAATATTTAAGAACAACAAATAGATTAATATGCTTAAACTAAAAGCATAAAAGACTTAAGAGACTCAACAAGAGGTTTACCTCTTAGGAGCTCAATTCAAAATATTTTTGAAGGTTTTTTTGTAAAAATTTTAAGAGACTAAAACCTATGGAATTTAAATGAGACAAAATAGGAAACTAACATGACTAGTATTTGAAAAAACACAAGATTAAGACAAAATAACACACCTAAAAATAGAGCAAAAATTTCAGCAAGAGACTCAAAATAAAAGGCACAACAAAGTGGCCAAAGTTGATCACCACAATGGTGTGGAAAAATCCTCAACCATGTGGGTTTAATGGTCACAACTTCTTAGGCACACTTTAACATAAAAAACCAAGGGAAAATTAAGCAACTTAAACACGGAAATAAGATGCAAAGAAAGGGACAAATAAAATTGCATCAAATTAAATGGCACAACAAAAGGCACAACAAAGTGGCCAAAGTTGATCACCACAATGGCATGGAAAAATCCTCAACCATGAGGGCTTAATGGTCACAACTTCTTAGGCACACTTTAACATAAAAAACCAAGGGAAAATTAAGCAACTTGAATACGGAAATAAGATGCAAAGAAAGGGACAAATAAAATCGCATCAAATCGCGTAGATAGAAAACAAAAGTGCATATAATAGCAAGAATAAAAAGCTATACTACTAGACAATAAAGGAAATAGAGATCACAAAAAATGAAGACTTTAAAATAAAGAGATCAAAGAGATAAACAACAAAGAAAAAAAAATTGAGAAAGAATGTGACCTTTAGAAAGTGGCTCTAGACACCACTTGATGTGATCTTTGATGATCACGTGCCCAAAGGATCCCTTCTAAGGTCACTTGGAAGGGAAATGGATTTATGGAGAGGAAAGGAATGGGGTGAGGCACCACAAATACTAGGTTTGATAAGCCAAAGGGGAGAGGGCACAAGGGAGGGGTCCCTTGATAACTCTTAGAAGCTAACACAAAGGAGAAAGGGGGACACTCAAAGGTAAGAACATCACAACCAATATGGTCTCTGTGATTAAATTCAAGTATAAAAAATACAAGTGAGGGGAGGAGCTCCTATTTATAGAGGTAGTTAACCTCTTGAACAAGATAACCTAAAAAAGAAGGGCTAGGATTAAAAGCAGAGATCTAAGGGAGGAGGATTGAGAAACAATTACCTCCTTAGATCATCAAACTTGGTGCCCAAGTTTCTCAAACCAAGGGCCAAGATTTCTTCTTATTAGCTTAGGAGGTTTATGTAAGAAAAGAGGGGTGTAGATATCAAGGCTACCCCTTATTTCCTTCATAAAACCCCAAAAAGCTAAATCCACCCTCTAAATTCCTAAGACACCTCCTAAAATAAAAAATGGACTAAATACATGTCCAAATTAAATTTCTAATGCTCCTCAAAATTAAAATAAAGGAAAATTATATTTTATTAACTAAAGTCCTGAACCTAATATCTTAACTCTCCATAGGAGGTGAAGTCTTCCTTTGTCTGCAAGGGCTAGGTCATCTTTAATTCTTCTAGCCATGGCCCTAGTGATAGGTCCTTGGCTAGGCATGGTCACATAAGAAAGAGGTTTTTTGTAAGAATCTTTTATCAGGATTGAAAATTGGAAGGTAGGAACTTCAAGTAGTGATCCAATAATATGTCAATGACTCCTTAATTATGGGAAAACCTGAGGTCCAAAATGTAGTAACTCTAAAAATTGTTTTAAGATGCTATGAATTGGCATCAAACTTGAAGATAAACTATCATAATAGTAGTGTGGGAGGAGTAAGGATGAGTTTGTAGGAGCTTTAATTATTTGTAGGAATTATGATTATATACCAATGCATTTTCTATTCTCCTATTTGGGAATTCCTGTGGAGGTTAATATAAGAAAAGAAAGAGTATAAAGTCTGGTGTTAAAAAAATTGAAGTCAAATATGTCATTATGGAAGCAAAAAAAATATCTCTAGGAGGGAGGATTTACCATATCAAAGCCTTTATCTCCTTCATTTCTTTTTTTTTCTTTTTGCAGGATCTCGAAGAGGGTGGTCTACGCTATTCAATATATGCAAAAGATGTTCTTGTGGTGTGGTTTCGAAGAAAAAAAAACTTGCTTAGATCAAATGGATTGATGTGTTCAAGGAGAAAGATTAATGTGGTTTAGGCATCAAAGATGTGGAGGACTTCAATAAAGCACTGCTTGGGAAATGGAGATGGAGGATACTAAGTGGAGAAGATGCTATTTAGGTAAAAGTTTTTTAGGCCAAATACGGTGATAAGAAAATTAAGTTCAGAACAATGGAAAAGAGGTTCTCAATGGTGGATGAATATTGTCAAAGTTACTTCGAGCGAAGGGGTTGAAGATTGGTTTAAAGAAAACATGAAGCCAGTGATTGGAAATGCATAATTGTTTAAGTTTTGGGAAGAAAGTTGGAAGGAATCAAGAAGCTTGAAATCAATTTTTCCAAGATTATTTGATTTTTCCTAGGTTGGAAAATGGCAAGACAATAATTGAGAGTGGAGTTTCACTTGGAGAAAACCACTGTTCAACTGGGAGAGAAATTAAATTGGATGAATGATTTTGAAAGGGCCATTGAAGGGGGTGAATGTTAACCTCGAAAAAAGAGATAGATGGAAATGAGTTAATAATAATGGCAATGAAGATGGATTCACTGTTCATGAGGCATATAGAAATATACAAGATTTTGATCAGAACAATAATTCTCCTAAGAGGTCTCCTTATAAACCTCTCACTCCCCAAAATCACTTGTCTGGATATACTCATTGCTTTCCTTATCTTCTTGCATACTTTGAAAAAGAAGAAGAAAGGCATCAAGATTTGAGGTCAAATCCTTTTCAAGGGGGAGGAGATGATGCAATCCCACCTAGCATGCATCATGGCTAGGAGGATTCAACGAAGGCATGACATGGATGAAAGCTCAGTGAAGATTTGAAGCCATAGTATTAATTATTTTTAGCTTGTAAAAATTTTTAATTAGCTAAATAGGAGCGTATTTTTAATTTCCTTAAGGCCATGTATTTTCTGCCATCTTCATTTTAGTTTAGAAGGTATAGGTATATTTAGTTAAAAAAGAGAAATAAGCTTAGAATCGGTGCATAAGTGAAGACATGATTTTGAGCTAGCCCATTCACTTTAGGAGTTGCTAATTGCACTCATGGGGGTGAACTTAGGTGTCTTACTTAAGGCCTAAGACTTGGGTTAATTAGTCTTAATCCTAATTAAGCCCAAGTCCCACATTGCCTAGAAAAGTATGCCCAAGCTCTCCCATTGGGCTATATATACTCATCCCCCTCATTGTAAAATCTCACCTTTGAAATTGAATGAAAATAGTCTCTTTGTGAGCACATTCTTAGTAAAAGGTCTTGAGATCATCTCTCTTGAGGAACCTTTCTTCCTAGTTGGTTTTTATCAAGGGTTCCTTCCCTTGTGGCAAACCTAAACACTTTGTCTTATCTCTCTTTGAGAGTGATGTCCCAACTCCATAATCTTAAGAAAGATCAAGGGGAGTGCAAAAGCATTTTGCATCATCAACCTTATAATCTTAAGAAAAAATTACTTAAAAATCATTATATCCAACATACATAATTATCCATAATCTATATGTATAATCAATAATTTGTAATATTATATTTTATATTGTATTATATAATGAGAATAGGGTCTTTTGGTGTTTACATTTTATGACTATTTTACCATTCTAAACATTTTATGACTTTTCCCTATTATATTTTATAGTTTATATTATATTATATAAGTTTTAAGATATTAATAAATGGACATCTCACTATTAATATATGTGTACCTTTGATAATTAATATCTTTAATAATTAATATCTTTAATAAAAATGAAAATACACATACCGAACAACATTTTGAATTTTATTCAAACTCTTTCCTTTCCCAATTTTCTCAAAATTCATTGCAAATTTACCATATTCGTTGATGATTTGACATGTTTCTATCATGTTATCATAACACAAATAAATATAACAATTAACAAAATATATTTCAAAACATACTAAACTAAAATTATTTTATGAAAAATGACAGTAAATTATTTATATTTTATCATGTTATTACAAAACATATTAAATTAAAACCCTAAAATTGTTATAAAATATCAAAATAGAAATGTGAATACACAGACGCTGTCACACCTTTTTTTTACTAGTGATAACATAATAAAAACATGTCAAATCATTAATGAATATGACACATTTAAAATGTTGTTGTGCTTGTATATTTGCATTTCTATTAAAAATATTTATGATGATAGGTATACATATTTTAATAGTGTTTAAGGAAGATTAATTTATGGTAAGGTAGAACTTGTGAAGATGTGCATACATTAATATGGGAGAAGTTATATTTGCAAGAGTGGGAGAAGTCATAAAATAAAATGTTTAGAAGAGTAAAATAATCATAAAAGGTGGACACAAAATGTCTTATTTCCATTGTATAATATATATAGTATATAATATAATATTGGCTAAATTATACTTTTTGTCCCTCTATTTTGGCACTTATGTACATTTTACCCTCTTATTTTTTTACGCACATTACCTTCCATTTTAAAAAATGTGTACATTTTTCCCATTCGTCAAAATGACATTGCTGATTATTAAAATTGTGACGTTGACTGCATACGTGGCACAATTAAAAATGGGATTAAAGACATGGAATGCTTAATGAAGGTTTAGCCATTATTAGGTTGGTTTAGGAAGTTACTAAAAATTAATTGGCAACGGTAATTTATCACTTTACTATGACCACGTTGTAGAGATTCCCTGAGCCATTAGAGGTTAATGCCATTGAAGAAGTTGAAGGTTGTGAGACCCTAAGCCATTGGAGATGCAAATAGAGAAAGGGAAACAAAGACGTCATTGAAGATGCGAACAAAGAAAGGGAAACAGAGATTCGTGAAGATGGTGATAGAACGAAGACACATGGCTCTGTATCCACGTAAGTGAATGTGGTTCATGCTTTGTCATTTACTTCAAAAGAGAATTTTTGTACTTGTTCGTAGAATAATGAAAATGTCTAGGGTTAAAGGAAATTTTCATGTTTTGACACTTTACTTGGTTTGTCATTTACTTTACTTGGTTTGTAAAAATGGGGTCATTTTGTTCTGTGTTTAAACATTGTTTATATATTAGTTTCTTTACAAGCCCGCTAATGTTCATAGAATCAAGTTTAACATACATCATGGTGGTATCTTGGTTGATAATCCCAAAACAGAGTATCTAAATGGGGTATCAAGTCAAGAAGAATTGGGGTGCGATGCGGATGAGATGTCCTACATGGACATCTACAAACTAATAAAAAGTTTTGGCTATGCTGATTTAACAGCTTTATGGTATAGACACCCTGACTTAAGTATTTCATGTGGATTACTTTTGTTAAAGTCTGACAAAGATGTATTGAAGTTGGCAGAGGATGCCAAAGGTCATCAAATAATTGATTTGCTTGTTGAGCATAATGTTGATGTTCCTGTTATAGATGAGGATAGACAACATGTTAGTTATGATGAGTTGATTGGGTTCAAAAAAAGGGAAGTGCCTATAGGTGTGGTTGATTTGGAAGATGATGATGTCATTGCAAATGACAATATGGTTGAAAGTCATAGTATTGGATGAGAGATTGTGCATGTATGTGTAAGTGAACTTGCTGCAAAGGAAAGTAGTTATTCACATGTGGATACTAAGGGAATTGGTAATGAAAATTTGGCTGAAAATGGTAATAAGAATTTGATGCACAAGAAAGTGGTGCTGAAAATGTTGGTGCAGAGCAAACTGAGCCTAAAAAATTGGGTGCACAAGAAAAAGATCATTAGAATTTTTCTACATAACAAGGTGGTGCTAAAAATGTTGGTGCAAACAAACTGGTCCTGCAATAGAAAATGTATCAGCAACAAATGAATTTGAATAGGGGGATAATGATGGTTTAGCTATTTAAGACAATGAATATGAGGAGGATTGGGATAAACCTTAGTTCTGCCAAGTTAAACATTTGCAAACCTTGATGATGATGAAGGTGGTAACTTGGATGGTGAAGGTGGAAATGAACCATTAATTCTAGAATTTGTAGATGAGGATGGGTTTTTGGATGAGCTTGATACACTTGTTGGGAGTGATGAGGAGGGTACACATAAAGTTAAATATCCAAAGTTTAGAAAATCTCAAGACAATAATGATACTCACTTTGAAATTGTCATGTTGTTGAGCAGTAAAGAAGACATAAAAGGGGCTGAGAAGACATTTGCTATGGTCACCAACAAAAATCTAGGGTTTACTGAAAGCTAACCAAAGAGAATAGTTGTTAAATGTGTTAAGGGCTACCCATTTCATCTGAGAGTTAGTAAGTCCAACCAAAGTCAGTATTGACAAGTGATGACTTTTGTGAATAACCACACTTATGTTAGGACTCCATGTAACAGACAAGCAAAAAGAGAGTGGTTGGCAAAAAGATTTGTTCCCTTCTTGAGGGACACTCCTAATATAAAGACAAATACATTTATGACACTTGCACGTGACAAGTGGGTTGTAAAGCTAAATCGTTATCAAGTCTATAGAACAAAAGTTAGAATCCTTGAAAAAATACATGGTGCCTCTAGTAAGAAATATAGTCATCTTAGAAGCTATGCTGAAGAACTGTTGTGTAGCAATGCTAACAATACTGTAAAAATTAAGTGTAAAATAAGTAGTAGTGGATCTGTCCTTGAAAGGATTTATATGTGCTTGGAAGCTTGTAAAGCGGAATTTGCAACTACATGTTAACCTTTGAATTGCCTTGCAATGGACCAAACTTGTGGGTCAAAAATACAAGTGAGTCAATACTGCCACTAGCAATGAGAAGAGCCCTTAGTAGACTAAAAAAAGTTAGAAACAAGACAAATGATGAGCCCAAGAGTGCGACACAATTAGGAAGACAATTCACTTTCATTGTTTGTTATAACTGTGGTGAGGTAGGACACAATATCAAAACATGCAAAAGGAAGACAACTGTAGATAGGAAAATACCCAAAAGGGGAAATAAGGTATTATCATAATGTGAATTGTAATTTACTAACATGCCACTTTACTAACATTTTATTTAAATTTTCAAAAACCAAAAAAGGAAAAATAAAGTTGGGACCTCATCTGCACCAACCACCGGTACTAGTGACAGCAGAAACAAGAGAAGGAAGGTGGCTAATTCTATTGGAAATCCTGCACAACAATTGAATTCCAGGGTTACTAGAAGTACTGTAAGAGCTACTACTATCTCTACATCTATTGGGAATTCTGCACCTATACTAACACAAATCAACAATGAATCTTTCAGCTTAATGATATTGTGGACACTTAGTAGGTCATTTTGTAAATTGGTTTAGGGTGATTTTTTGTGTTTAGGCTTTAAAATAGGGTCTATTCTAGTCTAGGGAATTTTTTTGTAGGGTTTGGTATGGTTAGAGGACTTTTGTATGGCCTGATCTACTCTATTTGCATGACTTTTGTGTAAGGTATGGTCTGGTTTAGGTACAAGGGTCTAGTTTGGTTATTTGATGTGACGCTAATTGATTTGTAGCATGGTCTACTCTGCTTTTTTGTACAGTGATGACAGATTGTTATTTTGATGTAATTGTCAATTGATGGATATGAATTTTATGTAGTTGTTGGTTTATGCAGATTGGTTTATGCAAATTTAACTTCAAATTTGATGTAGCATTGGTATTTTAACTGATATGGAAGATTAGTTTTCATTGATACCACATATTGTTTTATGCTAATTTTTAACTTCAAGTTCACTTGGCTGATATGGCAACCACAAGTTTATTTGACACATTGGTTTATTAAATTTATTGTGGAGTGTGACAGATTTGTATTCACTGATATGGAAGATTGCTTTGTGAAATTTAAGTGTTATATGGTAGCCATAACTTTATTTCACAAATTGGTATTTTATTTGGTAGATCGGTTTGGTTTACATTGGTATTTGATATGACATATTGATTTAAATTACACTACCTCATATAGAAGCCATATATTTACAATGGTCTAGTTTATATGACAACAACATATGACAGCTAGAACTACAATCCAAAATGGACTTCAAATTGAACTTCAAATTAGACGGGTGTGATCTCATATAACATCCACATGATTTTGTTTGACGTTTCATTAAATAGGTGTATATTATGCTAAAATTGAACTTCAAATTCAAGGCACCATTAGAATCTAAAATGAAATTTAAATTTCCAGATAACAAAATATTACAAAATTCTCCTACTCAACTTAAACATCTCATTACATACAAATGACAAAATACATATATTCAAATGACATTCTTTTCATACAGTCAACTTGTCTAAACTAAACGAATGAACCCTAACATTAACATCTTCCCCTAACAACAAGGGTAACAACAAAAATGAACATAATTCCTAAACAAATAATCAACCCAAAACAAGTAGCATTTCTCTTTTCTTTAGTTCTTTCATTTTTTTTTGTGTTTACACTTTGATTGTTACAACTCTTCCACCCTCCTAGGAAAAGCCAGAATGATATTTTTCTCTTTAATGTTCAACACTAGATCATACCATTAAAAAAATACATCCTCTAGTCCCTATCACTTTCATCCATTTCAAACACATGGGTCACAAATTTAACATCCATAATCTAAAAAACAAAGACTTTAAGTTTTAATTCTACTGATAGCATCACTGCCTTACCTTGTAATACTTGCAATCATAAAATCTTCTCCATGGATTGTCATGCGTCCATGATGTCACCAATGGACCTTCCACCCCGCAATTGCACATGATTTGACGCCTTCGAGGTTGAGACTCCGAACCGTAGGAACTACCACTTGCTTCCATGGAAGTATGCAACTATTTGGGAAAAAGGGACTTCCAGAAGATGAAGACAAAAATGAGTAAACTATTTGGGAAACCAAGGAAGGTGAGTGAGGAATTTCTCTTGAATCAGTTTGGGAAAAAGGGCTCTCATAAGAAACCCTAACTCAATTTGGGAATTTCTCTTGAATAGTTAAGTAAATGTGTCACATCAGATAATAATAATCACACTTAGTAAGTGAACGTTGCAATTTTAACAGTCAACAGTATCATTTTGACAAATGAGCAAAATGTATACATTTTTAAAAAGGAGGGGAAAAACTATAATTTAGCCTATAATATTATATATTATAGATTATAGATATAATAGGACAATTATTTATGTTGGATATGAATATTTTAAAATAATTTTTTTCTTAAAATTATAAGGTTGATTTAGTGACGAAGTCCAATATGGGGGAGAGAGAAGTTGTGGGTTCAATTCTCTTTTTTAACAAAATATTTTTTTCTTTTTTTAAAAAACAAAGTGTATAATAGGTATTTTGAAAAGTAGACATCAAAAGAGGGGATTTTCTTTATTAATAGTATAGATATAGTATATAATATAATATTATATATTATAGATATAGTAGGACAATTATGTATAATGAATATAAATATTTTAAAGTAGTTTTTTTCTTAAAGTTATAAGATTGATCTAGTGACAACGTCCAATATGGGGAGGGAGAGATCGTAAGTTCAAATCTTTCTTTTAACAAAATAGTTTTTTTTTGTTTTTTAAAAAGGATAGAATAGATATTTTAAAAAGTAAACATAAAAAATAAAAATTGTTTTTATTAATAATATAAGTTATATATATATATATATATATATATATATATATATATATATATATATATATATATATATAACTAAAAGAGCTAAATGATTACCATAATTTTACTATAGTAGCATGCGTGGTCTATGAAGGTGAGAGGTTGGCCTCAATATATATATATATATATATATATATATATATATATATAACTTAGCAGCTAAATGATTACCATAATTTTACTATAGTAGCATGCGTGGTCTATGAAGGTGAGAGGTTGGCCTCAAATTTTGCTATTAAGGTTTATGTTTCCTTTTTCTCATTAAATAGATTTTTAATAGATTTTTAAAAAATTACTCTAAATATTAGGAGATATTAATGAATAATAATATATAAATATAATATTTTTCCATATTTGTGAGGAGTATAATATTTTATAATTTACTAATATATCAATATTTAATACTTATGACAAATTATAAATATTTTAAATCTATATTTATAAACCATTTGTTAATAATAATAACAAATTATTATTTTGTAATTGCCATCAATATCATGAACTTGTTTAATAATTATAAGTTAATAACTAATTTCTTAAGTTTAATATAATGAAATTACATTTAATTATTTTCATGATTATATAAAATATTTATTGTAAAGTAATAAATATGGATATGTCTAATCATCAATGAAAAATAATTTATCTTTAATAATAAAAAAATTAGTCATTAGTTTTATACAATAACTACTAATATAATATATAATAAGTAAAACATTTAACAAAAAATACCATTAGTATTTTATATTATTTCTAATTATTTATTATATGTACATTTTATAATAGAATTATAGTTGACAATTTATAATTTAATTGGTCACTATTGTAAACAATATTAGTGACAAGATAAAAATTGGTCACAAATAATATATTAATATTTCTAACAAAAAAATGGTAATTTTTATAATAGTTGCTCATGAAAGGTAATATCTATGATGCAAACAATTTCTTGTCACATTACTTTTATGTCTCTAAAAATTTTATATTAGTGAGAATTTAAAAATTATTTCTCACAAACTTAAGCCCACATGTAACAATAGATGAATCTTGTGTAAAAGTTGTAGTTGATATTTTCATTGAAAATTGGATGATTGATACGCTTGTTCTTGTACCATTTAACACTAGGTAAGACTTATATTTTATAAAAATATTCATTATTTTAATTGTTAGATAAAATTCAAATTTGTTGACTCATTTGTCACTTTTTGCACACATTACATATTGTTTGCTATCAATGTAAGAAAATAAGTAATTTATTCTTTGGATCCATTGTATTGTGAGCACACCACAAGGACGGAAATAAAAGACTTTTTTGACATGTAAGAATCATCACTCACATTTTATGTGTTAATATATATTATTTGCTTATATATCAATTGTTGATTTGTGTTTATTAATAGGATCTTACAAATGCATCGATCTCAAATAGGTGCACTGGTATTTTTCCTACTGTTAACCCCAAGGCATTGTTAGGGTCATCACATCTGAGGTATTGTTCGTTTTGGAGTTGTGGCTCCATCATAGTTTTGTCTTGAAAAAACACCTCTTTGATATTGACGCGACGCATCGAATGTGATGGAGCCACCAGCTCCAAAACGGATAATACCTCGGATGTGATGGAGCCATACCTTGCTCGGGCATTGTAGCTGCCGACCTACCAACCCCATTCGCAGACCTTACCACCCCAAATGTAGCTGCAACAAGCGTAGTCGGTTGACACGGTGCCGACTGCACATCACACAACAACCCTTCTTGATTTGCGAGTGGGCTTATGCACGTCTTCTTGGCTGTATTTGCATGAGCCAATTTATCCTCCCCTCTGTCATCCGAAGCCATAAGTCACATCCCATTTGAGAATAGGAATCCAAGCTCACTTGTGGAGAGTCCTCTTGCTTCGCTGCATGGGCCAAAAAATGGCCTCTAGTAGTTGCTGATAATGCTTACCGATCCACTGCTCACTTCCACCTCGGCCTTATCAACTGTCGACTCTCGATCCTCATCACTGTCCACTCTCGATCCTCCCATGTCTCTCTCTATCTCCCATTACTTAATTTTCATTAGAGTAATGATATATATATATCTCTCTAGTTTATACATCTTATGAACACCTTTTAATTCTTTCTATCTCTCTCATCCTATCACATCATAAATCTTATCATACCTATATATCTTCTTTTTTTCTTTTTCTCACTAGGTGTGTAATAGCACATGAGATGTATATGTATAATTTTTCTTTTCATTATCAAGTTTTATCTATAGGAATTGAAGACCCTATTGGTGATTTAACAAAACTCATACACTTTTCCCACGTAATTTTAATTTAGAAAATAATTAAAATAAAAATAAAATAATTTAAGCGAAAAATATATTTTAATATTATAAAAATAATGTATTAGTGACGTCCAATTTTATATCTTTAAAGAGGTGTTGATTAATTTGAAAAGGGAAGAAAAATAAAAAATCATTAAAAAGTAATTGAGAAAATTTAAAAATAAAAAGAAGTTTTGGAAGAAAAATTTGTAAGTAGATGTTGACATGTATCTAGCGAAAACTTTGGTTTGTATATATACATAGATTTTTATTTAGCATAATTTCTATAATCACGGTATTGTTGCATAGCAAGGATTAATTTGAACATCATTCACTTGCTTAAAAAATACAAGTTGTTATCAATGTTAATTTTTAGTATATAATAATAATAATAATAATAATAATAATAATAATAATAATAATAATAATAATAATAATATTTTTGGAAAATACTATGGAATGGTAAATTTTGGATGTCTTACAAGTATAAATAAATTAAATATGAAAAGGATGAAAAAGAAAAAGAAATTAAAAAATTAAGAAAGAAAAAAATTAGTAAGAAAGAGAAATTTGAAGGAAAATTGTTTTAAATATGATATGTGTTGATGTAAATTCTGTCGTGTATGATCATAACATATTGTGAGTTATGTTTGGTGCCCTTTAATTCGTAAATTCGTATGCAAAATTGATGCCTTAGTTAATTGCAGTTTGGTATATGGGGTGGTTCAATCCTTTTAAGGCTTGGTCCGTGACATTTGTATTTATACACCTAGATAGTTTCTTTTAACACTTATCACTTTTGTATTTGCACTTCCACAATATTTAAAATGTTCCAAAAATTCTAACTTGCTGTCATATTAATTTCAGATCAAGTGATTCAGAATGTAGTAATGAGACATAACCAATTGTATTTTAAATTGATTTGTCCAGAAGTGTAATATTATATTTATGTTTAGAATAAACTTATCTAGAATATTAACATTTTGTATCATGGATTGATTGATCCAGAATATAATTATTCATGTCATGTTTTGTATTTTTAAATCACCTGATTTAGAATTAATATAATATATAAAATATTCTATATTAATTGATTCACAATATATATTTTAAGACATTCCAAATCAACTGATTCAGAACATCTTAAAATGTATATTTTGAATTAGTTGATCCAATAGTTAAAACGTGAGAATATGTTAAGAATTTTCAAATTATTTTGAACATTATAGAGAGTGCAAATAGCAAATTAGGAGTGTTAAAAACTATTATATAAATAAAGTTCTCATTTTATGTGTTTCGGATAACACTCACACAAGTAAATAAATAGCTTTATTTTCTTACATGTAAGGAGCCAGTTTGTAGGCCCAAAAAAATATTAATTTTTTTCAGAAAGTTAAAAACTATCAAAATAAGATATTTTTTTTTCATTATTAAGTCATGCGAAAGAGATTAAATAATAAAAAATAATACGTAAATATTTAGTTAAATACAATAAACTAGGAGTATACAAACAAAATCAGATCTCCTAAATAAACTGTTTTATTTTTCTACTCCGTGTTAGAAATCCATGACTTTCACAAGTATCCGTGATCGTTAATTCGAGCAACGCCAAGTTTAATTAGTGTGTGATTAAGTTTAATCACAACACTTTTTACTATACAAATAAAAAAATAAAAATAGGACTAGACAAATGGTTGTACGGTACCAAACAATTTATCCTTTAGCCTTCGCTTCTTCCTAAGATGATGTTCAAATTCAGGTTGCCAAGGGAGAAGACGTGTGCGTCGGTCAAATAAATTCCTTAACACCCAATTCCTCAACCCATAATCCTTAACCTCACAAAACCGGTTCGCCCAATCAACCGGTTGGACCGCTTTGGTCCCCAAACCGGGTACCCTATCCTTGGACCCCACATTTTGCTCTTCTTGCCAATCCGCCACGTAAGTTGCCACCCTCCTATAGAACTTCTCCTTAAACACCTCCCACACTTGATATTTGTAATGGTTAATCATCATCTCACTTTTTTCCGCATCAACGGTCACAAACGGAGCCCGTAGATGAAAATGGTGCACCACGTTGATGAGGCTTTGGTTCAAGGCCTCGGGCCTGACTATACTCTTGTGCCTCTCACGTGCCGCCAACCGACACGTGTACCCCACCGTGACCCCTTGTCGCGGCACTTCCCTCAGGCCCGAAGGCCCAAAGCTATAGCACGGAGCCCTAATCTCACCCACGTTGCCTCCGGGCTTGGCGTTGTTCCAAATCACGCGGCGCAGACCTCCTTTTATCCTCACGTTGAGGAACTCGTCCACGTCGATGAACCCAACCCACTCGCACGAGGCCCGGGCCCGGAGGGCGCAGTGCGCGAAGCCCGCCTCTTGGGTCTTGACCCACGGCCACAAGTGCTGCGAGATGTTGTAGCCGACGCTTTTTAAAAAGGAAATAACGTTTTCTAAGTCGTCGTCGCTGTTGTTATCATAAATGAACCATCGTTGCACTCCGATTTTTGTATGGTACATGACCCACTCTTTCATGAACCGGGCCTGGTTGCGTAGCATGGTGCAAATACACATCTCATGGGCTTTTTGTCTCGGTGTGTTGTGCTGTGGACGAAGCCCGGGCCTTGCTATTGAAGGAAATATCACCTCCGTGTTATTCGTTTGGATGGTTACTTTGAAAGACTGGGTCTGGGCCTGGGCCTGGGCCTGTCCTAACCCGGTTAGAATACTTTTTGGTGTTTTGCACCTGATGATTTCCTGCGCGGCTGAAACCGCGTCGGTTTTTAAAAAGAAATTGGGCTTCGTCAAATCCCAGCCGAAGATACACTGAAATTTGGACGGTTCGATGAGTTTCTCGGGCTTAAGATTAAGGCCCTTGACGAACACGATGGTGGTGTTGTCGCGGTCGAAGAAGGCTTCATAAACAAGTGGGGTCCAGTCATGCGTTCCCGAAGCTTCTACCGGAACCACACCGCCGGTTGATTTAATCAGAACCGATACCGTGCTGCCACGTGGAGGAAGCTCGCACCGTACGATCTGCTCGCGGTGCCGCTCTTGGTGGAGTTGGATCGGAGGGTGGGTGTGAGTCTGAGTTGGTGAGTCAGCGGAGGAGTAAAAGCAGAGAAGGTCGTGTTTGGTGTGAAAGCGAAAAGCGGGAGGGTAGTTTAGGAAAACGAGAGACTGGTCGGGGAGTGTGACGGTGTCACGGGCGGTGATGACGGCGGCGCGTGAGGCTTTCCATTTTCCCTGGAAAGATGGGGTGGTGAAGGGGGAGAACATAAGAGTGGTTAGGGTTATGGAAGTGAGGACCACAAGGAGGGTGCACCAGAAGAACGTGCTCCATGAAGAGAACCCGTTGCGGTTCCTACGGTCTTTCATGAAACTTCGTCTCAAATATCCCACATAATATGACAAAATAACAATACCATATGTGCAAATTTCACCTTGCTGATCGACAGATATTAAACTTCACATTCCAGATGAGGAGTAAACCTCACCTTAGAAACTCGGTTTGTGAAGCTTAATTAAGTTATTATCACGAAGTTGGGATTCATATTATGATGCATTGGGATGAAGAGTGAAGAATATGAGATTTTGTTTGTTTGGATGGAAAACAGAACAAGAAGAAAGGAAGGAGAGTAAAGAGCGGGAATTGAGAGGAAGAGAGATATTTCTATTTTTTTTTTCTTTGCTCTACGTTGTGCCTTGTATATCGCTTTGCATGCACATCTTTGATTCTACGTAAATTCAAATTCGTCACTTGCCCAATTATTTACGTTATTTTATTTCTTTCAAATGCTTTGTACCCAACTTAACTGTTTCACGATTCTTTATGACCATATCGATTTTCATAAAGTATGTTTAATTACCTCTGAGAGTTTCTTTAAGTTATGAATAAGTAATTTTAGAATAATAATTTATTTAAAAATAATTTTCTAAAAGAAGAAATCTCTTATGTTGAATACACTATTACACACATACATGTACATGTGATATATATATATATATATATATATATATATATATATATATATATATATATATATATATATATAATAATAATAATATAATATAATGTTTTAATAATGGCTCACTTTTTTTTAATGATCTTTTTCATGGTTATGCCGCAAAGATAGGGGCACTTGACATGGTGTTTCCACGATTAAATAATATTTTATTTTGGTTGTTGTCGCCAAGTCTCTTGCTCCTATTAAGCTTAGCCTCAGTAAAATTGGGTAACCGCATATATGTTATATATATAATATGGTTAAGATAAACTATTCAATACAATCATTAAATTTCACAAAAATGAAATATTAGGATAAATAATAAGTTTATTAAACTTACTTTTGGAGCAAGTAGATCTCTCTATATATATATACATACATTATATATATATATATGTATATATATATATATGTATATATATATATATATATATATATATATATATATATATATATGAAGAGAGGAGTACTAGCAACAAACTTTATTATTAGTTGAAAAATTTATTTAAAGCTACTAAATTAGGAGAAATGATCTTTTAATAATAAATCGAATCCACATAATTTATTCTTTTCCATAAATTTCAACCAATTATATAGAATGTGTTTAAAAGAATGTGTTACTAGTATTTTTCTATACGGAATGCAAATATATTTTCACCTATCTTTTAGTTAGAGTGTGGTAGCACCTAAACCAACAATCTTTAGACACAATAATTAAGAATAAATTAATTTAGAGATATTTTTGTAAGTAATAATTTCTCTTACAAATCAACTTAGTATCTCCTATTTAGCATTTATTATTTATTACTTTTTTTTTTCTTTCTCCTTTATCACACACATTAATTTTTCAGACATTCTTTTTTCTCCTCTCTCACCAATAAAAAATATTAATATAATTATAAATAATAATTATGTATAATAATAATTTAATAAAAAATTTACATACTTTATAAATTATAATTTTTATGTTCATATAATTTATATTTTGATATAATTTACATTTTATACATTATTAAATATTTTTTAGTTTCATAATTTTTTTTTGAAAAAGAGAAACTTATGCATAAATATATCAGAACTCATAAATTTGAGAAAATCAATAATATAATTTATATTATTTTCAATGTAAAACAAAAACTAAAATGGAAGAATAAGAAGAAATATAATAGAAAATACAGACTTGCATTTGGTACATAGCAAATAGTAGGAGAGAAAAGAAAGCAAAAAAAATTGAGTATTGAAAGACAATAATATCATTGATATAAATTATTTTAACATAAAAACATTGGTGTTTATGTCCTAATATTTTGGTGTAGGTTACAAATGTAGTTGCACTATGGGCATCAAACTCTCATTTTGAATATTTAATGTGATTGCATATTAAGACTTGAATTGAGATAATTGGTTTAGTTAATACAACCTTGTACTAGGTGATCCACATGTTTAGTGATTTATTGGTACTGTTCACCTAAATATTTGATGTTCTATTTAAAATATTTATCTAATTTTATGAGAAATTTATATTTAAAAATTATAAAAATAATTGGAATAAAATACAACTTTTATCTTCTTATTTCTAAAACCAATAATTATAGTTTTCAAATTTTAAATTCGATACGTGACACATTTTATTTGACATTTTATTAAGATGATTTATTTATTTTAAAGTTATACATGTACGAAAATGTCCAGAAATAAGATTTTGTAGGAATGTCATGTTACGTTCCTATTCTTTGGTCAGGGCAAGTTAGGTAGAATTCAGAGGGGTGCATAAGTAGATATTTGCACAAGACACTCTAATGATTAGCGTAAAATGTGGTTGACTTGTACAAGTCAAGGGTACTAAATTCGTACATATTAGAAAAATAAGAATATAATAATGAATGAATAGTCAAATCTAAAGTACCTTTGTACTTATAGTGTTACTCACTAGGCTTGAGTTGTACAACTAGGGTTTTTATCTTGCTTGAAGGATAAATATGGAATATATTAAAAAAGATGTCATCTTTATCAGTTATGGTCCTCACGTAGTTTCAGGATTGGTTGGTAGGTTATGGTCCTTTTATTGGGGCCTCTCTTGCTTCTTGGTTAAGGGGTGCCTCTCGGTATGGTCAGAAGGTGCACCTAACACAAGTACCCTTTGACATGTCTGAATGGTGTATCTAAGATAGGGTATCCTTCGACATGGTTGAAGGGTGTATCCAGTATATAAGCCTACTAGTCTTAAGGAGGAATGTGATGAAGAAATTTGCATTATTCAAGCTAATAGAACGTATGCATGCTTCAGTTGTTCCATTCGTGTTTTTAGCTAGGGTGACAAGTTTTTGCTACCTAAGGGCAGTTTATTGTAACTGGTAGACCCCTTCATAAGTGATTTGGTAGAATTTGAATCGATGATTAACATGAGCCCTTGATTTCTCATGATCTAATGGTGGGGAGACATCATTGAGTTGGGCCTCTGTGGGCTTGGCACCTATATAAGGGAACTCCATTGGTGGTGAAGCTCACACTTGTTGAACCTTTCTCCCAAGTTGCTTAGAGTTGTTGTTTTCTTTGCAGGATGCATTTAGGTATTTCCAACTTCTTCTTTTCTTTTTTCCTCTTTTTATACCTAGAGTGGTTGCAGGTGCACATTTTGGCCATAACTTATGGGACATCCTTGCTCCCAACACACGCTCTGATGCTTCTTATGAGTCTAGTTCTTGGGTAGTAGAAGTTCTGGTTCCTTTTGTTTCGCAACTGGAGGTTGAGGTGCCTACTAGCTAGGTCAAACCAAGCGAAATTAGGATTAACTATATCAGTGCCAGAGGGTGTGCTAGTTGCTCCACTTGATTTGGGTAGTGGAGAGCTAGAGGAGAATTCTTCTTCGGAAGGCACCCCGAAGTTCCCCCTTATTACCATTCTTGAGTACGAATGGGTAGACGGGGAAGTAGCAATGTACAAATTGACCTACACCATGACGGAAACTTGCATGTTGTTCAAAAATGCCAATCACGTCTGTCTTTTTGAAGACTCAAAGGACATCCATTTTAACACTCGAGCTTTTCAGAGCGAGGAAGAGCCAAACTTGACCTAGTGTTTTGGAACAACCCTTTACATGATGGTCGAGACTTCTTCTATATGTACGACTGTGTGTTGAAAGAACTTGGCATGACTATTCCCTTTTGATGACTTTACCATGGGTGTATTGCGGGTGATGAACTGCACCCTTACTCAGATTCACCTATACACCACTACTACTCCTAACTTGTTTCTACATTACTTTCAAACCTTTCTGGCCTACCTAGTGATGTGGTTGTCCCTCATCCAGGTCCTAGAGAACCCATTGTTCCAGGTGTACACCACCTCTTACAAAGACTTTAAACAAAAGTCCTTTAAAATCGTATTGAAGCTAAGACATTCTCAGAACTTGTTATACAATAAGAAATGTACTTCATTGTTTCCCTTCTGCTGGTAACATGAATCGAGGCACTTCATTGCAATGCTAATCGACCTTTTATCTCCTCAAGAGCATAGCGTCGCCTACCAGTATTCTAGTTAGTAGCCTTGTTAAGATCTTTTTATAGGAGCGTGTGAGTTAGTTACATTGTGTGACATGTTATAAGCCTATATATTTCCTTTCTATTTTCTTTTATTCTCATTCTTAATTCCTCTTTTGTTCTTGTGGTTGTGATTCACTTGACCTTCTTATTGTTTGTGTGAGTGTTTTTGTCTGACGAACCTCAACAAGGCTAAAATGGATTGTCTCATGATATCGGTAATAAAAATATGCTTCTATGCTAATAAATTCATACATTATAAAATGATAAATATTCATTATAATAGTTGTATATGTAATCATAGATTGAGAAAAAAATAATAACATATGAAAAATATTAAAAAATATCAATAGTGCATATATAGTTAAATATCTTTAAAATAAAAAAATGAAATTAAAATCAAAGAAAATATAATGATAACGTTCCAATAAAAAATTCTTATAGTTACATAGTTGCAAACCTCAAACGGCTAAAAACAAAATCATATAATTGTAAGTGGAAAATTGATGTTTGTAGGTTAAATTAGAATAACATTTTAAAATAAATAATTGTAACTGGTGTATTTAATGGTATTTGTTCTTTCTATTAATATATATTTTTGTTAGATTGAGCAGAACTTATTAGGGTGTGATCCTTGAGTGCTCATAGGATGTTGGTTGTGTGTTGAATATTAATGTGTTTGAGAATGAAAGGTTATACTTTTCAAATGATATGTGTTCATTGTTATTAATGTGAGATTGTTGTTAAATTGAAATGAGCTCATTAGGGTGTGATTGTGTGGTGTTCATAGGGGATGAAAATTCTTTGTCCCAACTTGGTGTATCATTCTCTGCCACAATCTATCGAAAATGAGACGCCAATTTGAGACAAAGGATTTTCATCCCCTCATAGGATGCTGCTTGTGAGCTAGATATTAAAAGACATATGTTTTTTGAATATTAATGTGTTTTAGAAGCTTGAAATTGACTCAGTTGAAAATTGACAACCACAAATTAGGAGTGGTGATAAATTTTAGATTAACTCAAGGTTAAAAATTGTTGCAACCATAAAACTTTAGTTCAAAAACAGAGAAAAGGTTTTTTGGCAAATTCCTCAAAAGCTTACCATTAACCACTAAGTTTTGGAATATATATATATATATATATATATATATATATATATATATATATATATATATATATATATATATTATTGTCAGAATAAAAAGATTCATTATTGTCAGAATATAATAATTTCTAAAACTCAATATATATTCTTAATTAATTTTTACAAAAAATAGCTAAATCCAACTATAAAAATCTTGTAATTCATAAGAAAAATAATATAGCAAGACTCTTTTATTTAGTTACATAATTCAATTCACATCTATTTTACATGTTTAGTATTTAATTATTTTTTGAAAACTAGAACAAATTTGTGCATTTAAAAAATAGTTTAAAATTGAAAGCTATAAGCATTTTGCTTATTTAAATATTTTTTTTGACAAAATTATTTAAAGATTTAAATTCCCGAATACTTATTACTTTTAGGTAAAAAGAGTTGAAGGGTAATACTTAAAATAGGGAATGTGTGAAAGCAAAAAAAAAAAAAAAATTAATCATCTTATTAAACAATAATTAATGATCTAGAGCTATGAAAATCAATCATTTACTCTTCAAGCATGATTGATTTTGAAAATAATTGTCGCATCAAAGTAAAAAAGTAAAGCAAATGTTTTGTATCAATCGAAAATGGTAATTCTAATAAAACCAAAGAACTTTATTCTTAGACCATTGAAACCCTTCTATGTTGCTGCTTATGACATCTAAGTTTGATTCAACTTAAATTCCAACTGTCAACTCCAAACAAAACTAGAAACTAGGAGCAACTTTGATAATATTCCATAATAATTTAATATTTGGTTAGCTACTTCTAATTATTTCTGTAACGAATAAAACTCATAATAAATTTTTCGTTTCAACTTTTAAGATAAATACTCATCATAGATAAACAGTTATTTAGACTACTCTATAATTTAATAATTACACCAAATACATTAAAAAAATATACTATACTCCAAATCAATTCTTCCAACACAATCATGTATCTTCTATCTGTCTCAGCATCCTCACCACGACCTGTTCCCTACAAAACACGACAATCACAATCATACAAAAGAACACCAAAAGCAAGGGTAAACACAGTTAAAAATCATTCAACCATTATGTTATAGTTATTCAATCACCAAATACTGCCATCAATCAATCATATTCAATCCACCAAATATAACCACCAATCAATCATACTCATTTCACCAAATATAACCACCAATTGATCCTAGTTATATTCCACCAAATATAATCACTAATCAATCATAGTTATATTTCACTCGAACATAAACACTCAACACCATATACTGAGATAACACGATGCGTCCTGACTATTTATTGAGTTTGAACATCAAGGCGACCATAAACTCCTCATACACCTGTTCCATAAAACAACCAACCGAAGTCTTAGCTTACTTATCTGACAATGGTGTCTAGAGTCTATCTGACCCTTATGACAAAACCACTATCGTCCAAGTACATTCCATGGGTACCTCTCCCATCATAATTGGTAACGAGATCACAATGTAAAATCATAGATTACCTTCACTTGTATGCATATTTTATATCCATATTACATTGATCTCAGATGCAACCACACCTTAACCACACTTGTAACATATACACCTCACCCAAAGCAAAGTTACTCCCCAGCCTACATTCTTCAAGCTCGGCATGCACTCTGTCATCATACATCATAATAATATCCATCTTATCAGGATTTTAGTTATTGCGAAAATTGATCATAAGCATTAATTATCACTAAAATCAACACCACACATCCAACATCACTCAAAATCACCAATAAACATCAAATATCACCAAATCATTAATGAACATCAAATATGACCAAAATAATCAAATATTATATATTTATCACCAACACTATCAATTTTGTATTATAAACAAATATCAATTCAATAACTTAAGCAATTACCTCATATTGATTTTACCTCCATAAAAAACACAATCATTCAAAATAAAAGAAAGGTTTTGACTTCCCTTACCTATTCAAAATAAAAGCAAGATATAAAATTAGGAAAGATAATCATTTAACAATGGGAAAAAATGATTAAATATATTTTCCAAATTTTTTGTATTTGCTTTTCACCCTTCTAATTTTAAAATATATCAATTTTTATTCTTTCAGATGCTATTTAAAACAATTTCCATCTCTATAAAACACTGTATCTAAACTACTTTCAGAACCAAAGAAAGTATATTTCAAAATTAGGTAAACCAAAAGCATTCAAAAATATTCTGTGAGATGCACTTAATATTTTGATAATTTTCTAAAACTTTAAACATCTTAACCTAAAGCAAAAGCCACACAAATGGTGACTTTTAATAAATTTAAGCAACAATAAAGATAGTGTATTAAAAAGTAGTAGTATTTAATAGTTAGAATTGGTCCATAAGCATGGCAAACTTGAATTTTCTACACAGTACAGGAATCGACCCCAAATGTTTGTTCATTTGGAGACCATCGTACCAGAAAGAGATTATAAAGGAATATTCCAGTGCATGAACCAAATAAGGTATTGACCTGTAGCCTTGTTTCTTATTCAATGTTTTTGTACTTGTGCTATTGGGAGATGGATGAACACACTATATTGAAGTCTTATATTGTACACATGATTATTCTATTTGATTCTTTGTACTTGTTCTATTGGGAGATGGATGAACCCACTATTGAAGTCTTATTAATTATATACATGATATTTTATCAGCTTGTGTGTAGATTATAATTAAGCAATTAAGTGGAAAATGCATACATTAATTCTTTCACTTGTGGGGAATTCTGCTGCTTCAATATCCAAAATAGACACCATTTTATAAGCCATTCAAACTTTTGGAAGGTGAAGTTGTATTTCAACTAGAGCACGCAAAATAGGTTTGTGTCCAGAGACTACACGTTTAACTTGTATGGTATCCGGATTTAATTTTTTAGTGCATTTAAAATGCGGTACTTTATTGTGGATCACATTATTTAAAAATAACATATATTTAACTTTTTAGAAATTTTATATTAAATATTAATTTAGAAATATTAAAAATATTAAAACAAAAAGATATTTGAAACATTTAGATGGCTGAAAAATTCCTAATTAAAATGGTAAAAAACTAATGTAGTTGATTTAAAAATTTGATTAAAAAATTTTAAATTTTATATATATTTGTGGTTGTGGCCCAATCCATTTAATCGAATGACTATGAGGGGCAAATGCAGATTTAAGAAATTGGAGATATATTGTTAAAATTGCGGGCTTGAAGGAGCAAATTATAAGTTGCAGTTTGGGGGCTTAAACGGGTGAATTATTCATTTATCTAACTCTAATCTCAAACTTACTAAAGTTATGTTTGCTTAAGATTCTCTAGAAGCACCTCTAAGAGAAGAAAATATGAAAAAAGAAATGTCACAACAATTTTTTCAACTAATTTTCATGAATAGGTAAGATTTTTTTATAAAACTTTCGTAAAACTTATGTGAATTTTAAAATTAGCTTATAAAAAGTTTAACATCGAAGAAATTATTTTAACTTTTTATTTATTTATTTTTCTTCCATAAATGCTTATGAAAAATACCATCCAATTATACCTAAGTCAACACATATAATCAACATTGATTAAAAGTATGAATTTAATATTTATACACAAATGATATGAAAGAATTTTACATTAACACTTGTTCAAAATTCTTCATATATGTATAAAAAGTTTATGGTCAATAAATACTTTAAAAGTTAAAATAGATTGTAATTAAATTTTATTATAAAATTCTTTTATACTATGTTCAATCTTTTTTCTCTAAAATTATATCATATTATCTCATCGTTATTTAGTCATTTAAAACCATAATCTTATATATTAGAACTATAAAACTCATTCCACTTTATGATTTGGACACACTTGTTTGCAGTTCGTCTAATCATTATGTTGACCATTAATGATGAATTAATTTGCCATTCACATTGTTTAGACTTTTAATACTTGCTTGTGTATAAATTAAGAATTTAATTAATGGCGTTAAATTTGCAAAAAGTTATGAAAAAACTTTAAAAATTTAATATATATATATATATATATATATGTGATGATTTATAATTAAGTTTAATTAGTATATATATACACTATCAAACTTTTTACATTAATGTTCAATTTCAATCCTTAATTTATTATAAATTTGTTAAATTTACTGATTAATATTTTAAAAGCCATATAAGTGCATACTAATTAAATTCTTTATAATTAAATAAATTATAATATAATATATATATATATATATATATATATATATATATATTTATTGTGATATGCAACTTCTTTGGTATATAGATGTTATGCAACAGGAAAGAAATTTTATGTCTTTAATTTATGTCTCATTTTTTTTTATTAACATGAAACCTCGTGTTATTTAATGATTTCTTTTTAAAAAACATTTTATCTTTTATTTAACTATGATATTTCTTAATCGGTTAAGACATAAAATAAAATATGAATTGAGACCTTCATCCTATGCCACATAACAATCTTAGTAGTTTTGTTAATGCGTAGGACCAAAAAACCTGACAAACAAATTAATAAGAAATAAAAAATAGTCAAAACTTTTATGAAGAATTAATTAAAAATTTGAAAATCTTGAGGGATGAAAACCATAAAGTAATATAAATTATGAGAAAGAGATGAATTATTCTTAGCTTCACCTTTTTAAGGGAAAAGTGAGAAATTAAATAGTATATGCAATAATAATGAAAAGAATTTTTTTATTATTATTTAATCACAAACAATGATGCGTAATATATAAGTGTTATGAGTTTGTTGCTTTTAAAATAAACAACCCTTCTCCTAAAAAATCATAAATTGACTACCTTAAATATTTTTTTTTTATGTATCTTAATTGAATAGTTATATTCTGGATTATTGATGTGTAAAAACTTTTATATGAGTATGCAGAAAAATTAAAAACTTAGAAATTATTTATGTGGCGTTATTCACGGTGATTTTGAGTTTCTGGTTTTTTGTTTTAAAATATATTTTGAAATCAGAAATTTGTTTGACAAAATAGTTCTAATTTGGTTTTATAGTTATTTCGAAAAAGTTGTCACCAATTTCTAAAACAATAAAACATGGTTTTCACATTTTTGATTTTATTTTTATTTAAATTCATCACTTGACATACTTGTCACCATTGACCACCACCTCTGACTAGTCGTCGTCTTCGATCAATAGTTACCGGCTGCTACCTCTGATTGATGATCACCGGCCACCACCTCCAACCGACAGTCACTAGCTGTCATTTCTAATTAATAGTTATCGATGACCACTTCTGACTAATGGTCATTAGTCGCTACCTCCAATTGTCGTCACCGGCTGCTACCCTCGACCAATGGTCACCGACAACCACCTCCAACTAACTGTCATCAACCGCCACATCCGACCAACTATCACCAACCGTCACCTCTAACCAAATGTTATCAGCCGCCACGACCACCACCTCTGACCAACGATTATCGGTTATCACCTCCGATCGAGAGTCATCAGCTGCCACATCTTTATTAAATATTAGTTCAAGCCATAAATGGGGTAGTTTTGAATTACTTATAAATTTCAAAACTAATATTTTGTATTTTTAAGTAAAATATTACTGTTAATAATTTATTATAATTTTAGAAGCCTTTTTTTCTCTAAATTTTCGTCAACTTCCGTGGTATTAAAATACACGTCTCTTGCAATATGGTTCAAGCCACAAATGGCTACTTGACTGCTATCACTATAAGTAGTTAGGTTATTTAGTATTTAGTTAATTAGTTAACGTGATTGAGGTAATCCGATTGTATTATAAAAATGTTTTATCGTTCTTATGTATTGGCTAAATATTATTATTAATTGTTTGCATTTTTGTCACTTACCTCTTTTCTTTATTGTGAAAAAACAACGCTAACCACCTAATTTTTACCTGTTTTACTAGTAAGTAATAGTAATAGATATACGCTCCTTCATATACATATTAAATCTTTTAATAAGATAATTTTTCCTTCTTCATGAGAGTTATTTATAATCTTTAAACATTTTTTAATTAAAAGATCCAAATATACCATAAAGGATAAAATACTATTTTCATATTTATCAATATCATGAGTTAATTCATGAAGTATGCGATTGTTTACAAGTTTATAAGTCAATGACAAGTTACTTCACATGAAGAATCGAAAAAGTAACAAACTCATAGCATACTCGATTGAATTGGGTAAAACCTAAGCAAATTTGGTAGATTCAAAGAAAACTCATGAGTAGCAAACACTCAAAACATACTCGATCTTATATTAACTCTAACTTTAAGTGTTTTGAATCTAATTTGTTCTTGTGTTGAAAAAGATTTTAAAATTTTAAGTGTTTTGACTCTAATTTGTATTTCTTTGGAGTCATCGGAATTTATTATATATATTTGAACCTATTATGTGTTAAAATTTTGAATTTTTATGCTGTTTATAGGTATATTTTTAATAAAGTAAACTCTTATAATTTTATAAGTCAAATTTATTTCACTGTTATGAATTTATGTAAACTTTTGAATTTGACATCATGGTTTATTTTTAACTCGTATTTATAATTTCTTTAAGAAACTAATATTTACAATATTCATTGAGCTGGTATTTTGCATTTAGTGTGTTTCACTATCTTATTAGTTAAACTACCTTTTTTAAAAAAAAATTTACATAGCAATAGTCTTCCGTATTCAAGGAGTTTAGTTATATGAAATTAATTTCATTGTAATAAAAATAAAATGATAGGTACGTAGAAATAAAATTGCAACTCATTATACAATGGCATAATTGACCTACATAATTATCTCAATCACGTTCCAATATACATATTTTTGAGACTCATTGTGAGTAATCTTTGTGACGTGACAATGGCTTGGTGACTCTACAAACTTTTGATTTAGGCTACAAGTTTATGTAAGAAAACCACTTTTCGTTTTATATGTGAGTAATATAAATTCAAATTAATGTTTGAATTTAGATGAAAGAGAATAGTTAGTTGAGTTGGATGAAGATTCTCTATTGTGGTTTCATATTTCATCTTTACTAATATAAAAATATCATGTTATTTAATTAATTATATAAAAGATAAAAAATTTATAAAAATAATTCATTAAATAACATGTTTTATTTTATTGGTGAAAAAGAAAATAAAACTCAAACTGTGATAGATAAAGTGTACTCTCATACGAGGAATCATTGATCGTGGTAAAATAAATTATACTTATTTTCTATATTTTGTGATTAGATTATATTTTGTCATTGTTATAGTTTTGTTTGTCAAAATATTGGAGAGCAGGTGACTATTTTTATACTCGTTTTGAGGTGAAATTCATTTTTAATAAAAAAAATAATTAAAATCAACAAATTTCTACATAATTTTTAAAATCAAACAAATTTATATTTATTTGAAAAACTTTAAAATAAAAAAGGTACGTATATGTGAGTTTTATTATTCAAACTAGTAACAATTAACATTTAAAGTAAAAGACATGAATGATAAATTAGTAGTTTGAGATTTGATGAAAACATAATTGTTCTCTATTTTGGGTTCAAATTAAAAGAAAAAGCAATCTCAAGTGAAATAAACTGAAAGTTTGTTCACAAAAAGTTAATTTAAAAATAATGAATGCAAAGTAAAAGTAAATGAAATACAAAGTAAAAGTAATTATGAAATGTAAAATAAATCCTCAAGAAAACGTTAGATATCTAATGCTAATAAAGCAATAAAGGTAAATGTAAAAGACCTCTAATATTAAATGCGAGTAAAGATGTAAAAGTAAGTGCAAAGACAATGAAAGAAATTGCAGAAAATGTAAAGTACACTAAAAGATACATCTCAATTTCTTCACTCCTTGTCTTTATCTAGACTTATTGAGTTTAATAAGATCTTATGTATTTCAACGTCTAATTTCGACAACAGTGAATAGTATTTATAGAATTTTTTACAATGGATACTTGACCATATGTATAAAAAAGAAATTATTATTTTATTTCTAATGGGAGTAAATTACCTAAACCTCCAATGACCACAAAACACTACCCAACAAAAAGAAACTCTGTTTTGATTCCATCCTTATCCTTTTGACTTGTCATTTCTCGATCATTTCTTCTAGAGTAGTGTTTAGAGATGTTTTTTCCCTAAGTGTCAAAGTTCATTTCGATATTTGTTCTTCTTCTTGTATGTTTGAGCATGTTGCTCTAATTCTCGAGAAAATGTTACTTTAGAAGTCTCTCTTTTGGTTGATATCTTGAGAAGCCACCTCTTCTTATGTTGGCTCGAGATCGTCCTTATCGATGATTTCTTGAGGATGCTTCCTCAAGTGTCTAAATCGAGACATATCTCTTTATGGGTGTTTCTTATGTTTCTTTGACTTTCGAGCTTCATCTTCTAAAAATATTTTCCTCCTTCTTGTTATCCTTAATCTTTCGAGGTGCATTAAATTTAGAAAAATTTTCTAATTTATCCTAATTATTTTTCCTCACCCTAACATATCTCTTTCACACTCCTCTCAATTTTACTTTAACATATATTAATTCTATAGATAATATTTAAAATTTTTTGTAAATGTTATTTCAAGTATTTTAAAGAGCAAACATAAATAACATAATTATTAAAAATTTATTTATTAAAAAATTTAAATACTAATTTTTCCTAAGAGACTAGTTTAATATGGATTAATTTGCCCCTAATGGTGTTTGTTATAAAATTCAATGAATGAGAAAAGTAAACTTTTAGAGAAATTATTATATAGTCCTGGATTATCAAGTTATCTATATTCCCAGCTAATCATCATATTAAATAATTATATAGTGTATAGTGATTTGTTGAAATAAAATTACATGTGTTTGAAACAATTTAATAAATTTTTCTAAAACACTTTGACTCTTCAAATTCCAGGGTGGCGCGCAGTGGCACACGTCTTTTGGAATCATCAATCCAATCCATTTTCCCTACGAACACTACTGATTTTGAATTGTATTTCAGATATTACTCACCCGATGATGATCGAAAATGGGGACACATCAATTCAATATTTGGATAATATTTTGTAGAATTAAGTTTTATAAAACTAAACAATTTTTTTTCATCTAAGACAGTAATTTGCAGGCAAAATTTATATACAAATTTAGTATTTTTGAAAATAATCATCTATAGATATCATCTAAACGAGTTTATTTTTTTAACAATATGGTTAACGCTCAAAAGTATTTTTTAACGATAATCAAAATGAACTCAAAATATTTTCTTTTGAAAAAGTTTGTTCAGTAAAATTAGTTTGTAAATTAGGCAAAAAATTTATAAGTTATGGATTGGAAATTAAGTTGATAACATAATTTAAAATTGTTGCATAAAATTAGCTAATAGAAACTAACTAAAGTATAAAATTGTATAAATGACTATATTTAGTTATTTCGTTTTATATTAAAAATTAATTTTTTTAAAATATAGTAATTTAATGTAATTTATTTTTATAAGCTAATTAAATAAGTAATTTATGAAAATAAATTATAGGTTACTAAAAATTTGTATGTAAAAAAAAAATTATTTTAGTCAAAGTAAAGATAAACTTACAAATTATTAGAGTCATAAAGAAATTTATCTCATTTGGTTAAGAAGAATATGTGAATTATTATAAATTTCAATATTTTATTCTGAATAAAAAAATGAGTGACTTAGAAATATATGTGTGAATTATTATAAATCTCAATATTTTATTCTGAATAAAAAAATGAGTGACTTACAAATACATACTCTAGATCCTTGTTTGCAATGGACTTGGTTTTCAATTTATATAATTAATTTTGATGCATTCTATATAAATATTTTATATTCAATTAATTAAATTTTTATATGATTAAAAATATTTTAAGTATAATTTAAAATAATTATTAAAAATTAATAAATTGATTTATACGTCATTTTTTTATTGAATTATATTATTATATAAAACTCTCCTTTAATCTTATGCATCCTATAATTTATTAATATAACATATTAATAAATTTTACAAATATTCCCATCAACACTTCTAACTATTTTTTTTAAGCATATTTATATTAATCATTGTAAAAATATCAAAATCACAATTTGATGATTTAATTATAATATTTTATTATATATAATAATTCATGTTATTTTTAATTCATGAAGTAAAAAAATAATTCATATTTGTTTTTAAAATATAGATTTTCTTCTTTAGTTTAAGATTTATATTTATACTATTTTTATATATTACATTATAGTTTTTAAAATCAACATGAGATAATAGTAATCTTCTTTAATTATATGCTAGTTAGATTTTTAAATATCAAAACTCGCATATACTTAAAAGAACATTACTTAAATCAGTAAAGTTTTGAAAGTATATGCAAGGTTTTATTTTACATTATAGTTTTTAAAATTTATTTTTTAATTATTTAATTCTACATTTTGTGGTGCTATCGATGCTATCTGGCTCTAACTATGCAAGGGAGTGACGAATTGATTCTTTGTGCCGAAGCTTTTCTTTTCTGAATATTTGAAGGTCCCTTTGATTATGTAACTTCTTTCAAAAATTTATCAGAAGCTCATTACAGCAATATCAACATTAACAATTTGGCACTCTACTTATTATAATGAGATCCATCAGAAGCAAAACATATAACAATGTAGAAGTAAATCCTAATCATATAACTTAACAATTTGCTTTTTTCTTTTTTGTTTCAAAATCACCTCTTGTGCTTTTATTCTTAGAAATTTTGTAAATCAGAGCATAGGAATTTTTGACTGTGGTATATATTCCTTTGCTTTATCATTATTATTTCTGATTTCTTAAACTTCTTTTTATGTAGGCATATATTTTTGTAAGTATTGTGTTTCTTGTACACCTTTATATATACATCACATATATCATTAATATACATACTTGTTATTCCTTTAAAAATAATAACAATGTAGAAATCTGACTACTTTTTAATGATATCACTTAAAACATGATTTATACTTCACAGTTTATATTATAATTCATTTACACATATAATGTCCTTGTCCAAGTTCAATAAATTTTGATAAATAAGTTTCACTTAAAAAACTTTTTTTTTCCAAAAAATAACACCTTTTTATTTTTCTCTTTTAAAGATTTTTTATTTATTTTGGTTCCCCAATATTTATTTTAAAATTTTAATCCTTGGTTGTTAAGTAATTAACAATCTTGATTTTCCCTCTCCATTTTACTCTCAAGCACCAATAACTAACTTAAAAAAACACAATATTAACACAATTTATATTTTAAAATCATGGTAGACTATCCCGTCTGAGTACCCAGTAATACGTAATAAGTTGTTACACTGATAACATCGGTTAATGTTGTTTTTTATAAATAAAGATTATAAATATAATAAAATAAAAACTATAAATCTAAGAATCAAAATGAAAAAAGACTGTGTTTTTGAGGAACTTATTTAAGCAAACAAATTGACTCTATACCATCCCTATTTGATTCTTTAAGCACACTTCTCAAATCAATATATAGGAATAAATGTTCTTGCTCAATTGGTTGAGTAAAATGTTATACATCTTTTACCAGTTGGGAAATGTTAATATTGATAATGATATTAAATTTTTAGCGATAAAAATCCAATCCTCAACCTTTTTCTATCTTTGTTTTTTCTTAAACTGAATCATCTTGTATCTTCTCTCTGACCCTTATCTTCAATTCTTTCCTGAAAAACAAAAAAATTCAATCCATGGGTAGAATTTCGTGGCAGTTGGGCATAACAGGGAAAGCATCTATGTAGTGAAAGATGAAATGGGTTAGCCTACAACGACAAAACTGGCCAGCTTTGTGGGGTCCACGGAATCCCAATCAAACTCAATATTTTGATGGAAAGTTACAACATACATGGACTAGTGTACAAATAAGAGATGGTTTTGGTACCAAACAAATAATAGAATTTGTCAACGGGTGTTCTTTTCTCACGTTTTGGTTATGTACAACCTTTTATATGGTTTAATTGGACTCTTTCTATTTGTCTCAACAAAGGTGGTGGTGAGTGGTGACCACATTTTATAACCACAACAACCTCTTCTATGCTTTTCTAGCTTTCAACTCATTTGCTTTCCGACCAATCATTTATCTCCCCCCTCTAAGGACATTCTGCTTTTATTTAAATGTTTGAATGAACTGGCAGCATCTTTGCTTCAATCTTAAGCTCCTTTTAAAGTGTCATGCTTCTAAGGTTTCACACTTAATTGGTAATAGCTAGCTATCAAGGGATATCATTATTTCATACTTATCTTGAGTTCTCAAAGTTTCTAAAATGGGAAGACAACCATGTTGTGATAAGGTAGGGTTGAAGAGAGGTCCATGGACTATTGAGGAAGATCACAAGCTCATGAATTTTATTCTCAACTATGGCATCCATTGCTGGAGAACGGTTCCCAAACTAGCAGGTAATTAGTTAATTGAGAAATGATAATGAAACACTCTCTATAACATTTTTCATTTTTATAGGAACTTCTCTATAGAAATAATGGTATCGTTAATTATAGTCCTTCTTAGGTGTAAAATATATTTTTTCTTACCATCCCTTATATGAGATAAATGTATGCATTTTGATTAAGGTTATATTTTATGTTCAGGATTCTACCATATATATCTTTTTCATTCTATCAAAAATTGATTTACGGTATAAAAGTTTATGACCCATCTATGCCTCTGGAATTTTGGCCTTTACCACAAGGATGTTGTCCATAGCACTATCATTTAGAAAAAGAAAAATAATATAAGAGTTTTCTTACTATTTCTCTTTGTTAATTTGTATAAAGTTGTGTTTACAAGAATACTTTGCATTTACTTTGCATTAATGGGGTGTTATCATGTGTATCTGATTTGGTGCATTTTGCTTGGTGATCATGAAGGTCTTCTAAGATGTGGAAAGAGTTGCAGACTCAGATGGATAAATTATCTGAGGCCAGACCTCAAGAGAGGTGGCTTCACAGAGATGGAAGAGGATCAAATTATAGAACTACATTCTCATCTTGGTAACAGGTATAACTTGTTATATATTAGCGAATATTATGCTATATATATATATATATATATCCAATTAAATTTTAGTTTTATTTTAGATACCAACAAAATTTTAAGTTTGCTTAAATTACTTTATAAAAAGTGATTTAAATAATGTTTCAGTAATAAAAATAAAATAAAAGAATTAGGAAGAACTAAGCATATTTAACAAGAATTGAACTCAAAATTCATTAATATATTACGAACTAAAATATATTTCACCCATTGTATATAGTATTTATAAGCTCTAACACAGTGAAGCATGCTTTTAGATGGTCTAAGATTGCTTCACATTTTCCTGGGAGGACAGACAATGAAATCAAGAACCATTGGAACACAAAAATCAAGAAAAAGCTGAAGCTCCTTGGCCTGGACCCTGTAAGCCACAAGCCAATTGAGAAAAAGGAAAATACTGATGAGGACACAAATAAGGGCAATGATGTACAGCCTTCAATTTCTGGAGTGTCTCAAGAAAATATGGAGACTAAGTCATTGGAAAATGATGGCACCAAAGAAATGACAAAAACAGAAGAAAACAAGGTGATCACTTGGGATGATACCACTGAACTTTTGAACAATTTTGAAATGCTATGCTCACAGTTAGACTTGGGATCATGGATGAGCCAAGAAAATACTAGTAGTACTAATTCTTTATGTAGTACTTCTTCTGTGTCTCTGGATGACACTAGTCACCTTTCTATGGATGAATCCTCTTACATAAAGGAAAACTCCTTGCAGCAATGGGTTGATAGTTTGGATTCCATCCTCTCATGGGATGGCTTCAATCCTCTTGATCAAGACATTTTCTCCTTGGAAAATAGGGAATAAGCATCACCAATTAACCAGTCCACCCTCATTCTGATTCCTGAAAATTATGGTGATTGAAACTTACAATTTAGCAGAACTTTTCAAATAATTAAGTTAGTCCTTAACTGCTGTGTAAATTGGTTTATAAAACGTTTTAGATAATTAAAAGTTGCATTTGTGAGTCATTAAAGAATTCATTTACTTACTGTTAGTTTTCATTCTTAAAATTGATTCTCTTAAAATCTAATGATTTGATCTTTATTATTAAATTTTAAAAAATTAAATAATTAAAATGAAGAATAATTTTTTTAAAATTATTCTTAGAATAAATAAATTTCTGATCATTAATAATTAATATGTTTTGAAGATTTCTATCAAAATTGTAAGTAGCATCTATATAATTTTCAGCATCAAATCAGATACTTATGGTTCCATAACCAACTCATATAAAATTAATATTCCTACTTTTACAATATCTAGAGCAATAAAATGTTTACATAAGTTTACTATAGTGTATATATTAGTGCAACTTTTATCCTTGCATGGTACTTGATGTGATGGTTCCATGTCGAATGCGAATTTGATTTTTGTAATGGCATGCTGTTTACACATACATACATATACATATTAATTATTCCTTATTAATTAATTGGATAGCTCTTCAGCAACATCCTTTCAGTGCCACCACGTGTGGCTGAAGATTGCAGCGGCATGATAATATTGTCACTTTTTCTTGTCTCCTCTAATCATTGGTTTTATTGAAAGTAGTCACACTCATCATCATCATGTGTCCAACGTTATTTTCCATATATAGTAATATTTAAGAATAGTAGTGTTCTTCGTTATATGGTGTAAACATATTATATACATCTTAATTATTAAATATTTTATATTCCTTAAAAACATATTATCAGTACTTTCTCAAATTAAAAATTAAATATTTATAAATTAATTATTGTAAAGAAACAGAATTTAATATTTTTTATCCTTGATTTTGTTCTGATTTTTACTTTTTGTTCTTAAACAATATTTTAATATTTTTGTCTTTATTGTTTCTCTCTTAGTGATAATTTCAATCTTTATTTTTAAGTGAAAAGGTTAAAGATAGATGAAGGTAGTCAAATACATAAAATCATAGTTTTTTTTTATTGGTTAACAATATCGTATCACTCGCCTCGTGATTTAGTTACACTTAAGATTCATCTCTCCCTAAAAGTGTATTCTGTATGATTCAAATTTAGGTCTCTTCCACAAACTCAGTATGTTGCCAACTGAGTTACACCCATTGAATTTCTCGTAGTTTTGTATAATATAACAAGAGTTTACTTTGTTAAAAAATATTTATAAATAACATAAAATTAAATACTTTTGTTACACAATAAGTTTAAATTCATATAATAAATCTAAATTACTTTAAATAAATAGAAATTAGAATCATAATAACATTTAAAATTTCAAAATCATTCTTAGATATTAATACAAATTAGAGTAAAAACACTCAAAATTTGAGTGTGGGAGACATTATTCCTGAATTTACCAGATCCTATCAAATCTACTTCGAGTTTGATACCTTTCGATTCTATGTAAGATTTAATTTATTAAAAATTTATGAACATATAAACTTATAAGATTTTACGAGTTAACTTGCTATTTCTATAACTATACATAGGGGTTAAAATAATATTTACTAATAAGAATCCAATAAATGATTTCAGATTTTACCCAATTTTGTCACATCATCGACAATTGTATTAAGAATCACCTATAATTAAAAAGATTATTATTAGTACTAAAAAATTTGATTAACAACTAGAAATAAAAGTTTGGAAAAACTTAGGAAAAAATATACTTTTAATTACATGAAATGATTAAATGAAAGTGTAAAAAAACTTTGTTATTGTTAATGTATTTCAATTAAATTTAATTTATTATTTCAACATTTTAAAATAAACTTGCAATGTACACTAGTAATGATGGTTTATGGTGGGGGAAAAAGTGAATAAGCTCCTTAAACAATTGAACATGTTGGGACAAACCGATGACTGGGTGCAACTTTAAGATGTGTACATTAGACAACTTGCTTTAAAAATCATTTCTTTAATTAATTTTCATTGTATTTAGATGATTGTGAATGAGTCGTGCCAAGCACTGAAAATTATTGATGCACAATCTCACTTTTTAATCTACATGCATGAATCTCAGTGTAATCAAGTTAAGGGAAATAACAAGGAACATGAACTCACGATGGAATAATATTTCACATTGACATAACTATTTATATGAATAGAACTATCCCAGTCAACGGTTAAGCACAACTAAATATGAACGAATTAAGACATGATTTCACGGTAGAAGTGAACCCAGCGCGCAATTTTAGGACACATGAAGTGCATCATCAACATAAAATTATAAGGCTGTTTGAATATTCCTAGAATGAAAACTCTCAGGTAATTAAATTTTAAGGTGGTGTTTAAATACAAATGTTTCTTCTAACGCCTATATTCTTACTGTAGGTTTGTATATATTGTTAGAGTTAGCATGATTAAGGTATTATTCATCACTCAGTACAGGTTTTGTATTGAAAAGTTACTTGGAATGAATTAAGAGATGAGTGTTTATAACAACCTCCAATCTCAATTTTTAAAAATTTGAACATAATATTCTCTCATAATGCTAGGGTGGTGCTTAGAAAAAAAAAATAATTAAAAAATTATATAAATTGATCTTAAATGATAACACATAAAAGGTTGTCATCTAATTAGTTTAATAGTTGTTGCATTTATTTATAAGATATTATTCCGATATAATTTATTAACTCAAAAAATGAAAAATTTTAAATGGTTTGTTTTGAAGGTTTTTTGTTTTTATTTTCAGATATTACAAACAACAATAGTAAAAATATGTTTAGTTATAATTTAGAAAAAAAACAACTTAAAACAGAAAACAAAAGAAAAAAAATTGTTTTCAAAAGTTAACATTATGTGAAAACCTAATAATATTATTGTAATTATATAAAAAATATATAAATATATTTTGAACTATATATATAAATAATTTATTTTTGTTAAAATTGATTAATTTAACAATATTATTTTTTGAAAATAAAAAATATCAAATAAAAACAAACCTATTTTCTAAATGTTGAAAACTTTAAAATGAAAACAATTTCTAAAAAGTGAAAAAAAGAAAATAAAAACAAAAAATATTTTCTGAATGCAATACTCGCTCTGATGCTGTGATATTCATGATTAACCATTTTGGAGTCCATTTCTCTAATATATCCCTGTGATTCAATATTCTTTGTGGGAATTATGTTGTAATATTGACATATTATGTTTGTCTTCAGCTTTGCACCTCAGAAAGGTTAATATGCAAAAGTGATCAATATGTGAAATTAAAATGAATCAACAAACTGTTTGCATGCACGTATGTATGCTTGGAAATCACATTTTAATTTGACAGCTACTTAGTAACAATGAGAAAGAATTAAAAAAAAAAAAAAAATTCACAAAAGAAAAAAAGAACCCATGAGCAGCATCAACAACAAAATCCAACCCAGAAAAAATAAGAAACAATAAAGAACTGAAGTTGCCTGCAATCACTGCGTTTCCCCCAACTTCACTATATATAATCAAACTGAACCCACATAGAAACCCTTAAAACCTCCAACGTTTTCTGATCACCATCAATATACCAGAACATTTTCAAGTATTACTCTTTACTTTCTAACGACGTGTTAGTGTAAATTCTGAAAAGAATATTGGTGTAATGTTTTTAATATATAGTGTTATTACAATGTTTTTAAACTTAAAAAAATTAATGTAAGAAAAAAAAAACTGGAATTATGCAAATTAATTTGATAAAAATTAAAGGAATGTTGTTTTATTTTGTTCTTTTGTTAATCAAAACTTGTTTCTAGAGTTATAAAGTTAGTGACAAAGTTCACATGTGAAGAGAAGGGAAGAGTAAAATTTTGTGGATTTGAATCTTTCCACTAACGCAAGCTAGCACGTTAATTATTAAGGCTCTGTTCAAAATGGTTCTGGGTTTTTGGTTTTTGGTTTTAAAATGTATTTTGAAAACAAAAACTTGTTTGACAAAAATGGTTCTGTTTGGTTTTTTACTTACTTTCAAAACAGTTTTCACTCAATTTTAAAAACTATAAAATTTGGTTTTTAGATGTCTATTTCTGTTTTTATTTAAGTTCATTACTTAACATCACTTGTCACCATTGACCATCATCTCTGCAGCGGTCAACAACCTCCACCTCTAATCAAAAGTCACCGACCGCCACCTCTGTCTGATGATTATCGACCACCACTTCCAACCGGCAGTCACCAGCCCCCACCTTTGACTAGCAGTCACCGGTTGTCACCTCCGATCGATGGTCACCGATCGCCACCTCTAACTGGCGATCACCGACCTCCACCGCCGACCTGTGGTCATTGGCCGCCACCTCTGACCGAAGGTCATCGGCCGCCACCTCTAAATGGCGGTCACCTGCCGCCACCTTCAACTGACAATCACCAACCACCCCTCCGACTAGCGATCACTAGCTGCACCTCTAATCAATGGTCACTAGTCGCCACGTTCTACCAGTAATCACCAACTACCACCCTCGATTATCAGTCACTCAATCACTACCTTCGACCACCAGTTACCAACCACCACCTCTAATCGCCAGTCGCCAACCACTATCTTCGATCGCCAATAACCGACCGTCACCTTCAATGACTGTCTCGATTGCTACCTTCACTAGTGTTTTAGTTAAGATTTGAAAATAATGTTTTAAATTTGGAAACAAAAACAATGTTGTTTTTAAAATTTTGAAAACTTAAAACCAAAACTAGTTTTTGTTTTTAGAAATTTCAAAACTAGAAACCAAAAACCACACTAAATGTGATCTAACAATTTGCTTAAAAGAAAAAACTTGTTGTATATAGGAACAGAAAATAAATGGTTATGTTTAGAGAGAGTAGGGAATCTCGAATCCAATGATACTAAGGAAAGCAAATTCAAATTGCCAAAATAAACTAAAATAAAGTGGTTATAAACAACATCTTGATAATAGAAAATTTTAGTATGAAGATATTATAAAAGTTCATAGTTATTCAATTTCAAAATGTATTAAAGAAGTAACATATTTTCAGTATAATATACCGTTGGACCGGTTTCTTATGATAGCTATAAGCATTTTCTTTCCATTGTAACACATGTAAGATGTAATTCTCATTGGTAATGTGTATGTTTAAATCCAATTCTCATTAGTAAACTTTATATGTTCAAGTCTCTTTTAATTCTGTTTTAACTTTATTTGCTTTCGTTTACTTTCATTGCATATTTACAAGTTTTGGCTTAAATTCTTGTCCAGTCGTTTAGAGTTCTTTTAAATTGTATTTTGAGTTGCACCTTGAAAAACTTTACTTTCGAAAGTCCTTTCCATTTCTAAATTAGTCTTTCGTTTTATTTAATTACAACCTTTGTCGAGAACACTATATTCGCCAATTCGTGAACACATGCATTTCCAATTCCTAAATAACTAGGTTTTTACTTGTGCTACTTTTTATGTATGATTTGAGAACACTTTTATTTAAATTTCGTCACTTTCGAGTACACACCAAACAAAATTTCTCATAAAAATGTATAGAAGCAAATTCTCCCAAAATAATTATACTAAGTTTTAATCTTTGGTTGAAAGTTATCACTTCCAATTCTAAAAAAAAAAAAAGTCATAATCGCCGTTCTAAAGTCTTATTTATAATAAATAAAATATTTAATTATATGATTCAGAATATAATTAAAATTATTATTTTTTATTACAAACATTTTTCACCATAAACACCTTCGCACATGTGTAAGCATTCAAACTTGCATTGGTATGACACCTCACATGATTTTTGCACTTTCCTTTTCTTTCTCGCTATGCTATATCATTTTTTAATTAGGCTTGAAACACATAAGAGTTTTTCTCCCTATACTTTCATATTCTTAAAATATATTTCTTATCCTTCTTTCTTGATTCTCACACCCATTGATCACCCTTCTTCTTCTATGCTACTCCTAACACTACCACCATCAGACAAACCATGCCATTGTTGATGCACAAACTCCACCCCACTTACCAACTCCATACCTTTCTTTTGAAATGGAGTGTTTCAAAACAACAACATAAATCTGGACGCATAATCAAGAAGTACAAATCATCCATTCCAAGTTATCTCATGTTGTTTAGAATACCCGTTGCGGTCCTTCCTATATAAGCAAATGGGGTGCATTATGGTTGTGGGTTGGTGTGGCTGTGCATGCATGGTGATGTGGGTGAAAGCGCCATGATTGTGGGTGGGTGCAATTGTGAGTGACATAGTTGTTTGTGTCATAGAGGTAGTAGTAAGAGGTGGAAGAATGGTGGGGAAGGTTATTTTAGGAAATATGGAGGTGTAGGGAGGGAGCTTGCTTTTCGCACCGACAAAATTGTTATGCACCCCTTAATATTCTCAAATGCCCAAGTTTCTCTTTTGAGTTTATAATCATTATGCGCCTTCTCTTTTCTCTTTTCCCTTCTTCTCTCACTCATTTAGACGCTTTGGTTGCTCAAATGCTATGTCGTTGGTTCCCCATTGTTGTAGTATTATTCAAGGTGGGTTTTCTTAACGTTTCTCTTAAAAGGAAGTTTGTATCATTTCCTTATTCTAGCACTACACTTCAGGTAAACTCTGTTAAAGTTTATTTGTTTTCACAATTACAAATCAATAGATCCGCAATTGAAAAGTTCTTAACTACATTGCAGATCACATGATGTTCACAATAAAGAAATCTTTTTCCTTATTAGCGAATCCATTGATTTGAAATTGATAACATTTCAATTGTAGATCTACAAATCTTAATACCTAAGTTTTTCTCTTCTCCACAATCAAGCTTAAATGAGAAATAGGTAAGAGAAGCTAAACTTATGTTATTTTATATGGGAATTTTTTATTTAATGATGTGTTTGTGCAATTGGTTATTGATTACTATTGTTTTGAACTTGCATTAGCGTTTGGAATAAGCTTTTAGTCTTATGTGAGTGATTTAAGGGATTGGAATTATTTGCATATTGTTTGAATACGTGGCTGTTATATAGACGCACAACACATATCTATGGAAAATCCCACATAGGTGCAGATGATATGCAGAATGAGAATATGCATAAGGAATTCTCCTATAAAGCTGTGGAAAATCCCATAGGATTGTGGGAGACGCATTGAAGAGAAAATATGGTTATGATTATTTGTGATGTTATTATTTGTTATGGTTTAGATATTCATTTGTGGATTTATTTGTTTTATTCAATTGACATGTTCATTTGCTTCTATGGATGTTATTAATGATTAAATGATGAAAAACTATAATTACATAATTGATTGATGTGATGATTGATGGATTGTTCTATTATTTGAACTGTTATGCAAGTATAAGATTGTATATGTTGGTTCTTTTCTAGCGAAATTGTTTATTATTGATGCAATTGTAATGTGCGATAATAATAAAATATTAAAGACATAGAAATAGAATGTGAGGATTTGAGGTTGGAGTTATAATATAGGAAAATGAATACTTGTTATATGAAAATTTTGGTATGAGTATACCTTAGTCTTTCTATAATATTATTCTATGTCTTTAACCAAATCAATTTTGTTACTCGGGTTAGAAAGTATAAATTTAGGGCTAAAGTTTAGGCTTAAGAATCATATCAAAATATTAAGAATTGACTGAGTTATGTTAATTAGAAGTTGAGTCTCTAATCTAGTTATAAGTTTGTGTGTTTTAAGCCTTGTGAGGTGGCCTAAACGACCTTATTAAGCTTTGGTTCTTCATGGAAGTTGTAACCTTGATATTATGTTTCCAGTGTAGTTAAAATCACCTAGAAAGAATGTATATAACTCAAGTTATGAATAAAATAATGAGTAAAGGTCAACCTGTTAGATTTGGATTTCATTGTTATGGGTTTGTAATTTTTAAAAGTAGTAGATGATAAAATCAACTCTAGATATCAACATAAAGTTTTAGGTAATTATGTTATATTTCTAATAAAATTTGTATCAACTTCATCTCATTAGTATAACTATAGATATTGTATATACGTTATACAATGTAATAGAAGAGTAAGATAAAAAAAAAGAGTTTGTGAGTTGTAATGGTGTTGTTTGTTGTGGTGTGAATGTAATGCATCTTATGATTGTGAGTGTGGTGAATGAATAAATGTTGAAATTTATTTGAGGTGCATGGATTGAGATTTGTTGCACTGTATCATATTGATTGCAATTTGACGTATAATGTGTTGATAATAATGGTTAGGGTGTCTGACAAGGTGTCATCTCAGATGCGATTGAGGTGGATTCTGATGAAATTATTAGATGTTGATATTATGTTTATGTTGTTGATGACATTATGCATGAGTATGGGAGTCTAAGAAGTTTTATAAGGATCGCTCATTATGTGGTGCTTTGGATCAAGCTTCTTGTGTTGTTTTGCATTGCACAATTGTTCCTAAATGTTACTGGCATAAAAGTGGATTCACTTTAGGTGGATCTATAGTGAGATGATTGTAGCTATGTGTTACTAGCGTAGAAGATGACTGTTTCAAGTATATATTTGAGAGAGCATGCATGAGTCTGCATTGCATGAGCATTATTAGTTGAATGAATTTGTGTATTGATGTTTGATCCCTATTATGTGTGTGAGATGAATTTATGTGTTGATATTTATTACTTTTTATGTGTGTGGAATGGATTGACGTGTATTGCAATGTATTATCGATTATTTACTTCTTTTGTGTTGATAATTATAATAATATCTTGATGTGAGTACTTACAATGGGAAAACTTACCCTTATTTGAAATGTATTTTCCAGAAAGTATCATGTCACATTAACATGTTATAATGATCACTTGTGTTCAACAATGACATAAGTGTGTTTGACTCGATTTATAATTCTTATGGATTGATATCAATGCTTCACTTTGTATTATACTCACCTTTATTTGATTCCTTATTTTCATGAGCTTACCCTTACTTGTTTATGTATGTGTATGATTGTGATGATTGTATGTTGATATAGAAGCAGGTAGTAGTGCAATTATAGGTTCCAGAGATGAACAATAAAAAAGATTGTGGTTGTCAAGCTATGGAATCCAATTTCCATTTTTTTGTCATGTATATATATATATATATATATATATATATATATATATATATATATATATAGAGAGAGAGAGAGAGAGAGAGAGTTGGGAGGGGAGACCAATTATAGGAAATTTTTTTTAAGTAATAGTTGAATGTATTTGAACTTTATGTTTTTGGACTTAGTCATGTTTAATTTATTCATATGTATCATTTGCAAAAAATTATGAGTAAGATGTTTTGTAAGTAATATGTGAATATAATAGTATGATAGTTACATTTAACTTATGGATTGCTTTATTTCTCTCTTCGTTGTAGGGGAAATGGTGTACAAAGGTTTATAAAAGGGGTTAAAGGGAAAATATAGGAAAACATTTGTGATTTAAGGTTATTTAAAGCCCTAATTTGATTTACAAGTTTGATTATGGGGTTCTTTAAAGATGAGCAGTTCGACTAGAAGGAGGCAACCAAGGAGCGTTGTAGGTGAAGGTTTTAATGAATTTGAAATGTCTTCTGCTTGTACATGGGTAGAGCCAAACACATATCATATTTTATGCTATTATGAAGTAGAGTTGTTATAAGGCTTTCTCGAACTAAAAGATATTTAGGAAGTTATTTTACTCTTATCCTTTACTAACGGTATCATTTGCATTTTCATATTGTGTGTTGAATTAAGGTTTAGGATGTGTTATTCTAATTTCATTAACTTTGTGTTTTTTATTTTAGAATCATCCTAATAATTATCACTTTTTCGTTTAGGCAAGTATTACCATGTGAAAGGTGGTAAGTATGTTTCTCGAGTTGAGGAAGTTAAAGAAGATGGCAAAGATGATGTGTGGAAGGAAGAGCTTTTGTTTAGAATGGATAGTTTAGTGTCTAAAATTAAGGTGTTTAAGTTGGAAATATGTATTTTGTTTGCAAACTATAAATGTTTTATTTGTAGGAATGATTTTTAGTTTCAACACATAGCCATCACTATTGTATCCATTGTTGCAACTTCAAATGAATGTAATTAGTTTGTTTTTTCCCATTGATAGTATTAACTGTTGCAACTTCAAAGAATAGTATTTTAGTGCGCTATTCAGATTTTTCAAGACATCCACCTTCTTTAGTTGCATTTAATAGTAAATAATTTCTCAATTAAAAGCAAATAATAGTGCAACTAATAGTGAAACATGCTTGAGTTACAATTAATAGTGTAATTTAAAGCAAATAACAAGGCAACTAACAATGAATAATTAAAAGTAACTAACAATGCAATTAAAAGCAAATAATAGTGAAACTAATAATGAAGAATTTTTCAATTAAAAACAACTAATAATGCAACAAAAACTTGGTATATAATCACTTAACCATCATATATTCAAAATAATTCATGACTATAATTGTTAATAATGATATTACAGTTATTTTAACCAAAGTTGTTACATAATTAAGGAAAAATTGTAAATAATGATTTAGCATCCTAATTAATGTTCATAATTCGTTCATAAAAAGAAAGCTACAAAAAGCTACTATTACATCATCATGTTACATAATCAAATTACATCTAAACAAAAAAACTACACTAAATGTTAGCTTTACATCAAAATAATTATATTAGCATCATTAAAGACTGAGATGGAATGAACATCATTGGAGGTTGTAACAGGTTCACTTCATCATTTTTAACTAGTTCTACAATTAGTGCACTTTGGCTCAAATCAATTTCTACTACAATTGTTGCATCCACTGTTGTACTAGTTCCATTCATTGTTTATGCAATTGCCTATCTAGCAACTTTCCTTTTTTTCCCCTCAGGTTCATATCAGATGCACAACCGTCATTTTTATAGGTTTGTATGTTATGCCCCACATTGTCACATCTGTTGCAATTGATAATTGCATATTTTCTTTTTAGTATGTTGTTAGCCATTTCAACTTATTCATGGTCCTTTCTTCTTTGAATTTTAAACTTCCCTCTCTTGTTCTTTATTGGTGGTGCAGTTGACCTTTGGTTATAAGTTTTCTCCCAATATTGAGAACTTTGCATTGGTTTGACAAAGTATTGATATGTGGAATTATATGCTCCCATTGTCAACTAAACATCACATAAATCCTTAACGTACAAATTTTTGTGAGCAATTTCTACATATGCATGCTGGCATGACAATCCTACAAATGAAAATAAAATTTTTAGGTTCATATCTGCAATTCTAAAATGTAACAGACTAAAAAAAAAAACTTCATACTTGTCAACTACCAAAACATACATGATGCATTCTTATTTATGTTTCTCCCAAGATCACCTTTTAGCTTGGTTCCTTTGAAGACGTGAGTGATGGAAGAGGAAGGAATGGTGGTGGTGACACCACTCAAGGAAAGATAAGCCACGGTAGAAGCTTGCCACAAGGGAAAGAGTTTTTGATAAAAGCCATAGAAGCTCTCAATTTAGGAGAAAAAAAGACACTCAAATTTACTCACAAAGTATTTTTTGTATTCAATTAAGTGTAAAATGTACAAAAAGGGTGGAAGTGCTTATTTATAAGCAAAAACATGGGCCTAGAGTATTAGAGGTGGATATCCACCATTAGGGAGTGATAAGAGAGATTAATCAAGTTTTAATTGAGCTAGAGCCAATTAGCACTTGATTATTTCTAAGAAGATCCAAATATGCTCTTGATTTTAAGATCTTGGTCCCCTTTCAATTTGAATTTGGATTTGAATTTTGGAGCGAAGCCACATGGCAACTCAAAATTCAAATTAAAAAATGAAAGCAACATGAAAGACATGTGGATGCCACCTTGGAGGAGAGAGAAGGTGGCATAACAAGAGGAGGAAACCAAGGGGACCCACATGTCTCTCATGCTTCATGCGTGAGTTGGAGGGGGTGTGAAACTAATTTAAAGGGTGTGGTTCATAAAACCCACACTCCTAAGCTACTCCAAAAAGACCCAAACTACTCTACACACTCCACAAAAAAGACTAATTACACCTCTTAATTTAAGATAGACATAAAGGCCAAAATACAAGGCCAAAAAAGAAACTAAAAACACCTCTAAGTCCCAAATTAAAAAATGTATATTACAAGGACTAAAAATAAGACTATGACCTAATTTCTATCATCTTGATCTCCATGAGAAGGTGAGGTCTTCTTCCTTCCTCTCTTGCTACATCTTCCTCAATCCTTCTAGCCATGACTTTTGTGATAGGACCCTTACTAGGGAGGAATGCATCACTACATGTGCATGTGATTATGTTGGGGGTTCACATCAACCTTTTATTGCATGTTCTGGACTTCATAGCCGTTTCTTTCTGCATATGCTAACCATATAGGTGTCCAATAGTTGTTTTTCATTTTTACCTTCTTAAACCTAATGTTGTCCACCTTGCAATCTTTAGTAAAGTAGGTTTTTGACCAACTATGAAATCCTTTTGTTCTTTAGATATTCGTATGCAACTTCAGTTTTTCCCTTTATCTTCCACAACAAGCTTATGTACTCTACATCCTTCCATTGTTTTGAAAAATTCTTCCAGAGGTGGATGACACAAAAGCTATCTGGTATTCTAGGCATGATTTTTTTGACAACATTAATCAACATAAACAAATATATCGACATCAATATAAAAAATAAGTCCCTGCATTTTAATTATATAACCAAATCAGACCTTGCATTTATTATTTAACCAAATCAGACTGTGTATTTTTATTATATAAACATAAATAATAGTATTTGCAAATAAGTACTTATTTTTTTATATAAGCAAATAAGTTCACGAAGGCCAATTACCTTTTGCATGTCACTTATGAATGTTAGCTTGTTGTTATTGTTGTCTCCTAGTGTTGTTGGAGTAAAGTCAAAACCAATGCCAATTGTTAGTATCTTCTACATCCACTAGAACATATGTGATATAAATATATGGTTGTTGGCATCTTGTCCCATAACTAACAGTAATTGAACACCAAATTAACCTTTTAGAAAACATCCATCCACACTACAAATGGTCTACACTTGCGTTACACTTACCTTAAATGCCTTTACAAGCATCTAAGTTTATGTACATCCACTAAAAAAATTAAATAAAGACACTTATTATGGTAAATAATGATGGTTACAAGCGTCATCATTTACATGTGTGACAATTTTTTGTACTATCATAATTCCTTCCGACACAAAGTATAAAATGCCAACAAATGCCATTTTATATGTGTATTAATATAGTTCACACTTGTAAATCATGACGGTTATAACCACCATTATTTTAAAGATAAGAATAACATTGTGTGTAAATAACAATAGTTATAACCATCATTACTTACATATTTGTGTAGGAAAATATGCAGTTTTAATTGTTATAATTTGCAAAATAAATAATTATTAATTTAAAATTCCGTTGTAAAATATTGCAGTTCAAAATGTCACTATTATATAAAATCAAAAGAATCCATTTTTAATATTTTAAATATGACAGTCTAAAATGCTTGAATTATTTTAAATTGTTATTTTAAAACTATAATTTTAAATAACAATATTTTCATCATCTATAAATTTAAGATTTTATAAATTTATTTGATAATTAAGATTCTTTAAAAAGTAAATACCACTTTAATTTGCAATAAAATTATATGTAAGACTTTAAAAAATTAAAGTTTTAAAATGCAAATTTAATTCAACTTCATGCTAAAAGTTAACCGTCTAAGTACTAAAGACTATTCTAATTACATAAATCAAACTCTATCAACTCCTAAACTAAACATATGTCTAAGTAGGGGTATTTGGATAATTAACATTGTTTTTCCCTAATGATCTTCTTAGGTTATTAAGTGACGGAGTTCCACTTTCAATATCTACTGCTTGCATTAAATAAATAACATGATTTCATTAATAGAAAGGATGTATAAATTTCTTAAGCTATTAATAATTTTTAAAAAATTCAATATAATAAAAAAGATAATATGTTTTATATAAGTAGGGATGGAAATCATACCACCCCATGGGTACCGCCCTGTCCCCACCTCGATTTTGATGGGGAAAATTCACGTTGTTGGTCTTCTCCCTTGTTCCTGCTTAAAAAAATCGAGGATGGGGACAAGGGTAGGTTTGTTGGTCCCCATCCTGTCCCCGCTCCACTTCTATGTTAAACAAAATTTAGTACATATATTTTTAATTTTACATGTATGTGTATAAATTCACACTTTTGTAGACCATTAAAACTAAAAAATAATAAATAACTAACATATAATTTATTTAATTAATAAATAAATTAAATATAATTAATAACTTAACATATAATTTACTTAATAAATTATAAGTAAACTTAAATTTAAATTATAAAAAATAATATCTAAACCTAAAAATCTCTTTTATACTTGTCCTCACCCCACACTTTCCGGGGATGGGAGGGTCAAACTCACTCCCACCTCGCCTCATTGTCATCCCTAAGTGTGTTTTCCATCTTATTTACACAGTAGCTTGTTTGAAAATGTATAAATAGTGTTGGAATTGGCTTTTATGTATCTCTATTTTAAAAATTAGAAATTGAAAAACACTTGCTTTATTTTCTAGTCATAGTATAATATAACATAAAAATCACCTACATAACAATTAACTGCAAAAACACCAAAACATATTTTCCTTTCATACTGAAATAAAATGTCATAAAAATTCCGGTAATTAACAATTAACAATAAGAATACTAGAACTGATTTTCTAGTGATAGTGAAATAAAAAAAGCATAAACCAATAAATAACAATTAAATGCAATAAACAACATTAGAATTAAGTATAAGTATACAACTATTTTACTTCATTCCAAGTCCAAAACAGGAAGAAACAATGTGCTTTATATCTAATTTTTTGTCCAAATATCTACATCTTCCTTTTATGCCATTCCAAACTTGATATGCACCGTAAACACACCTAGCAATAGATGACAAAAAAGAAAACACCTAACAATCCTATAGAGTATTATAATATATAAAAAATAGGAATTGCTAGGTGGAATAGCCTGCTTAGTTATAAATAGAATCAAGATTTGAGAACAATACCCTGCCAATTAGAAGGAAACACACATTTAACAATATTCTATTATGCCATATGAAAATTTCTTAATTCATCTTTAGTAGTTGTTTTTATTTAAATATTTAAAGAAGTTGATGAAGCTTAAACTTGATGTAAACCGTGACATTGAATGGTAGATGTTCCCCTGTAAAAAGAAAGCATCATCATGACTCTCTCCATATTGAGTATTTATCTTAACATAAAACTATACTATTTCCTTTCTCTCCATATTGAATTAATTTTTATCTCAAGTAAGGAACAACTAGTTATTTCAATGGTGGGATGAACATCTTTTATTTCTTTTCATTTGGAATTTTAACTTCTAAGAATTAAAAGTGGGAATCTTTCTTGATTAAACATAATTATCAATTTCAAATTTAGTTATTTTTCTTCATTTACGTGTGTATCATTATATACTATGTACTATCCAATTATAATGAAGGTGGAACTATTGGAAGCTTTTATAAATATTTCTTTAGACAATTTAGATTGTAGTGTAAGCATTATTTGTACTTGTCCGTGTTGCAATAGGTGGTTTCTATATGCCATATGATCTTGATCTCAAAATGTTTAGTATTTTAATACTAGGAAATGGGAAGGTGTCTGTTACTGCTAGTTTGTTTAAGAATTAAACTATAAGGTGCAGGATGATATGCCATATAAACTATAGCCATTCCTTTGTTGCTTCTGCCAAAGTGAATTTAGTTATGTATTGTCTAGATCAAGGTATATAGATTTTTCTCAGTTTGACATTAGTCTCATGGCTTTAGTGCTTGCAATTTATTATTTGATTTTGAAAAACAATAGAACTATGTTGTTAGTAAGAAGATAGAATTGGTAGGAAGCATTTGCACCTTGTATTGTTACCTATAAATCACTTTCCTACATATATATTTAATGGGTAGTTCAACTACAACAACATTTGATTTTTCTATGTTGATTTATGACTGAGTTTTGTATGCCTGTGTTATGTTTATGTAAGCAGTAAAAATCATACCACTTTTATTAAAATTTGGAGCAATTGACTACTTGGGTGTGTGTCACTAAAAGCAAGAGTAAAGAAACATGAAATGCAATTAATTTTTTATGTCAACATTAGTTTTTAGAATGTCATATATTTTATATTTTACTAACTTTTGGATGGTGATAAGGGGTGTTGGTGTAATTTGTACTTATTTTAGTATGATTTAAGGTGGAGTGAAGGTGTGTAGATCTTATTGAGGCATATGCCTAATTTTATATTTTACTATGATATAAATTGACATCGTAGAATTTGCTAACATAGTTATTATTCATCAACTCACTCTTTCACCACAGAAAATTTGAAAATTGTTTATACTCATGTACACATAATTTTAATTTGGACGACCATACCTTTATTTTAGATTACTATAATTAATGTTACAAAATTTTCTAACATAATTATCACTTTGTCAGTTATCAACTCACTCTATCACAAAAGTATAACATTACTATAACATGGTAGCTTATCATGTGGCTCCAAGAATGTAAAGAGGTAGTGGGCTATGGGTTGTACACATAGTAGCTTATTAGGTGGCTGCAAGAATGTAAAGTTATTATTGTTAAGCATAGTAACATAATCAAGAAAATATCAATATGGGTGAAAGTGAAAGAGTATTATTTTATGAAATGAATGGTAAAGGGTATGGGGTATGTCACATGTGTGACATTTATATTGTTTGGAAATTTCAATTAGAATTATTGTGTTGCTTAGCTATTGATAAATGGTAATCAAACCACAGGAACATAAGTTCTTCCTAACTATTATATTAGGAATAAAATTGGAACTTGAAAGTTAAAAGCCATTTAGTTTAAAAAAATAGTTTTAATTTTATTGTTTTGACCATTTCATATAAAGATTTGAAAAATAGGAAACAAAGTTAAAGACAATGAAATTTTTGTAATTATCAGCTAAAAATAGAACATTTCTCCTAAACTAATTAATAGACATGAAATTTCTAATTTTTCCTGCTTATGATTCAAAATTTAGAATCTCAACTTCAATTTTCTCACATAATCATGACGTATTACCAAAAATAAATCAGACACATAACAAGATAATACATGATACAAAAAATAGAAACAAATAAGACCCAGATACTTGAACATTGCAAAATGAAACAAAAACTAGAGACAAGGAAAAAGGCTAATACCTTATGGAGTCATAAGCTTGGATTTCATATTTTTTTTTTTATTTTTTTTTTTTTTTGTAAAACTTCTTTACATAAATGTTCTTGGGAAGAATGATGGTTAGAATTTTCCCTGCACCTCGAGGAAACGTTGTAGGTGCTGCCTTGGTAAAAACATGAGAAATAAACCATTACACATGTTTTAACCCTTCAAGAAAAATAAAAACCACAAATATCACCACCATACTCAAAGCTCATAACAAAATTTAGTAAATCCTAGAAATTCCTAAAACGCATAACAAGACTTGAAAATTGAACATCAAAAGTACCAAAAGCCTTAGTTGAAAATGTAGAGAAATGCACTATAACAAGTCGTCACTCGACATTCAGAAAGTGCTAGGCAGATCAAGACATGAAATTTCAAAAAGAAAGAAAAGAAGAAAAAGAATGATCTTTCAACACTGAAATGCAAAATACCTTTCAAGATTTCATATTGAAATAGAAAAAGTAAAATCAAAATGCAAGGAAAAAACTTGAAGAGAATGAATATGAAATTAGTTATTAATTAACTGTTCCATGCTTTAAGCCACATGAGTTGAGAACAAGGCTTGAAAAGGTGACACAGAAATGAGTTGTTGACAAAGAGAAAAAGAAAGGGTTAGAAGTTAGTAGAAAAATAGATATCTCTCAAAAATAGAGAAGAGAAAATTTTTGTACTTGTGACTCAACTTCGAACTACTTCTTAATGTGAGGGTACTTGTGGAAAGGGGTTATGTGACAAGAATGAAACAAAGACAACGAAAACCGTAACATCCTTATTTTTAATAACTAGATTGTTATATAATTTATTTGAATTTTAATTTAGATATTAGAAGTAGATATTAAAAACTTTGTTTTTGCATATGAAAGACTTATAAAAATAAATTAAGTTTAGCATATAAAGAATTTTTACTACAACAAAAATTTGTAAATTCTTTTCCTCTCTTGAAATTCGCTCAACAGATTCATCCCATAAACAAATACATATATGAAGATGAAATTTACTAAGCAAAATTTGTTTTGCTCAGTGAAATGAGCTTCCTTCACCACTAAGGATCCTTTTGCTTAGTGAAATGAGTTTTCTTCATTATTAAGGATTCTTTTTCGCTAAGCAAACGAAGTTACACTCAGCGAAACCATTCAAATTCAAAAATCCGCTTAGTGAAGCTCCCCTTGCTAAGCGAAGTGCAAAAAGGAGGTTGAATTGTGATGACTTTCGCTAAGCGAGTTGTCCATCGCTAAGGAAAATTATTTTTGGAACTATTTTTGCTTATTAACCGAAGTTTCGCTCAGCTAACGAGTCTAGACTCAAGCTATAAATAGAGAAGCCATGTACGAAATGGAAGGAAGAAAAAACTAAAATTGCTCAAAGCTCGTGATTATATTGCAAGGTTGTTAACCATTGGTCATCAAGCTTTTATTAAGGTTAGGAGGGAGTCAGATTTATAAATTTTTATGATGTTAATCTTAATAGACTTATATGTTTTTACTACTCTTATTATTTTTACTATTATAATTATTGATTACTTATAATATCTAATTTTGATTTATGATTATAAGTTTAATTTGTTCATTAATATGCTAAATATTCTAACCTTTATTTTAAGATATCTAATTGATTTTTCAATAATATCTAACTATTTTAACTTTTATTATTCTCAAAATATTAATATATCGTCCTTTGTTATTTATTATTTTATTGTTCTTTAGATATTATCATCTAGTTCTTGGTCAATTTATTATTTTGTTATTATTTACTATTTAAGTTATTCTTCAAATATTATAGTCTAATCATTTGTTATTAATCATCATTTATTCTATCATTTAACTTATTTCTCAGAAGTTATATTTTGGTCATTTTTCTATAATTTATTTTTATCATATTATTTTCATATGATACATTCTGGTTCTTTGCTATTATATATTTATGTTTTGCTTTAAAATTTGTTTTTATTTCTTTCCATTATATAATTTAAATTATCATTAATTTTAATTTACATATTTCTATTTTACATGATCTATTATTCTTCAAATTATTAATAATTACCTCATAGTTAATGGTAAAATAAAATAATATATATAAGCACATGTTTTAAGAAACCAACATATAATATTTGAGAAATTGTATGTAAGGTAAAATTATGAAAATTTCATAATAAATATGATATTTTTTAAAATAATATTTTAAATTTATAATAGATAATCTAAGTATGCTTTGTAGTTGTAGTCTAATTTGATCTTCCACATAAAAAAAAAAGACTTTAGTATTAAAAAAGAATTGACTTTATATTGATATTTATTATTATTGATTATCATCCCCAAAGTAAAAATCTTGAGTTGAAAAATTAATTTGTATATTTATCTTGTGATTAAAACTATTTTGATCTTTTAATTTCTTGAGATTGATTAATAAATTATTCTCTGAATGATAATTCAAATAGGAAGTACTATGCACATTTGTAATCATCAAGTCAAGTGACTTTTGGATCTATGTTGAAATATTCTGAGATGAACTTAGCAAAGTCTTAGGTTTCCTTGTAATATCTAAGGACCATGTAGGTGCATGAGCTCTTGTATTTGAAAGTCACAGTTTGGTACACTCCGAGATGAGACACAGGGGATTTCAAAGGCCAAACTAGAAAAACCTTCCATACTTGCTCAACATTGTTAAGATTGAGTAGTGTATCTCTCTCTTATAGGCTAAAAATTGCTATCGTTGAAATATTGTCGAATTTTCTTATGGGCTAAAAGACTTTCGAATTTTCATGAGTTGAAAGATTGCAAGATTTCTCAAGAAATGTATTGGTACCAATGTTGTGTGAGAATGGTATACAACTACCAATCATTTCTCAAAAAAATCCTTAATGATTAGAGTGAATCATAAAAAATTAGATATGGATCCAAACATTGAGTTAAATAAGATTGAATCGTAGGTCAAACCTTAAGCCCCATTGTTTGTTAAGTTTATTAAAATTAATATTGATAGATTATAAAAATCTCACTTCTTTTATTATTTTTTTTCATATATACTCGTGGTACAAATAGAAGATGATATGTTCAACATACTATGTTGAAGGATTTAGAGAATTTTCTTTAAATATGCTGAACTCATAAACGAGTTAATGAGTTAGTCTTTGATGTTTAAGTAATTTTATATATATACACATATATTTACAATAATAATAATTAATATTAAAAAATCTTAAATAAAAAAAGATAAGAGAGGTTCTTACTTTTCTTTTCCGCTCAAATAAACGTGTGTTCTCTCCGACTGCCACTATTGCATCCCCTCTGAAGTCTCTCTGTTGCATCTTCCCTTCCATCTCTTTGGTTTCTCGCGCACTCCATGTCTCTTGGGTTTATCGAAGCCCACACTATTCCAACTTTGGTTTCTCCGTCCCTATTGAGTTATATTATATCATCTCCCCCATCCAAATTTTATCTTTGTCCTTAACTACCATTCTCAGAATTCTAATGTTGTGCTAATTTTAAGTGATCACATTCCATATTTCATAACTTCAAATTATGTAAAAACTGTATCTACTTAACAGTGATAGTATAACACCTCTCACAATGGCTACATGCATTCACCTCCTATATAAAGAACCTCTGTGCATGAAGAAAAATTGACGAAAAAGACAACACGAAAAGCATTCAAGAGAAGCCTACATTATTTAGTTGCATTCTACAAATAGCACACATTTGATTTGGAGCGAAATTTGTATATCTTCTTTTTGAGAATTATCATTGTATAACACACCTTTTATGCACTAGTTTGTTTAGAAATCCAAAAATAGCTTAATAACAAAATATACTTGGCGTAATTTAAAAACTCAAACAGACCCAGTTAGTTTAACTGGTTGACCCGGAAACTCTTCCAATTTTATTTTGAGAAACTATTCTTTCAAAGAGTTATGAGAGAACTTAACACCTTCATAAAACCCTCGATATAAGGTCGCTCTTGCTTAAAACTTCCATTTCCTTTCTTACCAGCCACAAACTTGCTCTTGTGAATTTGGGTTGAGTCAGCTAGTTCCTTGTCTAGTTGTAGACTTTTAATGATGTCACCTATTTCCTTAAAGATAAAGTGACCTAAAATAAATTAATTAAGGATATTTTAAAATTATATCATTAAATAAAACAAATATAATTAACTTTTTTAATATTTAATTCTGGAGGGAGTGTATAATCAATAGACAAAAACAAAAAACGAAAATGAAGGTGAAGGAAATTTTTTTTAAAAAATAATAGCTATAGAAGTCTTGTTATAGGACCATACCATGCAGCTATACCCAAAACACTTACACCACCAGACGTCTCATTTTCTTCAAGCTGTATTTACATATTAAATTTGATTTAGAGTTATAAGATTGATTTGTTGATAAAATAAAAAAAATAGGGAACGGAGAGATTTTGGGTTAGAATCTTTTACTAATAAAATTTAACACATTAACAAGTAACATTTAGTTTATAAAAAAAACATATTAACTTTAATTTTTTTACTAAGTAGAAGTGCATTATAATGTCCTCCCTAAAATTTTACATCATTTTGGTTATAGTGAATATTTGGAGATGTATTTTCTTGAGTAGTAATCATAGAGGAATTTGATGTGAGGGGGAGAGTCAAGGTTCCACAAGGTCTATTACTAGGAAAAGAGTTTTTGCTCTCTATGCCACTTAAAGTGGGTCTTCTTCCCAGTTTGTGTGACTCAGGAGATGTCAATTGATCCTGCAAAACAATTAAATAAATTTATATCAACTTTAAGTTTTACTGGCCGATAAAAAAAAAATTTAATTTTACTGCTAGGAAGAATTAGTAACAAATTCTACTGATATTAAGTTAAATATAAGATATGACAATTTTGTTTTTAAGAATAAGATACGGTTACCGAATATTATATTAAGTTAAATATATTTGTTAAATGGCTTCAACATGTTTTCTGTGGTTAATAAATTTTTAAAAATTTTGTTTTTGACTCTTATTAAAATTTTTCTTAGCTTTTAGTCCCTAATAAATTTTATTTTATTTTTAGTTCTAAATATTTTTAGGTAGTGCTTTAAAAAGGTTTAAAAAATGGTTTAGATCTTTAAAAATAAAAAATTTATTAGAACCAAAAACAAAAATTTGTGATTTATCAAGGACAAAAACATGTTTAAAGCTTCTTAAATTTTATTAATTTTTTTCATTTTTATTTTTTAATATTGCTGGTAGTTATGTTGATTTTCAATCTTTATCGTATTATTTATTATTAGTTATCAATGGCTTGCAAAATTTATTGAATAAAAATACTAACATTGAAAAACAGACCTTAAAATGATAAGAACCGGGTTGCTCAAGTAAAAAAATGAAATAAGTTCATAAATCTTATTTGATATATATATAGAGATAGATAGATAGTAGGATGTATAAAAAGCAAGTTTTAACAATTAAAAATTAGTAATTTACAATACATGACTTGGATTATTATATACAAAGAGAGTTTGATAAGAATGTATTGTGACCACTTATATTCAATCGCAATCCTTCATTTATGGTAACTTTATTTATTTTAGTAATTAATGTTCTAAAAGTTATATAAACAAAGAAGTGTGATTGAATATAAATGTAAAACTCTTTTACACTAATTAAACTCATATATATATATATATAGATTAATTAGCATGCACTGATAGTGTAAAAGAGTTTTACACTGCAATTTTATCATAAATAAAGAGTTGTGATTTTTACCATGACAATGCATCATAATTAAACTCATATATATATATAGAGAGAGAGAGTGAGAAAGTCAAATTTATATGAGAGTGAGAAGAACAAATCTCAGTCATTGAAATGAAAATGAATGGTTGAGATCAACTCATTCTTTCTCTTCCAGCATTTATTATTTGTCGTTCTTTTTTATCTCTCCTTTCTTAATGACTAACATTTTTCGGATCCACTCTTAATGGTTGAGATTTTCTCAGAAAAATATACCTTATTTGTCCCACTCTTTGATGCTTCTCTATCATGGTAAATATCATGTGACGACCTTGCTTTGAAACAAATTCTTTGACGTAGTTTTCTAATCATTATATATGCTTTCTCCTGCATGGCATAGGATTCAATGTTACTGATTAAGCTCAAGGAATCATGTAAAATTTAGGGTTATAAGGTTGGTTTAATTACACATGTGGGGAGATCGTTGATATGATTCATTTTACTAACAAAACTAATACATTAATAATTAATATTTATACTAAACATTGAATCTGTTGATTTTATACATCAACCCGTCATCATAGCAGTCTAGGTTTTGGCACAATGGTGATGAAAGTATAAATTAGTTTTTTGAATTATACTGTAATAGACACAAATTATAGTATGTCAATCATGCTATTGAATTAATAGAATGAAAATGAATGTGTACCTGAATTGGCATTCATATCCATGAGCACTATTGAACAGAACTCTAGAGGTTCTTCTGGCTACCTTCTGAGGGGTTATTGCAGAGAACAATTCTGATGTGTAAATTTACTTAATGGGATGACAAATTTATAACCCCCCAGGGTAGTCAGGGACCTCTCTTAATTGGGCTTTTTTATCTGATTGACCTAACCCATCACAGAGTCAATCTCACTGTAATCCCAGTTAAAATAACCATATTGATATTTTAAGATATTGTCGGTTAAAGATAAATAACCATATTGATATTATGATCATATCTAATATTGTCGGTTAATGATAATTAGATATTGAGTGATACTAATCCACAATTAATTTCAACATTCTCCCACTTGGATAGTGTCAATCAATAATCAACATACAAATCATTAAGCTAAAACGACAATTGCCGATATATCATATATTAATTAACAATATGAAAAATATGAGCAACAAAATAAATATCCGATAGGGATATTAATCAATTGCATGTAACTAATATTTTTCATAGATGTATGGCATAATGCAGTCCCATAAATGACACTACAATGGTCCAAGCATAAATAAAATGCTAATAAGAAACATGAACAAAATGACGTCAACTAGAGCATGTCTCTTAAAGAAAATAGAGAATCAGACTCCCACTAACTTAATACATCAAAAGCCTTGACTAAACCCATGTGAGTTACATGAATAAGAAAAATTCCAACAGTTAAGGCCTTAGTCAGTGGATCTGCTAACATCTTCTCAGAATCAATGTTTTCAATCCGAGTGTGAAAACTTTGAATTTGCTCTCTAACAAATTGATACTTGATATCAAAATGCTTTGAACGAGTAGAGCTTTTGTTGTTTCGAGAGAAACTCACAGCAGCAGTATTGTCACAGTAAATCACAAGTGGCCTGGAAATGCTTTCAACTATGTGAAAGTCAGATATCAATTTCTTAAGCCACATGGCCTGGCGAGTGGCCTCAAAACAAGCAACATACTCTGCTTCCATGGTAGAGGTAGCTGTAAGAGACTGTTTAACGCTCTTCCAAGAGATAGCTCCTCCTGCCATCATAAAAATAAAGCCAGAAGTAGATCTACGATCATCAGGGCAACCTGCAAAATCAGAATTAGAATAGCCAGTGACTTGAAGTTGATCAGACTTCATAAAAGTCAACATATGATCCTTGGTTCCCTGTAAATATCGCATGACCCTTTTAACGGCTTTCCAATGACCCAAACCTGGGTCGCTCAAGTATCTGCCTAAGGCATTGACGATGAAAGCAATGTCAGGACGAGTACAGACTTGAGCATACATCAAACTGCCAACAGCGGAAGCGTATGGAATTTTCTTCATAGCATCCACTTCTTCATCATTATGAGGACATTGTTTGTTAGATAATTTGTCACCACGTTGCACAGGTGCAGCACATGGGGAGCAAGCATTCATGTTGAACTTCTTGAGAATCTTCTCGATATATCCCTTTTGAGACAATCCAACTATGCCATGTGACCTATCACGAAGAATTTGGATGCCTAGAACAACAGAAGCTTCACCAAGGTCTTTCATATCAAAATGTCTGCAAAACATTGATTTTGTCTCAACCAATAGGTTCATACAACTACTAGCAAGGAGAATGTCATCGACATATAATACGAGAATGATGAAATTACTCCCACTAGTCTTCAAGTAAATGCACTGGTCTGCAACATTTTCCTTGAAATTGTAAGTAGTGACAACCTGATCGAATTTTAAATACCATTGCCTAGATGCTTGTTTCAGTCCATAAATGGACCTTTTAAGTTTACACACCAAATGCTCATTGTCTGCTTCAACAAAACCATCAGGTTGAACCATGTAGACATCTTCAGCAAGATCTCCATTCAGAAAAGCTGTCTTTACATCCATCTGGTGTAGCTCTAGGTCAAAATGAGCAACTAAAGCCATGACAACTCGGAGTGCGTCCTTCGTTGAAACTGGTGAAAAAGTTTCTTTGTAGTCAACGCCTTCCCATTAACTATAACCTTTAGCCACCAATCGAGCCTTATACCTATCAACCTTTCCATCTGGAGTACGTTTTGTCTTAAAGACCCATTTAGATCCAACAGGCTTACAACCTGCTGGTAAGTCCACAATATCCCAAACATTATTATGAGACATGGAAGACAATTCATCATGCATAGCTTTTAGTCAGTCAGAAGCATGAGAACTAGAAAGTGCTTCCTGAAATGTGATGGGATCGTCATCATCATGTGGATCATATTCGTGCTCCTGAAGGTATACAACATAGTCATTTCGTATAGAAGGTCGGCGTATTCTCTGAGATCGTCTTAATGGGGGCACATCAACATCATCAAGTTGTTGATCATTGAGTTGTGGTTCATCAACATGCCTCTCAACAATTTATTCATCTGTGTGAACCATTGGGATTGAGATGTCTGTAGGAAGAGAATAAGATGGTAATGGAAGCATGGTTCGATCTTCTCTGAAGGTCATCATTCGAGGTGTGTAACTCCCACTGTCCAAATCGTCCTCAAAGAAAACTGCTCGGTCAGATTCAATAACTCGTGTAGAGTGAGAAGGACAATAAAATCTGCATCCTCTCGAACCGATGCAGTAGCCAATGAAATGACCGCTAATAGTTTTGAGATCAAGTTTCTTTTGTTTAGGGTTATAAGGTCTTACTTCTGCCTTACAACCCCATACATGGAAATGTCTCAAACTCGGCTTTCTACCAGTCATTAGTTCAAAAGGAGTTTTGGGCACAGATTTGCTAGGTACCTGATTAAGAATGTACATAGCAGTTCGCAAGGCATCTCCCCAAAGAAATTCTGGCAGAGATGAATGTGATAACATACATCTCACCATGTCCATGAGTGTTCGATTTCGTCTCTCAGCAACGCCATTTTGTTCAGAAGTTCCAGGCATGGTGTATTGAGCTTCAATTCCGTATTCATCAAGGAATCGAGCAAATGGACCTAGATTTCTTCCTGTCTCTTCATAACGACCATAATATTCTCCTCCTCTATCAGACCTTACACACTTAATTTTCTTCTCTGTTTTCAGCTCAACAAAGGCTTTAAAGGTTTTGAAGGCTTCAAGAGAGCTTGCTTTATCCTGAAGAAGATATACCCATCCATGTCTGGAGAAGTCATCTATGAAGGTAATAAAATACCTATATCCATCCATAGCAGTAGGTGTAATAGGTCCACATATGTCTGTGTGAATTAATTGTAGCACATCGTCACATCTGTTTGAACTTTTATTCCTGGTTTTGGCAGTGAACTTCCCCTTGATGCAATCGACACAAGTGTCATAATCTGAGAAGTCAAGATCATGCAGAATCCCTTCTTTTATGAGTCTTTCAATTCGAGGCCTAGAAATATGCCCCAAACGTCTATGCCATAGCATAGAGGAAGATTCATCAATCCTGTTACGTTTACTCCCACTAATGGAGTTAACTGACATATCAGTTACGTTTAACATGTAAAGTCTGTCATGCAAAACTCCTGAACCAACAACAGTTGAATTATAATAAATCACCAATTTTCCATCACCAAAATGAAAGTTGTATCCACATTTGTCTAAAACAGAAATTGATATCAAATTCCTTCTCATGGAAGGGACATAAACAGCATCATGTAATAATAAAGTATGTCCAGAGGATAAACATAAAGAGACGACTCCAATGTCAGCAACGGGTACTCCAGCTCCATCTCCCATAACAATCTTCGTCTCAACATCACTTGGTTTCCTCAGGCTTGTGAACCCCTGTAAAGAATTCACAACATGAATAGTAGCCCCTGAGTACCACCAGGAATTTGGAGGTACATCAACCATATTAGATTCAAAGCAAGTTAGTGCTAGCAGATTACCTTGCTTCTCCTCTTTCTTTTTCAGGATAAAGCAATCTTCCACCTTGTGACCACGTTTCTTACAATACTTGCAAGAACCTTTAAAGAATTTCTTCTTGGGTTCTAAATGTCGTTCTGCTTTCTCTGTACCCTTTTTCTTCTTTCCTTTATACCTGTTAGCACCTTTAGCACCTGAACTAGAAGCAACGAACTGAATGCTATTAGGCTTATTTTTCTTCATTGACTCCTCCTCTTGGGTGATTATTGCAATCAATTCATCCACTCCATAGTCATGCTTTTGAATGTTATATGAAGTCTTCATGATGTCAAACTGAGAAGGCAGATATTCCAAGATGCGATAGATTAAAGTGTCTTCACCAACCTCAACCTTGAGAGACTTCAGCTTATTATAGAAATGTATTAACTTCATAATGTGTTCACGTACACTGCTGACACCATCATATTTGGTCTTTTCAAATAAGGAAAGATATTGGCTTTTCTGTGCCTTATCAAAAGTTGTGAATTTTTCACCGACTGCTTTGAGAAAAGCACTGGCATAATCAAGATCTGGAATGCTCTGTCTAATAGATTTCTCCATGGTGAATTTTAATCACCTTCAGGCAGACTCTGTTAGAGTGTTCCCATTTCTCATGAGAAATTCGCTGAGCTTCAGAAGACTCATCTGTAAGAGGCGCAGGCCTCGTCGTCCTCAATGCTAAATCCAGATTGCCAATGGTCAGGTAGAGATCTAATGATTCTTTCCAGTCCTCATAATTTGTTCCGTTTAGAGTTTTGACGGAATTAGGGAAGAAAACTGAACATCACAATAAGGGAAAAAAATGATTTAAAAGTTCAGCTTAAAATATATCCCTAAGCTAATTACAATACATTATAACTTAAATTAATAAATCCTAGCACCGATAGGGTACCAAAAAACATTAACATAAGTAAAGAGAAATGTATTGTACAACAACAAATTATACTAATAACAACACACCGATAGGGTATAATTATCACTAATATAATGAATTAATATTTATTCATAAATTTACACAAATGCATCCACGATAGGTGAAATTACAATTATGTAAATTAATAGCATAAATCATGCTTTATTTCATATGATTTTAATTATCTTAAAATATGACAAACAAAATTCACATCATCATGCCCATGATAGATAGGTCATCACAATGCAAATTAATAGAAAAATCATATTATAAGTAATAATTCAATATTCAAAAAATTTGAGAGTAATATGCTAAAATTAATTCGAAATTACATCTCAAAAATTAAATAAATTTCAAAATTATGAAATTTCAAAAAAAAATATTTATTTAATAATTTTAAGAAAAAAAAATAAAAAAATAAAAAATAAAAAAGAGCATATTTTATCGGAGAGAGAGAGAGACGGTTTTGGCGGAGAGAGAGACGGTTTAAGAAAACGGAAACGGTTCCTGCGCAGAACCAGCGCCGACGATGTTTTTGCCTTCTCTGTTGGAGCGCCGGCGAACCAGCGCCGACGGGATCTTGGCGAGGGGAAGCCCGCGCGGGACGGCGGTGGAGCAGGCAGCCCTGGAGGCGCCGAAACGCCAAGATCCGTCTGGATCTGGGACGAAAAACACGGTGGAGAACCGCTGGAACAGGCGGCGGAACCGCGATGAAGAGCCGCTGGAGCGGGCGGCCCGGTTGATCAGTGCTGAAGCCCCAAGATCCGACGGGATCTGGGCGGTCGAAACGCGACGAAGAGCCGCTGAAGCGGCGGTCGAAACGATCTCCGCCGCGACGCGATCTGGGCGGTCGACCGAAACGCGATCTCCGCCGCGATTTGGGCGCGCGAGGCGCGATCTCCGCCGCGATCTGGGAGTCCGTTCAAGACGCGATCTCCGATCGTGCGGCGCGGCAGGGTCGGGACCACCGAGAGGTTCGCCGGTCCCGGCAGGCGACGCGGCTGCCAGCGGACGACTCGACTGCCGCCGCGTAACCGCTCAGGTATCATTCGGTCTCTTTCCCTCTCTCAAAAACGCATGTATGTTAATGTTGAAAAAATAGGGTTTGTTCAATTGACAACCATAAAATGTATCTAGTATGCTCTGATACCAATTGATGAAAGTATAAATTAGTTTTTTGAATTATACTGTACTAGACACAAATTATAGTATGTCAATCATGCTATTGAATTAATAGAATGAAAATGAATGTGTAGCATTCATATCCATGAGCACTATTGAACAGAACTCTAGAGGTTCTTCTGGCTACCTTCTGAGGGGTTATTGCAGAGAACAATTCTGATGTGTAAATTTGCTTAATGGGATGACAAATTTATAACCCCCCAGGGTAGTCAGGGACCTCTCTTAATTGGGCTTTTTTATCTGATTGACCTAACCCATCACAGAGTCAATCTCACTGTAATCCCAGTTAAAATAATCATATTGATATTTTAAGATATTGTCGGTTAAAGATAAATAACCATATTGATATTATGATCATATCTAATATTGTCGGTTAATGATAATTAGATATTGAGTGATACTAATCCACAATTAATTTCAAGTGGTTCTTTTTTATACTTCCAAATTCCAATTTATGTATCTTTTCATGTTTTGGTTTAGAAAAAGGATGGAACGTCGCAAACATCCATTTGGTGTACGAATGTGAACAATATCTTTGTTTTGTTGATTGTTGTTAGCAATATCTAAGCATGCACGTGAATTTCACTATAATATGTTCAGAAATTAACATATATTCTTATATATGGTACTTCTGGTACCTGATTAATATAAATACTTTCTTTTTGTTTGAAAAAAAAAATACGTCAACCCACCATGAGTTTTGTATGCTACTAACTCTAATTTTTTAAGTGTCCTCGTGTTGGATATATTTCGGACACGACATTCTTAGACACTTGTTTGATATGTCTCAAACACTTCTAATAAGGAGTCAAATTAAAAAATTTATTTTTTACTTAAAAACTTAAACTCACATTTATATAATACTTACATATCTAAACCAACACATAAACATAAATGAATACATATGGTTGTTATTAAAAAAATAATGTTGACCTATTTTTTAGCCTTGTTATCATAGAAAATTTAGTTAAATAGATGATTATACTACCACTTTAGTTAATTTGATATCCTATTCATATTTTATTTTATTAGAATCTTGTTATTTATATGAATGTAAGTCGTGTTTTTATGTCCTATATTTTAAACATTAATTGTGTCTGCGTGTCTGTGTCGTATCCTTAATCGTATGCGTGTATGTGTTACTTAGGTATGCTAGGTGTTAAACTTTCTGCGCTTCACTAGTAGTAAACTCTTTTTCAAGTTTCCGAATTAATGAAAGATCAACAGAGAAACAAAGACAAGTAATTAAATAAATGTATTAACTCAGAATCATTGAATCATAAGAGAAAAGTAAAAGTGAGTTTTACCTTCTTTCTACTTGAAGCTATTGCTTCAGAACTCAAGCTCAATGGGGTGGATATAAGGAGAGATGTCCTTTTATTTCTGCATATATTTAAAGCATTGTTAAGCATGTTATGTATATTATTGTAAATATTTATACGTGTTCGATTTTTATGGATAAAAAAATAATATTAATTAAGAATTCCTTCAACGGGTAGTGAATGCCAGTAAAAGTACATGCAACATTATCCATTTAGTCAATAGTCATTAGTATAGTCCCAAAGATAAGTACATGTTTTCGTAGTTAACACATAACAACTCATATATACACATAAAAACTGATATATAATTATTCCTTTCATGTTCTTCATAAAGCCTTGCAGCAAACATGTTTCAATTCATTCCCATGGTCAAAGAATCAAGAATGAATGCCTCTAGACAAATTGCTCAGTCATTATTGAGGAAAAACTGACTGTTTATGAAATATGATTCATAAAAATATGAATGCCATTTGGGGTCACATGAGAAAAAGCTAGGTGTTTTGAAGCTATGATTCTACAAAATTTACATGGATTTTATCAATTAGAAAAATAAATGTAAGAAAAACTTGTCATTAGCTACCTTTCCGCTTCTGTTAATGAGGAAAATGAAGAATGATTTTTCAACTCATTCTTAGAAGCCTGCAATAAGAAAATGACTCACTTCAAGATCCTTGACTTCAATTACAACTTGGAAGATCATAACAAGATAGAAGTTAAAGGTTTTGTTTTTCTAAGAGGGTATATAATTAAATAGACATTGCGGAATACCTTGGTCTTGGTTGTCGTTCTTGGAAGAGTTGAGCTATGCTTTGAAGCCTTGGAAGAACTAGCACCAACTTCAGTACTTCCAAATTTCCTCCCCAATGATACAGTCAATCTATTGATTTCTCTGATCAATGTGAAATTAAATGATATTTGAGGTGGCTTAGAAGTTGATCTTTCTTTATCAGCAGAGTTTAATGCAGGCTTATTGCTCATTGGGGTAGCAATGTCATCTTTACTAGAAAGACTAGGAGTTATGGATTTCACTGGTGTAGATTTTAACAAGTTTCCAATAATTTTTAACAACTTGAATGAAGAAACACGTTGTTTATTCTTGCCCTTTGATTGCAAATTATCCTGATCTAACTTGGTACCCTGCAGAAATAACTACTTTTGTTCACTTACTATGTAGTCAAAATATCAAAAAAGGGAAAGACTATTCCAGGAAATAAATCATCAGAAACTACTTCAAGAAATTATTATATGATTCAAGGATCATGTGGTCTTGACCAATCTCTACATGACATGCTATTAATTCTTTTATATAAATTGAAAAGTATAGTTCTGTTTTCTGTAGAGATTGACTTAGACCATGTGGTTCTGGAAATAGATCAACAGAAACTGCTTCAATTTTTGGTGTCTGGTGGGAGAAATTATTATATGGTTCAAGGATTATGTACTTTTGACCATTTCACGTAGAGATTAGCAGAAACCATGTGGTCTCAAACCACATAATAATTTCTTGCCTATTAGAAGTATTTCACTAACCTCTTCACTTGGCTCCTTGTAGTTATTACCCTTTTCAAGCTGATTTTGCAACTTTACTACTGATGCCTGGTGATCTATCTTTGGTTGAGCTCCTTCTAACTTGTTACTTTGAGGGAAAGTAGTATCTCTATTTGAATGAGAATTATAGGCAGTGGCATCTGACTCAATGTTGAAAACCTGTGCATTTTCATCATTGAGAACTAGTTTAGACTTTGGACTTGTCATGTGTGAATTATGAGTGTTTCCAACTACTGCCTCTTGTTCTTTCTGTGTTTGTGAGGCATTGTTTGCTTGTTCAAGCATAGCAGCTGCCTTTTGAGCTGCAAGTTTCATATAGTGAGCTTCAAAGAAAGCTTTCTTCTGTGCAACTGAACCAGGCCTTGTAAACCTCTCTGCCTCTTCAACATAGCGGTTGTGAGAGAAAGTAGACCATTTATCCCATGCCAAAGACTCTGACATGAACCTCCCAAATGAGACTGATTGCCCAAGTGCATGATTTGGGTTGCTCTGAAATGCACAAGTTTCACAGGCTTTTCAATGTGAACATCCATCGCATCAAAGAAATGTTCTATGAAAAAGAAAAAATGTTTTCAACCACAAATTTGGTCACAACCACAATGTTAGGTTTTTGGAGTCTCTGACTGCATTATAACTATATTGCAGCCACATTAATCACATTTGTCCCTAATTTCTTATATGATTAATTTCAATTTAAAACCTTATGGAAATCTATATGACTAATTATTGTACCCTCTTCAAGGTATGATATGCTTTAAAATTATTAATATGCACTAATAAGTGAATTTCTATATTCAGATTTGAAAAAAGTTAAGGAAACCATTAAAAAGCAACCACAGTACCTATAATTTTTGTCACATCAACACATTTGTCCATGATTTTTCATAATATCAACGAATAGAAACAAATTCTTACTATAACTGGCCAACTGCAATATAAAACATTATTAGAAAGTCTAATTATAACTAACACTGCTCACTCTGAAAGGTACTGTGACATGAAAAGTGAACCCGTTAAAATGATTAATAAGCAGTAATAAGTGGATTTCAAAACTCATGAAAACTTTTAGGAGAACCTTTAGGATAAAAATTGGGAGCAACCCAGCTAGTGGAAAACAAAATTGAAGAACTGAAATTTCTGATATTGTTTTTTTATTCCCATTTTTCAAAAAGCCAGAAAAGATGAATGAAAACAAGGGAATGAAATATCTGATGGCAGTTCACAGAATTCAAGAACAGTACAAAATCTTAGGTGCAGAAGTGATTGTGCTAAATAAACTGACCGTATTGGCTTCTTTGGGAAAGCCAGAGGCATAGCAGAATGGCTGTTGCATGAGACAAGCTGATGAGTCTCCCATGTTTCTCTGCTACATCCAAACCTCAAAAGATCCAAACTTTGCTATAATTATTATAATGTGATACCCTTTGGTAGAATCCTAGTATTTTATGTGGCCGTTTTCATTTGAAGAACATGGTTCAAATTTGAATTTTCAAATAAAAAGCCGAGGAAGTCCATGTGATGTGCAAAAGTAGACAGTTTGAAGTCTTCAACTGATTCAAAAGCAGCATCATGGTACAATCAATTTTACCCCCAAAGTGGGGTCTACCAATCATGCTCTGAGGAGGGTCCTCAATCTTTCTCAACTTGGCTTGGTCCACATTTTGAAAAGACCTATTGTGTCTCCTAGTCTACTATTGGTAAATTTGAATAGGAGAATCTTTGTTTTCGTTAAGCTTAATCAAGGAAGCGAATGCTTTGTTCTGAATGATTGGAGCCTGATAAAAGATAATACTAGGAACAGGAATGTAATCAGTATTGGGAAATTTACATTGCTTAGAGAGAAAATACCATGGCTGCCCTAAACAAAATTATGAAATGGTTCTTGAACACCACACACCAGGTCTAGTCCCCACCATTAATAGTTCATTATTTAGATGTAACTCGGATAATTTAGCGAGATAAATTGATTTTTTTTTAAATTTAACTAAAGTGATTAATCAATTACGTGTCCATGATTATTTGTTGAAACTACAACTTACCTGGAGCCGTGGTGGTCCAGAATAATAATTTCTCCTAAAGTGGAAAATAAAAAAATAAAAGGTAAAATCATACGAAAATCTTTCATTTCTTCATTGATTTCCTTAAAAAGGAATACATTTATAGAATTTTAATTGATTGATTGATATATATCAATCAATAAATACTAATTATCAATTAGTTAATATCATATTATTCTAAACATAGTTATCAATCTCATAAGGGAGAGTTTCAAATGAAAAATGCCTTATGGTGGATACTTGGGTTGGCAAGAGGCAACCTGGTGAATGGAAACAACTTAGTAGCCACAGAAATAACAAGAAAAAGAAAAAGTTCAACCAAACTTTGCCACAAAACCCCAAAAATCGTGACACTCGTAAGAGTAATGTTGAGGTCAAATAAATCTTTCAGAAAATATCATACTTAACTTCCAAAATAAAGAGAAGAACGAAACAAAAAATATGTTTGATGATAAATTTAATCAATCTTTAAAATGTTTACGTATCAAACTATCCTTTCAAAAGCGAATCATTGGTCGAATCCGTGAAAGTATGGATTCATAGTTTATTAGTTTAACAGTTATTGAAACAGGTTGAATTAATTTTAATAAAATAATACTTTTATTATTAATGTATTATAACAATTAAGATTATAAAAAAATGTATTAAGATGTAATTATGAAAGAAAAAAAAGAGTAATTTTACGAAGTACACTTTGATATTTTTAAACTAGACCCCATTTTTATTAATATTCAAATTAAAAATTTGTTGACTTAGGAAAAACGAGGGATGAATTTAGTAGAATTCTACAATTTTCAAAAAAAAAATTATGATCCAACTGAATCACCGGTTTTCATCATTTTTGGACTAATTTTTTAGTTTTAATATCAATTTTTTGTTTTACCAGTTTTGTAGAATTGATCAAACCGATTATTAGACTAATTCACCAGTTTTGTAGTCAAATCAGCTAGTCCGATCCAATTTTTAATACATATATACTAATACCATAAATATAAAAAAATTTATGTGAAAAAAATCGTTAATTTACCCATAAATAAAAATGGATTCAACAAACTCATGTAATTTAGAGTTCTAATAACATCTCAATGTTAACATATAACTCTCCTTTTCTTTTAATTTAAGCCTTTTGCTTTTATTGTTGTAGTTTTGAAAGCTAATTCAATAAAAATTATTTACAAAACAATTATAAGAGGTTACCTCATTATATGAAAAATCCATTTTAAAATAGTAAGCCCCATAATTTTAATAATTTTGTACATTATAATCATGATTTGTGTCCATTTTTTTTAAGGCTTGTTCCATTTGATATGGTTGTAAGTAGGAGTGGGTACACAGACCCAAGACTCAGGCCTGCAAACCTCGCAAGTCTATGCATATTTTAAATCTTTTTTTAAGAAGTATAATTACAAAAAAAAAAAAATGAATTCAATCTGCAAAACTCATGCATTTTCCAAGCTAAGTTCAAGTACTTGTGGACTTGACCTCTAGTCCCTTTAAAGTGACAAGTTTATGACTTGGTCTATTAGTTTATTATGCTATTGTTGTGACTTATTTGTTGAGAATTGTGATATTTTAAACTTTTAGTATTAAAATATTTAATATTTTAAATTATTATAAATAATTATATAAATTTTAGTATAATAGAATGAACTTCAAGGTTAGACTTAAAAACAAATCCATTTAGTTAGGTATAGGGTTATCCAGCCGATTTAAAATGCAGACTTTGCGAACTGGACCTTAAATGGGTTAAACTAGTCCTTCTACCCACCCTAATTGGAGTTTTTCTCCTTAGACCTCCATTCTTTCTCACTACACCTTCATAGTCTTGCAAAAAGACAAAAGTGTCCTTAGATAAAAAAACTTAAAAACTTCTTCCCTGTTGCATAGTTCTTCTCCCTCTCGCATAGTTCTTCTCTCTCTTCATAGTTGTTCTCCTTCTTTGTGCATCTCCTTCTTCATTGTTCCATCGCTATGCCAATTCAGATCGCAAGTCCTCCATTTGTCATGTGCGTAAAAAATTTGTTTTTACAAGTTCGAATTAGCCAATCAAGACTTGTAAAAATTTGTGAATCCGGATTAGCTAATCTGAATTTATAAAAAAATTTATGAGTGCAGATTAGTTGATCCAAACTTATAATCACAAATGTTTTTACAAGTCCGAATCAGCTAAATCAGACTCACAAATTTTTTTGTGAGTACAAATTAGCTAATCCAGACTTCTAAAAAAATTTGTGAATCAAAATTAACTAATTTGAACTTGTAAAAGAATTTGTGAGTTTGAATTAACTAATCTAGACTTGTATTACAAATTTTTTTATAACTCTGGATCAACTAATTTGAACTAACAATTTTTTTTACCAATTCTTATCCGAACTTCTAAAAAAATTGGTTAGTCTAGATTAGATGATCTGAACTTGTAAAAACAAATTTTTTTACTCGTCCTAATTAGTTAATCTGTACTTAATATGAATTAACTAATTTAAACTTGTAAAAAAATTTGTAAGTCCAAGTCAACTGATTTGGACTTGAAATCACAAATTTAACTTTTTTTATCCAAAGATATTTTTGTCATTTTAAAAAACTATGATGCAATGAAAAAGTATGGAAGTATTGAGAGAAAAACTTCCTTAACTGTAATATATCTCTTTTTGGGCAGTGTTGTAATAAACTAATAATAATTCTAGAGAGAAAATTTGGCAATTCAGACATATAACACCATTTTATTTTATTACGAAGTCCTTTACAGGTAATGAGAGCAATAAAATGTTACAACAATGATAAAAGTATGTTACAACTCATCAAATGCCTTTGCTGTGACAAAAACTAATCATTCAGTATTTTACACTGCTGCCCTGCAGGACAATCCCATTTTAAAACCAACCTTTTTGAACATTGAAGGTGCAGAATTTTAGTTTCGCTCTATGTTCCTAATCCTGACTTTATGATTTCTTGGTAAAAAATAGTACAAGCACCCTCAAACAATGGGTGTCTCTTGAACTTTCATGTATTCATGCTCTATGGGAGTGAAGTCATAATCTCAACATAACTTCTACCCTCCAATTTATAATCACTTCACTGCAGGGTAGTCTTGTATTCTTTACCTGCAGGCTTTGCACCGTCAGAATAAGAGATGCAAATTGTTTAAATAGGCATTAATCCTGGTTATAAGTGTCTTCTCCTGGTTCTATGGTGTTTCATTTTCATTCCTTTTCTTTTATGACCAGAATGCACCAAAAAAAGGAAGACCAAAAAAACAAATACAGAAAATGCACATAAAAATAACACCCAGAACCTGAAGGAACTAGGTATCCCTGACCCATCTTTATGAACACTTGCCATTTCATGAGAATCATTTACCAACTTATTATTTTTCGCTGAGTCAAAATTTTCACCTAGATTGCCAAATCTCCTAGAGATTAAGCTTTCCTCTGTGGCGTAGCCTTTTGATTTGAGGTTGGAACCATCTTTGGGGCAATTTCTTCTTTCATGATGCAGATGCAATGCTTCATTTAGTGTCTTAATACATTCTATACTAAGAAGGTTTCGCTGAAAACTCTCCTTGTCGTTGTGATTAAGTGTTGATGGATCTGGCGGTTCTGGGAACTTAGCCCAGCATCTGTTGACCATGTCAGCCTCTCGCCACAATGCCTTGTCAAAACTCCAATTTCCAACTTTGAATTCCAATCCATAGTGAAAGACTCTGTATTTGATGCCTGGTTGAGGAACATATCCTGGGTATATCATAATCTCTCTGTTTACCGTATGCCTTAATTTCAACTGCATCAACAGCATTACAGGTTATTCAGTGAAACCTGTTCATAATTTAAAGATAAAAAATGAATTGTAGCACACCACTACAGTGCAACTAGACATGTTAATGATAAATGACCAGCATGATGCAGAGGATGAAATTGGGTGATCATGTCAATAGAGTTATGTATGCAGCTTAGAATCTTGTGACAATCATGAGGCATGAAAAGTTCAGAAAGTAATCCGTGTCCCAATTATATTATATAAATTTTTTGTGAAAACCAGATAAACAAAGGAATAATGAAACAAAGGATAACAGACTGAAATTGTGTGTCAATACACACAGGACGAACGTTTATATAGACTTATTTAGGGATTACATATGAATATAAAAAATATGATTTCCTATAATATCTTAAGATATTATCTCAATATAGTACATACTATATTTAAAATCGATATAAGATGATATCCAAGATTCTCAACAATTTCAATAGAGTATTTTTTAATTTTTCTGGGCTGTCTCCTATGTTTGTGCTTAGATGTTCAGCCATGCTGAGTATGAATTCTGAAAATTTGAAAATACCTCTGCTGCGCCGAATGAGTAACCATACATCTCGCTAATCCAACCAGATTCATATATGTCTCCTGTTATATTTTTGGCATAATGAACTCTATCTGCCCGAACTTCCTCAGTTTTATGCAGCCAGAGTAAAGCAAATTTCCGCAAATCATTGATATGCATGATGATTACACCACCAACCTTGTCACAAGCCTCAGGGTGGCTAGTATGTAATTTTGCAAGCTCGTTGTCACAGCCAATAAGGTAGCTAGCATGTAAAAATACAAACAATAGATGAGTCATTGGATGTAAATGCAAGAGCAAGACAACACCCAGAAACATAAGTCATAAAGTACATACACAATATATTGATTTCAACAACACCAATAGGTTTTACAATGATAAATTGAATTCACTATGCTTACTCGTAGGGAGTTGAAACAGGTCTGCCACGTGCAGCTTTGAATTCCCATGGGGTAATTGGGCCTCTCATTATCATATCAGCATCTAGAATCACAATGAATTCAGCACTAATATTTGCATGATTGAGCCAGTGGAGGACAGCTGCAGGTTTGTTAATTGCTGGATACCTGAAATAAAACACAATAATGCACTTCTTTGCCTAAAGATTAAATAATGCTTAAACTATCTACATACAACATCTAAAAGTGATAGGATCTCAATAATTATGCAGTTAGTGGAGTGGAGAAAGCTATTTATATCATTTCAACAGACTACACCAAAACAAGACAGAAGAATAATAGATCCTAACCCACATGTTAGGCAAATGAGCAATTGTTATTGTAAACAACTAATCTCTGCACTAGTATCAATATCAATGTTTCAAAAAGACTAGTACAGGGAAAAGCTATGTCCTACCACCTGGCATTTTAGTGACCTGGCCTCCCCTCTATCTCTCTAAACAATCAATAACCTCCGATTACTCTCCATAAGATCCTAACTGCCTCATAACTACTCTCTCTGCACAGTAATTTCCTAAACAGTTACTACAGTTATAGTTATTTCTATATCTGGAGCTTAAATATCTAATTTCCTACACTCTTATTCTTCATCACATGTCTAAACAGTCCTTATTGGAGGTCTGCAACAATGAGTGGTTTTACAGAAGTCCAACCAGACACAAATAGACTTTACATCTTATTTTTTTAGAAAATCTAATACAAACCTTATACATCCTGCATAAGAATCACATCCAGTCATTCTAGACTGTCTAGAAGGTTTCACTTATTTTAATAGGGAAACAAAGTTAACAAGATATATCTGTTACTAAAACCTTGAGATGTTGCAAAATATAGGTTAGCAGGCACAAAGAATTCATTAGAAATAGAAACCAGAGAAAAAAAAAAGAAATTGATAAAAGAAAAAATCAACCAAGGTAGATAGCAAGTTTGACCATAGTGAATATAGTTTCAGATAAAATCAATTTTCTCATCAAGATGAAATGCTAACTTTTAGCTAAATTAGTTTAAAAATTTCCCCCGCCCCTAAAAAAAAAAAAAAGACTCCCCAAAGATTAGTCCTTTTCATATTACATGCATAACTTCATAACCCCTACTAAGAAGATAAACATAATACAATTGAAAATTGAAATAAACACACAATTACCAATCGCCTGTCAATGGATGTTGACTCATAGAAGGGACATAATGGGTAGGAGCCAAATTATGGCCTTTATATAGTTTTAAGTCCTCATCAGAGCAGCTGAGAAGTCTGGTGATATTTCCTGGCTGTCCACTTAGACGGAAACTGTGCATAAGCCCTACAGTCTGCCAATCAAAGTATGGGGTGCATTCAGTGGAAAAAACAGTATGTATTTTAGGATATGGCCCGGTAGCATCATGATCGATATGTTCTTGTTTAGCCTCCATCATTTCTAGAGTAGCTGGAGTTACTAATTTTGGTTTAGTTAGTTCAGCAAAGGCTCTGCTCTTTAAAAAGTTCAAATATTTAGACCATGCAGGTTTAGGGCAACCATTAGCTGCGTGATGTAACAGAAGAGCTTCATTTAAAATGTTTATGCACTCTATACTTAAAAATAGTCCTCGCCGTAGATTATGATCTGTTTCCAACTGCATTACCTGCAATAAGAAACTTTCGAATTTCAGGAAAATTAAGGGGTGAAAAAACTGATGTATAGAAAAATTCAGTATAATAACTAAAACATGAAGCTTAAAATGCCAAGTTAAATACTCATCAAAAGAAAATATTTATGACTCTCTACCGGACTCCTTAGAATTTTTTCTCCTCTGAGAAATGTATGCCACAGAAATAAGAACCTGTTTTCCTAAAAGACAAAAGTTTCCTCCTATAAATATATTGGTTTACATACCTCCCTGGGATAAGGAGGTTGAGGAAAGAGTTGGCCACAGTTATAAACAATGTCATCCTCATCATGGTCAGCCTTACTAAATGACCAATTCCCTACCCTAAATGGTAGCCCATAATGCAGAAGAATCGGCTCAACTCCCTCCTGGGGAGCATAGCCTGGGTAGATCATCAAGTTATCATTGATCTTGTGTCGGAGTCCAACCTGTGAACAACAGAAGAATATACAAATGAAAAGAGTGAAAAAAAGGATCAAAGCTAAACATATAGTCAAAGCTAAATAGTTAAATAAAGTGCTTGACAATTAGGGTCATAGTGATGTTCAAAATACAAAACCATTTTAAGAGAGTAAACTCACTTCTGCTGCACCAAAAGAGTATCCATACATCTCACTAATCCATCCTTTTTCATATATGTCACCAGTTATATTTACTCCCCAGTGAGCCCTATCTTGCCGTACTTCTTCTGTTTTTGAAAGCCACATAGGTGCCAATGATCGCAGGTCATCTATATGCATGACCAAAAGTCCACCGACTTTGTCATAAAGTTCTGGATGCTTTGTGTGCAGTTGAGCCAATATATTGTCACAACCTCGTAAGTACCTGGAGAAGGAATTCTTTATGTTTATGGCATGTTTTCATGGTGAGCTACCCAGCGATATAAACACTGAATAAATAATACATGATATATGTACTATTTCAAGAAATTCAACCAAGTGAGTTTCATAATCTGATCTAAAGTCAAGAAACAAAATATCTCTAGTTTGGGTTTTAATGAAGTCCGTATTCTCTAATTTATCATTAAATGTATCAACCCTTCTCTCTCTCTCTCTCTCTCTCAGTCTCTCCCCAAGAAAAATGTCAAATGACAACATTAAGGTCAAGATAAATAAGAAAAGCTTAGGCATCAAAAGGTTCTATATTCTTATAATTTGTTGCCAAATGTAAAGCTGCACTAGCACAAGTACATCCTTTCATTGGGTCCATATCTAGCTTTTAGCACAATTACGTAGGACATTAGTGAATACCCATAATATGCCGCAACAGGTCTTCCTTTCTCTGCTCCTAGTTTCCAAGGAACAATCCGCCCACGGATTATCATGTCTGCATCCAGGATGATAACCCAGTCAATATTTTCTGCATCTTTACTATGTTTGAGCCAATGTAAAACCCCAGCGGGTTTGTTTATTGCAGGGTACCTGCATAGTAGACAGAATTTATATATTATGCACCCTATTATGGGAAAAGGATTTCATAAAGTCACTCTGTAAAATGATATTCATGTGTCTTATTGGTAAAAGACTTAAGACTGTAAGAACAGGAATGATAGAGATCATACCTATGGTTATCAAACTCTCGAGTTAACTCTTAAACTCATACAAATTTACAAGTCTACCTACCCTTTGCGAATTAACTCATACTCTCTATTTAGTAAACTCTAAGTAAACTTGGTAGACTCTATGCAAGTTTACTACCGAGTCGTCGAGTCAATAAATTAGTTTGTTTTATATACGTTTAGAATTCAATATACTTTTATTTAGTGTGTCATTCTTAATCGAAGAAGAAATGTCTCTCAGAATATCAAACCTTCATTTTTTAACAATATCAAATATTAAGAATGATATACCATTGTTATCACCTTTGAAATTTATTATTTGATAATACTACATTGTTAGACTTAGTTATTTAAGTATTATGGAATATATGATTTACTATTTTGACTTATTATATTGTTGAAATGTTTAATTGCATATTACTTATAGATATTTTTTATTATTTTTATATAAAGTAAATTTTTACGAGTTTACGAGTCGAGTTTATCGAACTCTCATGAATTTATGTAAACTCTCAAATTTGATAACTTTGATCCTACCACTTACACGATACAAAAATACTAGCAGAAATAAATTCATTATTAAAACAAAAAAATACAGAAGCAATAAAATTATTTAACCAAAGCCCTGCATTAATTTCTAAGCACAAGTCAATATGTATAGGTTTTACTCACAATGAGAACTGGATATCCTTGTACAACATCTTTAACAAAAGACATTAGAACATCAAACTTGTCTAACTCACATGACACTAGTTAAGTAAAAGACATACATACAAACCAAACCAATGCACATAAGTTTCAACAACCAACCAACGTAAACACAAATTAGACTCACATTCAAAGGAATAATTAAGCTAGCACAGAAACACACCAAGTTTAAATACATTAACACAATCACAAGTAACACATAATGCATTTTAAAAAATGTTTCTCCAGAGTGGTTAAAGCCAATCAGAACCAATGCCAATGATAGTATATCACTTCTCACTAAAACCACAACACTCAAAACCAATCTCAAGGAGTTATAAGGAAGGCCCAGTGGTTAAAGCCACCAGAAGTGAGAAGGGTGAAGGAGGGTTCATAGATTCAAATATCTCTCATTGAGAAAACTATCTATTACAAATGGTGAAATTGGGTCCAAAGAGAGTAAAGTTTAACATTTGTGAGTGGTCCAAGGCAGCTTGATGGAGGGTCCCATGATAGATCCAACAATAACAAAACAATAACAAATCACTAGAATAGACTTTGATACCATATTACAAATGATAAAATTCTACTTAACTCAACCTCACAAAATTAAAATCATCTTTCAAGGTTTGGTTACTTATATACTCACTATCAAATTAGCAATTATCATTTGCCGATAAAAGAAAACAAACGACAAAAAAAAATTTACACTTTTCAGTCAAACTTAAACTCCTGAAGCTGATATAACTTATTTCAAACACTGATTCTACTTTACCAGTCACCAGTAGTGGGGTGTTTGCTCATTGAGGGCACCTCAAAAGTGGGAGCCAAATGCATCCCTCTGTAAGATTTCTTCTGCTCCTCAGTGCAACTGAGAAGACGAGTAATGTGTCCAGGTTGCTTTGCCTTTCTAAAACTGTGTATGAGTCCAACCGTCTGCCAGTCAAAGTAGTTCTGACACTCCACTGAGAAGAGCACCTGAATCCTCCATGGAGCCTTCTGAGCCGCTTCCACAGTGAACATGGCATGACCCATCATCACCAACAACATCAAAATCGAAAATTTCTCCATTCTGGATCAATTCAAAGGTGAGATTTGAAGTGGGTGTAGGCTAATTTTTGGTGCAAGATCTGAACTCCATGGCTTTGATGGGTGATGCCATACCCCTGAGTGAGAGCTTGAGCGAATCTGAAGTCAAACCTTGGAGTTTTGTGGCTATTGTTTTTACTTGATGCTACTTACATTATTGATGATTGAGAAAACCACCGTTTTAGTTCGGTGAATTGAAGAAATTATAAATAAGATTTTGAAAACACAAGCTCCTCCGCGGCATGTGTATTTAGTATTTACACCTCTACTGTAACATTTATGGTTTTCTGCAGTTATAATTGTACTAGAGACGATACTGAAATTTAGTCATAATATTTTATGCAGAATAAATTTTTTATTCATTAATACTGTAATTTAAAAATCATATAAAATTAGTATAGAACATTTGCGTAAAACTCTCACTCAAGGTGGTAACTATGTGCCTATGATAAATTAAGAAATAAAAGAAAAGTAAAAAGAATTATTTTTTATTAATGATTATAAATTAAAATAAAAAATGAAAACAAATATTTGAATACTCAATGACAGTCAAAGTGAATTTATTACTCTTTTTTGTTTTTACTATAAGGTGCTGTTTTAAAAGAATTAGTGGTAATTTTTTATAAAGCATTTTAGAATAGTATTTAATTTTTTTTCTTTTTTATCTTATTAAAACTCTTAGTATATTTGTTTATTATTTGTTCTTTAACGAGGAAAAGAAATGTTGTGCATTGTTTATTAAATATTCTCTCTCCTCATTTTAACTCTCAAATTTATCTTTATACATTATTACTCAACTCAAATAGTTGGAAAAAACAATATTGGTGTTTGAGATTTAATGACTTAAGAGTATTAGCAATTGTGAGATCTTAAATGGAATGCTTAACAATAAAACTCTTATTTTATTATAGGTCCTACAAGGTGCAATGTTTAAAAATTGGAAAGAAGTGCTCATATATGACAATAAAATAATAGTTTGAATGTTAAGAGCATCTTATTTAATCAAGCAACAATTACTTAAACAAGCAACTTAAAATTATTTTAAGCAACTTTAGACACCATGTAAAGTTACTGCAAATGTGAGTTCCTTGAAAAACATTAAGTGTTTGGACTAAACAATTTTGCTAGCAATTGTGATTCAAGATGTTATGTTATGATCTACTATTGGAGATGCTATAACACCACTTTCATAAAAAATGGTAAATAATAAGGAAAAAGTTGGTAATTCAACAATATTTTTTTATAAATTTAATAAAATTACCTACTTAAGAATATCTGAGATTTGACACAAATAGTGTATTAGTTTGTCATTTTAACTAGCTAAAAGTTAATTTAAGTTTCGTTTGGATTGTAAAAAAACTGAGAATTTTTTAAGGAATTACTAGCTTTTTCAAAAATGTTTCTCGAATTGTCTTTTTCAAAAGATCTCTTGTTTTTTGCTAGTAACTAATTTTCTTTTACAACTTTACTATTCATTAATTAATTTATTCTCACTCACTAATTATCTCTCCTTACATGATACAATCTCTCTTTCATTTCTCTTTCCTTCATTAATATAATTATAGTAATTTATAATTTAAATATATAACTATACAAAATTATTATTTAAATATGTAATTTAAAATTTATATATTTAATTATAAAAAAATATAATTTAAATATATAATTATAGTAATGTATAATTTAGATATATAATTACATGAACTTATAATTTAAATATGCAATTATAATTTAAATATATAACTAGCCTTTCGACTTTCAGTTAACTTTTCAGTTTTCAGCTAGTTGTGCCAAAACATACCCAAAGAGTGTGTTTGGTTTGGTATTTTAGCTAACTGAAAATTCAAAAACTAGTTGAAATAATACTTTTGAAATGGTTTTCAGTTCCCTTTGGTAACCATAAAGCTAGGAACTTTTTTAGGTAGTTACTAGTTTTTTTCTGAAAAACTACTCCAAGGGTGCATTTGATCAAACTAACTAAAAAACTAGCTAAAAGCTAGAAAACTATTTGTAATTATTTGGTAAAACTAATTGATGAACTAGCTGAAAGTTATAAAATGATAATTAAGGATATCTTTAATAACTAGATTAACAATGAGGTATTTAAAATAATTATAACAAATTTAATAATATAAATTAATTACATTTTTAAATTATAAATTATTATAATTATATATTTAAATTATAAATTTATATAATACATATTTAAATTATCAGTTTAAGTAATTACATATTTAAATTATAAATTGCTATAGTTATATATTTAAATTATAATTTCTAAAATTAAATATATAAATTTTAAATTACATATTTAAATTATATTTTTATGAATATATATTTAAATTATAAATTATTATAATTACATTAATGAATGAATGAGAAATAAAGGATAAAGAGGTTGTATCATGTGAAGAGAAAATTCATAGAGAAAAATACATTAATTATTGAAGGTAAAGTTGTAAAAGAAAATCATCTAGTAGCTAAAAATATGGGATCTTTTGAAAAAAAACTACTTGAAGTAATAGCTCATAGCACATTATTGAAATAGCAAACCAAATACACTCAACTTAGTTTTTTCAAAAGATATCCAAGTTTCAGTTATTAGTTGATTTTCTTTTACAACTTTACCATTCATTCCTTAATATATTGTCCATTAATTCTCTCTCCTCACATCACACAATTTCTCTCATATAATTATAGTAATTTATGATTTAAATATATAATTATAAAAAATTTTAATTTAAATATGTAATATAAAATTTATATATTTAATTATATGAAATTATAATTTAAATATATAATAATAGTAATTTATAATTTAAACATGTAATTATAAAAATTTATAATTTAAACATATAATTTAAATTTGTAATCAATTTATATTATGAAAATATATTATATCATTTTAAATACCTCATTATTGATTTAATTATTGATATCTTGATTTGTGATTTTATCAATTTTAGCTAGTTCATTAGCTAGTTTATCAAATAGTTATAACTAGTTTTTCAGTTTTAAGTTATTTTTTCAGTTTTAAGCTAATTTTTTAACTTTTAGCTAGTTTTGCCAAAAACTATTATTTCAATGTGACGTATTTTTAAGTAATTGAATTTGTGTGATATAAAATAATAATTTTTATCTTAAGCAACTCATCTTAAATAACTTTCACTAAAGATACTCTAACTATTTTTTATTTAGTTTTGAGTAATTTTGTTTAAAATATCTCATAATTAAAACCAAATGAAGTATAAAGTATCACATAAAATTTCTAGGAAAGCACAAAGTTCGTTACAAGTTTTAAAAAATATTTTTAAACATTGTAGATTTTTTAGGAATATAAAATGAGTTTAATATTTATGCATTGACTATTTAAACGATTTTTATACTAATTTAATCACAATTCTTCTTTTGTATGACTTTTGAAGTATTAATTAATAAAATTAATAAATTTATTATATATAAAACATTGTAATTAAATATAAATATAAAATTTTTTCCACTAATAATGTGTACTTCTTTTTCTCATAAAATATTCTCACAACAATTTTTATTTCCATAATAAAGGAAGGATATATTTCCATGGAAATGAAAGTTATTCCTTACGACAACTACGTTCCGCTTTTCTTTTTTTTTTTTTTTCTTTTTGTTTTTAATAAAAAAAATATTTTTCTAAAATCATCATCTCGAACTAAACAAGATCATGAGAATAATATTCTCAAATGTAACAAAGTGACTCATAGTTTGCTTCTAAACTCTTTATTTTAAGCAGAAACAGTTTAATCAAATACACTAAAAAAATCACTTTTCTGTTCTTTTTTTTAGCACTTTACTATAACACTATTTTAATGTACATATTTGTTAATATAAAATTACTTTTTATTTAACTGCAATTCAATTTATTTAACCACTTTTAATGCCTCTCTCCTCAGTCTACCACTATCACTTAGTTTTTTGTAGGGACGGTAAAAAAAAATAAAATTAGCATGCATGAATAATTGCGAATAAAATCTGTAAGCATATTTACATAAATAATTTAAATTATTTCTTGCTGTTATGAGTATGACGTTTTTTTCTTTCGGCTCCTTAAGAAGCATTTGTATAAGGTAATATTATCCTTAATTAAAAAAATATATTATTCTTAATTTGATGAAGATAATATTTTTTGAAACAAATCAATTTAAAACATTAATTGTATAAATTTTATTGTTATCAATGTTATTATTTTTATGAAAATTTTATAATTTATGAAATTATTTTTATAAAAAAGTTGATAATGTTAAGTAAATATTCCATTTGTATTAAATATTTTGTATTATATATTTTTATATCCAATTAATCTTGTAGAAATTAAATAGTAAACTTTTGTTTTTAGATTTTACAAAAAATATTTTTTTTGATAAATTTATGTGAAAAATTATCTTTTATTAATATTTTTTAAAATATTTGTTGGTATACATGAATATCTGTAGGTATTTTTAAAAGTGGAATGTAATAGAATGATAGCAAGTGCAAGTTTTCTTTGATAGGTTTGATAGCAAATAGCTGCTTCGTGTGCTCATCTCACCCCGACATGTTATCATTCCTATTTATGCGGTTGTTAACTATTATACACATAAACAATGCATCCTCACTTCTCTTCAAAATTACAAAATCATCCAACATTACATTATGTGTCACTTAATTTTATTACAGTCAAAACGAACTAACTTGATCCATATGGTCAGCCCACCTTAACCACTTAAAATACGAGTCAACCTAATCCTTACACACTTCATTTGTAATGAATTTTTTTGGCCAAGCTCACCACATGTTGGTTAGTTAAAAGGGATAGCACACCAACTCACCAAAAAATAAAAAATATATTTTAAAAAATAATAAAAATCTATATTTATAACATGTTAAATATTTGTTAAAAAATATAAAAATACTATTGAATTGATATCAATAAGCTAGAATATATTATCATAGAATACAAGTCAAATAAATAAATAATATTTTAAATATAAAAAATAGCTATATTTCATATACCTAATAATAAAAAATAAAATTTAGATGGATTGGTTGACCAACCGAGCCCACCAGGGTAGACTGGGTATATGTGAGACTAATATTTTTAGGTTTTTTCTCCTTACATCCCCATATTTTCTCCCTGTAACTCCATAATTTTTTAAAATGACAAAAATAGCCTTCGGTAAAAAAAGTTAAAATTTTGTTACCCTGCGCCTCTCATCTTTTTCAATCCAAATTGTGTAATTCGGACTTGTAAAAAAAGTTACAATTTTTTTTCCATTCCCACACTTTCCGTCCCTATTTTCCTCTACCTACTCCACAACTTCATTCCCACGTATCCCCCTGCCTCCACCCCATGTAAAGTCCACTCTCCCTTCTATTGCTTAATACCCATTCTCTCTTCCTCCTTGTAGCCCCCTCTTCATTCACCTTTACTACCTATATTTCATAATATTTTTTTTGAAAACAAATGAAATTACATTTCTTAATTTAAATTTTTATTTCATAATATTTTTCAAAATTTTCTTTCATAATATTTTTTTAAACACAATATTATTTTCAAATTAACTTTAAAGCATATTTTTTGAAGATTATTATGAAATATATCTTTTTTTTCTCAAATGTTTTCAAACCAAAAAGAGTTTGTATACCTTAAACCAGTTAACAAAAAGTTTGTGTACCAAAATCATAAATTTGAAAATGTTCATGTACCAAAAATATATTACCCATAAAATAATAATAATTAGAGTGATACATCGCTACTTAACAGCTAAAATGAACAGAAGGACTAAAATGTTGGACGGCAAAATGTTTGTATACCTTGACTAGTGATCAACAAAAAACTTATATACCAAAATCATAAATTTAAAAAGTTCATGTACCATAAACATAGTTTACCGAATTTAATATTTACCACTAAACCAAAACTTCCTTAAGAATGTGTCTTAGGTCTTAGTAAGGTAATTTTAAATAGGGAAATGGGTTGATTTAACCAAAACTGTCTTAAGAATAGGAATTTGCTTAATATTTACGGCTAAACCAAAACTTCCTTAAGAAGGTGTCTTAGTAAGATAGTTTTAAACAGGGGTCATTTTAACCTAACAAGAGAAAAATAGGAATTTGCTTTTGTAGTAATGCGTGAGTGTGACCACCATTGCTTTCTCTTCTTTTTAGGGTCCAAAAAGTTGTGCATGTCGTTTTGGAGTTACTTATCTCTTCTGGGTATTTCTTGTTTGAGTGAACAAATTGTCTTTATTTTGATAGGGTATAGAAAGACTTCAAATTTCAAAGATGACTGCAATCTTTGCTTCCTAACTTTAAAGTTTGTTTTATCATATAATATCAAGAATTGGACCAAAAGAAAAAATGACAAAGAGAAACAAAAATGGAGAATGGTGCAAAAACAACATAAATTTCATTCTAAAGAAGATGAATTGGTACAAAGGGTAATATACAAGATGTAACAAAAAGAAGAGAAGTAGCGTGAAGGATAAGCCTCAAAACAGAAAGGAGAGAGAAAGCAGTTATGTGACATAACTGCCATAACTGTCATAACAAACATTTAATACAAGAGGGAAGCTTGTGGGAAAAGTGATGAATAGAGAATGATAAGAAAATTAGCTCACAATTAAGACAATTCACTAGTTTAGAAATGGATATGAGATTGTAATGAAAAGAAGGGATAAACAACACATTGTCAAGAAATAACTCATCAATAAAAATGGCAGCGCTTGAATGAGTGGCTTGAACTGTCTGACCTGTGAGAAGTTTTGTTGAGATAGGGGTAATGGCTTTATAGTTAGTGTAGTATGCTAGTGAAGAGGCTACATGATCTAAAGCACCTGAATCAAGGATCCAAAGGGTGGTTGGTTTTAATTGTTTTGACTTGAGAGAATATGTTGTGTGTAGAATGTGCGTGCTTGTACCTTAGTTGGCTATGTTGTAGGTGGTGATAGAACTAATTTGGTTGACATGATTGGAGCTATTGTTTATGGATGTTGAGAAAACTGAGTTATTAATGTTGGATTAATGGATTAAGGCCATTAGGGCTTTGTACTCTTTTGTGGACAGTTTATGATCACAGGCTTCACCATTGGAATTATGCTGTTTTGACAGATGTTCATCTTTCACCTCATATGTTATTGTTTGGTTCATGTTGGAGTTCTTCACATAGAGTCTATGGCCTGGGAGAAAGTCATGTTTTCTATAGCAAACATCTACAGTATGACAATTCTACCACAGTTGGTGCATGTTTTGCCAATCCTATTAGGTCCATTTCCAACCTTGCTATTACCTCGGTTTGAAGGAAATTTGTGCTTCCTGTAGCACACATTTTTAGCATGGCCACTTCTGCCACAAAATCCACATGTCAGGTTAGATCCACCTTCGCTGTTGTTAGAGGTTCTGCTTCCCATGCCCATAGCAGCTGCAAAGTTGTGCCCCTCTAGTTGCCTCTCTTGTTGTATTTGATCGAACATTTGCAGTTCGAATTTGGCCTAAAGCTTTCGAGTTCGTCCCACACCACCCTGAGTTTAGTGAAGTATTGTGTGATTTAGGAGTCACCCTGCCTAATTGATGTTGCCTAGAGCTGCAAATCAGAGATGCGAATGTGATCCCCCTATGATACCTAGTGCGCAGATCCTTCCAAATTGCATGAGACCTTTTTAATCCAAATGATGCTTTGACAAATCTGTGGTGTGACCGAATGCAAAATCCAAGACACTACCATATCATTGCACGTTCGCCATGTTGAATGAAGCCTCTCACTTTCATCAGGTTCAATGGCTCTTACCTTTTATGAATTCTAATTTGCTTTTCGCACTTAACGCTGTTGCCATTGCTTTGCTCCAGGCATTGTAATTCTTCTCATCAAGGAGAGGAGATACAAGAAAAATTGCAGGATTTTCCTCTGGTGTAGATACAAGTAACTGTTCGAATTCACCGCTGGATCAATATCATCGCAAACAATGGTGAAAAAGGATGCCATAGTAAGAATTTCAGAGTAACGCAGCAGAGCACCTCTAAAAGAAGTGTTATGATACCATATCAAGAATTGGACCAAAAGCAAAAATGGCAGAGATAAATCAAAATGGAGAATGGCACAAGAACAACAACATAAATTCCACTTGAAGAAGATGAATTCGGTACAAAGAATTATATACAAGATGTAACAGAAAGGAGAGAAGTAGCGTGAAGGATAAGCCTCAAAACAAAAAGGAGAGAGACAGTCGTTATGTGACATAATTGCCATAACTGTCATAACAAACATTTAACAAAGAAAGGGAAATCTGTGGGAAAAGACACAGGGCTGTGGACGAGGCTAAAGTGTGGCTTCTTCTTTTCCCTCATACTGAGTTGGCTTATCTTTAGATTGCTGAGATATAATGCTTTGTGTTCTACGAGCTTGAATGTTGTCTCCGATGTTGATTGATGTTTGTGTAAGTGGTAGATTCTTATTCAAAGAAATCTACCCGGATTCACCTCTTTACTATATTTCTGTTTGATATATCTGAAATTTATGTTCCAATGATTATTTTACTCTTTTTGTGAATTGTTTGTCCAATGTCTCTATTTACCTGGAAATTGTACGTGGATTGTTTATTCCTTTACAGTATGTTACAAAGTGGAAAAGTTTTATTTGATTTTGAAGTTTTTGGTGAACTCTATATAGTAATGGAGTTATTATGAATCTTATTTTTGTAGGGAGGGGGGATTGTGATTGTTGAATATGAGTAACACTACTCAAAGGTCAGTGTTGTTTGTTTTGAAAATTGAATTGAGGTAGGCCTGTGATATTTGAAGGAATAAACAAGTTGTGCTGTGTGTTTTGTGTATATTAACAAGCTGTAGTACTTAGTGGCTATTGAGACTTGCATTGACTGACTTGTATTGGAATCATATTGATTTAGTGGTATGATAATTGATAACTCAGTGGTGTTGAAATGTATGTAGAAAATTTGTTACAAAATTACCAAAGTGTATTACTTGTAATCTTGTATACCCATTACCCAATGAGACTAACACTTATTATTTACTTGTATTAGCGGCACAATAGTACCATCACATGACAGATGTTTTGCCTACATGGTGTTGGTAAACCTAAGTTGTTTCTTGTACTGCAAAGACATGTATGCTCTTAAACAAGACACAAATCCATTCTTTTACTCAATGATACGATTCTTCACTTTCCCTAAAACCAAAAATCTTACCTTTATACAGCAACAATGCACTTTCGTACAGATGAGGATTGTTCTCAAGGTTGAGGATAACTCCAGCGCTAAAAAGGTGATGTGCATAATACAGGCTTTGAAAGTGAAGAAAGGAGCAAGATTAGGTGACACTATAATAGCTTCTGTGAAGGAAGCACATCGTAATGGAAAAGGGAAGAAAAGAAAGGTTGTGTATGGGGTAGTTGTGTGTGCAGCAATGCAAAGGGGGCGTTGTGATTGCAGTGAGGTATAGTTTGATGATAATGCAGTGGTGCTTGTTGACAAACAAGGTAAACTTATTGGAACCAGAGTTTTTGGACCAATGCCTCATGAACTGAGGCAAAAGAAGCATGTCAAGATTATTACCTTGGCTGGGCACATTGCATAAATCAGAAAAAGGGCTACCCTTAAATTTTGTTATGAATTCCCATATCACATATACGGATATCCCACTTTTATATCTGGTTATTTTGGTATAATGTGTAACTTAAATTCTTAAACTATCAATTCATGAGGAGTAAACAAACGGGTGTAGAATGCTTCTGCTGAAATAACGAGCTTTTGATTTGGTTTATAGCCTCGTGTGTTTTATATATAATAGATCAACTATGTTATTTTTTCTAGCCCTATCTATAAGATCTAAAATAGTAGTAGTACTCGGTTCTTTTAATAAGAATATTTTGTTTTCGTTAACTAAAAGATAATGTGTCTATATAAATCACTGTTATATTATGATTATGAATATTTTTTCTCAAATTGAAGCTTACTAAGGGATGCGTTGAAAATCCATCATAAAATAATACTTAGAAAAATAACTTATGGATGTTGGCGAAGTTGAAGAATATTTTTAGAAAGATAACAATGTCATATAGCTGAAAATAGTATTATTAAAAATGGTAAATTATGTTTTTTGTATATTAATATTTTTAAATTTATAGTTTTTGTACATAAATTTTTTATTGACTGGTCAATGTATATAACCATTTTTTCCATCTAATATTTTAGTCCTTCCGTTTATTTTAGTTGTTAAGTGGTGACGTTTCACTTTATTTATTATATTTTATTAATTGAAGTTTTTTATGGTTTTTATTACCTTTTCTGACAGCTTTTAGCTCACAAATTAAAAGAATTTTATCTTTTCATATGTATTTTCTTTTCCTCTTACCCTTTGCGTCCCCATCCACCCAGACCTCATGCCTCCTATCCCTTACCCTGCCTCTCTCTATCTTCCACCCTAACCTTTTCCTCCTCCAACTCCTCCAAGAGATCATATCCCACTCCCCTACCTTGCATGATAGCACTTGCCCCTACTCCTTGCTCCAGGAACTAAAGTCTGACCCTATCACATGGATCATGGACTCTCACACACCCCAGTCCCTTTCCACCTTCTTCAACCTTATCTTCACCATGTGTTTCTTTTAGCTCTACGCCTTCCACACCCCACACAAAGCTAACTCCCTTTACTTCCACTTTCTTCCCGCCCTCACCCTCCAAACAGCCTCTTCCAAACTTGTCATTGTCCTTCGCACTTTCTTCATCATCGTCAATGTCGACATTGAACTCTACTTCATGTGCACCCTACACATGATCAAACAATTGAGCATTGGATTTTGGAGGCTACGAAGAACAAACAAAGTGAAGTGGAAATGGAGAGGATTGTTGAAGGTAATTTGGAGAAGTCATAGGGTTCTCACATGAAAGCATCAACGAGGTGGTCGTGATAGCTATATGTATTTAGTTATTTAAATGTAGTTTTTGAAGCAAGCGAAAGGTGTTTATCTGGGATAAGGAAATCTCACTATGTGATGCAATCCCACCTAGAATGGTCATAGTTAGGAAGATTAGAGGAAGGCATGGAAAGAAGGAAGCTCATTGAATACTTTAGGCCTTTTCAAATTTATTGCTTGTAAATAATTTTAGTATTTTTATGACATAGGGGGCATGAGCTAATATTTCTTTAAGTCTTGTATTTTGGCCATTTTCCCTTTTAAGAGCATGAGGTTCCTTTAGTTATTTTGTGGAGTGTGTGAAGAAAGAGGTGCAACCATGTTTGGGTGTATAGGTCACTTCTAAACCCCTGGCTTGTTTTTGCACCCCTCTTTGTAACACATAAAGCATGACCAACACAAGGCCCCACATGCTCTCCCATTCCCTTCATTTTAGGTGCTAATCTAGGGGAGAATCTTGGTTAGTTTTGTGCTTATGTTAGGTGGTCATGATTAGGAGGCTTAACCTTGTGTTAAGCTCTCCTAATCCTAACCACCCACTATCCTCTCTCCACCTATAAATACCCCATCATTTCTCATGTATCCTCACGCTTATGAATGAAATTAAACTCCCATTTTGAGAGCATTTGTTTTAAAGAGTGTCTTGAATTTTCTCCTTAGAGAAAGTTCTTCCTAGTTTACTTTTATCAAGGGTTCCTTCTCTTGTAGCAAGCTTCAATAACTTTTTGGCTTATCTCTTCTTGAGCGGCACCAATCCATCCTTCATTCTTCTTCCTTCCATCCTCATCTTCTTGGTGCTTGGAGCCTCAATAGAAAAGATCAAGGAAGATCAATCAAGGATTGCATTAGCATGGCACTTCCTCAAACAGTTTACGTACATTGTTGGTGCTCATTTTCCCACCATTTCCCCCCACCTTTTACACTATTCACCAGTTGTCCCCTTTTGCTCCAATCGTCACAAAATTCTTAACCACCAATGGCTTCGTCGTTTTCGTGTTAATCTTCATGTGGCAGTTCCAAATGCCAAGTTTTCAACAACTTATTCTTCCTCAACTCTTTCAAACACGTCCTTAGCCCTTCTTACTTCTTATAATTCGATTCTGATTCACTGTCCTAAAGACACTACAATAAGATTCTTTTCAACTTTGCATTTTTTTATCTTTGTGAACTGTAAGTTAGTGATTTACTATCTAAGTATGTTTAGAATGTCAAAAAGTTTAGAACTTTAAGTCACTCATGTCCTGAAAGGCATAACAGAGATGTAATTTCGTTAGTGATTTTTGTGTTGGTTTCCAATCAAAATTAGAGTTTCGTGTCAGTAACCAAAATTGTTGTTTTTGGTGTTGTTACAAATACATGGATGAAGTTTCATTGTTGTTTTGTGTTATCCATGTGACATTGGTGTGAAATGAGATTACTTATAAGGTGTTAATGATGCTTAATGGTCTGCCACTAGTTAAACAACCACTAAACATATCGTGTAGGGCTGAGCATGGCGCAGTCTAAGGAAAATAGAGAAAGTGAAGTGGAATAAAGAGGATTGTAAAGGGTAGGGGACACGTCGCAGATGGTGGCTACGAAGAAGATATCTGTGAAAGGTGGTGAAAAGAAGATAATATCTTTTTAATTTATGGCAGTTAAAAGTTATAAAAAATGTAATAAAAACTGTCAAAAATTTTAATTAATAAAATATAATAAATAAAGTGACACATCACCACTTAATAGCTAAAATAAACGGAAGGGCTAAAATGTTAGATGGAAAAAGGTTTGTATACATTAACAGGTCAATAAAAACTTAGTATACCAAAATCATAACTTTGAAAAAGTTAGTGTACCTAAAACTAGAAGTGTAAAAATGGGCTCGGCCCGATACACCAACCCGACCCACCACAGGTTCGGGCTAGAAAAATTCATGCTTTGCGAAACAGTCTCACTTATGTAACCTAACCCACCCAACCTACGAGTTTCGTGGGTTGAGACCGGGTCAGGGCGGGCTAGCCCACCTGCCCACCAAAAAAATTTTCAACTTTTTTTTGTTTCACTTATATTAGTATTAACATGTGCACATTTTTTTCTAATTTTGTTTTTCCCTTTTAGTTCCCCCCCCCCCCCCCCCCCGAAGGTGAAACCCCCAATGCTACCAAAGTCAAAGTCAAATTTTACCTAAATCTGATAGTAAAACCCCTAATTTGCATGTTATTTTAATATATGTATGTATATTGTTTTAATATTATTTATATTTTGTATGTTGATAACATGAATCCATTATGTATATATGTTGTTCTAATATTATTTATAATTTGCATATTTTTTATAAAAAAAATCTCAATTAAAAAAGAGAAAAATATAAAATATAAAATTTAATAATTAATTTTTTTGCAAGTCTAGTGGATCAGTCCACTAGTCTGTGATGGGTTAGGCCAGACTCAAAATTCAGGTATCTTTATTTTGGTGGGTTGGGATACTTTGACTTGTTTATTCTATAACCTGTGGTGAAGGTTGCAAGTCTAGTGGTAGAAGGAGAACAAGAAGAATAGGAAGAAGTAGTGCAATGAGAGGAGATGAAGAAGAAGAAGTGGAAGAAGAAGAAGAATATGGGTCGGGCTGACTCATTTTGAAACCTCTACCCAAAACATAGCTTACCTATTAAAAATTTAAAATTAACCTTGATCTAGTGGAGGAAGTGGATGAATAGGTCAATGATTGAACCAGTGGGTCCTTAGTTGAACTGGTATATAGGATTGGTAGTGGGGGAAGTTAGCCTTTTGGTCCTTCGTTCCTGCACCCAATCTTTACCGTGGTAAAAAATTTTTACCCACTCTGATCAAGGATCAGGTTTCTCACCCCTGCACCCCACATCAAAACAGGAAAAAAATGCACAATTACAAATTCTACAAGATTGTAGGATTGTCTAGTGTTATGACCTTTGCTTTGACTTCATCACTAGTCACAGTGCATCTTTCATAGTATTATGGTATTAACTACAGTGGTAATATTTGCATAGCCATGATTTAATGTCTACAAGAGAGTGTATTTATACAAAAATTTGTGAAATTATATTTTATATATAGAGAGAGTTTAATTAATATACACTATCAATATAAAAAGGTTTATTGATGTGATCTTTGATGATCACGTGCCCAAAGGATCCTTTCTAAGGTCACTTAGAAGGGAAATGGATTTATGGAGAGGAAAGGAATGGGGTAAGACGCCACAAATATTAGGTTTGATAAGTCAAAGGGGAGAGGCCACAAGGGAGGGGTCCCTTGATAACTCTTAGAAGCTCTCACAAAGGAGAAGGGGGGACACTCAAAGGTAAGAACCTCAGAACCAATATGGTTTCTAGGATTAAATTCAAGTGTCCAAAAATACAAGTGAGGGGATGAGCTCATATTTATAGAGGTAGCTAACCTCTTGAACAAGATAACCTAAAAAAGAAGGGCTAGGATTAAAAGGAGATATCTAAGGGAGGAGGATTGAGAAACAATTCCCTCCTTAGATCATCAAACTTGGTGCCCAAGTTTCTCAAACCAAGGGTCAAGATTCCTTCTTATTAACTTAGGAGGTTTATGTAGGAAAATAGGGGTGTAGATATCAAGGCTACCCCTTATTTCCTTCATAAAGACCCAAAAAGCTAAATTCACCCTCTAAATTCCTAAGACACCTCCTAAAATAAAAAATGGACTAAATACATGTCCCAAATTCAATTTCTAATGCTCCTCAAAATTAAAATAAAGGAAAATTACATTTTATTAACTAAAGTCCCTGGCTTAATATCTTCACTCTCCATAGGAGGTGAAGTTTTCCTTTGTCTGCAAGGATCAGGTCTTTTTCAATCCTTCTAGCCATGGCCCTAGTGATAGGTCCTTGGCTAGGCATTGTCACATCATTTACATTGACAATTAATCATAACCCTTTTATATATGGTAAGTTTGTTGACTTTATCAATTAATATTTTAAAAGTCTTATAAATAAAGAGTTGTGATTGAATGTTAGTGTAAAACTCTTTGACACTGTCAGTGTATACTAATTAAACTCTCAAGCAACCCTACCCGTGTATCCAAAGCCCCACCTCCCTTTCGGGAATCTTAGTTCTAGCATTAGCGATTAGTGACACCACTATTCTTATCACAAGTGCTTGTGTGTATCATGAATGTTATGGACACTTGCGTGCCCACCGCATTCATTAATAGCACACCATAATGACTCTACTAAAAGTCATCACACTTGAAGATTGGGAACCCCTTACTAAGGAAGTAACATGTCAAGTAAAGAGGTTCATATCCTAACTAAGCCTCTTACTAGTAATAAATCCTATTTGATACTTTACTAGTTTGGGACTTAAGGGTGGTGGACCGAGCATCGCTTTGGCCCTAGTCCCAGGGGGTTAGGCATACTATGAATGATAACGTAGTTAACCCCCTATTTAATAGGGTTAAAACTAGTTTTAAATCAAGCCTAATAAGATTCTACCTTTTCTTATTAAACTAAAGATGAGACCGACCTTATTAGATAGGAGGTAGGTAGAGGCCTTACTCTATTCCTTCCTATTGGTCAGGAATAGTGGTCTCATTACTGTATTGGACGTTTGGGTTTTATAAGCGGGAAAATCCCTACTCATATATAAAAGAAATATAATACATAGCTTATAAACAAACACAATTGATTGACCATTTCAAAAATATTAAACAATAATGATGCTTTTTCAATACATTGGTTATAAGAAAGCTAAAAAAGAAAAGCAAACATAATATTAACGATAATAATTTTCACATTCCCATGCAGCTGGCACAAATAAATTCTTTTAAGACATTAAAGAAAATTAAACATCTCAAAATTAGTCTATTTTTATTATTTATTTCAAAAAAGAGAAAAATTATATTCATAATCGATAAAGTATTTTCTTGCTTTTTTATAGGAATAGTCAGAAACATATATATATATATATATATATATATATATATATATATATTCATATTTTTTTGAGAGATGAAATACACTTATTGCTCAATATGTATGAAGAGTATTATTTGTAATTATTAACCTAAAAAAGAACAAAATATTTAATGATAACAAAAAATTTAAAGTTAAATTTTAAAAAATAAATTATAGATGAAGAGTAAAATCTATTATTATTATTATTATTATTATTATTATTATTATTATTATTATTATTATTATTAATGATAATAATAATGATTTATAAACACATTATCTTTTATTTAGAGTTAAAAAAATAATCAATATTTATTTACAAACAATATTATTAACCTATATTACAAACATACTACCTACTTGGTTGGAAGTTTGGGTACTCCTTAATTTTTTAGCATATTGCTCATGACTATTGTGGTATTGATTGGCCTTGTATAAATATGAAACCAAATATTTTAGCATTATACATGTTTAATTTTCTTTGCCATGGATCCACAAGTTGTTTTTGCCATGGATCCATTTTGCATAGGTTTGAAACAAAGAAAACGGAAAAATAATGGAGTAAAATGGAAGAAACAAATTCAGAGCAAGATAAGAGAAGATGAAGAAGATTAGAAGATGGAGGAGTCATTTCAATCACATTGAAGATAATCCATGGATGCAATTATATGAATCTACTATGGCTTGTCTTCAAAATAGGTAAATGAAGACAAAAGGAACTTGACTATAACTGATAGTGTGACCCTAACAGTGACCTGTCAGTTATGCCATTATAAAGTTCCTATCCAATAACAAATGCAAAGTTTCTCACAAGAGAAAATCACTCAATTTTTTATATTTTAAATTCCATGTCTTAGAAAGTTGCAAGAGACTCATATTTATAGGCTATGATAGGCAACCTTGAAAACAAAAATATTAAAAAATCACTAAGATATCAATTTCCAACTAGCCTATATTTCTTGCTGACCTACCCATTATTTCTCACTCAACATTTATTTTCCACTTACATACATAATGACTTAGAAAACCTAAAAATTAAAAAATTGAGTAAAAATACATGAAAAGTCATATGAAAATTTTTTCTATAAAAATACTACAAAATTACATTAAAATTGAGCTTTAAAGAAGTTTAACCCATGAATAGTTTGTTGTGCCCTAAATTGGAGTTTTTCTTTGTAGTTTTCTAGTTAGGCTAAAATCTTCATCAACTTCTAGAAAGGTTCCTAGTCATCAATCTAATAACAGTTGAACAAAGGGTGGCGATGATCCTGATAAGAATGTCTACTCATCAGTCTAGGACGTGCTAAAGAGGTGGTTGCCGGTGTGATTGGACTCGACCTTGAGTCTTGAAAGCCAGGGCAATTGCCCCATGCCCAATGTTGGTAGGGGCCAAAAAAGATGCACTTATGTGGTGTTTGGTTCGAGAAAATGTTTTTTGTTTTCATTTTCTAAAAACTGTTTTCATTTTCAAGTTTTCAACATTCAGAAAATATGTTTGTTTTCGCTTGATATTTTCTATTTTCAAAAAATAATATCGTTATATTTAATCCATTTTAGCAAAAATATTATAAAAATTTATATATAGTTTAAAATATATTTATATATTATTTTTTATATAATTACAATATTGTTATTAAGTTTTTACATAGTGTTAACTTTTGAAAATACTAAAAATAACTTCTTTTTTTTTAATTGTTTTTTGAAAATCTTTTTAGCAAAAATATTTTCTAAATTATAACTAAACATATTTTTGCTACTATTTTCTATTTTCTCTTAAAATCAAACCAGAAAACGCTGAAAACAAGTCACCTTACTTTTCTATGTTAACTTTTCAACTCTCTTATTAATTGAGTGTCTAATTCATTAATAACAACTTCTAAGATCTTAAATTTTAACAGATAAAATATTTTAGTTTCTCTCAAAACATTCACTGAAGTTTCTATCTTTTCTAGATAAGTGCAATACAGCAACAGATAGTATTTTTTTTTTCTTTCAAAGATAAAATGCATAAAATTTGGAAGAGAATTACACCCACAAGCTAAACTGTTTTCTGCTCATCTACTATGATTGAGTCTTCCATTATCATATTCAGTTATTCCTTGTTCAATTTCTACACAAGCATGGGGGGTTCACTCACTCACATCACAATTGCACTCGAAAATTGGAAAATTGGTACGTGCTTCACCTTCACGAATCACTTATTCACTGGTCAATTACATAGTGATTTATTTTATTTTTTAAATAAAATATTTTTATAGGGTTAGGAATTTAGAAACGCTTAAAAAATACTATCATTGTTACCTACATATTTTCCTTTCAAGTCTTTGTTAACTTTTCTCACAAAGTCACATTGATATCAGTAATTTTTTAATTTCTATAATGTTTTAATTTTTAATTGTTATTATTAATTTTTTTTAATTGTTTTAATTTTCATATTAATTTTTATGTTTATGTTTACAATATTTTACTTTAGCTATTGGAATTAGCATGTACATGTGAACGAGTGTTCAACTTCGGCTTCTATTTTCAGGTGCAATTGTTCTTTTCTTGTGTTTTTTTTTATAAACGGTGTTCTTTTTTGTGTTAACTTACTATTTAATTTATCTTTCACCATATGCTTCCTAAAAAATATTTATCTGAAAGTGAAAAGGAAGAAAAAGAAAACGGGAGGAAAAGTTAATTAAATCACAATAAGGTGCTCTTAATAATTTTTTTTTTAAAGAGTAGGTTCTCATAAAAATTTAGATGAATCAAATAAAATTTTGCATAATGAAAGTCATGTAAGTGAGAATGAAGTTAATGATTCAAATGAACCTAACAATGTGCCACATGAATTTAATATGGAAAATTTATACATTGATAAAGAACAATTAATTCTTTCTTTTGATATTTATGATACTAGAAATTGGGATAATGTTGACAACAAAGCAAGGGATATTTTAATTGAAAAGCCGATTAGAGAAATGAATCTTACTTTTCCTTAGGATAATACTTGTAGACAATTTTCATAGGCCTATTATTCTAGAAAGCTAAGTAATGGTGAGACTAGCGATAGAAAATGATTGGTTTATTTGAAACATGTTGACAAAGTATGAAAGTATACTATTTTTGTTGTAAGTTGTTCAAATTTGATAATAAACGAAGTTCAATAGCAAATGAGGGCTTTAGTGATTGGAAGCGTATTAGTGTGAGATTTAAGAAACATGGAAAAAGTTTTGAACGTATGACTAACATAAATATTTTGAATCAATTAAGAGTAAGATTGGACAAAAAATCAAACAATTGATAAAAATTTACAAGAAATTATAAAAGAGAAAGAAAGTTGGTAATAAATTTTACTTAGAATATTTCCAATTGTAAAATGTCTTGCTAAAAATAATTTTGTTTTTCGAGAATCCAATGAAAAATTATATCAAGATAGTAATGGATTTTTTTTTTGGGATTTTGAAATGATTGCAGAATTTGATTTGATAATGCAAGATCATGTTAAATGCATTCAAAATCGTGAAATTCATTATTATTATTATCTTGGGCATAAAATTCAAAAGAAATTAATTTCACTTTTGGCAGTGTTAGAAGTTTCATTATAAAGATTAAAGAAGCAAACACTACAAGAAAAATGTTAATTACTGATCATCAAAATCCGTCCATAACAAGCAAAATCTATTGGTAAGTCAAATTTTTTGACAGATTTGCGACAAAATAAATTTTGTTGGTAATTTGCTGGTAGGTAAATCTTACCGACAAATTTTTGTAATCTGTCAATAATTACATATGTAACATTATCAAAATGTCTGTTGGTAACTATTGACGGATATATAAATGGTCGGTAATTACTTATGAAAACATTTGTAACATTTTGGTTGGTAATTACTGACGGATATTGCCATCAATAATTATAGATGAAATATAGCACTAGGTAATTTCCAAACGAATATAACTGTCTGTAATTATCGATAACCTGAAATGTTATTAATATTTATTTTATTTATCAATTAACTCTTTTTTCTATCATATTTTCTAATCATGAATTCACCTTTTTGGATGTATAAATTGTTTTATTCAATCATGATAATTAGTACTTGTTTGACAACAATTTTATAAAATTATTTTCAGTATTTTAGTTTTTAAAAACTAGAAAACTTGTTTAGGTATTGTTTTTTTTAAAACAGTTTTCGAAAACGGTTCTGGTTTATCAGTTTTTAAAAACTAAAAAACAAGATTTCAGTTTTCTACTTTTATTTTGAAAACTCAAAATGCAATAAGAATATATTGTTTTTTGCTTTTCATTAATGAAATTCTAATAAATATGAACAAATTTTCTACTTTTACATCTTCAAAACAGTTTTCAAATAAAACTTGTCAAACAAGTTGTGCAGAAAGACACAAAATTGTGAAAGACACAAAATTAACACATCATAGAGATATTAATTAAATTTATACGTTCTTTGATTTTTAAGTTATTTTAATTAAAAGTAAAATAGAAACACAAGAAATAAGAAAAAAAATAAAGAAAAAGCGATTTATTTCTCTCTCAAAATTCAAATAGGGATTCTAAACCTAACATTCCTCACTAATTATTAATTTGAATTAAAAAGAATATAATAAAGCAAACATAGGAGAAAGTGACTAAAGTGAGTTACCAGCAAGGAGAAATTGCATGAGAAAGAAGACAAATTGCAGAGATTGTGAAAGAGAACAAATGTGCAGAAAGACACAAAATTGTGCCGAAGCAAGAAAAGACGAACAAGGCTGCAGGTTTTGCCTTTAAGACCTTTTAAAAGAAAAGGTGAATGTGAAGAGAGAATGCGAATTAATTTGGCGCAAAATTTGCAGGAATTTTTAAATGGAAAGGTGAATGTGGTGAGAGAACGACATATAATTTGGATAATCTTATTAATTTTGGCGCAAGTTAATTTCATATATCTATTTAACTTTAAATATTTTTAAAAGATAAAACTAATTCTTATTAATCTTATCTCGTAAAAATATTTATAAGTTTAATATAATTAGTTTTTTAGTAAAGTAGTTATTATGTAAAATGTTTAAGTATTTAATAATGATTCTTATGTAAAATGATTTAGTATAATGTTTTAACACTAATTAAAATCTAAAAAGATACTAATACTGATTAATTTTAATTTAGCAAATTATTTATAAATATAATGTACACAACTACTCATGATTGTTTTTCCATAAAGTTGTTATATCGTAAAATAGTAATATCTATATCTATATATAAAGAAAATAATTTCTTCATTTATCTTTATAAAACTATTAATTTTAATTATATTTAATAATAAAAAAAATAACCGCCATTGGTTTAAAAAAAAAAACCACTCTCCACAAGTTATGTAATAGTAAATCAATTCTTCTTCTTCTCCTGAGTCTCTTTCCATCTTTTTTATTTTCTTTTTCTCTCTCTACACTTTTGTCTTTATTTTTTCTCATTTCCTTCCATAATTCCTATCAATTTTCTATTGCAGGCGGGGGATTGAAGAAAAAAAGTACAATTTAAATTGTTAGTTTTTTTATTTTTTATTATTATTGTTGTTGTATTTGATTTTTTTCTTTTGTTTATATTGTAGGTCGGCAATTGAAGAAGAAAAGTGTACTTGAATTAGTTAGTTTTTATATTATTTATTATTATTGCCTTTGATTTTTTTTATTTATTGATAAATTTTTTTTACTCTCTTGTTTTCAGTCCACCTTTTTTTTGTTGGTAGGGTTATAGTGTTTCTGATAATTTTTGTGTTTTTTTTTTTAGTTTTCTTTTATAAATTTTCAATTATTCATGGACAAATTGTTTCTTGATAGGAGGTTTCTACTTTTCCATCACATCCTAATTTTGACATTCTTTTCATATTTATCATGTATGCATATTTTTTTTCTCTCTTTTTCACCTCTCTACGAGGGAATACACTTTTAACAATATAAAATCAATTTAATTGTATTCTTTTAAAAATTATGTGATAATACTTAATTAAATAAACGTAAAATGAACGTAAAATAGTTATATATATTCTTTTAAAACTATTAATCAATGTATTGTGAGTTTGATTGTTTTTTATCAACTTTTTTTATAAAAAAAATGTTATTTTTTTATGTTTTTAAATTATTAATCACTTATTTTAAATTATTAGTCAATTTTTTTATATTTTGTTATCTTTTTACAAAAACATCAATTATTAATCAATGAGAAAATAGTTTTAATTTAGATTTTAAAACTATAACCGTCAATTTTTTAAAATTATTTTAAAATTATAACCGTCCATCTTTTAAATTTAAGCTACGTGTGTACTGCGAGTTTGATTTTTTTTTAACTGTTTTTTTATAAAAAAATGTTATCTTTTATCTTTTTTTATTATTAATCTATTATTTTAAAACTATTAGTCAATATTTTTTATCTTTTTTAAAGTTTCGGAATGTGCTGTGAGTTTGATTGTTTTTTATAAAAATAATGTTATGTTTTATCTTTTTAAATTATTAATCACTTATTTTTAAAATATTAATCAATTTTTTTATATTTTTTTATCTTTTTACAAAAACATCAATTATTAATCAATATTATGAGAAAAATGTTTTAATGTAGATTTTAAAACTATAACCGCCCATTTTTAAAACTTATTTTAAAACTATAAATGCCTATTTTAGCATTATTCTTTCACCCATAATACTTAGCGGATGTATATGAAATAATTCTTTGGTTAATTTGGAATGAGTAGTTTTTAAAAATAAACCTTAGATAATTTGGAATGCATAGTTTTTAAAAATAAACCTTAGAATTGTTCAATTTTGGATCTTTGGAAGTACGAAATTATCTAGTTTTTCATGTTCATTGTATAAAAAATGTGGAGTGTAAGTGGGTAGCATACCATTCATCCGCGGATGAATGAGTTAAAAACTAATATTGATAGATATGTATACAATTAATGAAGGTCTTAAATGTGTAACTTGGTGGTGCAATGTGCACCTTGCTTATCCAACACCACCATGGCCTTATAGCATACCTCGCATGATACATACTTACATAACAACTTACTCTTCATTTCCTACAAGTCTCTTCATGTATATTTTGTTTTTCTTTTAAGCTTCAAGAATTGGTCTTTTTACCATATCATTTGAGTTTTATACTATTCTATGCACTCTACAATAGTTTGATGTATATCTTCTTTTTTTACTACTTGGATTTTGGCGAAAATCTTTTTTACTTCAATACCAACACTTTTATTTAATCTGCACCTGTAATAATGAGTTAATTAATTCATTAATGAAAATATTTAATCAACTTAAATTTCATTATGTTGTTATAACATATGTAATGAACTAATAAATTTTAAAATATTTTAAATTTTCAAATTAATCTAAAAATGGGGATTTTAACTAACAAACTAATCAATTTGAAAATTAATAATGGTTATTTAATTTAATTTTTAATATAAAATTTTGTATATGTCTTTAAATATTACTAAGATGTCTTAAATATTTGAAAAAAAGTTACGGTTCATCATTTTACGGTTTTTTGGATTTTTTTTTATATTTTTCACTTATCTCACATGTAATTAATTTTTTTAGTTATTTATCTTTGTATATTATAATTTTGTATTTATTTTTTAGTTATTTATCTTTTTATTATTTAATCTTATTTTAAATTTTCAAATTGAAATACATGAGTTGTTATCATTTGATGAGGTTGAAGGTGATACACACAACTTATATTAGGAGTACTTTTATGCTATAGCTCCAAATGGTTTGCCTCTACATGTTTTAAAGGTTAAAAAATGTGCACCCTTGATGTTATTATTAAACATAGATCTAAAATCGAGACTATGTAATGGACAAGATTATTGTTTCGAAGTTTTTTTATGAACATGTTGGATGTTGAAATCCTAATGGCCACCATGCTACGAAAAAAGCTTTCTTACCCAGAATAAAACATAAGACAATGGAAAATGCAGGACTTCCTTTTATGTTTAGTAGAAAATAATTTCCTGTGAAACTGAGTTTTACAATTACAATAAATAAATCAAGGACAGACCATACCAAATGTCAGAATTTATCTTCCACAATATGTTTTTAGTCATGGTCAATACCATACCATATCAAGAGGTGTTTTCCAAATTACCATAAAAATCCTTATTAAAGAAGGTCAACTTGACGAGGAAGATGGAAACTTTACAAAAAATATTGTATTTAAAGAAAAATAGTTATCTCAAACTTAGGTACACACACACACACACACACATATATATATATATATATATATATATATATATATATATATATATATATATATATATATATATATATATACATATATATATATATATATATATATATTCACATGTATTTATGTGTTTGTATATATATTCTAATTTTTTTTACCATTCCGCTATATTAATAAAAATTGTTGACAACAACTAAATTTTGTTATTTATTATTGAAAGGCAAAAAAATCTTACAATTATATAAAGATTTAAAAAATAGTCATTTGAACATGTATTTTGACAAACAAGTAATTTATTAACAACATATCATTATCTCAAGTCATTTAATTTTATTGAATTTGAAAAAAAAATGGAATATTTGGAAGGACGAAGAATCACTTGCATCAATGTCCCTCATCCACAACAAGGTTAAATTCAAATCTATGGTTTTATCTTCTCCTTATGAAATCATAGGCAATCAGTTAAATTTTCTAATTCTTTATTCAGGTTCACGATTTACAAATTTACTATATTGGATGGGGTTGCACAGTAGTAGTAGATAAAACCCAACTTTGGAGAATGGTTAAAAAAGAATTATTATTACAAAAGATAAATAAGTAAAATATTTTTTATTTGGTAATGTTACAATAAAATAACATGATTACTTTTATAGTTGATTTTTTATTTTTAAATAGTCAGCAATACAATTGCTTTAAAATGTATGTATTCTAATTTAATAAGTGCAAAAATACAACAAACATCATACAAGTCATCCATCGTAGATTACTCAAAGCTTACATTATTATACTTTAAATGAATACTAATTCATCTTTTTGTTAATAGGATGTTTGAAGATATCACCCCACATGACTATATTAACAAATGTCATAAGCACGAAAATATCTTCATGCTTGAAGTTATAAAAAGTTGTTAATATAATAACTGTTACATTACTAAATTTAGACATAGTAAAATGTCATATTATATATGATATGTAATTTATTTATGTTGTAGTTTTTCAAAACTAAACAAAATATGGACGTGTCTTTCACAAAGAACTAAGGGAAATTCTTGAAAGATAATATATTTGATTTAAATTTTTTGTTATCATTAAATATTTTGTTCTTCTTTAGGTTAATAATTACAAATAATACTCTATACTCAATTTCACAAGAAAACTCAAGATTGTCCTAAACTACAGATTTGGTCTTCTAATTAAAGAAGACTTTATGGCTTCAGATTCATGATAACAAGACATAATAATATATTTTGTAGTTATTTATATGGTATTGTTTTACATGTTTTTTTTTTGTTAAGTGATATTGTTTTATATATTATTAAATTCAAGTTAAAAATACTATACAAAAGTATATAAAATAATAATTATTTATAAATTATATAATTAAATATATCAAATAAAAATGTAAATACACAGGCGCGACAGCGTCTGTATTTTTGCTAGTAAGAAATAATTAAATTAACCTATATTAACTTGATTTGATTTTTAATATTCTAAAAGATACAGAATGACTATATATATATATATATATATATATATATATATATATATATATATATATATATGAATTCTTATTTTAATTTAGTAAAATATTTTGAAATTTAATATGGATACATAGTAATTATTATTTTTATTTTACTAATGCGATTATTTTACAATTTTGTGCAAAACCTCTGTATACTCTCACCTTTTTTACCCTAATTTTTTATAGACGAATCACCTAGGCATCACAGTTATATGCACATTGTTGTGCACTTTTTTCTTTTTTTTTTTTTAAAGAACACGTTAGTTGCTCCATTTTTTTCATCAACCTTTAGCTCTCCAAGTTTATTTATTCTTCTTCTTCATACATATACATTTTTTATCTCCATATTTAGGAACATCCTTTTTTCATGTCTCCTCACCTGCAAAAAAAAAAAAAAATTTAAATTCACACAAAGCATTTCAGATAACATGATCCAGAATTAACACAATGTATTTCATATCACTTGATCCGAAATATATTATGTACATTCCTTATCAGGTGATCTGATATTGTAACACTTTCTCATTTATATTCTAGACCAGTTTATCCATAGCAATGCACAATTAGTATTCCAAATCAACCAATCCAGAACACAAAATTAATGTTCTGGATTAGTCAACCTGAAATACTAATTATGCACAATTTTGGATCAATTTGTCTACAATGTAATTATTAAGTTCATTGCTACATTCCAGATCACCTGATCTAGAATTAACGTAATAAATTCTAGATCAGTTGATCTAGAATGTATTATGATAACTTTAGATTATGTGATCCGGAATACTTTTTGTGAATTCGAAAAAAAAAAATTTGTTTTATAGGTGAGGAGACATGACATAGGAAGTTCCCATAAATGGAGATGAAAAAATGTATATGTTTGAAGAAGGAAGTAGAAGAGAGACAAAACTTGATGAAAACAAAAAGGAAAAACCAACATGTTCTTTCAAAGAGATGAGCAAAGGTATGTGTGCGGCTGTAAAGCCTCGATGACTGCTTTGTAAAAAAAATAAGGGTAAAATAGGTTAAGGTTATATAAGGACTTTATACAAAATTGTAAAAATTGTCAGAGTGTGAATAGAAAATTATGGTTGCTAAAAGAAATTGCCCTGATCATATTTGAACAAAAATTAGCGATCCAATCTTTTTTTATTAAGAACGGATTGGTCCACATATTAATCTATATTAATTACGTCAAATCAATATTGATATTTTAAAAAAACTAAAAATATAGTAATTATTATTTTAGTTTCCCAAAACATTTACATTATAAATTTAGCATAGATAATAATTATTCTTTTTCATAAAAAATGTTATTTTAAAATGGTAATAAAATATAAATTAAACTAAGTCATATTAATTAGTAGAATTATCAAAACGTGTCGGCCGGTCCATATGAGCCAGTTATAGTGTCAAAATGAGCAAGTCTAGCCCACACAGGCTGACCCACCATAGGTTGTAAAATAAATAGGTCGGACTAGCCCAAGCCACCAAGATAAACATATCTAAATTTCTAGACTAGCCTGACCCACCACAGATTGGTGGGTTAGGTTGGCTAACCCACCAGACTTGCAAAAAACATCATGCATACATAATATTAAAATAATATGAAAATTAGGGATTTCACATTTTGGGGGAAACCGAAAAGGAACATAAAATTAGAAAAAATGTGTACGTGTTGATACTAATATAAGTGAAAAAACTAAAACCTTTTGTGGTGGGCTAACCTGACCGACTCGATCTCAACTCAGCAAACTCGTGAATTGGATAGGTCTGGTTACATAAGTGATGTTGTTTCGTCAAACATGTTTTTTTCTAGCTCGACCATTAGGTCAGGCTTGTTTTGACATTTCTAGGTAGATCTGTCAAAATGGGCTTGGACACGTGGTTAGTCTAACCCACCACTAGGGATGGCAAAAATACTCATAGATGTGAGTACCCGCCCAAACCCGTCCCGATTCTAACGGGTATTATCCGCTTTCATCGAGTATGGGTACAAGTACGAGTATTTCCTTATATATTGAACTAGATATGGGTACGAGTATGGGTATATGACTGCTTGCCCCAAACCCGTACCCATTTTGTTATAATTTAATAATATATAATTGTTTAAATTTATATATTTAATTAAAATTTTTAACTTTTTAATTTATAATGTCTTGTTATTAATTATTTTTTATATATTAAAATATAATTAATAACTTACTATATATAATTTATTAATAATAAATAGTAAATTTAAATTGTAAAAAATAATATAATGGGTACCTGCGGGTATACCGAACCTGAAAATACTCAACGAGAACAAGGATGGTGATTAAAATTTCATACCCACTTTTTTTATACCCGAACTTGAACCCGCCCCGCACTTTGCGGGGACAAGGACAGGGAGGGTGAAACCCGCACCTACTCCTCCCCGTTGCCATCCCTACCCACCACAGGTCCAGCGCAGGTTGGGCTAAAATATTAAGAAATAAACTTATTATACCGAATAAACAAGTTGACCCACTTACAAACCGTCCTATCCGGGTTGACCTACCAACCCACCTTGATCTTATTTCATTATTATGTGAACATATGTTTTATTTTACTTATAAGTTTTAAAATATTATGTTACTTATTTGATCTATATTCCATTAAAGTATATTTTTTAGTTTATTGGTATCATTTAATTAATATTTTTTATTTTTGAAATAATATTTAATATGAAAATGTAGATTTTTAGTGGAGAATATTTTTTTAAATATTTAAATTTTAATATTTTTAAAAATAGTCAAAGTTTTTTTTTTTTAATTTTTGGTAAGTTGGTGGTCGACCCATTTAGTCCACCACCCATGTTAGGTCTGGTCGGGCTTACTTTTTTAAGCATGAAAGAATGGCGAGTCGAGTTGGGTTAGCCCGTTTACTAAGTGGGTCAAGGTGGGCCGAGTTCAACGAGCCAGACTCACCCGTTTTGAAATTTCTACTTCTAAGGTCAACTCAACCCAACTCATTTCAACATTCTTGTTTAACTTTATTGTTCCAGCTCGACCTACCACGGGTTGGTGGGTTATACGGATCAGCCACTAACCCACAAAATTTAAAAATTACTTTTAAAAAAGTATTGGCCTGGGCCGACCCATATTCATGGTGGGTCAAGTTGACACACAAGTTTCAACCTATTTTGATGTTTCTACATATTAGGCTAATTTAAGTTTAAATATTTTAAAGTCTAAGAAAGATACTCATTTTTATTTTATTTTAGGAAAAATTTTATAAATATAATATAGACAGTAGGGCTGTCAAAATGGGTCTAATGTGTTGGGCTAGCCCACGGGCCTACAAAATGGTCTAGGCTAGACTCTAAAAGAAAGGCCCAAATAAAAGTGAACTTTTTTTGCTTGATCCATTTGACTCAGGCCGGTGGGCCAAAAACCACCTCGAATATAAATATAAATAAAAATAATATAGTAAAGTAGGTATGTAAAATGGTAATAAGAAATCAATTAAATTAAGCTTGATTGGCACCTCAAGTTGATTTGATTTTAAATATTTTCAAAATACAAAAATATATTAGTTCTTATTTTATTTTAGTAAAATATTTTGAAATTTAATAGGATAGTAATTATTCTTTTTATTTTAATAATGTAGCCATTCTTTAAATATAGTAATGAAAAATAAATTGTTTTTGTTTATGAGGTTCGCACCGTAAGTCTACTACATTCACATCAAGTTTTTGAAACTATTGAAGAACTTGTAAACACTTTCTTAACATCATAAACCCCTTTCATCACTTAGGATGGTGACCACCTCTTCGAGCTAGATAATAAAATCTATATTAGTTTAATTCAATACTAATATTTTAAAATATATAATAATTATTATTTTACCAAAATATTTTCATTATAAATTTAATATGGATAATAACTATTCTTTTTATTTTGTTAAAAGGCTATTTAAAATGGTATTAAGATATAAATTCAATTAAGATACATTAGGTTAATTTCATTTTAACTATTTTAAAGGCTAAAATGATGAACAAACTCTAATAAGAAAAATACTTGAAAAAAAATGTTTCACTAAACGACAGATATGCATTTTTAATAATAGCTAATAAACCTTTAATTAACTTAATAAAAGCAATTATAAATATATGGTTTTTTTATTAGCATAACATAATAATTAAAATTTTCTATCTCTTATTATAAAATGATAATAAAGAGTATACTTTGTTGTAAACCTAACAAATAATGAAATATCATTAACAAAATCATATATATATATATATATATATATATATATAATATTTTGAATATTTTTTATGCAAATTATATCATAATAAATAAGGAAAGATATATCAATCTTAAATGAGTTGGTAAAAATCATACTTGTATATTAACTCAATTATATATTATAATTTAACAATTTCATTTGAACCAACAAATTTTTAATATACTATTTTTTTTTAATTTTCTAGGGAATTTCTATCCGTAATTTTATCAGCAATTTTGTCGATAAATACCTACTAGCAATAAATATTTACAAAATATTTCCGTCAGAAAAATTTTGTCGGTAATTCCATCAATAATTATGTACAAATTTAGTTCGTTGATGATATCCGTCGATAAATAGCAAAGAGACAGATAGATCTGATTCAGTAAGTAAAATCCGTTGGAAAAGTTAAAATTACCAACAAATTGATATCTATAGGTAATATTCCTTTGATAATATAAATTTACTGAAAAATTTAAATCAGTTTCGGTAATTAGTATTTTTCTTGTAGTGAAAATATTTTATGTAATTCTTGATTGTACCTCTTATGTGAGTCATCTCAAGAACAAATGACTCTAATAATAAGATGTGTAAATATGTTAAATAATAAAATAAAAATTGAGGAATACTTTTTAGAGTTTTTAAAAGTAAATGGCGGATATGGATTAGGAATTTTTATCGAATTACAAGATGCATTAAAGTTTCTTGATCTTAATATTGATGATGTGAGGAGCCAAGGTTATGATAATGGTTTAAATATGAATAGCAAGCACAAAGGAGTTCAAAAGAGATTTCTTGAATAAAAATTGAGAGCATTATATATGTCTTGTGCTTGTCATAGTCTCGATCTTACTTGGTGATATGGCATATTCTTGTGTTAAAGCTATTTCTTTTTCTAGAGTTGTTCAACACATATTTTCATTATTTTCAAGTTCTCTAAAAAGATGAAAAATTCAGTTGATTGTATTCCTTGGCTAACTGTGAAATCCTTGTCTTAAACATGGTGGGAAAGTTAAATTAAAAGTGTTAACTATTACATTTCAAGTCCCCAAATAAGATTTGCTTTGTTGGAATGAAGCCAAAATTAAAAAGTGAAGCAGAGAGTTTAGCTAATGCAATTGAGAGTTTTGAATTTTTGTTTGGCATGATTATTTGGTATGACCTTTTATTTGTTATTAATATGGTGAGAAAAAATTATAATCTAAATCTATGTGAATGGAGGCTACCATAAAACAATTAGAAGATTTATTGTTATTTTTTGAAAATTATAGAGTTGTGAGAGCTTCCCATATAGTAAGAATATTGCTAAAGATAATATAGAACCCATATGTAGAACCAATCCTTCTAACAATTCATTGTGTTAATAAAAAGAACAATTTGATAAGAATAATCATAATGAAGAAATTTAGTCACATGATGAGTTATTTAAAGTTGATTATTTTTTAGTTTTTTTTTTTTGTATAAGGACAAATTTATTAAGGTTAAAAACAATTACATGTCACAAGATATGATAGTGATGGTCAACAAGATACAAATACAGCATGGAGGACAATACAATCGATAAACCCCCACCTAAATCACCAAGCAAGACCATTCCGCAGAATAATCAGATATCAAGTATAACAATATTCCCCCAACACATAGTCACTAAATCAATTAGACCCTTATACGATTCAAACACAAGAGCGGGGATATAGACCATTTCACAAAAGACACCGAGGAGACTATGCAGAATCCTTTAATCCATACTCACGATCTTTGCAGGGCCAACTGTTATACTTCCCCAGGACGGAATGATCCACCTTTAAAAACAACTTCATTCCTAGCAACCCATATACCCCATAGTACAGATAACCACATTATACTTAAAATATAAGCAGATCTTCTAACAATTGGGTTACAAAGGCCCAAAAAATGCAAGAAGCTCATTTCACAGGTCTTAGGTAGGACAAAGATATCCAAGCCATTTACAACACTACATCTAAACCGAATAACTGCAATTAGATGAGAACAGTAAATGACTTCCTGATTCATGTGCGAAACCACAGAGCAGACAAACAACCACATTCAAGGAGATAATAGACCTCTTAGCTAGTTCAACTCTAGATGGGATCCTGTTTAGGGCCATTTTCCAAGCGAAATAAATCACCTTGGACTAAGCCTTGGAGCTCCACAACTGCTAAAAAACAGAGATGCATTAGATTAGGGCACCTCTCGCACTAGCTTGTAAGCCTCTTTTACCAGATACTGATCCATGTTCCCAGACTAACTCCCCACCCCCATCCATCTCTCACCTCCTGTCTTAGGCTGACCCCCTCCAATATCTCTTCCAATTTCCTAACCCATCCCTCTTCCCAAATAAAGAGCTCGCTCCTCCAACTAAACTGCCAAACCCATCTGTTATTCCTCCAGTCCCATACCTCAGAAACAAGTGTCTCCCTTTGATTAGACAAGGCATAGAGCCTTGGGAACAAATATTTCAGCCCACCATCTACCTTCCAATCCCTTTCCTAGAACTTAAATAAGGACACATCCCCAACTACCACCTTAACCTCACTTAAGAACCAATTATCTCTTCCCTCTTTAGTAGTAACTTTTACAATGTCGTTTCACCATTGAGATCCTCCACTCCTTCTGTCCACTTCCAAATTCCTCCTAATATCCTCCCCATATCTTGCTCACAGCACTTTGATCCAAAGCACTTCTCCTCCTTGTAAGATCCTCTAATTCCACTTGCCTAGCAGAGCTTTGTTGAAAGCTCGTACATCTTTTATTCCCAGCTCTCCATGAAATTCATCTTTACAAATTTGTTCCTAATTAATCCAAGCCATTTTTGGATTCTCTTCGAACCCCCCCAAAGGAATCTCTTTTGCATTGACTGAATGGAACCATACACCTTCTTGGGACCTTAAGAAAAGAAAAATAAAATAAAGGTAAAGCAGAAAAGGGTTTACTTAATCAAACAAATTCACCCACCAAATGACATTTTTTTTGCCTCCAAGGCGATAACTTTGCTCGCATCTTATCAAAAATTGGTTTCCACACTTGCTCACATCTTGCATTTACCCTCACTAGAATTCCTAGATATGAGAATGGCATTTGTAAAATATTGTAATTAAGGATCTTGGCAAAAGCATCCACCTCCAACCTTTTCACCCCAACCCCCCCCCCCCTCACCCGAAACTACTCTTGTTGAAGTTAATCCTAAGACCAGAGGCCAGCTCATAGCACCTCAACACACTCTTAAAGGGGAACACATTTTGGAGTTCAAGTGATAGCATGAAAATCGTATCATCTGTTAATTGTTGGAGTGCAACTTGGAGCTCATGCTTATGAAATTTGATTCCTGAAATCATATTAGCCGAGATAGCCTTCCTAACCACCCTCCTAACCCCTATGCCACTATTAGAAATAAGAGAGGAGTCATAGGATCACCATGACGCAACCCTCTTTTCATATAGAATTCCTCCGTAGCACTTCCATTCACCAAAACCAACATGGCGACAGAGGAAAGACAACCATGAACCCAATTGATCCACCTCTCCCTAAACCCAAACGGTTTTAGCATATACAGCAAGAACGACCAGTTGACAAAATCATAAGCCTTCTCAAAGTCTGCTTTAAATATTAACAACGACTTCTTATACTATTTAGTGTCCTAGATCACTTCGTTGACTACAACCACACTATCTAGAAGATGTCTTCCTTTAATAAAAGCTGATTGGGTTTCTTAAATAAGAAAGTGCACTACCTTTTGAAGTCTGATAGTTACAAACCCCCAAGGCACTCCTTTTTAGGGATCAAGGAGATAAATGAAGCATTGGCTCCTCTTGGAAGCTTCCCATTCTGGTGAAAATCTATTAGGACCTTCCTTACATCCTCCTCAAGAATATTCCATAAATGTTTGATGAACATCATATTGAATCCGTCGGGCTTTGGAGCTATCGCACTCCCATACTACCTTTCTGATTTCTTCCATAGAGAATTCTCTTTCTAACTCATCTCTTTGGAGGTTTGAGAGGCACCTGAACTCTACCCTATCCAACCTAACACCAACATCCCCCTGGTCTTTGAAACTTTCGTGGAAGAAGTCTTGGACCACCTATTTCACTTGCACATGGTTCTCCACCCAATCACCATTTAACAACACCCCTAGGATGCCATTGGTTTTCCTCCACATTGCAATGAAGGAGTAGAAAAAGCAAGAGTTTACATCCCCCTCTTTTAGCCCTTAAGCCTAGCCCTCTGTGCCAATAGCAATTCCTGGAAAGAACTCCATTTTTTAAGGTCACCAATTGCCTCCATACAATGCTTAATGCCTTCTACCCCAGGTTCCCCTTTTCTATAGCTTTATCAAAATTTTCTATTTTCCCCTTCAAGTCCCTTATTGTGCCTTCCACCTTTCCAAAATTTTCCTTACTACATAACATGATATCTGCCTTTAGCGCCTTTAATTTCTCTTTGAACACATATGCTCCTTACCCATGCACTTCTAGCTTATTATAGCTTTGATTAACAAATTCCTTGAAATCATTACACTTCATCCATCTGTTAATAAATTTGAAGGGTTTAGGTCCCCAAAAGGTATTTGAATGTTTCAATATTATGAGACAATGGTCAAAAAAGTCCCTCCTCAAGTTTAGCTGAAAAGTTGTTAAGGGCATAATCAAGTCATTCCTTTGAGATAAGGAACCTATCAAGAACACTGCAACATTGGCTTCTTGGGCTAAAACCCGTGAATTGATGCCCTACTACAAAGATTTCTAGGAGCTCCATATCGCATACAAATTTCACAAACTCTGTTGTACCTATCCCATTTGTTCCAAGCAAACCATTTTCCCCGATTCTATTATTAGGGTACGTAACCGCATTAAAATCACCTATTATACACTACACACAGCCTTGGAACCATTGTCTATGTTCTAATAAAGATTACCACATGACCTTTTTACTCACCATAGAGTAGGGAGCATATATATTCACAATTATCCTATCCATTGTTTCTAGCTTAACCTTTCCTTTAACCACAAGAAAACCCACTCCCTGAAAGGTCTCATTTACAATGGACTCTTCCTTATTCCAAATGCACACTAATCCTCCTGACTTATAAATTATTGGTACTTTAACCCAACTTAAACTAGAATCACCCCACAAAGCACTACAAATTTTTCGATCGACATTCTAAACTTTGGTTTCTTGAATACAGAGAAACCTAATGTCATGTTTTACCACTAGCTGCCTTACCGACCTCCATTTTTCCCTCCCCCGAATCCCCCTACTATTATAAGATAATATGTTAAACATATTCACTTGGCAACCCACTCCCTGCAGCAGCCCTATTACTGGCCACCCCCTCTTGTCCCACTCCACCATCTCAGTTTGTTTTAGTTTGGATTTTCAAAATTTTAAACTACAAACCGAATTGAAACATCTCGTTTATAAATTTAATAAACCAATCAATTTTGGTCTTTTTTATCGATTTTTTATTTTTTTAAGTTGATTTTTTATTTTTTTGTTGGGTTTTCGATTTTGGAGTTGGTTTTCGATTTTGAACACCCTACTTTAATTTATTATATTGTGAAAAATTATCTCTTTTGATAAAGATCGATTAACATCAACTTTATACAAACACGATCAAGATTAAAAATTAATTATATACTAGATAAACCCTTCGAATTAATTGAAGGACATATAAAAGACATTAAACAAAAACTCTAATATGAAAAAGAACACTCTTGGTTGAATGACCTCAAGAAGGTCACTGAATATTGATTATTTGAAACTGAATATTGATTATTTTTTCAGTTCACTTGATCCAAAACACTTAAAAAAATAAATTAAATCAACTGGTCTAGAAACATGATTAATACTCAATTTTGAATCATTAATCTAAAATTTATCTTTTTATGTATTCCAGATCAATTAATCCAAAATATAAGGATAATTTTAATGTTTTTTTTTTAGTAATTGGGTGCTAAAAAAAATTCCATGACAGAAAAAAGTTTGGTCCAAATTAATGGGAAAAACAGTTCATTCAATGTACTCTTATTTGATTTTTAAACTTATGGATTTATCATTTTTTATCATCTTCTTGTGCATGGTCTTGCTCAATTGTTCCTCTTGTGTGTCAAACATCAATTGTCACGATGTGTCCTATTGTATATTCCTAATCATTCTTACAAGTTTTAGGGCATTGTTCATTGATTCAATCATTTTTTTAAAGGAAAAGCACAATTTCATTAACGTATGAATTTTTTTATTTAAGGTTTAGGATTTAAGATTTTTTTTTTTGCTTTTTTTATTGATTAAAATTGGCTTAAAGTGGTTTTGCACGAAGTGGAGGTTTTGCAGTGTTCCAGATCAAATGATCTGAAATATATTATGTATATTCCAAATCATTCTATGCAGAATACATTTGCTAAATCTCATTTTCCTTTTAGATTACTTGATCCAGAATACGCATAATGTATTCCGGATCAACCAATCTGGAATGTAGTTTTTTAAATTCACATAAAGCATTCTGAATAACTTGATCCAGAAGGAAAACATAGATTTGGCAATTGCATTTCAAATCAAGTGATCCAGAAAGCAAACAAAATTTAGCAAATGTATTACGGATAAGCAAATTTGGAGGCATATCAAATTTGTATTTTGGAAGAAGTGGTTCGGAAAGATAATGTTTATATTATCAAACCTCCACTATCACATAAAACCACTTTAAGTCAATTATAATCAATAAAAAATACAAAAAAATCTTAAACCCTAAACCATAAATCATAAACCTTAAAATCAAAAAAGTCATATCTTAACGTAATTGCGTTTTTCTTTTTCAACAAATGCTTAAATCAACGAACAATACATTAAAGACTTGCAAGAATGATTAGGAATATAAATAAGATATAACGTGACAATTGATGTTTGTCACACAAGAAGAACAATTGAGCAAAATCATACACAAGAAGATGATAAAAAAAGATAAACTCAAAAGTTTAAAAATCAAATAAGGATAAAGATACATTGGAAATTTGCAAAAAATTATAAGCCTTGAGATGGTACTAATAGCAAATGGAGGATGTTAAAAGAAATTTTCTACTTATTAACCAAAAAGAGTTTATTAAACTTTTTAAAAAATTGTTCACACAATTACTTCAATAAACTTAATGAATAAACTTTATTATTAAACTCATCATGAATAACGTGCCTATTTCAGCTTCTTTTTTTTTTGTGAAAAATCATGTCAAGGTAATTTAAAAATTTTAATGCTTAAATTTTTTAAAAGAATTAGAATTCAAAAGAGAAAACTAATTTTTAATTTTTTTTATCAGTCAGAAAAGTAATCTAATTTGTAATTATTAACTTTCAATAATTTCTTAAGAAATAAAACCAGTTAAAGTACTTACTTCTTATAATCCAACCATATAAACCTTTACTTAATATAAAATCTATGTTAAAATATATTTTTTACATGTTCCTATAATCCAACCCCAAACCCAAAAGCCTTCTAAAAAGCTTTTATACAAACAATATTTGTAAAATCAATTTTAAAAACTGATGATTCTAAAAAGCCTATGATGATATACTTTTATGCATGCACACTAAAAAATATTTGTGAGATGAATTTTAGAAACTGTTTATCCCCGAAGTCAAATACTAGGAGCCAACTTATTTAGTATTAGTACAATTTCCAAAATTAGAAGTGTAAATGATGATATTGCAGGTATTTTATTTTAGAAAAGACTTAATTATATTTCTATTTTATGAAATTCGACTAAATTCTGTTTTTATCCAGATAATTGAAAGTAATTTTTTTCGTCCTTAAAATTAAAAGTTTAGATTGTTTTCAGGCACTAAAATTGACTAAACTAAATTCAAGAACAAAAAAACAATATTTTCAAATTTCTAAAGTAAAATTTAATCAAATTTTAGAAACTAAACTTGTGCTCTATGTATAGATGATAGAATGTGTTCTGCTGGAGTTTATGCAGTTAAACTAGCCCAAGGATGAGGAAGCTTTCACAGATATTGTCTCCTAAATAAGGAAAAAACATCCATCATAAAATAAAGATGAGAGTTTCTAAATGAGTTGGCTGGGCTAAGTCCTTGTCCTGCAATATTTGACATACCAACATTTTGACTATGTTTTCAAAATGAGTCAGAAAAGTGTCAGAAAGAGAGTTAGGCTTAGGTTAGAGGAAGACACATGGATTCGAAAGTCTTTAAAAAATATTTCATATGTTTCAAGTCCTGATATTAGTGAATTTTACATTAGATCTTCGACGAAATTTGGCTTCGTGTTAGTTGAGTACCTAATAAATTTTTTTATTTTGTTTTGAATACTTCAAATGCTATCTAAACCACTTTTTAAAATATTTCAAAAAAAATTTAAACACTAAGACGTTTTAAAACCCAAAACAAAATAAAAAATTTATTAAAAATCAAACACAAAAAATTTATTAGATACCCAATGCAAAATTCACTAATATATCAGTAACCTAAATCATATTTAAGCCTTTATAAAATAAATTTATTCAATGTTCAATATTCACTTTTAGATTCTGTAAAGAAAAATGATAAACACTACACTTCGTAACAGTCTTCATAAGATAATACTATAATTTATTTCTCATAAAAAGAACTGAAGGTAGTATTTATTATATTAGTTATAAAATCATAATCGAGACTCGTAACTCGTTGAATAAGGAAAGTGAAACTCACATAACTCCATTAGATCCGATAAAATTTAACCTACAAAAGAATGTGTTTCAAAAAGTGTTAAAGAAGTATATTACTAGTGTTTTCATTGATAGTTATCAGATTATAAGCACTCTACTTATCAAAGTGACATTATCTGAACAAAATTTGCACTAGGGATGAACAATGGCCTTTTTAGGCAGACAAATGTTTATTGCCGCGCATAATAAGAAATCAAGTTTTCAAGAAGCCATAGACTACCAAAAATCATAAGATAACTTGCTGAGTTTCATAAGGCTATGCCGAAATAGAACCAGCATATAAAAGATCAGGAAAATTGAAATATGGAGTTAGAAGATATAACTTACAAGGAGCATATTTCTATGGGGAGAATTGGCATGTACAATTCGAATGCAGAGAAAACCAAATCTAATTTTCCAGTTCACTCCTTATCCAATCTTGTGAACATACCAAAGCTTGAACAGTAGCAGAATTAAGGGAGCTCCAATCACGATCAAGGACTCTTAAACTATGATTAAATGCCAACTCTGGAGCAACTTTTGACATTGGAATTCCCAAAACGTTCCGAGCCATCATGGATAAGACAGGATACCTGGGAGTGTGAACTCTCCACCAATTCAGTATGTTGAAATCAACATTTCGTGGAAAGAGAGGTTCTTCCAAGTACTTGTCTAGATCTGATTTTGTGCCTTCACCCTGCGAAGTTTCATGGAGAAATTTATCAAACCCCATCAATCGATCCCGGGAGTCCTTTGCAGAACCCTGTAAGAGAAGTGGGCCATTGCCAACTTGCCAGGCAAGACCTTGATCATGAGAAGCTAATGGGGAGCCTATCGAATGTTCATTGTATAGAGCCTTAACACCATCAAAGACCTCTTCAATGCGGCTTGCAGACATGCTGCCGTAAATTTGTGGATAATAATAATCTACCAACTTCATCTTGAATCGAGGGTCTAACATTGCAGCAACTGCCAACCCTAAGCTACAGTTCTCCCAATACTCATCAAACTTGCTTCTCAATCTTGATGCCAAAGAATTAATATACTCATCCGAATTCTTGCACCATTCAATCAAGTGCAACTTAACATCACAGAGCTCAGGGAAATATATATTTGCAGTTGGATACTTGCTCTTAGTGAAAACATTTATAACCTCGACAAAAAGCTTCAAGTAGCTAGTAACTGCAGTGACTCTCTCCCAGTCTACTTCAGATAAACGGACTTCGTAGGCAGTGTCATTTTCTGGCAAGAGAAGTATAACATCTTTGAATTCTAAGACAGCTTCTAGCATTGAGTATGTAGAATTCCATTGCAATGGATTATCTAGAAATAATCCCTTGTGACTCGGGATCCCAACTTCTTTAGCCAACTCATTGAACTTTGCCAGTACAGTTTGTGAACTTCTAATGTAAGAAATAGTTTCCCGAATCTTACTGACTATTTCACTTACCGCTCCCAGTGCATGCTGGACCATGGAATTAATAACATTTGCTGCACAGCGTATATCAAATAATTGACCATTACAATAAAGAAACCTGTTCTGCAAAAGTCTCTCACCAATTCTAAGAGCAATGTTATCACATGTAGAACAACTATCCAGTATCATGGAAAACAATTTACGGTCAATATCCCAATCCATTAGACAAGTCATGATAGCTTCTGAAACCATGTCTTCAGTATGAGAAGGATCAATCCTTATAAAATTTAATATCCTCCTCCTTAACTGCCAAGATTCATCTATGTAATTTGATGTCAAACACAAATACTCTGCATCGCCCACAGCATTCCAAACATCAGCACTAAGACTGATTTTCCCAGGCAATTTATCCAACATCTCATTCACCTTTTTCCTCTCTTTCTCATAAATCTCAATACAATCAGCCTCAACCCTATTCAATGACACAAGCTCAAACAATGGCTGTAGATTTTTTACAAAAGCTCTGAAACCAACATGCTCAACCATAGCCAATGGATATCCATGTAGAATAATCATACGAGCAAGATCAAATCGACTCCGTCTTTGATCAAAATTACTAGTTCCAGTGTTGATAGAGTCTTCTTTTAACTGTGTCTGCTCAAATTTAATATTCACAAGACTAAGGGTATTATCATCTTTGTTTGAATCTTGATCTAAATTGAAATTTGCAATTGCTAGAGTTCCTTCCTTTCTCTTTTCTCTTGCTGAGATATATTGTGCTATGCCATGGCTAGACCTTCTCTGACACCTGATTAAATGGTTCCTTAGATGTGATGTTCCACTTGTACTTGATCCACTCAGTTTCTTTTTGCAGTGCCTACAAACAGCCACACAGGTGTCGCCTTTTTTAATCCTATCAAAATCATTCCATACAACAGATTTCAACCTACTAGATTTGACAATGACAGCATCAGACATGTCCATTGCATGAACCTGGAACAAAAATGTGCACAACAAAATTAATTCAAACATTTTCATTTAGAGGATAAAATATAAAAAATACAATGAACAGGATCACATCTATGAAGTGTCAACTATGTGATGTGAGTGCATACGTTTGTTTATAGTGATAAACTGCAAGGAGATTTTAAATCTAATAAAACAAAAATGTTAGCATAAATTAAAAGGCATAAGGAGCAATATCATGGATGGAGGTTTACTGAGAAGGAAACATAAAACATAATTTACTTCTCAACTTCAACAAATGATTCACCAAATCACTACTCAACCCAAGTGTCCAATATACAAAGGTACACATTTGATTATAAAATCCCTCCCAAGTGTCCAATATACAAAGGTACACATTTGATTATAAAATCCCTATTAATGATCAACCAGACCGCTATTAAAAATAAGTTCTTTAATTTTAAATTGCCTAATAGTTTTTTTTCATCATCAATAGTACACAATAAGTGTCATGTTATGCATGGCATACAACTAAACCACATGTGGACTGATGATTGGTTCAAACATGTGGACTGATGATAATAGTTTTTTTTATCATCAATAGTACACGATAAGTGTCTTGTTATGCATGGCAGACAACTAAAGCACATGTGGACTGATGATTGGTTCAAACACTGGCGTCTCCAGCCCAATTTGAGGGCCTGGAATCCCAACTTCACCATTTTGAAGCCAAGCGAAAAAACAAACCTACCTAGGAAGCCCTTGTTCAAAGAGAATCAAGAGCAGTCCAAGGCATCAAACTTCCACTAACTTACACCATTATCATTTATCGTAGTTAACTGGTCATTACAGTTAAACTTCAATCAATTTCTAATATATCCAGTTCCAAACAAACAACCAAAACGGTAGATCAGCTGGTTAACCAGTTGAGACAATTGAACTATCATTTATACAGAGCTTACATAAATATTGAATGGGAATTATCAGAAGAATTAGGAAGGTGAGGGGTTAGGATGTAATAAAATTGATGAGGATGGGATCGGGCAGTGTCCCTAAGCCAAAAAGTTACAAATAAACTCCATATTATAATATTCCCATATGTCCAACCCAACAATTGCTACTAATTTAAAAGCTTTACAGAACACACCAAAGCTCCGGAAATTATCTGAGAACTCTTCATGTAAATAAGTCACAAACAAAAAGACAAAGACAAGGTCTATTAGATGCAGTGTTATTGAATAGCGGCCATGGCGGCACTATGGTGGGTTGCGGTGGTGGAATTCCTTCCGGCCGCGACCATATGACCGTGGCAAAGTGGGTTTCGCATGGCGGGCTATCGCAGCGCCTTTCTGCAATGCAGTTATGGCACTCATAGCTGCCATGGCAGAAATCTAGGTCAAGAAGAAAAAGATGAAGCTGTTGGTTGTGTCACCTGACCCAACCCAAACAAAATGCTTCTAAAATCCTTTTTTTTCTTAAAAAGACTGCTGGATTGGATGCCCCTAAACATACCCAAACAATAACTCTTTAAAAAATTGTTTTAAAGAGAAAACTTGTTGACCCGACTCGCTATTAAGGAAATGGGTTGCACAGCTTTTTAACCTAATTTTTATTAGGTTACAAATGTGTTGGTTTTACAATCTGAACCCTAATATGCATACTTTTGCAAATTGAACCTCAAAAATCCTTCTCTTTTGCACTCTAACCCAAACCCCTTTCCTTTGGTAATATGAGCCCTAAACTTCTACCTTTAGCAATTTGAACCTTTATTCATGATGAACGCTTGAAGGGAGAACCACTCACCATCTCCGGCGAAAAACACCATTTCCGGCGACTGTAGAACTCTCTCTAGCAACTGCAAAACCTTTTCTAGCGGCTGCACACCATTTCCAGCGGCTGCAAAACCTTCTCTGACGACTACAACCATTTCCAGCAACTGCAGAAGTTTCTCCGGCGAAAAACACCATTTCCAACAACTGCGGAAGTTTCTCCAGCAAAAAACACCATTTCCGACGATTGCAAAAGCTTCTTCGACAACTGCAGAACCTTCTTCGATGAGTGCAGAACCTTCTCCGGCAGCTGTAGAACCTTCTCCAGCGACTGCAACCATTTCCAGCGACGGCAAAATTTCTCCAGTGGCTGCAAAATTTCTACTTCAAAACCTTCTTTCTTGAAACTTTTCAATGGCAATTGAACCAAGCACCAAGGTTGGAAACAAAACTGACATAGGTTGGAAGCATTGTACCCCCCAAGTGAAGGCGACACCAATACAATAGTCTGCAACTATAGTGGAAAAGGTACAAACGGAAGAATTACCGGGGCCAAAAATCATCTTATGGTAAGGGTGACAATGTTAAAAAGTGTACCAAGTGTCCTAAAGAAGTTAGAGAAGAAATTTTGAAGATTTATTTAGAAAAACAGAACAAGGACTGCTGAAATTCCAAATATGATGTGTGATGGTTCATCTGAAGAAGAAATTTTCATAAGTCTTGCATCGGCTAGCACTGTCAAAGGTAGGAAAAAAGCTACTAAAAAAGGACCCATGGATATGTTTTGCAAAAATCCAGCAGCTGCAATATCAAAAAGCCAAAAGGAGAAACTAACGCAAGCTAACATTATGGAGTTATGTGACAAAAATTTGAAGGCCGACGTTCAACAGTTTATTGCTAGGTTTTGGTATCAAGCTGGATTATCCTTCAACCTTGTTAAATTGAAGAGCTTTCAAGACATGATTGATGCCATTGGTGCTTATGGCCCAAATTTGCCCGCTCCTAGTTATCATGAGATTAGAGTGCCTCTCCTCAACAAGGAGATGGAATATACAAAAATGTTATTGGGTAATCATAGGGTGCAATGGAGCACACATGGCTGCTCTATTATGTCATATGCATGGACTGATTGTAAGCAACGCACCATCATTAATTTTTTGGTAAATTCTCTTGCAGGGACAATTTTTGTGAAGTCCATTGATGGATCTAAAATTGTGAAGACAGGTGAAAGGTTGTTTGAGATGCTTGATTCACTAGTAGAGGAAATTGGAGAACACAATGTGGTGCAAATTAGCACAAATAATGGAAGCAATTATGTGGCAGCTGGTAAGATGTTGGAAGAGAAAAGGCCACACCTTTATTAGACTCCATGTGCAGCCTACTGTGTGGATCTCATGCTTGAAGAGATAGGAAAACTTCCTATAATCAAGAAAACAATTTAGAGAGGAGTTAGGGCTTGATTGGTTTGGTTTTGTTTTTTAGTTTTTGAAAAAAGTTTTCAAGAATAGTTTTCAAAAACTGTTTTAGAAAAAAAAAAGGAAAAAAAAAAAACTTGTTTGGTAAATGTTATTTGAAAACTGTTTTAAAAATGTAAAAATAGAAAAACATGTTTATATTTATTAAAATTTCATTAATGAAAAGCAAAAAACAACATTCTTATTGTATTTTTAGTTTTCAAAACAAAAATGGAAAACTGAAAAGAAAAACTATTTTTAACTGTTTCTATTTTTTAGTTTTTAAAAACCAAAAAACCAGAACAGTTTTCGAAAACTATTTTCAGAAAACACTACCCAAAAGAGTTTTTTAGTTTTTAAATACTAAAATACTGAAAATCATTTTATAAAATTATTGTCAAACAAGCACTTAGTGTTGTTGGATATATCTACAGTCACTCTAGTACCGTAAGTTTGCTGAGACATTTCACAAACATGAGGGAACTAGTTAGACATGTTGTTACAAGATTTGCTACTTGTTTTCTAACATTAGAAAGGCTCAATCAAGAAAAAGGCAACTTGAGAAACATGTTCACTTCAAACCAATGGACCACAAGCAGGCTATCCAAGGAAGCCAAAGGGAGGGAAGCAACCAAAGTTGTTCTCATGCCTTCCTTTTGGAATCATGTGGTGTTTACTTTGAAAATCATGGCCCCATTAGTAAAAGTTTTGCATTTTGTGGATAGTGAGAGAAAACCTACAATGGACTATATCGATGAAGTTATGGAGAAGGCAAAAGAAGCAATTATGAAAGCTTTTGGAAACAATGAGACAAAGTACAAAGATGTCTTCACAATTATTGATGATGGATGGAGTTGTCAACTTTATAGACCACTTCATGTAGCTAGTCACTTTTTAAATCCAGAATTTTTTTATTCCAATCCCAATTTGGAGTATGATTTGGAAGTAACCGTGGGTTGTATCAATGCATCAAGAGGTTGGTGCCAAGTAAAGAAGTTCAACAAAATTCTGGCTGAGTTGCCAATTTATAAGAGTGCTAGTAACCTCTTTGGTGATGAATATGCAATATAAAATAGGAAAACTACAGCCCCTGGTAAGCTACTATGAAAACAACTCTAAATGTTTTAAGGGTTTTGGGTTTTAATGTTGAAATTTTGTTGAAGAGTCTACTTTGGTTTTGTAGCTCAATGGTCATGGAACTCCAAACTTGCAAAAGCTAGCTATCGAGATTTTAAGTTTGACATGTAGTGCATTGGGATGTAAGCGCAATTGGAGTGTGTTTGAACAAGTAAGAATTATGACTCATGAGTCATGACTAGTTTAATTACCATTTTTTTATGCAGGAAGAAGCTAATCAATCCTTTGCTTATTGATAATGCAGATTCATACAAAAAGGAGAAATAGGTTGGACCATAAAAAATGCACGATTTGGTTTACATTAAGTACAACCAACAACTTGCTCAAAGGTTTAATATTAGGGATGAAATTGACCCTATAACACTCAATGATATTGATGAGTGTAATGAGTGGTTGGTGGGAGAAGTGGATGATGATGATGATGAAGATGGGGGGAATGATTTTGTTCATGCTGATGATCCCCCACTTAATTCAACTGCTGTATATGAAGCTTCAAGAATTGGAGAGCCAAGAATATATACAAGGAGGAAAACAAGTAAAAAAAGAAAGGATGCACTGCCCAAGCTTCCAAGAAAGGTCCAACTACAACATCAAGCTCAAGAGGAAAAGGAAAAACCCATGAGGTTCATCCTGATGAAGAAATAGAATTTGAGAGTTGTAGTTCTGAGGAAAATGAAGCTGAAGAAATGTGCATCAATGAAGAATCTGTAGGAGAAGAGGAGGAGGGAAATGCTCCACTAGAGGAGAATGAAATTGATTATATTGTGATTGAGGAAGAGCCTGAAGATTAAAAATTTAGGATACTTAAATTTGGGTTGCAACAAGAAGGTTCTTTTATCATTTTGTTATTACGGAGCATTTAGCACACTTATTTTGGGTTGCAGCATCCAGGTTCATTTTATCATTTTGCTGTTAAATTAGAAATATTGAACTAAACTAGGTGTTTTTTCTTGGTATTAGAACCTTGTTGTTGTCTTTGTGTTAGAACCTTGTTGTATTTTGAATGAGGTCCATAACCTCTTTTTAGTGATAACTCTATGGCTGTTTGTTATCATATGAATTGTGAAAGAGGGTAGTTTGATAATTTAATTTTTTATGTTATCTACTGCTTTAATTTTTTACTAATGTTATCCATGTTATTTTAGTGTATATATTATATGCATATAATATTTTATAACCGCCATGGCTTCCACCATTTGCCACCATGCCATCCACCATTAACACTGATTAGACACTTACACTTTTTTCTTTAATTTTTAAACTGCCTAATAGTTTTTTATTATCAATGAGTACACAATAAGTGTCATGTTATGCATGAAATAAAACAAAATCGCATGTGGACTTATGATTGGACTCAAGCACTAGACTCTCCAGCCTAATTTGAGGTGGTCAGAATCCCAACTTCCCTTCTCATTCTTTTGGCTGTGTTAGGATATAAGGAGTAAGGAGTTTAGAATATTAATGAGTTAGTTAGAGGGGTTTTTAGCTATAAATCAGCAGGATGGGGGAGTGTCAGTTTTTGTCATTGTAAATTGAGCATTGGCTCTTTGTGAAAGTAGAAATCCTTTGTGAAGGGGAAACCCTTGGAGGAGAGAGTGCTCTCCTATTTTCTATTCTTTCCTCACAATAAAATTCTTTTTCTTCTTTCTCTTTTATCAATTATGGGTTCCTAATAGGCTCATAAATGAATTAACAAATCTGTTAATTAACAAACTCTACTGAAAAGTTTCTACAGATAAGAAAAAGGCTACAAATTGAATTCAGAGACAATTTTCAAGAAACATGAGTCATGAGTATGACATAGAAATGGAGCATGCCACAGCAATAGCAGCTGCTGCATTTGCAATTTTTTCACAAGAGTTTTCACTAATTTCAAAACAAAAGAAAGCAAGGGAGACATGTTTGACCAGCGGCAAAAGCAAGGTGGATGATACAAAACCTCCAATTTCTCAGTTTGGTGGCACATCAAGGCAGTACCTAGGTAATTAAAGACATGAACACAAAACTTGAATGGGAATGTATACCTCAGAAAATAATGTGCATTCAATCACACAAAACTTTGTATGATAAATTAAAGCTGTACTGACAGTGTATATAGTTTGAAAATAACTGTGTATTCTGCAATGTAAATTATTATTCTAATTTTAATGGAATGAATGAAAACAAAACAAAAGATACAAATAAATGGTGGTCGATGCAGAGTGCCTAGTTATTTTTGGTTCATAGGTGTGATGGAAATTAATGATTTGAGATAAAATATTTAAATCCCTCAGGCCTCAACACTATCCAATCATTAACATACTGAATTACGTATACCCTAATTTATTTATTTAATAATTATTAGATTAATTGAATTTAAAAATTGAATGTTTGTTGAAAACGTTATTTTTTAAAGATAAGAAAGATTTTGGGACAAACTGAGCCATCAAGTAGTAGACTAGTAGTTTGCAATCTATAACATTGATTTTGATGGAGGTTTGATATATATAAGTTTTTTTTTTCCCAAACCCAGATTGCGTCCCTGCAAGTGTGTAACTTCATCCCTGATGATTAGTGCAACCTGGCAAAACCTCTCTGGTGGAATTCTAATAGTCACAGGAACTCTAATCCTACCATTATCATACTAATTAAAAAGACAAAGGGCATGTAACCATTTTTGAGTATCCTTCTCAGTTTTAGAAGAAAAACATATAGAAAAAAGTCAAAAAAATTCTCCTTAATTTTTTTTTTTAAGGATTTGGGATTTTTTTTTTTCAGCTAACTTTCACTAATCCGTAAAAACTATCTAATATAACTTTTAGAAAAATGTGAAACTTTTTAAACTTAGCCTGTAAAAAGTGGCAGATCATTTACAAAACTTATGAAAAAACTATTTTGACTTTTTTCTTTGTATTTCTTGCTCTCATAGAAGTGCTTAGGGAGAAAATTACCAAACATATCGAAAGTCAGAGAGAAATAATAATGATGACAACAACTACAATAAATAATAAAGTATTGAAGGTTAAAACCTAAAACTAGGGCACAAAAAGAGAAGAATTATGACACCAAACGCAGACCACACCAGAATTCGATGCATAAATTAAAAAATTCCCATAGGTCGTTAATGGCTGTCTCTTTACAGAAGACGGTGGCAATTCAACAGAGAACAGATACGAAATGAAGCAATTAATTTAGGGAAAATGAGAAATACCGAACGGAAAGGGGTAAAATGCACGCGGTGGTGCGGGAGGGTGCACGGTGGTGGCGGAATCGCGACACAGTGATCTGCTAGGGTTTACGAACAGAGTGAGAGGTGAGGCTGTTCTGTGTTTTGTGTTGTGTCGTGTTTCGAGTGTGGGGGTGAGAGTCAGTGTTCTGAGTGTGTGAGGTGAGTTTGGGGTTGGGCTGGAAATGGGCTCTGCAAAATTAATGTGGGCTTCTTAAAATTATTCGGGTGCAAAAAGAAAAGGCCTGGAATCAGTCAGAGTAATTTCTTTTAGCACATCCTTTTCTTGCTTTTTCTTGAATAATTCAATTCTTTTATTGTTTATTAAAAACTAGTAAATTAAAATAATTGATATAAATAAAAATATTGATAAATTATAGTAAAATATATAAAAATATCTACATTTGAAATATAGATATTAATATGACAATAATTTACTGTTTATAAACTCTTAATAATTTAATATTTTTATATTTTAATAATTTAATATTTTTTATAGGTACTTGAATAAATTTTAGTTTAATAAAAATTTACCATCGTATTATAATTTTTAAAATTTTTTTATTTTATCAATTTTATTTTTATACTTTTAAAGATTACTTTTATATATTTTTAAAATTCTTTGTAGCTGATTTTTTTTAAATGTTTTTAAAATTTGTATATAATTTCGATATTTTATTCTTATTTAATTTTACTGTTTTTAATTTTTTATTAATTTAATATTATTAAGCATACTTTTATAAAATAAATTATTTTGTTTAAACTTTTAACATCATATTTCTAATATCTTATTTTTTTTAGTTGTTAATAATTTTAAATTATTTTAAAATTATAAAAAAAATTTACTTCACTGTTTTTTAAATTTAATCAATTTAAGCTGTTTTATATTTTTAAACATATTTTTTAGATTATTATTGTTAAAAAATTTGAAAGATTACATGGTTTAATGCCTTGATTTTTTATTTATTTTAACATTTTTAAATCTCTTTTTAACCTTTTCTATATTTTAAATTTTTATTTTTTCACTTTTAAATATTACTTTTAAACTTTAAAACATCTTTAAAGAGTTTGTTTTAAAAAATATTGTTTTCAATTAGGGAAGGCTATATAGCATGAAAAACACGAAACGATGAACCAATGAATATCATTTCTCTAAAAACTTATCGGTTAGTATATAAAATAGATTTTTTTTTATAAAATACATTGTCTTACTAATTTAACGAGACACTTTCGTGTGACTGGAAATTAGCATTTCTCTTTCGTTATTATACAATTTTTAAAACTTAGAGTTTTAAATAATATGCATCAACAGTGTAAAAAGTTTACACCAGTATTTAATCACAACCATTCAATTGTGATAAATTTGTTAACTTTACAAGTAATTAGCATTTTTCTTGTAGTGTTAAAAATAAAATTGGATTTGCTCCCAACAACGTGGCTTGCGGAGCAAAGTCCCCTTATTATGACATTCCAACTTAGGGTCCTCACTGAGTGGTCGTAGTTACTAAGCGAGCTACCCTATCTCTTGCTGAGCAACCAGTTTCGCTCGGTGAGCTGATGTAGTGATGTAACCATACTTAACCAAGAACCTATCATTAGAGTCATGGCTAGAAGAATTGAAGAAGACCTACCCCTTACAGACAAAGGAAGACTTCACCTCCTGTGGAGAGTGAAGATATTAGGCTAGGGACTTTAGTTAATAAAATGTAATTTTCCTTTATTTTAATTTTGAGGAGCATTAGTAATTTAATTTGAGACACTTATTTAGTCCATTTTTATTTTAGGAGGTGTCTTAGGAATTTAGAAGGTGGATTTAGCTTTTTGGGTCTTTATGAAGGAAATAAGGGGTAACCCCCTAAGCTAATAAAAAGGAATCTTAGCTCTTGGTTTGAGAAACTTGGGCACCAAGTTTGATGATCTAAGGAGGGGATCTTTTCTCAATCCTCCTCCCTTAGATCTCTCCTTTTAATCCTAGCCCTTTTTTTTTAGGTTATCTTGTCCAAGAGGTTAGCTACCTCTATAAATAGGAGTTCCTCCCCTCACTTTATTTTTTACACTTGAATTTAATCCTAGAGACCATATTGGTTATGAGGTTCTTACCTTTGAGTGTCCCCATTCTCCTTTGTGAGAGCTTCTAAGAGTTATCAAGGAACCCCTCCCTTGTGGCCTTTCTCCTTTGGCTTATCAAACCTAGTGTTTATGGCGCCTCACCCCATTCCTTTCCTCTCTATAAATTCATTTCCTTTCCAAGTGACCTTAGAAAGGATCCTTTGGGTAAGTGATCATCAAAGATCACATTAAGTGGTATCTAGAGCCACCTTCTAAAGGTCACATTCTTTCTCAAAAAAATTTACTTGCTTTTTTGTTTATCTCTTTGCTCTCTTTATTTTAAAGTCCTTCATTTTTTGTCGTATTTATTTCCTTTATTGTCTAGTAGTATAGTTTTTTATTCTCGCTATTATATGCGCTTTTGTTTCCTATCTATGTGTCTATGTTCCATTTAATTTGACGCAATTTTATTTGTCCCTTTCTTTGCATCTTATTTCCATGTTCAAATTGCTTAGTTTTCCCTTGGTTTTTTATCTTAAAGTGTGCCTAAGAAGTTGTAACCATTAAACACACATGGTTGAGGATTTTTCCACACCATTGTGATGATCAAATTTGGCCACCTTGTTGCGCCTTTTGTTTTGAGTCTCTTGCTGAAATTTTTGCTCTATTTTTAGGTGTGTTATTTTTTCTTAATCTTGTGTTTTGTCAAATATTATTCATGTTAGTTTCCTATTTTATCTCATTTAAATTCCTTAGGTTTTAGCCTCTTAAAATTTTTACAAAAAGCCTTCAAAAACATTTTGAATTGAGCTCCTAAGAGGTGAACCTCTTGTTGAGTCTCTTACGTCTTTTATGCTTTTAGTTCAAGAATAGTAATCTCTTTGTTGTTCTTAAATATTTGTTCAATTCAATCTTTATATGCTTCTTGTTTTATGTTGGATTATTAGTAGCTTTCCACTTGGTTTACCTTTACTATTGGTGCCTCTTTATGGAATTTTAGCTTGGGCGAATTGTGTTAGTAATTTGAGCAATCAATTTACTTCAAAATCAGGCCTAAATAATTCCTTAAGCACCATTAGTTCAGTGGTATTTGGAACTACTAAGTTGTTTTGCCTTCAATTGCATGCATTGGTTGAAAATTGTGTGACCTTACTTTGTGCTTATTCACTCAAGCGTTATTATTTCAAGCATCCTCATTAAATTTTCAATTCAACAAGCTATTAGGTGCAGCAAAATGATTAGAAAAATTTTAAAAAAAATATTAGAAAAAATTCAAGTTCAAAAAAAAAAAAGAAGATAAAGAACTGAAAAAGAAAGACAATTTTGAAGTTGTATACCTAATAGTAGAAACATTTTATATGAGGACCCAATTGTGATTCAAAAAAACTTACTTGAGTAAGCCTTTTAGCTTTTGGTCACTTAAATTTTATTAAGTGTGCAACTATTGGTTTCATTTTTTTTTTGAGTTTATTTCATCTCCACTCTTAGAACTAATCTAGGAAAGTTATTTGTGTGCTACCTTCATTTGTGAGCCTTATGTTTTCTTGCTTGTCTTCTTTACTTCTTTGAGTTTGTCATTGTTTAATCTATGCACTTGGATTTGTGAACCTTGTTTTGTTATTCACCTTTGTTTGTTGTCTTGTGTTGTATTTGGCCTTGGTAAGGAAAGCTTGGGAAAGGTGCCATATATAAAATTTTGGCAAGTCCAAACAAGAGGAAACAAGGGTAGCATTCTTGGGGTGGGTTGATGCAACTTAAAGGGGCTTGATCAAAAGGAGACAAACACCAAAAAACTTAGAGTGAAGACTTTGTTTTATTTTTTATTCTTTCTATTGTGCAAACTTAATTTTAGATTAGGAGTTTGAATGCCCTTAAGGCCCTCCCTTGGTTTGTAATAATTTTGGTTAATTTTAGCTTAGTTTCTCATTAATTAGGTGAAGAAGGAAGAAGTGGTACACTTCCTTCAACACCTTAGGAGCACGATTAGAACCCTTTCTCCTTTACATTCTTGCACGTTTAATTTTTTGCAAAAAACGTGTAGAGGCTAAAAGTTCCAAAGACTCGTCAAGCCACTTTAGGTGAGAAAAAAAAAAGAGAGGAGTGTTGCTTGAAAAAAAAAACGTTTTTGGCCTACCCTCTAGTTTTTAGCATCCAAGCACCATGACTTCCCACACACATTCTAGTGCACATAGTTGTTCATCAAGTAAGAGTGTCAACCAAAGAAAACCTTCTAAGGGAGACACTCTTGAAAACCTTAACTTAGAATTTAGGGAATGGATGCTAAAGAACAAGAAAGGAGAGAAGGAAAAGAGAGAAAAAAGAAATAAAAGAAAAGGAAAAACAAAAAGAGAAGGACGAGTTAAAAAAAGAGATGTTGGAAATGAGAAAAGAGAAAAAAGAGCGAGAAGAGAGAAAGCAAAGAGAGAGAATAGAGGATGAAAAAAGGAGAAGAAGGAAAGAACTAGAAAGAAAAAGAGAAAAAGAGAAAGAAGAGAGAAAGAAAGGAGAAGAGAGTAAGAGGAGAGATAGGAGGGAGAGTGATAGAAAAAAGAAAGGAATTCTCATAAAATCCCCATCTAGAAATTTTAGCTCTAATGAAGAAGAATACTATGAAAATCAACATAAAATCACTCTCATTCATCATATTATCATCATTCTCCTCAAGAAAAAACAAATCATGTTAGGGAGCCAAAGGTAGACCTGCCTCATTTTCATGGTAGGGAAGATGTTGAGACTTACCTAGATTGGGAAGTCAAAGTGGAACAACTCTTCCAATGCTATGAAATAAGGGAAGAAATGAAAGTACCTTTGGTCTCCCTTAGTTTTCAAGGTCCTGCTTTACATTGGTGGGATGGGTTAGTCAAGGATAGGGCCCGTAAACAAATGCTTGACATTCGCTACTGGAATGATTTAAAAACTTGTTTGCGAAGAAGACACATTCCTTCATATTATGAGAGGGATCTTTTGGATAGACTCTAAAGACTTAGGCAACATAACCTAAGTATTGAGGAGTATAGACAAAAGATGGAGCTTCTCATACTAAGGGCCAATATAATTGAGGAACCCAATGCCACCCTTCCTAGGTTTTTTTGTGGATTAAGCTCTGACATTAGAGATAAGGTGGAGCTTCTTTCATACTCAAACCTTGATGAGTTAGTAGAACTTTGTGTAAGAGCTGAGAATCAACTCAAGAGAAAAAGCTTTAAAAAGATTCTCCCTCTTACACAAAGAGAGACCAACTTAAGGGGAACTCTTTTAAAGGTTTTCCTAAAGAGGAACTCAAGCACTTTCAAGATACAAAATCACCTCATGTAGAGAAAAAATCCCTTACTACTAAGCCTACTGAGAGGCAAAGTAGTATCAAATGCTTCAAATGTCTTGGGAGAGGTCACATTGTCTCTCAATGCCCCAACAAGAAAATTAACAGTACCCACTTTAGATGTACTTCTAATTTGATTTATCATAAAAACTAAAGTTACTATAATTATTATGCCTGATATTCAAATTATTTAATTCTCAAAATAAAAGCTTAATAATAGTCACTTTGGATAGATATCTAACTTGACAATTTTAAAAATTATAAAATGGGTTAATGATAGTTACTTTGGATGCATTTTTTATTTGGTTATTATGAACTATTTTAAAATTAAGATTCTAAATAAAAATATATTGAAGCTTTGATTATGACTACTTTGAATGCACTTTTGATTTAGTCATATTATAAAAAAAATATTATGATTTAGTAATTGTTACTTCATATGCACTTCTAATTTGATAGTTACATTAAATCATGAAAACTTTGGATGCACTTCCAATTTACTCATAATCAAAACATTCATAATAAATATTAGAATATTAAAATTCACAAAAACCAAAAACTCTCCAATACCAAAATCATTTCAAAGAACTATATAGATTTTTATTCTCTATTACACTTAGAGATACATAGAAGCATCATAATTCTAAGGAAATACAAAATCAAATCAACATTCAACAATCGTAGGTAAGTTAGTCAAATTATATCATAATCACAATTTTCTAATTCTCATGACTTTTCAAAAATCTAATTGGTTGAAATAGGTTCTCACTAGATCACCTAGTCTGATGCGATTTAGATTAGTTAACCTTAATCGATCACAAACCAATTCATATCAAAACCTAATTAGAATTTTGCACGAATTAGAGAGGAGGAGAGAAACATAAGATGTAGTTTCACATTCAGAAAAAAAAAGAATGAAAATTGAAATTAATTCATACTCTATTGTACGATCAAATTGGAATCCCCAAATCTATTCAGAGTTTAGCCTTTCATAGAGATCTCCGTAGATGTTTGTGATAAACTGATTTTCAGCCTGTATTTTTGTCAAGTTTAATGTTTGTCTATAAGGAAAGAAATGCATATTTATTGGCAAAAACTCACTTTTCTAGTATTTATTCTCACTTTAGATAGATACTTGAGAAATGGAAAGAAAAAGAAGCACAAATAGGCTTTTTCAAAATAGATGTTGAGAATTCAGGTAAGCATGATCACACTCCATTATAGCATGATCGTGTTAAGTCAATAAAGCCCAAAAGTCGACCAAAGAAAGTACAGTAGTGTCGGTTATATCCCGTTGTTTTTCCCTTGTTTTTAATCATAAGGTGTCATTAGTTATTTGTGTGGGGTGTATAGTGGAAGGTGAACCTTTTTGGAGCAAGAGGATGTGTGGATTTTAATTCCTACACCACTTGTTTGATTTCCATACCCCCTAAACATACACATGTGCATGAGTAGCATATGGGACCAACATGTCCCCTCCATTTAGGCACCACTTTCTTTCTCCATCCTTAGTGACATCTACTTGTCTCTTAATTCAAATTTGAATTTAAATTAAAGGAACTAGATCCACTAGAGAGACGAAGACATTCACAAAGAGTCTCATACAAACATTTTTGCATTAAAATGATCAAAGTTGTTTTACAAGAGGATGGTGAGTGCTATTTATAGACTAAGGAGTGAGAGTGGACATCCACTTAAGGCTAGGGAGTGACTAAGTTGGCTAATCCAAACATTGCCCTATATTAGTGAATCTATGTTCCTTATGTGACAAGTAAATGCCACCTAGGAAACAGAAAGAAAGTGGCGCCACATGGAGGGAACATGTGGGTTCCATATGCTACTCATGCACATATGTATGTTAAGGAGGTGTAGAAATCAAACAAGGGAGTGTGGGAAGCAAACAATACATCCTCTTGCCTAACAAAAAGGCCCACCTTCTAAGATACACTCCACACAAATAACTAATGGCACCCCATATTCCCAAATAAAAGGAACCCTAAAAGTGCTACAAGCACCTACTAAAAATACTAAACAAACTGCACAATAATTACAAACAATTTTAAAGACTATGACCTAAATATCTTCATGAAGCTTCATCCTAACCATTTCTTCTCCCAATCCTCCCAGCTAAGAGTCCTTGCTAGGTGGGATTGCATCAAACACAATTATTTTTTTAACTTTTTATTCTTTGATTTGGATCAACTCGTGACTAAGCCCATTTACAAATAAAAAATGGATTTTGCTATTAACACCTATTTGTGTTAAGCACATCCCTATTTAGTTATATAAGTGTACTTAGTAAATGGAAGGTGCAAATAGTAAATTTTAAAAAAAAAATATATACTTTTTAGACGGAGAAGAGGAAGGAGTTGCAAAGAGAGTTAAAGTCCGGGAAAAAGAAATTTATAAAAAGGCATGTGTATCTATCTTTCTCCTCTTTCTTTGCCACAACATGCTCGTTTTGTTTTGAAATTAAAGATTTCAATTTGCTTTGATGCATAGGTACTTACTTATGGACAATGGATTATGTGAACCTTGTTATCTTTTTTTCTCTTTATGTGATCCCTATTGCCCCTAGCCCATTCATTTCTTTTTTCTTTCCTTCTTTATTTTTGTCCTTTTTTTTTAAGTACTTATTTCAATCTAGTTAAGATATTGATTCAAATATGTGAAACAATGAGTAATAAATTAATAATTAAATCCAGATCTTACTAAATCAATGATAATAATAATCTTTCATTTATGTATCTATTTCATAAAAATAAAATTCAAAAATTTTATCTTGTGAACAGATTTAGACTTATCTACTTATAATTTAATTAATAAGGAAAAAAGAAAGTTAATTAGATGTTATATTTCTTTTACTTTCTGAAATTTTAAGAATAACAATTATGACAGTTTAGGCTACTATAATTTCTCTCTTAATTACTTTCAATTATAATTATAATATTTATTTCAAAATAATTTATAATTAATATATAAAATACTAAATTTTTAAGATATATCATAATTTCTTTACCTGTCATTTGAAATTTTTAATAAAGATAAAATGGTTAATTATATGTGACATTTTTTTAATTTCAAAATTTTAAAACATAAGTTGTGACAATTTTTTTTTCAAAATTTCATCTCTAAAAATAAAATTTTTATTTAAAGTTATATTTCAAAAAAATAAAAATAACCTGCAAGATAACAATATTCTAATAGATTTGTTTGGATATACATCCTGTAAATTTTAAATTTTAGAATGTATAAACTGTAAAAATTAGAAATCCTAAGCTTAATAAATTAAAATTAGAAATTAAATAAAAAATCAACTCTTGCATATTTGGAAAAAAAAACTACATAAACTCTTATTCTTTATTTTACATATATGTAGGAGCAGAGAACTACTCTTATCAAGCTAAAAAGAATTAAATAATAATATTGACCCTTTTTTTCTAAAATTATTCATATTAAGATATAGTTGCATATAACAATAATAATAATAAAGTCTTATGTTAATGTTTTTATTTACTTTTAGTTATTTTAGAGTAAGATAAATATTTTTAAAAATATGAATAATTTGCTTAATTAATTAGAGGTACTTGTCTCTATGATGAATGTCATAAAGTACTAACACTTTTCCTAAGCATAATTGATTTTCAAACTCAAATCTGATTTCATAAACTACTATTTTTCTGAAGGTTTTTTCGTGTGTTTCCTTAATAACCATGGGTGATGACTCCACTATTTTGAAAATATGTCATTTCTTGTATACCAGTTGTTGACACTATACAAAATGTCCACAAACTTGAGATAAATGTGTTGAGTAAAAACAATTGTGACATGGCTCACAGGTCTGTGGATAACGCACTTAGATGAAAACCCTTTTTGACATATCACACAACTTTTTGTCAATTTTCATATCCTTGTCGGAAACATGCTAATAGGAAAGCTTTTTCTAACGTTGCCTACACCTCTATTGCAATTTTCAAAGATCTATGGTAATTGAAATCAATAAAATTGTTTTTAATCAATTCAAAAATGGTTTTTGGCTCTGTTCTGGGTGGTTTTTGGTTTTTAGTTTTGAAATTTATAAAAATAGAAACTAGTTTTGCTTTTAAGTTTTCAAAATTTTAAAAACATGTTTTTTTTCAACTTTAAAACATTGTTTTCAAATCTTAACCAAAACACCAGTTAGAGGTAGAGGTCAAGATGGTGGTCAGTGACCGACAATCAAAGGTGACAGTCAGTGACCGATGGTTGTAAGTGGCAACCAGTGACCGTCCATCAAAGGTGAGGCAGTGACTGCCAATCAAAGATGATGGTCAATGGGGGCAAGTGATGAGTTTAAATAGAAAACAAAAACATAAATCTGAAAACCAAATTTTATTATTTTTTAAATTAAATAAAAAAATTTTCGAAAATGAGTAAAAAACCAAAAACAGAACCATTTTTGTCGAACACATTTCTGTTTTCAAAATACATTTTAAAACAAAAAACTCATAACCATATTTTTTGTTTTAAATTAAATTGTTTTAAACATTTCTTGAACTTTGTAAATAATAATTAAATTAATAAAAAAAATTTCTTAAAAAATCCATTTCTTTTAATGCATAAATGAATATGATCCTGAACTCTGTAAATAGAAATTCATCAACGAGAATATTAATAATACAAGATAGAGATATTTTAGTTATAAGTGACATTGTAAGGTCCACCAAAAGTGTTCTAAGATCACAAAATATAATATTTTATTGGATTAGAGAATGGAATAAGTCTTTCGGATGATGTAGCATTGTGGGGTCTACTAAAAAGTGAGCTAAGATAAAAAAAAGCTTGATCTTAGGTTGCAGGTACTCTAAGGTAAAAGCTAACTAGTGCAGTGAGGCACTAGATAAAAATTAAATTGTGTGAAATTCTCATATCTTTATTATTATGGTGAAGGGTATGGGCAAAGCCCAACCAAAAAAAAATCATTAAGATGTAAAAAAAGTATAAATCAAACTTGTAAACAGACACTAAAGAGTCTGACACAGTCATAAGGATACATGTTTCTTTTGTTCTATAGATAAGCCTAATTTAGCTAAACCATCAGCCAGTAGATTTTCCTCTGGGGGGCGAAGATGGAGTTGCATCTCACTGTCTTCCAACTGCTCATGTACATGCAGTCCACTATAGGAAAACACCTATTATCAATAGCACACCCTTCATTCAACAGTTTAATGGTATTAAGGAACTTAGATTTTATGACCAGATTGCAAAACTCATGCTTGTATGCCACAGTGAGTGATTGCGCAACGGTTAGAAGCTCAGCCTTGTCAACATCACAGTAAGGTATCTTGTATGAGAACCCAATATAAAGTACCTCTATAGTCTCGCACCACACCACCAACAGCTACTCTCTTGCAGATGCTAAGGACAGTTGCATCATAATTAATTTTTAGGGTGCCAAATTTTGGAGGCCTCCAAATGTCTCGACTTTTTAATTCCATATATTGAGATCTATTATCCTTCAAGAAAGAACATATGCACCTCCTTGAGATCAGTAAGTAGGCTTTTAACAGAATAGATAACTTGGTCATCTGATTTCCACCGACTTTGACATATAAACTCATTTCGTCTCCGCCATAAACATTCTAAAGCCACACCAAAGATTTGACTCCATCGATAGTCATTATGGGTGCGATCAGAGTAGAGATTTTACATAAGCCACTGCTCCTAGTTGTGTTGAGTAGTAAAGTTTGTGATATTCATTACACCAAGCTTCCTCCACACAAAGTTAGAATGATAAAAATCCCAGAGAGCATGCATCACCTCAATTCATATGTGGGGAGGGTCGTATTTGCTACATTCCAAAGGAAAGCACATATACGTTTCAACCCATCCTACTTCCACAACTTTCTAAAGATAAGACTATGAACTGATGCACCCTAGGAACTCAGACCATTATAGTTCGATTTAGTAGAGAATGAACCATTCACTTCTATTGCCTGCCTCAGGGAATCATCAGCAAAATCACCTCTAAGGGTTTCAATTGCACATTTATCCCAAACCACATAAGGTGGCAAGACAATTGCTAGTCTATGAGTATCTAAGAACCGTCTAAAGACACAAAAACATAGGATTTATTATTTATATGAATACGATAATTATTTGCACGCCAGTTCACTAAAGAACCTCGCCTCGACACCTAATTATCAACCCAGAAAGAGTCTTTCTTCCATTTCCAAGATGCCAAGTAGTATTCTGACTTACATTGTGACAAGGTTTTAAAATACCTTTCTAAAAATTAGAGCCTTTTTCAGCTAGATCCATTAGAATTCTGGCTTGCGCCCTACACTTATATTTGGATCGAACAAGCTGAACCTATAAGGTATTTTTCATGTTGATGAACTGTTATCTTGCTTTTGCAAGGAGGGCTAGATTGGCTTGACAAGTCATCCAGAGTCCTAGCCTTCCTTGGTTGACATAGCCTCTTCCAGCCAAGCCATTACACCTTCCTGTTGCTGTCAGAGTCTCCCCACACAAAGTTCCTACATTTCTTATCAATCAAGTTACACACAGATAAAGGCAATAAGTTAGTTTGCATGACATAAGTGGGCAGGGCTTGCGCAACTAATATAGCCAAGGTATTTCTACCTGCAAAAGATAATGTTTCCCTCTTCCAACTGCTCAATCATTGCTGGACTTTGAGACACAATCATGGTGGAGCAGAATGTCAAGGTACTTGCCTAAATTACCATACCTCTAGAACCCCAATGCATGTGATATCTACTCTTGTCTTTGTCTATGGACATTAGTAGAGAAGAACACCCTAGTCTTGTCTTGAGTCACTCTTTGACCTAAGTTACTGTAGAAGAGTTGTAGAATTTGGTTAATTACATCCACTTGCTCAATGGACGCTTTAGCGAACAGGAGAAGATCATTCGCAAATGCTAGGTAAGCGAGTTTTAGCCCTCTTCTAGAAATTTGAATAGGTTTCCAATAATTATGGTCAATTTCCAGCTGAATCATGTGAAATAGGTGTTCCAAGCACAAGATAAAAATATACGAAGAAATAGGGTCATCTTGATGAATCTCTTGAGACGGTTTAAATGAATCCAATGCTTTTCCATTCCACAACATGGGCATTGTTGAGGAGGATATACCGTGCCACACCACATTAGTAAATGACGTGATGTAAATCCAGAGGGGTTGGATTCGTTTTACAGATTTATCTAGGTTGGAAGGTAATAAGTTAACAAAAAAATGAGAATTGGGTAAATAAGAAAATGGAAAGTATGAAAAGGGTTTAACAAAGGAATAGATGACGCCACTTCCAAGGATGGAAGATAAGTCATATGACGCCACAAGGGTGGTGATTTACCCTTGATAAGTCTAGCAGAACGCCACAAGGAAGAATTCCTTGATAAATTCTAAAGAGAAATCAATCTCTCACAAAAGGGTAAAAAACCCAATTCAATTTCACTAATTCAATGGTTTTCCTTTTTAGTACAATTCAACCTTTATGTATAGAATTAGGTGCTATTCAAAATCATAACTCCTAAAATAAAAATTAAATACTCAATTATCATGCAATTATCACATATGATTAATTGCATGTTACATTAATTTCTAAATTAATGGAACATTACAAAAAATTAAAAGTCATTATCTTCTAGATTCATATCATATGATGAGATTGCAGCTACAAACAAAGACAACAATGTGCTTAAAGGACTTAGGGCTCTTATGACAAGAGCAAGAGCTAGGAAAGTAAAAGAGGTTTTATAACAAGTGGTAGCAACATTTTTGGAGGCTTCACCTAATGTGAAGGACTAGAGCCAAAATTAATTAAGTACATGATCTTTAATAGAAGGGTAGCTTGTCATAAATTCAACTAAAAAATGGATGCTATCTTTTGCTGAATGGGTAGGCAAAATTTTTAATCATTTTGGTTAAGTTTCAAATAAATATGGGTTGTTACAAAGTTCTACAAAATGCGGCCAACTTGAACCAGAATTGTGGGCTCAATAGTTTAATGTTTTTGGCAGTTACAATTATGTAATTATTAGTTTTTATGGTGAATCCTATTTGGGAGTTTAATTTGTAACTTGGATGAATGTAAAGGGGAATAAATTATGTGCATAGGCTGATGGTATTAGGTACACACATATATATATAAGGGGGACAATCAGAATTTCTATTTGCAACTTGTAAGTTCTATGAGAACTTTCTCCTGTGTTCTTAGTAATCCAAGAATTTAAAGATTTATCAAAGGTTAACTACCCTTTGTGTGTTCAATCTCTGGGCTTATCTTCCATCCTTGGAAGTATGGTGCCTTTCACCAAATATGTTCCTCTTTCTTTCTCAAATTCTCACGCCTAAAATTGAACTAATTTGGAAATATAAATTTTGTTTTGAGTTATTTGCACCTTGTTCAGTTCGATTGTTCATGCTACATTTTGTTTATAATTGCTTCATTTTATTTATTTAAATTTTATGTTTCTATTCTGTGTTTTGTGTGTTTAATTCCTTAATTTTCTTCTTTAATTTTTGTTAAATTAGAAAAACTATTTCCTAAAAGTCCTTATTTGACTCCAAACAAAGCTAGCAGAATCAAATCATGACGCTCAGAACCTAGTATCTTAAAGAGTTTCTTTAATGAAATTTCAATTAAGCCTATCATATGCTTTTTCCAAGTCAACTTTAATAACATCCACCCTTAAATCCCCTCTTGTGTTTCATGGAATGAATTACCTCTTGAGCGATAATTATGTTATCATGGCGGCTCAAGTGAGGTATAAAGCTAGTCTAACAAGAGTTATCCAATTTCTCCATTATTGTTCGTAGTCGCATGACAAGAATTTTGGTGATTGTTTTGTATGAGACATTACACAAACTAATAGGTCAAAATTATTTCATGGAGGTCGCTGGTTCCACTTTAGGAATAAGAGTGATGAAAGTGGAGTTAATAGCCTCAATCTTTTAAGGGTCCTCGAAAGCCTCCTCAATCATCTTGGAGAAATATTCTCCTACTATGATCCAATTACTTTTATAAAACACGGCCTGATCCAAAGCAAGAATATTTAATTGTTTTCCTTTCTCATAATAATTCATGTGTCACTACTGCTGCTATCACTATGTTAAATGTTCTTACTTTGAAAATTAAATAATATATTTTTTTAATCACATTAAATGATAGATAACAAAAATATAGAAATTTCACCTAAAATTTAATTTTTATCTAATGCCTATGGGACATGGATATTCGTTAGTAAAATCCACATATTAATTAATACTTTTCAATGGATGTGTAGCATTACTTTCTCAATTTCAAAACTATAGTTGTTTTGGTATTTTAGTTTTTTTTTTTTTAAAAAAAACTATAGTTGTTTTACAGATTTAAGACTACCTTTTTAATGTTTTTCCAATTATACCCTTATTAATATTTACATATATCTAAATGAATGACTAACAATCCATAAAAAATATTAATAATTAAGGATAGTTTCAACAATACAAAACTTATTAAATAAAAATATTAATATACAAATATACTAATTAATATTTTTTAAATGAATATACACTAAGAACAATTATAGTGTTGAAGTAGATGAAGTATAATTTTGAATTGGACATAAGAATGAACATCGGAATCTAAACCATTTCTAAAATTTTGAGTGCATTGTGAATTTAATTATAGAAATATTGATGAAGGCCCTCTAAGACCGTATTGGTTGGTAAGGAGTTACAACAAAAACTATTTTATTAAGATATTTTAAGTTGATTTCTATTATGGCCTATAAAAAAAATTGATTTCTATTAAAAAATTCATATGAGATCTTAACCAGTATTATTATTTAAATTGTTATTGGCAGAAAAGATTTAAGAATTTCACCTGCTAAAGTAACTGGATAAAAAGAAAGAATTTACACGGTAAAAGTTTACACTAATATTTAATTATAATTTTTTATTTTTATAATTTTTAAAGTATTAATTAATAAAATTAATAAATTTGTCTTAAATAAAAGGTTGTATTAAATATTAGTGTAAAACGTTTTACAACGAAAGTGTGTATAAATGTTTTTTCTAAAAAAAATTATATTTATGAACGTGATCCACCACCAACATAGCCGCTTAAAAAATAGTGGAACAAGAAATTTATGATTAAATACATCGACCCATATTCGACTGAACTTAATGGATGCACAGCCTATAAAAGAAAGCAAGCCTAACATTGTTTAATGAAAAATGCTAAAATCACTCTCTTTTTACCACTCTTTTACATATACTTAAATTTATAAAAAATTATTAATTTTAAGAATTTAATGCCTATGTTTTTTTAATAGGTAAATGTTAGTTATTAATATATTAGTTTTGTTAGTAGAGAAATTCAAACTTATGACCTCTTCTTTCACATTCCCCCACATATGGACATTGTCACCAGACCAACCTTATAACTACAAAATGCCTATGTATTAACAATGTAAAAAGATTTTTACACTGACAAATCACAACCCATCATTTATATAACTTTTAAAATATTAATTGGTAAAGTTAAAAAGCTGACCATATATAAAAGATAATGATTGACAGTACTGTTAGTGTAAAAAATTTTTACACTGATAGTGTACTATATAAGTGTTTTTCTCTTATTTTAATACATTTTCCTATATTTAATGACTTTATTAATTTAAATGTTAAACTCATCAAAATTAGTAATTTAGAATAAAATTTTTCAATCATAAAAATACAAAATATTAAGAAATGTATTCTTTTAGATTCATCATATCTATGTGTAGTATTCAACAATTTTACTGTTGATGACTAATTTTCATATTGGTACTTTATCACCTTTGGGATGGTTTTCAGTTTTTAGTTTTAAAATGCACTTTGAAAATAAAAATGTATTTATAAATACAAAAATTTTAAATACAAAAATTTATTTTAAAAATCACTTAATTCAGAATGATTTTTTATTTTTAGTTTTTAAATTTATAAATATAAAAAATAGTTTTTGTTTTAAGTTTTCAATTTTTAAAAACATAATTTTTTTTTCTAAATTTGAAACATTGTTTTCAAATCTTAACAACACTAAAATTTTTTCTCCCTATAGACCAAAAATTGACAATGGTGGTGACTAGTGATCATTAGTCACAGATGACAGCTAGTTACTGTTGGTCAGAGGTGGCAGTTGATGACCGTTGATCAATATTGTAGTCAATGATCAACAATTGAAGGTATAGTAGGTTATCATTAGTCAAAGGTGGCGGCTGATGATCGAGACAGTAAGAGGTGATGACTAGTGATTGTTAGTTGGAGGTGGCAGCCCATGATCGGTTCTCGAAAGTGATGATCGGTGACCATCTATTGGAGGTGTAGTGACTGGTGATCATTGGTTAGATGTGGTGATCAATGATGACAAATATGTTGAGTGATGATTTGAATAAAAATAGAAACAAAAAATTGAAAAAAAAATTATTGTTTTTGAAATATGGTGAAAACTGTTTAAAAAATAACTAAAAATCAAGTCATAATTATTTTTGCCGAGGTTTTTGTTTTCAAAATAACTTAAAACCACCTCGAACGACTCAAAATGACCCTTGTAAGGACCAATTTAATTAATAGGTGATTTTTGGAAGGAAAATAAACTTTACGGAAAATTAAATATTTAGTTATATTTAATTTAATATAGTGATAGGAGGATAACTGATTGTGTTTAATAATATTAATATTAGCTAATTACTTTTAAGAGGATAGTTGGGAGGTGGAAAGAGAAATATAATTATTATTCCTTGATTTTAGATAGTTTTGGTTGAGTTTCGAGGAATTTTTAAAAATCTATTTAGGATAAGGGTGCAAATAGTAGTTGCCCTTACTAAATACACCCTTGTTTCTCTTTCCTTTTTCCTCCTTCTTTTCTTCCTTTTCTTCTTTCTTCTTCAATTTCTCATTTTTTTTTCTCTACCAAATGCTGCCTTTGTCATGGTGAAGATTTGGTTGTATGGTTGAGTGTTTGTTGACGGAATTGGACATCATCTCTTTCATTGCTCCTAATTTTGAGAGGTGATCAATATAGGTAAGTCTGATTTTAATTCCTTTAACCTTTTCCCATTCATTTTCAATCCTTTTGTTCTTGTTAAAAAGGAAATTTCATTAAAATTTTAACTTCTAAGATTCTTGTTTTATCTGAAATTGTTGTTAGATTTCTGAGTAATTTCTTTAGGTTGGTTCTTCTCTTTTCTGTTTGAGTCAACTTTTGGACAAAGAAATAGGTAACGGAAGTTTGAACTTTGTGTTGATTTAAGGGAACTTTGATTTAATGGTTTAAAATGTATTTACATGTGTATGATTGAGATTCTGATAGTATTTTGAGTTTGATTATGTTATGTGAATGATTTGTCTGGTTGTGAGTTATGAAGAAATTGTGATTGAATAACGATTTGAATGTTTTGGAATTTAATTGTGATGTTGAAATTATAAATTTTATGAGATTGATAATTTATTGAGATAATGATTGATGGGATATGATGTGGACTATTACTGGTAGGTAACAAAGTGTTGATTGTGGAATGTTGAATTAGGTATACACAATGACTATATGATCCTAGTATTAATGTGGAGTTAGGGAAAACATGTACCTAAGGAATATACTTAGATAGCATCTGGTTGTTAAATGGGATCGGTTGATGCCATACAACAGTTGGGTATCGAATGAGTATGCTTAGACTTCAACTAATTATCATAATGGGTTAGGTAGACACCAAATATCAGTGTGGGGAAGTCAGATAAGCTATTGAATATTTAAATGTAATGAGTCTTTTCAGAAAGCGTAAGAGAATATGTTGATTGCTTAGGTTCATGATAAACATGAGTGTGCTTGAATTGTTATAAGTGTGATTCAAACTGGTTATGAATGAAACTGTATGTTATGTATATATTTATGCTGATTTTTAGTTTATGAGCTTACCCTTGCAACTTTTATTGTTTGTGCATGACTATGATGATCGTGCTTTGCACGAGAGAAGATAGTGGTGATGACACCGAGGGATAGGATGTTGTGAAGTGATTATTTTCAGAGCATGCTAAAAGATCCAGGGTGTTATTTTGATATTGTGTGTGTATATATATATATATATATATATATATATATATATGTGTGTGTGTGTGTGTGTATGTGTGTGTGTATATATATATATATAGAGTTACGTAAAAACACAATGGTCGAGTTTAGAAATGTTGTTGTTAAGTTTATGTAATTGGTATGGTTTTATCGAGGTTATGTGATCATATTGAAAAAGATGAACCATGATATGTATTTGTGTGAATATAGAATTATGTGACAACAGGTTGGTTGGGTATCTATTAACAGATTTAGTTAAATTATGCAGTAGATGTTTTGCTATTTGTAGGGTCTCGCTGGGTGGCATGTCTTGCCCAACTAGCTTTAGCCTATATTAGGTATATATTGCAGCTTTGTGCCTAATGAGAGGTCTCCTCTAGTGCAAAGTTATCTCGAGTTGGGCTTTTGAGGGATTTGTGCCCAATGAGAGGTCTCGCCTAACGCAAATTACTCATTGTTTAGAATTAAGCAGATTTTCGCTCAGCGATGTGTCTCGCTAAGCAAAGTCCTTATTACTAGGCAATCTGATACATGGTTCTCGCGTGGCGAGCTGATGTTGAATATACTAAGTTATAATTTGTTTTATACTTTGAAATCATTGAGATGCATCATGCTTTGTTGAATGTATTACAATGAAAATTCTATATATTTGTTTTTTGGAACCTAAATTGTATGAAAAACTAATTGAATTAAATGAATTATTGATAGGAATAATATTAGAATCTTAGGATGTTAAACCTCGAAAGAGACCTAAAATTGTGTTGATTTGGTTTTTTAATTATTCTCAAAACAGTTTAGTTTCATTTCAAAAACTTAAAACTAAAAACCACCTAAATAAGACCCAAAACATGTTTAGGGTGGGTATTTTTTGTTTTAGATTTTCAAATTATAAAAACAAAAACTAGTTTTCCTTTTAAGTTTTTCAATTTATAAAAACTTTGGTTTCAAGTTTTAAAACATTATTGTCACATATAAATTGTCCTTTGAAGCAACTAGAGACAGTTAATTGCCATTGAAGACAATGGTGGCATCGATTAGGGATTGACAATTGATGGTGGTGGACAATGATCAACAACTGGTACCAAAGACTAAAGATGGTGCTTAGTAGTGGCTACTGAAGACTTGTAATGACAATAGGTGGTGACAGCCAATGATTGAAAACCTACAACAACAATGATCAATGACTAGTAGACGACAAATAATGACGGATAGATATAGACAATCAAACCAACAACTAATGTTGGTAGCCGGTGATAATGACAAACAATAGTGGTGAACAATGACAAGCGACGAACTTAAATAAAAAAATTAAAAAAAATTCAAAACCAATTTTTATTTCTAATCAAAACCATGTCGGCTAATTACATTTCTTTTTTCCAAGCTTATAAAAAAACAGTTTTATTTTCAAAGTACATTTCAAATTTAAAAACAAAAGCCTAACCATCATTCCAAAAACAACCAAGAACCCACCAAGTACCACCTTTACCAACTATTTTTAGTTAAAATTAAAATGTGTTTGAAAAACATATAATTAACAATAACATTTCTTTTGTTTTCTTTTTCCTATCTTTGGCCGAATATGTATGCCAACTGCCGACACTCTTTCTTTGACAACTGGTCCTTCTAGGAAGGTAGCCTAACTTGACAGCTGGCAATTTATAGGGGACGTTGACGCATCTTCCGTGGGTCAATGTTAAAGAATTTATTTATTTATTTTTTATTTGTTTATTTTATTTTTTTATAAATCCAGCATTACACAGGATGTTTTGTTTTCTCGTATGAAAGCGATGGAACTAATCCTTTCAAGAAATAGAACCTCAATTAAGGGATCTATTTATAATACTACGTTATTCTTCACATAACTAAGAACTAAATTTCTGCCACATGCTTAATTAAACCACTTAAATTATTAGTTACTTGTTCTTTCAAGCTTTCACATGTGACTCTAATTAACATGTTCAACTTTTGCCTTATACTACCAAACGAGACTTCATTTTCAGATCGACATCACTATATTTTTAATTAATACTCAATACGATAATTCTTATCATCATCAATGCACCCATGCCATGCACTGCTCCTCCTGATCATCCCGTTTTCGAATAAGTTCACAATAAATTAAAGGAATTCATAAGTAACATTTTTTTTTTGTTTTGAAATTTCTTTCATTATTTTTATAGTAATTAGGATTTTCTTATTATATATAACTAACTGTTAACTATTAATTGTATTATCAAAATTTTATTTAAGGCGAGAGAGTGAAGAAACTACTTAAAATCTCAATTTTTATTTTTTATAAATTAAATGTTAATGTTATATTCTTGTTAGTAATATTAGATTCATGGGTGGTGAAGATTGAATTCATAACTTCTTTTACCTTTCTCCATTTGTAATCTATTGAGCATTTTATATCCCTAATCTCAATTATTTATTTAAGATCATACAAAAGCAAACATTAAGAAATTTTTCTAAAACTATATTGTTAATAAATTGGGAGGGGAGCATTTATATAAGTACTTTCTAATCTCCTATATAGAAATTTAAAGTGAAAAATTATTATATAATCTCAAACAATCACATTATAAGTAATAATCAATAAACATACAAACATATAATTAATTAATCAATTTATCTTATAAATTATGTTAACCAAATAATCAGAAGTTAATGGTAGTATCATAAAATCATAAATGACATGATAGTCCGACGCTATCGAATAATCTTTCATCATCAAAAGGTCAAAATGGGAACCATTCTCACACTGCGAAAATCTGTGCTATATTTTCTAGAGCAGAGGATAAAAGTAACACACTCTGCAAACGATAACTTAGTAACTTTACTAATAACAGAGGATAAAAGTAAACATTATATTACAGGTTTTATTTTTTATAACATGGAAAACATTATAAGAAACGTGAGAAGAAAAAATAAAATACAATACAAAATAATTAAAACTTGAGCTTATGTTTACTATGCTCAATCTTTGAGCTCTATGAGTGTATGTGGCATTGAAGATGACCTCGACATTGCAAGCTCCTTAGCAACATGCTCCATGGTAGGGCGAAATCGTGGACTTTCAGTCAAACAAGCAAATGCTATCTTCAAAATTGATACCACCTCAAAAACAATAGGGCTTGTTGGATGAGGAAGACGTTCATCTAACTTATCCATCAATGTCATATAATCAAATGTTGAGGCCACACCAATTGATGAAGATGTAACATCACCAGGGTGCTTTCCAAACAATATTTCCAATGCTAAGACTCCAAAACTATACACATCACATTTCTCATTTACCTCCATTGTATATGCAAGTTCTGAAAAAAATAGAAGTGTTATCATATATGGAAAATAGTTAGGAATCTAGTGGCAAACACACAATGAAGATAATTGTGAAGTAGATATGTTTGTTAATGATTAACAAAGACAAAGAAAAAAAATAATAATATACTCAATCAGATAAGAGAAACTAACCTGGAGCAGCATATCCAAATGTCCCTACAAATGAGGTCCAATTAGATGCATTAGGATTAAGAAACTTTGCTGTACCAAAGTCTGAGACATGAGCTACATGATCAGAATCCAAAAGAACATTCTTGCTTGATACATCACGATGAACAATTGGAGGTGAGCAATCATGGTGCATATAGCATAGAGCATTTGCTACATCTTTAACAACATTCACCCTCTTATTCCAATCAAATGCAATTGCTTCTTCATCATCCTTCAAAATCTTCTTAAGATCTCCTTTCTCTAGGAATTCACACACCAAAAATGAGTATTGTGAATGTGAACAAAACCCATGTAACTTTACAATGTTACGGTGTCTGATTTCTGTCAAAGCTTCGATCTCAGTTTCAAAAGCTTTGGGATTGAGCATTTCACCATTTGGAACTGAATGGAGTTTCTTCACGGCTACAACTTCACCTGTAGGCAACATTGCTTTGTAAACAGATCCTTGTCCTCCAACCCCAATGAGATATTTGTCATCAAAATATTCAGTTGCTTCAATAATATTCTCAAACATGAATTTGCCACCAAAACTCCAAGTTGGGAATATGCTTGGAGATCTTAGTAAACTAGTAGCCTGCTCTTGTTCTTTCTTTGAAGTTCGGCGTAAGTAATACCATACTCCAAAAACAAATGATGCAAGCATTAGAATGGCCAAAGTAAGGGGTAAAACTGCCAGTAGGACTTTCCTTGCCCTATGATTATTAGATTCCCTACTTAAAGTTAAGCAAGGCTCCAAGCCATTAACATTGCCACATAAGCCTTTATTATTTCTCAATGATTTAATTGTAGCATTCTGGAAGGCTGGAGTGTCTGGAAGTGGACCCTCTAACTGGTTATATGATACATCAAAAGATGTCAAGCTTATGATTTCATCAAAGCTAGATAGATCACCTGAAAGGCTATTGTGTGAGAGATTCAATGTTTCTAAGCCTTTTATTCCTCCAAGAGTTGGTGGTATTACTCCAGTCAACAAATTCCCACTGAGATCAAGATTTGTAAGGTATTTCAAACCACCAAGCTCTGAAGGAATATTTCCCTCAAATTTATTCTGGCTCAGATCAAGGATCAATAAATTAGGCAAATCTCCAACTTGGTTTGGGATTAAGCCAGTGAAATCATTTGAACCAATCTCCAAATATTTAAGTTGCTGTAGTGATGATATTTGTACGGGAAAATTTCCTGAGAGATTATTGTTGCTGATTAAAAGATCAAACAAGGAGGTCAACTGAAACAATTCTTGAGGAATAGTTCCTGTAAGATGGTTTGAAGATAGGTGAAGTATTTGTAACTTGGAAGCTCCACCTAGTTCACGTGGGATAACACCTGTTAAATTATTCTCAGAGATCATGAGGCTTGTGAGGCTACGAAACCTTCCCCATTGAGGTGAAATTTGACCATGAAAATTATTATCACTCAAATCTATGTAGTTCAAGTTTGGAAGTACATCAAAAAAATTTGTGATATCCCCAGTTAGAAAGTTTTGCTGAAGTCTGAGTCTTTTAAGACTGTAGCATTTCCTCAAAGTCTCTGGAATTGGACCTGTGAAACTATTATTACCAGCTGTGAAGTATTTCAAGTTTCCACCAAGGCAAACATTCTGAGGAATCTGGCCAACAAAATGATTATCAGCCAGCTGCAAACATTCCAAATCAATAAGCTTCTCCATTTCTTTTGGAACCTCTCCACTTAGCTCATTTCCAATAAAACATATCACCTTGGCCTTTTGTAAATTTCCAACACTACGAGGAATAGACCCATTGAGTTTATTTGATGATAAAGATAACATAGTGAGGTTGGACAAATTTCCAATAGAGGAAGGAATAGGCCCAGAGAGTTGATTATTAAAAAGATGAATGGACTCCAAATTAAGCATGTTTCCAATGGAAGATGGGATTGACCCAGAAAGGTGGTTGTCATATATATCAAATGTGAGAAGAGAATGGAGATTTCCCACTTCACTAGGAATAGCACCAGAGAGACCATTGGAACTAAAATTAAGATATAATAGTTTGGACAAATTACCAATGGTATTGGGAATACTACCAGAGAGATTATTAGAGGAAAGATCAAGAGACTTGAGATTGGACAAAGCCTCAATTTGAGGAGGAATACTTCCAGACAAGTAATTGTAACTTACATTTAGACCAACAATGTTTGGAAGTAATGAAAAGTTGAAACTTTGAAGCGTACCTCTTAATCGAACACGTATAAGAGTTATGTTGGTAACAGAATTGGAGCCATCATCACAAGCAATTCCAAACCAATTGCAAGGATTATTGCCAGACCATGAAGAGAGAGAAGCTTGACTATGGTCATCAAGACTAGCTTTCCACTTCAACAAAGCATTTGCTTCAATCTCAGAAGAAGAAAAAGCTATTGTAAATGCACAAAAGCACGTTATAACAACCACCCAAAATGGTTGAAGCTTCATGGACAGAAGCTTAGGAAATATGAACACCATGTGGAAATTTTCAATCACCAAGTTTTCTGATACAATAGAAAGAGACTTACTTCCATGCAATTAATGAGATTTTTGCAAATACTTATATGCTTAACGTCAATGTCAGAAAAGAACCATAGTCAAGAAATATTGTTCTTTTTTTTTTTCTTTTGTTTGAATAAGTCAAGAGATTAATAGTGTAGTACTGTATCTAATATGTTACGGTGCATTAAGAAATGTTCACCGTGTTGTTAATGCAGACATATAATAAGTAATTTTAACCACTCCTGTCAGTATCATTGACTTTGTCTGATGAGAAATGAATTTAGCACATTCAATTCTCTGTAAATAATTAATTAAAATTATTATTTTCCAATAATTTTCTTCTAATCTCGTCATTTTGGATTACTTTTATCACTCCTGTCAATTGCATTACTGCTATTTTATTTTTGTATCTCTGTCAGTACGTGTCACGTAGAATTTTTTATTCATAAATATTATCTTCCTTATTAAAAAAACCTCCTACTTGTTTGTTGGTTAATTTGTCTTCATATGAAGATGCTGTTGGGTGTTCCGCGTATTGTTTCGTCCTTCCTTATTTAATTTCTTTGTTTATAAAAAAAATTATGAACAAATACGACTTAATTAATTTTTTGGTACCAAGATTTTTTGGGTTTTGATTTATGTTTTTGTTGATTTTTTTAATCTCTTCTAAATTTTATTTTTAAAATAGTTCCTTATGTTAACAAAATATCGTTTGAAGATAGCGTAATTAATATACTGTGAGATTCTACTTTAAGAATATGTTAGGTGGTTTGTGGCGGAAAAGGAGGAAGATTGAGGGTACCATATAAAAATGTTCAAAACTCTTTTTTTATAAAAATCAATAATAAATAAAAATACCCATTATTTTTATTGGACATATAATTAAGCGATAATTTTTCAATGAACGTGAGAGTTTTACACTTTGATAATCACTTTATTGTTTAACAATCTTTTTAAACTGATTGGGATTATTTTCAAAAAATAAAATTCAATAAAGATTAAAAAAAACATTTCAACTGACTAGAATCAAAATAAAAAAAAATTAATTAAAGCCTTTGAAGTCTTTAAAGAAAATAATTAAATAATCATTTTTCTAAATAATCATAAAAACTCATAATTATTAGGTAAAACTTTCACATTATCCTTTCCTATATATATCATATAATTTAATATAATGAATGTGAAGTCTTGGAAGTTTCTAAACATTTATCTTCAATAGGTAATTGTTATCCTGTAATTGAAGTTATAGGTGGCTTCTCGACAGCTTCCACTTACAAACACGACAATTCTAAGGAATCTCGATCATTGTTGAGTCCTCTTAACGACACCGTTTCGGACTGTAATTCAAGTGTGAGCACATGGCATAGAAAGAAGTTAAATGCCCTAGCGCATATATATATATATAGTTATCCACTCCTAAAATCTTGCAATTCGATCTAATTCAACCTCACAAAATCGATACTAGCCAATGTTGCATTTCCGACACACCCATCTCACGCCGAGGACGGGACATCTCGAGCGTAAATTTAACATTTGTGGGTGGATCCGATAGCGGCCCAATAAGCCTAACAACAACAAGAACAAACCGTTAGGATAGATTTTGGTACCAGATTAGAAAGGATGAAATTAACCTAACTCAACCTTACAAAATCAACTTATAAAATGAGGTTTGTATCTCATTATATACTTTTGTTTAACCATATCACTAGTCAATATAAAATCTCTCATAGACTTAAAGAATTAATTGAATACACATATAGTTTGCACATCATTATATAAATGAGTACTTTTTAGCTATCCAATTTGATTTCTTACAAGATAGATGAAACTTAAAACCAAAGGAATTATGATTATGTATGATGTTGCAATTTCAAGGCTAAAGAAATTATATTAAGCTACATCCATCCTCGTCTTTTGATTATTAGAAAAATTGGAATACATATTAGTTTATCCATTTTACGTAAAAAAAATATAGAATTGATCCTAAAAGAGTTGAAGGTTCAATTTAGATTTCGAGGCAATTTTTACTCGACAAGGAAATGATATGGTTGGTATTGAAATTATTAAATGTAATATGGTAATCAAGTTTAGGTGTTAGTGTTATAATTTTTTGATAAAGATTTATATTTTATAGGTGTTTATTATGATATGTTTTTTCGTGTTGAAGAATTTAATTCTTTTTATATTATAAATTATGTTTGAGGAGGATAGACATACTTCGGTCTTGGCCAAAAATCTTGGTAACTATATACAGGGACATCAGCCTCCTTAACACATGGCTCGAGACAGATACTATATTCGACTATGAGTATTTGACTTACAATGAATCAAGTTTAATTAGCACAAATCGTGGTTGTTAGCCAGAAACTAGCATCAAGGTCGTATTACCTAAAGTTGAGTTGATTAGATAAGACTCAACAAATGAAAGCCCACTCTAAGGTAATAGGTATCGAGATAAATAGTAAGCTTCAAAATGTCATTATTACTTGCCTTCCTTACTCTAAACTGAACTCTTATTGACTTGAGCATCAGAGTTCGTTCTCACCTGTTTGACATAAGATCTCAGAGCGGAGAGTGGCGGAGAACGTAACCCAACCAAAGTCAATACAAGAACAATGTTTATTTTTACTTACCAACCAGAAATTACAAGATTATTAGTTTTATCACATACATGTGACTCTCTTCGTGTTGTTTTTTTTTATTTTTTTCGTCACGTTAATCATCGCTTGTGGGTTACACCACAAACCTGTGACCCATGCCTTGTGCAGTTTTATGGAATATGCTAAAACCCTAGGTTTATGTTGGAAAACTAAAGTTCTTCTGTTTCGTGTTTTATGTTTTTATTTTCAAAGAAAATAATAATGAAAATATATTTGATTATAATTTAGAAAATATTTTTGCTAATAATATTTTCAAAAAATAACTAAAAATCGAAACAAAAAGAAAAAATTGTTTTCAAAAGTTAACACTATTGAAAACTTAATAACAATATTGTAATTATATAAAAAATAATATATAAATATATTTTAATTATATATATAAATAATTTATAATATTTTTTATAAAATTAATTAAATTTAACAAAATTATGTTTTAAAATAGAAAATATCAAGTAAAAATAAATATATTTTCTGAATATTAAAACTTAAAAATAAAATAATTATCAAAAAATAAAAATACAAAATAAAACATAACACATTTTTTTCAAACCAAACTTCACTTAATTGTGGAGCACTTTAAAATATGAAATTCAACTATTACTTTTCAAATTCATATAGGTTGATGCTTCTTCGTTTAGGGGAGCCTTATATCTTTCTTTTTTTTTTCTTTGTTTATGTTCTTATAGTTATATCATTTATGTTTAAATCACAATAAAGGATAAGAATCTATGTCTAATCATGTATCTCTTACTATATATATATATATATATATATATATATATATATATATATATATATATATTATAATTATCTTTACCCATTAAAAAAAAGAACTTTGCAACTTGCTTCTGGAAGCTGTTGGACCAGCAGTATGGAAAGAAAGTGTCCTGTAGTTTCTGCGGTTGGCCACTATTTGGAGGGAATAGGAATAGTCCATGAAGCACTTCTGAAGCAAACAAATTTAGTTTGAATAATTCATGTATGGTTATAAATAGGGTTTAATTGATATATACTTTTAAAATTTTTATATTAATATATTTTTATTTAATATATTTTTATTTATGTAATTTTTAAAATATTAATTAGTACAATTAATAAATTTATTTTAAATAAAGAATTATAATTAAAGATTAATGTAAAAATTTTTATATTACAATATATACTAATTAAATTTTATATATTTTATAAAGTGGATTTAATTTTAGTTTCAGACCACAAAACCAACTATATATTTCAGAAAGGAGTACAAATTTCTATGAATTGACCAGACAGTTTGAAATTTGAATAGATTTTGGCTATCCCACCAACTCTGATAACACTGACAAGAGAAGGAAGAGATAAGGTTTTAAAACAATTAATCTTTTATTATAATTTTTAAATAATAAATTAGTGACAATTTGAAATTCTAATTGTTGATAGATTTTGTTTCTTTCGGCGAAAGAAATAGAAGAGAGAAAAAGATTTTAATGGAGGGGAGAATAGGATAGGGAAAAAGATTTTAATTACATGTAATCTTTTTAGTTTTACAAGGAATAAGATATTTTTAAATTTAATTATTTTTTTTATTTTTAGTTTTTAAAAATATAATTGATTATTTATTTATATGTAATTTAAAGTACTTCTTTTATACTTATGAGGATCTTCACACACCACTGTAGGTAAAATGTCTTTTACATTCTTTTTCTTAACACTTATTCACACTTAATTATATGAGTTGTATGAGTTATTATGTCACACGACTCACGGTGAATAAACTTCTAATATTATTCTACGCCTTTCATTGTGACACTTCTGTGAGTTGGATAATAATGAAAATTAGAAATTTTAAATTTTTATTTTTATTTAAGTTTGGACCAATCATAATTAGGAATATTAATCATATTATTTAATATACCTTCTAAAGATAATAGACTTTCGGATTGCAAGAAGGGTAAAAACGAAAGGAATTCTTGAAGACTGAATATAAATAAATTTGATATGCATAGAAAGAAAAAAAGAAAAATATTAAAACATTTATGATAAAAAAAGAGTATAATTTAATAAAATCAAATAAATTTTCTTAAAGTTCACCCAGAAAATTTCTTAATTAACTTTTCTTCCTTTCAAATTTCCTCAAAATTTGAGAGAAATTAAAATTGGATCAGCACTTATCTCCATTTCTATTCCTTCTTAAATATTTAACAAAACAATAACTTTTTTTTTTAAAAAAATATTCTCTCTCCTTCCCCTCCTCTTTCATCCACCTCTCTAAGACCAGTTATTAATAATAGTCACAGAGTTAGAAAATAAAAATAAAAATAAAAATTATAAGTTAGGATGATAAGATAATAAGTTTTAGTCCTATCCGATCTTCCATGGCACAAGTAACAAAAAGGTATAATTATTACGTTCAAAAGTTAAAATTATTAAGTTACATATATTTTTAAAAATAATTTTTAATCAACTTTTTACAAATTATAAAACTATAATTTTTTACCCTAAATTATATAAAATTATATTTTACTTTATTTATAAAATATTTTCTTAATCACAATTATATCATATTTTCAAATTTATAATTATTATTCAAATATTTAAATTTTAATAACAACTATTTATTTTTAATATTTTAATTGACAATATAACTTAAATTTATATGTCAGGATCCTGACCCAGTTCTCCTTTAAAGATAAATAATATATTAAATTAACCAACATGATAGAATAAGAAACATATTAAATTAACCAACATGATAGAATAAGAAACATGATAGCAATATTATATATATATATATATATATATATATATATATATATATATATATATATATATATATACCTATCAACGTAACAAATGGTTTAGGATTTAGGATATTCAGAGTAACCAGAAGACAGAGATATAAGTGTGTTGGGAGAATACGAAAACTAGGGCAGCACTACAAAAATATTCTAGAGAATAATAAAATAGCATAAACAAGAAAATAAAGATTAAAATGTTACTCAAATTTTTCACGGCTGTGTGATTTTTAAAAGAGAAATTCATATATATATATATATATATATATATATACTTTGACATAAAAAATAAAACTATAATTTATAAAATAAATATCTAACTTTATTGATAGGTGATTTGATTAAAGAAAATATTTTTTATTTTTATTTTATTTTTTAAAAAAATTATTTTCAAGTTTTTGTTTCTTAGAGTTTTATAAAATTATTTTAAGTATTTTAATATTTAAAAATTAAAAATTTATTTGTTAAGTGTTTTTTAAATATTTTTTAAAAACAATTTTGGTTTTTTAGGTGATGTTTGATTTAAAAAATATTTTTTCTATTTTTATTTTTTGAAAAAAAAATTATTTTTAACTTTTCAATATTTAAAAAATACGTTATTTTTATTTGATATTTTATATTTTTTAAATAATATTTTTATATTTAATAAAATTCTAGTAAAAATATTTTAAAATATTATATTTATAATTTAAAATATATTTATATAATTTTTGTTATAATTACAATAAATATTAAGTTTTTACATAATTTTAATTTTTAAAAACGCTCAAAATATTTTTTTTCTGTTTGTTTTAGTTTTTAAAATCTAAAGAAAACAATTATAAATAATTTTTATTTTCAATTTTGTATTTTTATAAAAAAAATATGTTGTTTTTTACTTCCATCAATTAATTACACAAATGCATAAGCTTCTTTATTTTTACATATTTAAAATAATTTTCAAACGAAACTTAAAAAGCAATTTTTTAAAATAAATTTTAAAAATTAAAAAAACAAAATCAAATAAAGCAAAACTCTAACTAGTTTTCTAATCCATATTCATGAAATTTTAAAAGGTCAAAAAAGGAGGAAGTATGTAACATTGAAGTAAGCAAAGGTGCAATTGAGAAGTAATAATGTAACATTGAAGAAGACTCCATTCATCTGTGGCCATAGAAAGACCCCAAGTCTTCATCAACAACAAAATCTAACTCTCACTACGTTTCAACGAGGCAATCTCTTAACCTATATATATATAGTTTTCAGCACTTTGGATTATTTTTTCAACACAATTTAACCATAAAATTAATTAGGTGGCAATAATTTCATACCTTGCCCATAGTATTGTCAATATCATTTGTTCCAAACTTCCAATGCTACATAGAACTTGTGTACACAAACGGTGTCAAAATTCATTAAATATTTTTGTTATAAAACTTTTGTGTGTGTATATATATATATATATATATATATATATATATATATATATATGTTATAAAATTGATTAAATATTTCTATTAAAATTTATTTATAGAATTAAAATTAATATATTTTAAGTTAAAAGTGGAAAATAAAAATAATTAAGAGACTAAAATCATATTTTCTAAAAAAATAATATAATTGAATATTATTTACCAAATATCTATCTATAAAGATATTTTATAGGTTTTTATGTAATTTTTTTCATAAAAATGATTTTGCAGATATAAATTAGAAATAAATATTTTAAAATCTTTAAAATATAATTGTATCGAGTATAAAATTTATATTTTAATTAACATGTATATGTTATATTTTTTTTTAATCAGAGACTAATAGAAATGTAATATCTCTCAACCTATTGTGTCGTATAATAATCTCACTAATGGTACATGATTTTATTTTTGTCAAATAAATTTGTATATAAATGAAAATCTGTAAATATAATTCAAACACAATTTTTTAATTATGTGAATAATACTATCATTTCTACTGTAACTAATGTAAAAATTTTAATTCAAGCTACTTTTGTTAAAGTAATTTAAAGTAAACATATTTAATAAGATAATTTTTTTAAAAATAAAAAATATTTAATATATTTTTATTATAGTAATTTAAAATTATTATGTAATATATTAAAATATATTTCAAAATTAATTTATCAATTAACATCTATATGTTAAAAATATTTTATTAAAAATTTTTAAAGCTTTAAAATATAATTGTATTAAGTAAAATATTCATATTTTATTAATCATAATATATATGTTATATTTTTTTTTCTTGGATCAAAGACTAAAAATAAAAGTAATGTCTTCAATCTATCAAGTTGTATATTAATATGACTTACTATGTATGATTTGTTTTGTCAAATAAAATTTGTACACAAATGTAAATCTATAAATAGCAATCAAATACAATTTCTTAATGTCATGAATGACACCATCTTTTATGTTGTAAATAAATAAAAACATTTATTTCAATATATTTTTATTAAAGTAATTTAAATTTATTTTTAAATTTAATAAGATAATTTTTTGAAAAAATTAAAAATACTTAACATTTTTTATTAAAGTAATTAAAAATTATTTTTAACATATATTTTAAAATTATTTTATTAATTAACATCTATATGTTAAAAAATATTTTATTAAAAATTTTTAAAGCTTTAAAATATAATTATATTAAGTATAAAATTTATATTATTACTCAACATCTATATGTTATATTATGTTGTCTTGCATCAAAGACTAAAAGTAATGTCTCTCAATACATCGAGTTGTATATAATCTCATTTATGATGCATGATTTTTTTTAAAAATAAAATTTGTACATGTATGTAAATCTATATATTAATAAAATATAATTTCACAATATCATGAATAATACTATAATTTATACTGTATAAATAAATAAAAAGTTAATTCAAGATACTTTTGTTAAAGTAATTTAAATTTATTTTATATTAAATATACTTAATAAGATAATTTCTAAAATATTAAAAATATTTAACATATTTTTATTAAAGTAATTTAAAATTATTTTGTAATATAAAAATATTTAAAAATATTTTTTTAAAATACAATAAAATTATTTTTTTATGTAATAAAAAAATTAATAATTATTTTTTAATATATTTAAATATAATTTATATTTTATAGTTAACATATATATATATATTATATTTTTTTGTCTTGAATCAAAGACTAAAAATATGACCTATCAAGTCGTATAATAATCCACTTACTATGCATGACTTCTTTTTGTCAAATAAAATTGCACATAGATGAAACTTTATAAATATTAATCAAATACAATTTCTCGAACCTGGGAGTGATACTATTTTTTATACTGTAAATAAATTAAAAAATTAAATTCAAGATATTTTTTAAAGTAATTTAAATTTATTTTTATATTAAATATATTTAATATGATAATTTTTTTAAAAAATTAAAAATATTTAACATATTTTTATTAAATTAATTTAAAATTATTAGTAATATATTAAAATATATTTAAAAATATTTTAACATAAAATAATTAAATTATAAAAAACAAAAATTCAGAATATAAAATAAGATAGGAAAAATACAAATATAAAAACATAAAAAATATAGAAACATAAAAATATGAAAAAAATAACGTGAAAATAATAAAAATAAAAAAATAACAAATAAAGGTAATTAAAAAAAAAATAAAAGACAAAAAAGTAAAAAACAAAAAGAAACTAAAAAAAATAAAACTTAAAAGACAAAAAAGCATAAAATAATACACTTGTTAAATACTTAATAAAACATGAAAGTAATTTTAATAGTCTATTCTTTTCTTTTTTATATATTAGATATTATATCACTTCACTTTTAGAGTTATTAAAACGAATGGTAAAATAATATATATTTAGAACTTTTTTTTATGAAAAAATAATATATGCTATTAGTTCCTTATTATTTATTCTTTACCATCATCATATTTAAAAGAAATAAATGGTAAAAGTCGAAACTAAATCTTTTACACTCATTTTTAAAAATAAGTATATCATGTTTCAAGAAAATAAGTATAAAATACTCATTCTTATTATTTATTTTCTTTAAATTTAATGATTAAAATATTTATTTATTCTTCAATTATGAGAAATACATGAAAATATTTAAACGAAAACTATCAAACTGATAAATAGATCACTCCATATTAATAAACCATCAGTTGCTATAATTTAAAAAGATATAGACTCTAGAAAATATTTCTTACGTGTATTTTTTTGTTGATGATTTTCAATTTTTTCTGAACTTTTTTATTTTAAAATATTATCATAGGTTGATTTTTAATTCTTAGTTATTTTGCACATATCACTGCCGAAAATTAGTACTTTCATAAGACGGAAAAGTAACACTCATCAGTTCACACGATCTTCTATAGTTGTGGGTGATGGTGGATAAGTTTTAAAAAATATTTTTTTTAGCTATTAATTCTTGAATTATTTTAACCCTATTTCTAAAACGTTTTAAATAATACTTTTAAAATGTATAAAAATATCATTTAAGATGCTTTAAGTGTCATTTTTAAAAATTAATTTGATTTTTAGTTCTATATTTATGTTTTAAAAACTCAAACATAAAAATAATATAATTTGTTTTTTGTTTTTTATTAATGACATTTTTGTAAATGTAGATAAATTTTTTATTTTTACACTTTGGAAATAATTTTTAAACAATACTTACTAAACAATTATTTTTACCTTCTTTGAAAAAAGAGTTATTAAAAATTATATTTCAAAACCATTTTTAAAAATTAAAAAATAAAATCAAGCCTATCAACCTCCTATGAGTGTGTCTAAATTTCTGAAACATTTACTTCCAATATGAACATCAAAATTCAAAAGCTAAAAATTCTTTAAAAAATTGCTATTTCCACTCCTACAAAATTAAGCGTAAATGTTTGAATAATAATATAGTAACAAAAATTAGTTGCAAATTTTCCAATAATCTTTGAAAATAGCCTCTACCAGTTGTGTTTGATAGTTTATTTTTAACAAGATTCGATAGGTTTTATAATAAACATAAAAGTCTGCATGGTCCACCTCAGAGCAATTACGTACATCCCCTGTTTTTGACTTTTTGACTCAAATATGATCAAGAAAGATCACAAAATTGACTATGATATTTATATTGACACCTAATACCAGCACTAGCTGTTTCTCAGGCATTTATATTGACTATGATATTTTCATGTGCAGCGGTCCAGCTGGTTTTGTCCAAAATTCCATTAATGGTAAGCTCCATGGTAAATTCTATATACCAAAATTATTTCTTATTATATCCTTTTATTATTTGTTTTACTTTTTAGCCTCTTTGCTTGTTTGGAAGGAAAAAAGAATAGTGCTGTCAATTCACACAATTATTTAATATAGACAAAGAAGATTAAAAAATTAAGTGCAGAAAATACAGAATTGAAACAAAATTAAAATAAAAAAATGAAACAATAATAAAACAAAATGCAGTGAGAATAATTAAACTGAATAGGTGTAGATTGAATGAAAAAGTAAAATTGTATTTCTAGATTAGTTCAGTTTTAAGTGTGAGAATTGAGAAGACGAACTTTGGTGAAAGGCATGATACTCCCAAAGATGGAAGATAAACTCAGAGATTGCACACACAAAGGGGTTGCACTAATAAAAGTCTGATTGTATTCCTCAAGAGAGTCATGCACAACCTATAAAAAGGCTCTTCCAATCCCGTGAAAGTTACAAAGAAACTCTCCTAATTAAACCAAATTATTACACTTAAAACCAGAAATGTAACTGCCAAAATTAAATAACATTCAACCCAATAATTGTAATTAAGGGGTTGCACTAATAACGTTAATTGAACTCAGCCAAAATAAAAAAAAAGGGTTTTATTTGCATAATAATTCAGGCACTATCCACCACGTGTGACAAACTATCCTTCCATTAAGACCACACACTGAATTAATTTTGGCTCTATGTCCTTCACATTAGGTGTAGCCACCAAAATACTTGCTACCACTCCTTGTAAAGCCTCTTTTACTTTCCTAGCTCTTGCTCTTGTCATAGAAGTCCTAAGTCCTTCAAACACCTTGTTGTCTTTGTTTGTAGGTGCATTCTCATCAGCTTTGAATGTGTTTGATGGTCAATTGTATATGTGTTAAGTGATTTATGTTTTGAAACTTTGATTTGGGTGTTTTGTATAATTGATAATATGTTGAACTGATGCATGCTTTGAAATTGGTGATTCATTGATATGATGATTAATGGAACATGTTGTGGGTAGTTATGCAAAGATAACGAAGTCTTGTTTGTGATACTTTCATATACAATGAAGACGAGAGAATACCTAAAAGATGTACTCATATAACAATTGGATGTCAAATAGGTCAAGTGGATGCCAACTAGGTATTAAATGAGTATGTCTAGACTTCAATTGGTTATTAGAAAGACTGGGAAGATGCAAGATACTAGTGTAGGGTAAGTGATGCATTGCATTTTTATCTATTTTTAGGTTTTATTTTAATTAGAATTTTATCTATTTTTATGTTATTTAGGTTTAATATTTTTATTTTAGGTGTTTTTAATTATATTTTGGAATTTGTTATGCTTTTAGTGTTTAGGATATAATTCACTAGATATTGATATGCTTTTGGATTGATTTGGAGCATTAGAATGAAGATTGAAGCTCTAGAGAAAATTTAGAAAAAAAAATTATGAGTTAATTAATAAATATTTTATTCCCGTGCAAAAATATGCATTTCCTTGTGTAATCAGATTAAGTGCTATGTTTTATGACATTAGCAAGCAACCCTAAGGAATAAACTTAGGAATTAAATCACGAAAGCAGGTTTAACCCTTTGAGGACTCCCAATGAATTAGCAAGAAACTTAATGAGTTTAATTGAACATAGTTACCACTGATCTAAGACATCAAAACTTAACCAAATCATATGAGTTATAAAACTCCAAAGTTAAGTATTATCACCATATCTTAAATTGGCAGATAATGATAAAGTATAATTGATTAATACCAATCCACTATTATTTCCAACATTCTCCCACTTGGATGGTATTAATCAATAATACAAAGATAAATCATTAAGCTAGAATGACAATTATAGACAAATCTTATATTAGACAATGAGAAATTTGAGCTACAAAATAATATCCGACAGGGATATATATCATAAATATTTCTCATAAAGTATATAGAATAATGTAGTTCAATAAAATGATACTACATGGTCTCAAACATCCAAAAATGCTAAAAGATATGTTACTAAAATGATATTACTTCACACATATCTCATAAGAGAGTTTTCAGACTCTCACTGATCTAAGACATCAAAACTTAACCAAATCATATAAGTTATAAAACTCTAAAGTTAAGTATTTGATCAGTGAATAAAAAAATATTTAATTAATATAATTTTTTTTACTTGAGTCCGAAAAATTATATAGGTAAGAAAGCATAATTTACATGCATCTAATTATTCATCATAGTCTAATAACATATGTAATTACATATAGGCTACATAAATGCTTTATAATATTTGACATTTAACTATTCTGAGTTTCAAAAAAGAGTGACTATGTAAGAATCCAAAGATAAGTAGGAAATCCATAAATTCCCTACTAAAACCACATAGACACCTAGTTTATATAAAATGATACTCAGATTATTGTGGCCACAAAATGTCAATTGAGCAAACACTTAGATAATTGGTCCAAACAAAAAAAATTCATAAGTACTTCAAAAGTGCAAAATTGTACTCAATAGGAGTACTATCATAATAAGCACTTTTTTACAAAGTAGAAAATCATACTCGATAGGAGTATTGCATCTACAATATACTTATAGAATTTTGACCAAACAAAATGTGAAATTTTGGGTAAAGAAATGCACAATACTTAATTGCATACCAAAAGAATTAATGTGCAATGCCCAACAAAATGCTCTTAATATCCATTAAAGATGTCTATTAAGATACAATGAATTATATGTATCTCAATTAAAATAGGACAAAAATAAATAGTCAAGTCCTATAAATTATGTCATATCATAATTAAATGTGCACAAGAATATATGACAATACAGATAGATAAGTCTCGAGACATAATACAAAATTATATACTTCTAAAATTTTGATCAATTAAAATATGAAATTTGGGTAAAAGAGATTCACAATGCATAATTGTATGCCAAAAGGATTGATGTGCAGTACCCAATAGAATGACCTTAACATCAGTTAAAGATGTCTACAAAGATACAATGGATTTTATGTATCTCAATAAAAATAGGACAAAAATAAATAGAGAAGCCCTATAGAATATGTCATATCATAATTAAATATGCACACAATTATATGACAATAAAAAATATATAAAAGTTTCGAGAGATAATACAAGATTATATATACTTCCACTAATCCTTAATATACCAAAAAATATTAGGATTATCATTAGGTACACTAGTATTAAAAGTTCTAGTGATAGTGGGATGATGACTTTATAAGATAATAATAAAAGTGAATTAAAATTCACTATTATTCTACTTAAGGAATTAGAAAGTAGTAGAATAACAAATGATTAATGAGAGAAGTGGTTAAAATAACAAGAATATGAAACCTACAAATTCATCCATAAGAATAAATAATTCTCACAAATGGTTTCATAATTAACCACATATTAATCAATCTTTACAAAAATATTGACCCCTATGAGGATCTTGAAAAAATAATTACATGAGTGAGAAAATGGATCACTTGATAATTTTACGTAGAATATGAGATCATAAGCAAGTTCTCAAGTAATCATAAACAAAAATCAAGTGCTACAATAAGCAATATTTACACACACTTGAGAATAAAATATGATTACACGCAGCGGAAGAATGAGACTTATTCTTGCATATATTAAGGATATAATAATAAATAGTCTCTAACTCTCATCACAATTTATAATGGACATAGGTTTATTTATATATCCCAAAATAAAGCCTCTAGCTTTTACAAGAATACCATTAACAATATTATAAAATATGGTATGGAGAAATTAATCTCTTCAAATTTGGGATTCCTATATTGTCCTTACAAGAATTGCATACTAATATTGCAAATCAATAGAGAGTTTGTTATACAAGAAAATATTTTACAAGAGACTAATATAAAATTCTTAATATAGATCCCAACAATGTGATCACAAATAATGTGATAAGAAAAAAATTTTTTATCAAGAACATTTTTTTTTTGCACATGTATGATTAATTGGACATTTAAGGTAAAAATCTTATATCACGGAAATTTATTTTATAAGATATTAATTAAAATTCTAATATACAAAATCCTTCCACTTGATAAAGAAAAAATAAGTTGATATAACAAAAAAATACCCAGAGGGCTAAATAAAATTCAACTATTTCTTTATCAATATATATATATATATATATATATATATATATATATATATATATATATATATATATATACATATATATATATATATATATATATATATAATTTGCACCACAAAAAATGCAACATTTTTTTTTTGTTTTGAAGGAAAAATATCCAATTAAAAGTTATAAGTCATTATGGAACAAAAAAAATGAGAGTGTAAATTTTGGTTCCATATAAATATAACTAAACATGATCAAATGAGGGAAATAAACTGAACATTACAAAAATAGGGAAACATTATGTAATTCTAAAAGTTCAGTTGAAAGAGAATCCCTAAGGAAATTACAATGCACTATAACTTATGTCAATAAAATCCTAATACCGATAGGGTATAAAAAAATCATTAACATAAGCCAAGAAAAGTACATTGTATAACACCAAATTACATTAATAACAATACACCGATAGAGTATAGTTATCATCAATGCAATAAAAAAAATAATTATATAAAAAAATTCACATAAATGCATCCAAAATAGTGAAATTATAATTATGTAAAGGAAAAAAGAAATTATGAATATTGTCCAATAAATTTGCATAATATTAATCATATATATTATATGACCAACATACAAAATTCACATTATTATACCCATGATAGACAAGTAATAATAATGCAAATTAATAAAGAAAATTATGCTCATAATAGAAGGACAATTAAGATTGTGCATAATTAATAAAATAACCTAAAATCAATTTATAAATGATAATTCAATATTAAAGAGAGTACAGTATAATTGGAGAATACAAATACTGTAAAGAATTATCACAATGAAAATAGGTCAAAAATTCAAGATTATAATAGTAAAAAAAAAATTAATTTAATCTTGAATTAATAAATTTTTTTTATACTCAAAAATACCAATAATATAAAAATAATAAATAAATATGGTATTTGTGAAAAAATAAAAATATAAAAAATTAGCAACCACATTCAATGCTTCTGAGAATGAATTTAACACACGACATACATGATCATATCAAAACGACAAAGTTCTCCCTTGACCAAATCACAAAAAATTGGGTATAAAAAAATGAGTCTATGCAACCCCATTAACACTTTCCAAAGTAAAGTTAACACAAATATATTATGTTGCCAACACAAATGACAAATATTGGTTAAACATAAAAAAAAGGAAAACCATTAAGTAATTTTAAAAACAATTTACCCCATAATTATTTAAAAGAAAACTAGGTTTTAAAGGGGTAGCACTTAAAAAGAAGTTTCAATATATAATTTACCCATGTAAGAGTAAGGGAATGAAACTTTAACATGTTATTTTATCAATAACAAGTAGTGTAAACCCTCATTTTTTTTTGTGAAAAAGATAATAGTGAACTATATTATAAAATTTCACTAATAACATAAAAAATCTTCAATTCAAATTTAATTTTCTAATAGAAAACAACCATACTTCTCTAATAGAAAACAACCATAATATGTATCTAATTTAGCTCTGATACCAATTGATGGAAATAAAAGGAAACCTTAAATCAATAGATACAAGATTATAGTATGTATAGAGAATTAAATATATAAGGATAAAGGAAAGAGAATTTGTGTACCTCAAATATATTGAATTGAAGTTCTTGATTTTCAAGAACAAAAAAACCCTAGGAATGATTATTGCAGAGATATGAGTTCAATAAGAACTCTTGAGGATTTTACTACCTACTTTCTAGGGGATTATTTTAGGGAATGTGTATTGTTGTTGTATTGTTGTTGTAATTTGCTTAATGGGATGACAAATTTATAATCCCCCAGGGTAGGTAGAAACCCTTCAAATGGGATACTCAATTAGATACACCTTTGTACCTTAAAAGATGACGAATGTTAGCTTAGGTTAATTCACCTTCATAGAGAACTAGTAAAAACATAAAATATAATTAATTTTGATTCAATAGGCAGTCATGGTGTGATATCCCCAATCCTGGAAGTTTGCTAATATTTGAATTTTCAATCCTTGAATTATTCTTCCTTTATTTTATCAGTTATTTGCTATCTTTCCAATATATTAAAAAATCTAAAAAAAATTGTCTTTCATTTTAGTTACCATTTTCTTAAAAATTGTTAGCTTATTTTGATTTTAGTATTCACTTTATTTTTATTTTTATTAATATTAGTTATAGAATTTGAATTATCTTATATTAGTTTAAATTATTTATAAAATTAAAAGAAATTATAAACAATTATTCTTTACCAAACGCACAGTTCCTGTGGAAGAATAATTTTATTATTATTATTAATTGACAATACCGTACACTTGCGGTTTTCACACATTAGTCAGTCAGATAGGTCATTGAGTATCTAGATATAATGAGTTTTTCAAAAAACATCAAGTCTTGTGATTATGTGTTTCTGATTGCTGATGTTCAAGGGAAACATAAGTGTGCTTGAGATTGTTTGCTAATTGGATTGATGTGGAAATTGTATTAACTAAGAAGTGTTTATTTTCAATTAAGTTATTATTTAGTAAGCTTATATTTGAATTGGTGTGTTTTATATATGATTGTAATGATTATGTTTTGCATGAGAAGAAATACTAGTGATGTTGCAGAGAGATTAATACTATGCATTGAAGGAGACCAGAATTGAGTTTAGGAGTTCATGTTATTTTGGAGCTTTTGAGAATACGATGAGTTTTGTTAGACATGTACATAGGAAAAGTATGTTAAAGACTTTACCACTTTGAATATGTAAATGTATAATGATGTTACGACTATATAGTGTAAATTGGGTATGTAAGTGATGAATTTAAGTATCTAAAGATGCGTAATGAAACTAGTATTTGACAGGTTTATTTAGTGGAGAATTATGTAACTAGTGTATGTTTTTTGGTTTTGCAGAGTCTCACTGGACAATAGTTCTCCCCCAATGAAAAGTTACTTTTGTTAGGCAATTTCATGCCTTTGTGCTCAGCAACATGTCTTGCTTAGTGCAAAGTTTATTCTGCTAGGTATTTTCGTGGTTTCTCATTGGGTGACACTTGTCATTGGACAAGATGTCCAATTTACTCATTGGGCGACAGTACTCACTGGGTGAGAGGTTGAAGATTTCACTGATGTTTTATTTTTTGGAAATTTTAATATTTTGAGTATGAATTTTTAACTAAATGGATATTAAGTGATATTATTTATATATGACCACATGGTTCATTTCACATTATTCATGAATGTCATTTTCCTTATTTTTTTTTTGAAAATTTAAATATAATTAGTGTATTTCAAAATTAAAAGAACCTTCAGTATAACATTTGGTTGTTATTATTTAGAGATTTTTGGGAGCTTACATCTAAGTATTGTTCTTAATTATAGACTCAATTTATATCTTAATATCTAGTTCCCAAAGGTTTTCATTTGGAGAACAAACTTTGGAAAAACTCAAAGGATCCTCCTTAACAAGGTATGTGTAAAAGTCATCTTTAAAAGATTTTTCTATCCTTTGTCTTTTACTCTGCCTTAAGTCCTAAACCACAGTTTCATTACAAGTTTCAATTGATTGCTCAACACTAGTCTAGCATTAAGGTAGTAGACATACCAAACTTTAAAGGGAAAATATCCTAAAAGAGCATAGAATTCTTAATCTCTATAATGGTATTGTAATTAAGTGCATTGCTCTTAATGACAAGAAACCTATGGGTAACACTATGTTCAACATATCCAATAAACATGCAATCAGAGCTCTTGGGTCCTATTTTATTTATCTTAGGATTAGGTAACATAACCTTAACTAGACACCCCGTGCTTTTAGATAATTAAGATTGTGTGTATAATCTTTCCATAACTCATAAGGTGTCTTCCCTGTTTTCTTATGTGAGATTCTATTTTGTAAAACAAGCAATTAAAAGGGCTTTTCCCCAAAGATTATCAAGTGTAGATGAATTAATCAACAAGGCATTCATAGTTTCTTTAAGATTTCTATTTTTCCTCAACTACTCCATTAGACTTAGGGGAATATGGTGAGGTTATCTCATGGATAATACATTATTTCTCACAAAAGTCATTAAACAAAGTGTATTCACCTCCCATATCTAATCTTATTCGTTTTATCTTCCTACTCAATTGGTTTTCAACTGTAGCTTTGAAAAATAAAAACATGTTAAATGCTTCATTTTTATATCTAATCAAATAAGCCTTTGTATATCTAGAAAAGTCATCAATAAAAATTACAAAATAATATTTACCTCCCCTAGACATGCATTGATTTAAATTAAGATAAAAATAAATATGACTAAGAGGTTCATTTTCAAATTGTACAAAAAAGCAAGATTTCTTAGTCAATTTAGATTCTACACATATATCACATTTTGTACTCTATTTATTATGCATGTTGATTAATAATAGTCGTTATAATTTAATCACATACTAGGAGTTTATATATCCTAATCTAACATCTCATATCTAGGAATCAATCATATAAGCATAAGTAGATGTCTTATTCTTATTAATAAATTCAGTAATATGGACAAAGAGACCTTGATCACAATAGCTATTTCTCATAAACAACATTATTTTTAATTAATCGTAACAATCTTGCTAGACTCATAAGTTTCTTTCACCTCAATCTTTCTCATCACAGAGACTAAATTTACTCTGATGATAGGCACATGCATCACATTACTCAGAACTAGCGTTTTTCATATGAGTTTTAAAAGAACATTTCATTTTCCCAAAAGTGGAGTAATTCCAGAATCATCAAGGGAAATTTGTTCTTCTCTATCCTCCACAAGAGTGTAGGAAGAAAACACATTTTTATCAGCACAGATGTGCCTAGTAGCTCTTGAGTCTACCACCCATTTACTCACATTAGTCACAATATTTATTAGACAAAATGATCGCAACAAAATTATCATCTCATTCAACCAAGTTAATCTTAGACTTAGGAGGATTGTTATTTCTCACAGATATGCATTGAGGTGTAAAACATTTTGCCTCTTCACAAAAATCATTTTTTTTTATTAAGAATGAGATATAAGAATTATTATTATGATTAATTTCATAAACATACATTTTGAGAGCAATCATAATTTGAACTCATTTTTGCTAGTATAAATTTTTAGAGACATTCAACAACAATCTAGCATAGATGCGTTGAGCAGCAAAAGCTACTACCTTACTTGAGCATCAACATTGATAGAGGCGACTTGATCAACCATAAGTCTTTGATATTGTTGTTCAAAATACTCCTCTACTACTCTTCAAAATGTGGTGACTAGTTTCTAGAGACAAGAATGTTGTAGTTCTTAAAGACTTATCTGAGTTGGTCTTACAAGTTTCTCAAGATTCAACAAGAATTTCTCACATAACAAAAACCACATAAACTATTCTAGAAAATTGGAAAACCCTAAAAGAGAAAAAAAAATAGAGAAAAAGCGAAGCTTAATGTCTTATGAATAAAAACCAAAAACACTGTATAGTAATTTGGGCTTACAAGTCCAACACCTTAGAATAAATATAATTATTTCAAAAATTAAATTGTAATAAAAACTTTTTAACCACAAATATTTTAATGCATTATTAAAATCACACATTATAATTTCTGTAATTGACAAGATTTCAAACGCCTAAGCCTAATCATAATTACATATTTTAAGTGTGGATGGGAAAGTGTGTTTGGGTCCAGGAAGCACGGGTACCCATTGCAACCTGCAAATATACAAATTTGATTTTTTTAATCACGTTTTAATGATGAAAGAGTTCCAGTTAATCGGCGAAAGAGGCAAACAAAATGGACATATGTACTCATGCATGGAAGACTTAATGTATCCGATCATAATCTTAAAATGATTTTCTTAAAATTTGTTTTTATAATGGGCCATAGTGTTAGACTTATTCAAATTATACATTCAATAACGAAGGTAAATATGACCAATTTATTAAATTTCATATTTTTATTTTTATATAATTTTTAAATTATTTGATTATTTATCACACCATCGACTTCATTTTAACGTATATCATATTTATTAGCCAATTCTACGTTGAATTTTTAATAAATTTTGTTTGTATCGGATCTTTGATAAATTTTTTTTGTTAAATTTTTAAAATGCTATTTAAACCATTTTTTGAAGTATTCTAAAGAAATGTTTAACATTATATAAATTATTTTAGAAACTTAAAATAAAATAAAAAATTTATTAAAGATCTAACATGATGTAAAAATTTATTGAGAATCCAGCACAAAAATATTATATCTAAAAAATTACAAAATTTGATAAACATAATGCTAATATAATAAAATTAAATGTAAAATTGATTAAATTTTTATTTTATAAAAATTATTGAATTTGTAATTGGGTAAGTTTATGTTAAATGTTAATCATGCTCCTTATGTGATATATTTAAGACTTTAATTAGTATACTTGTGTAAAGTGTTTTACACTATCATTCAATTATAATCATTCATTTTATGATAAATTTGTTTATTTTACCAATTAATATTTTAAAATTTATATAAACAGAAATATATGATTGAAAGCCATTGTACAAATTGTTTACACTATCAGTATTAGGGATGACAAAAAAATCCATGCCTGCGGATACTCGTGGATAAAACCTGCAAAAATATCTGCACGGATAGTATAAATAAGTACCTGTTACCCGTGAGTACATGTTTTTGTCTACGGCTTCTTAACGTGTGCGGATAAGGTATCATAGTACCCGTACCCGTGAGTACCTGCTAAACTAAAATAATATATATATATATATATATATATATATATATATAAGTTAAAAAAGATAATATTTTTGAAAAACAAATCAATTTAAAATATTAATTATCAAAATTCATTAATATCAATATTATTTTTTATGAAAACTTTATAGTTAATAAAACTATTATTATAAAAATGCCGATAATATAAAATAAATATTTTACTTGTATTAAATATTTTCTTATAATATATTATATTAATCTACTTTTAGATATAATTAATCTTGTAAAAACTAGTATAATTTTATTTCTAGATTTTTCAAAAAATAAATGATTTATTTGATAAAACTTCTTATAAAATAGATTTAATTTTAAAAAATTTATTTTTTTTAAAATATCCATGGGTACCCATGGATACCCGCAGACATTAAAAAAACCTACAGATATTTCTATAACGGTACTCAACGGGTTTTCAATAGATAACGAGTAACAGATTTTTATAGTGGGTCAGATGCAGGTGAACACTACCCTTCCCATCCTATTATCATTCCTAGTCAGTACCTCTACTTAAACTATAGGTTTAAAACTGAAAATTTATGAATCTATTCTATGTATGCAAATCCGAATGAGGAATCACAAATAAATATTCCTCCAAAAAATTGATTCAAAGAATTTGCGTATTAGATTTTTTTTCTAGATATGATCGAAGACAAATCCCGTAAATCTATTTCAATGCAAATAATTTATACAAGCTGTTGAACAATTTTTAAATTTGATTTCCCGACGTCAAAACGTGCTTTACATGCTTAGATAAATAAAGTATTTAATTGTATCACTTTAGGAAATGAATTTATAATTCGTGTTTTGCATACCATAGAATTAAATATTTTTTATTCTATCTATTTTCACGTTAAGTTTTCCCCCCTGATCTAACAGTTAATAAATTTGTTTAAAATGCATGCTAATATTTGGTTTCTACTGCTTAGCTTATGAACTATCTATTTCATTTGATTAATCAACTTAGGTTTGGTTTTTCAGTTGTTGACTTTACAAGATCAATCGTGAATTTTTTAATTATTGAAAATTAAAATTTAGTAGTTAATTATTTTTTTTAAAAATAAAATCTGCATTTTAAAAGATGAAATTTGTAGTTTTAGTTTTTATCTAAAATTTGAAAAACAGTATAATTTCACAAGCCTATTGTAACATCAAAAAATCCTAACATTATTTATATCTTTTTATTCACGTAATTTAATTCATAATTATCATTCCTCATCAAATTTATAAATCAAACTAATAAATATAAAATTTTCATCATATTACAGTTCATCTAGCACTATGGACATCTTAAAGTAGTCAAAATTTGAAACTAAATATAACACAACATATACAATAATAGGTCGTCCAGCAAACTATTTTTCACTTAACAAATTCCTAATATATTATCTACATAGATACATTACGTGCCCTTCCATAGTCAAAACATAATCAATACGCTACACATATATAACATGTCATTTATCCGCTAAAACATAACTAATACATGACATAATTTCAACCAATATAACTTAAATCATTCTCAGAAGTCCATGTACATGCTTAAAACATAGTTACTAGTTTCAAACAATTTATACATTCGACATTCTCAAAAGACTCTAGCTTTGTATACACATACATATTTTGATACATATATTAACTTAAAAGTATTTTTATCACAAAACAAGTAACTTTTGCTGCTACTTCTGATCCTCCACCAACCTTTACTAGTTTTGAATTCCACCATTATCTCTGATATCTGCTCCTATACAAAGCACGATAATCACAGTCATACAGAATACACAAACATTGCAAGGGTACGCATAGGTTAAAAGACATATCGTTATTATATTATAATTATGCAATCTCAAAGTATAGCAACAAATCAATCACACTTATGCATCACCTGAACATAAGCACTCACAACCAATTGATCACACTTATACTTCACCTGAACACAAGCACTCATAACCAATCATCACACTTATGCTCCATCTAGACATAAGCACTCACAACCAATCAATCACACTTATGCTCTATCTGAACATAAGCATTATAACCAATGACACTTATGCTCCATCTGAACATAAGCATTCACAATCCATCAATCACACTTATGTTCCACCTAAACATAAGCAATCATAACAATCAATCACACTTATGTTCAACCTGAACATAAGCAAGCATAACATTAAATTAATCCTTTCTCGAAAGATTCACTATATTGAATTCAGATACCGAGGTAGCGACTCATCTTACTTTCTCCCACACTGGTATCTAATATCTATATGACCTATCCGATAATAGTTGAAGTTTGAGCATACTCATTGAATAACCAACTGCATCATGTTGTTATCTGAGTATATCTTGTGGTGTATCATCGTCTGCCTCAAGGCTCTAACACCAGTATATCATCGCCTACCACAAGGCCCTAACACTACATCATAACCCAAAACAGAGTTTTAGCACTAGGATCGCTTAAACCTATACACCTTCCTAATTCAATGCATCACTTCAAGAGCCCTATTACCTCATTGTAATAGTTCACACATAATACACAATTTCACATATTACTCAAAGCATGCATCAACTCAACACATAATCACTACACATTTATAATTGACATATACGCTATCTTAATTCATACTATCAAAATATACGCTATCACGCTTAGCTCAATAATACAATTAACATGCACGCTATCCCAAATAGGTCAACTATGAAATCCAAATATATGTTATCTCAAATAGGTTAAATCACAATCAACAAATATGATGACTCAATTAGTTCACATCGCAATCAACAAATACATTAACTCAAATGACTCACATCACAATCAACAAATATGTTAACTCAATTAACTCAAATCAAAATCAAATACGCACTATCTTAAATAGCTCAAAACACAATTAGAATACATATTATCTTAAATAACTCAAAACATTATCAAAATACTCGCCATCTCAAATAGCTCAAACCTTTCAACTACCAAATCACTGATCCATTAACAAAAAACAACAAAAAAACTTCCCTTACCTCTTTCTCTCTTTAAAAGCTGACTCAAGCAAAAATGGGAGAATTAACCTGAAAAAATATTTTAGAATCTGGCTAAAATCTCAATTTCAACAAGAACCTAAGAGATTAAAATTTTAAAAGAAACTCCCCTTTTAACGAGAATGAAAGGATAAAAAACAATCAAAAAAAGGTTTAGAAAACTATGATTAGACATACCTATACTTATCACCTTTCAAAATCAAGAACAATAGAAGAGATTGTGTTTGATTTCATCAACAAATGCTCGACCATGCATGCGAAAGTTCAATCACAGGCAAAGAAAAGAGAATCGGCAGAGAATGAAGAAAATTGGAAGAAAATATGAAGAAAAACTAAGTGCAGAAGAAAGGGTTTATATAGTCTGGGGGTGTATTTAGTAAAATCCGTTTGCTAAATGCAACTCCTCTAATAACATATTATCTGAAAACTTCTCAAAACTCAACTAAAACCTATCAAAACAAAAGAATAATAATTATCTAGCCTCTCCACCCTTCTACCCATCATCTAAAAATAATTATCTTGTACTAATTCCATTGAAAGATCCATTACATCTCAAATAAACTAATAATTTAAGTAAAAATTTAATTTAATTCCCTTCACTATATTAAATTAAATATATTAAATATTTAATTCCCCATAATATTTATTTTCCTTCCACGAATAACTTATTAATTAAACTAGTCTTTACACCTATGTTTTTATTTTCCTTTTTTTATAAATCCAATATTTGCGTATAAACACAATACAAAGATTAATTAGGCAATATGATCTCCATTAATTTTTTTTAAAAAAAATCCTAAATTTCAAATTAAATGAAATTCACTTTCTAAATAAAATCAACTAATTGAATATGAATTCTTTAAAAATATTGGGTTTAACGGTAGGTGTCACAGGTAAAGATTTAAAAAAAAAAAATTACTAGAGCAAATTAAATTTAGTCTAATCTAATATTTATTTACATATACATTTTTTGACTTATAAAATGACTTACGCATCCTTTCTCAGTTTGAATAATAATTTTTTTGACTTATGTAATTTTCTCCATTGTAAGTGTTACATACACTAAATATGAATTCCTTCATGGGAACTCTAAAAAAATCGATAGGAAAAAGTATTTTCCAATGAAGTAAAAATTTAGGGTTCAATGGTTAAGACAGGGGGATGGTAATTCAAAGTACTTTTACAAATCTCTTTTGTGAAGAAGGAAAAGAAATGAGATCCTTAATTTAAATTTTGATAGAGAGGAGTAGGGGAGTGCTGGATTGAAAGAGAAAGGTGAAGGAATACTTTTAAACTTATTAAGCGGGTTAGACTATAAATGGGTGGGATCGAGTTCAAGACTATTTCTAGAAAGGCACAAGTGTAATTGGAAAGGCATTCTATAAGCTAGAGATAAATAAGGTAATATGGGATTGTGATAGTAATAATTCAGATGACAATAATTTTTTCAATGAATTCCATACGAATAGCAAGTTGGTGCAAGGATCTAATAGTAATTTCATTGGACTACTACCTAAAAAAATCAACCCTCAGCGCATGAGTGAGTATCATCCAATCTCCCTTGTTGAATGTATGTATAAGGTCCTGACATAAGTGTTGGCCAAAAGAATTACTACGGTAATGCCTACCATAATCTCTAAGTCATAATCTGCTTTTGTGAAAGATAGGAAAATACTCAATGACATTTTGATGGTGAACAAGGTGGTGGAGGAGGCTAGGCATAGGAAAAAAAATTAGTTTTTTTAAGGAGGATTTCGAGAAAGCTTATGATTCAGTAAGCAGGAAGTATCGCTAGGATGTTATGGAAAGGATGAGTTTTTGGGAACGATAGATGAGATAGATTAAAAGTATATGAGCTCGATAAGATTGTCAATAGGCATGGCAGCAAGGCGGGGTGGGGGTGGGTATGACATTCCCATTCCTATCCCTGCTTTCGAAACTCATCCCTATTTCTATCCCCATACCCAGCAGGTATGAGATTTATGTCCTTGTCCCCATACCTGTCTGATATTGGGTATACTTGTACCTATCCCATACTTGCAAAAGTAATTTATAATAAATATTTTAATAAAAATAATTTGTTTGAATATAATAATATTAATTGTCTAATAAACACAAAGTTTATAATTTGTAATTAAATGTCAAACCTTTTCTTTTTATAAAACAGTTGAATATTATAGTCATTAAAATAAGAATAGGGTAAGGCGAGTACAGGATGGGTATGAGGATGAGGTCAGCATGTATATTCCCGTCCCCATCCCCAACTTAACAAATTTGGTATTTCCTATACACAGACCTGTTGATTCCCCGTCCACTTCGAGTCGGGTTAAGAGATTACTTGCAGGTGCGAGTTCATTTGTCATCCCTAATTGTCAATGCTGTTGAATGGCAATATGGGAGTTTAGCATCGACCGAGGACTTTATTGTTTAAAATAAAAAAGGGAAGTTGTAGCTCATGTGTGCTCATTCTTTCTTAACCTAGCTAATATCTTTTCTCATATTATCCCACATGTTGTCAAACCCTCTGCTCTTTCAAACTCTTCTCATCCTTCAAAATTCTCATTCGTCTCATGTGTTTTGGCTACTTAGGTGTGGGATAAATCAAGTGCTTGGTGGGAGGTCAACAAGTCTCTACATGATGAGATTCACTTATCAATTCTTGAGATTAGTTAGAAGGTTAGAATAGCTACAGTAAGCATGATAATTTATTTAGTTTTTGTATCTTTGGCATATTTGGAAGATAAAAAATGCTCCAATTTTCAAGGGTTAGAAACTCATGACGTTGATGACATATTCCAAGTTATGCAATTGAGTTTGTGAGAGTGGTGTACCATGACCAAGTTAACATCTCATTCATATGTTGAGTAGTTTATGAACACCTCTTTTTATGTTTAACATGTAATCAAGTTATTATCATGAATCACTCAAGCTTTTCACGGTTTAATTTTTATTTGTATTTATATTGTTGACACCTCTAGTATTTTTGCATTTTGACAGAAGAAATTTTGGCTTATAAAAACAAACACTAAATATAATTTCCTTAAAAATATAGGTTTTAAAGGTGTTGTACGTACAAATTAAAGATTTTAAGGAAATTTTTATTGATCCAATTAAATATAATATCTGTATATAGTTTTTTTGGCTACGCAGTTACGTATTTTGGTCTTTCTAATTTTAACTTTTATTCTTAATGTCTCCCTTCTCTACTCCTTTTGTGTTTTTTATTTATTTTCATTTTTGTAATTCTTAATTTATTTTTTATTTTATAATTATTTTATTTTTATTTATTTTCTTTTGTTCCTTTTATATTCTTTATATGTTATATTTTATATTTAGTATATTAAAATTAAATATTAATATATTATAAAATAATTTTAAATTAATTTAACAAAATAGCTTTGATATATTTAGTATTTTTTAAAAACATCTTAAATTAAATTTGTTTTTAACTTTTTTACAATATAAAATATAATATTTTTTATTGAAGAAGTAAGAATTGATTAATAATTTTAAAATATTATTAGCTGGAGAAATCATGCTTAATTGTCCTTGTTTGCATTTCCTAGATCATCAATAATCACACATTATAGGTGAGATTCATTTTTAACACGATGGGTTTAGATACATTTGATTTTTTATCCTAAATGGAAAATATAACACATACGTGCTAATTAATAGATATAAACTTTATTACAAAATATTATTTAATAATATTATTTAATTACTTATTATAATTATTAGATTTTTAAAAAATAAATGGCAAGGATGAAAAATAAGTTTCTTATACATATTCTCGTAGAATGAATCCTTTGCATATATAATACATATATAAAAATTAATTTAGCAAAATATTTTTATCACAGAATAATTTTGAATTAATTACTAAATAATATTATAAATAAAATTAATTATAAATAACTTCACTATAAACACTAGGGTGCCATTTATATTGAATAATTTTACTTGAAACCATTATATGAATCAAAATATTATGGGTGTTAAAGAATATTTAACACAATTGTTGATTAAAAATTTAATAATATTTATTTATACTATAAAGTTATTTTAATTTTTATGAAAAATAAATTTTATATAACATATAAAAAATAATTATATATGCATATTTTGTTACATAATATTCCATATTTTGATTAAAATTGTTACACTTAAACGTTAATTTAATTCTAATTAAATAATACATTTATTACAAATAATATTATAATAATATTTTGTGGATGTTATATTTTAAAAATTATATTAAAATTTTTTTGATTAACATTTATATAATAATGTTAACTTTTTTTATATAAATAACTCAATAAATGATAAAAAATATTATAATTTAATTTTTATTTTATTTTTTTATAATAATACTACAATTATCATTTGTAGGAAACTGTTTTACTTGATACGTAAATATTTTACATTTTCCTTCAATCACTAGTTATCCAAAGTATGATTATAAGACTTTTATTGTAAAAGTAATTGATGGTTCAATGAGAAGGTGAAATGTGTTTGCGTCATCTATTTTCTCATGCTTAAATCACCTAATCAGAACCTCTTGTGGTAAATATGAACATCTAAAGCTAAAGTGACTAAAATGTGTGCTACTTTATTGCCATTCCTCCTAAAAATTAAAAGGCTATGTTTGAAATTGAAATATAGTACCAACTTTTATTTTTATAGGCAAAATATAGTACCAAGTTGCTTGGAATCTTCCAACATTCTTTGAAAATGACCTCTCTATATACCATTTTTATTAGCTTTTATTTTCTTGCCACCAATCTTCCACTGGACCAGTAGATAGAAAATTTATTTCATATTCTGCTTCACATGAAAACAAGTTTTTCGATAAGTACACATCACAGAGCAATTTGTCTTCACTGTTTTTGACCTTTTCGTCTCAAATATAGACTCATAATGACAAAGTAAGGTGAAGGAGCTAGTGCTTGCACCTACTCCATTATCATCGATCTTCAGCAATAACTTAGGTATCATCTATATATATTGATTATTGACTTTGATTTTTTCATGTAGCGTGTTTGAAAATTAATACTCCCACTGCGGAACGTGTGGATTAATTGGTGATAAAATAAGTTAGGCACATATTGTGCGTTTATTTGTTATATTTTTAATAAAAAAAAATTGTCTTATAAAAAATAATTAGTTATCAATTGAGGCAGGTTATTTAAGCTTAGGGTAGTTGTATTAGATACTAGGAGAAGAGTTTGTCACTTCTAATGATCTTACGAACCGTGAAAATACGGTTGTTCCGTGTGAAAAATACTTGTAATTAAACCAAAACTTTTAACGTCTCAAAATAGTCTTATTCTAGCTAATTTTATTTTATCTTTTTCATATAATATTAACTTTTTCACTAATTCCATAATAATATTACTTAATTTAGAGATTGTTTCGATAGACACATGAAGTCTCATATCGCTTAGGAATTGAAATCAAGGATCATTTATAAACAAACACTTTCCTCTCTTAGCCCTCCCTTTGAGATGTCTCATTTCAGAACAAGATATTAAGAAACAACAACTCCAAAGCGGACAATATCTTAGACGCAGTAACCTTAACGATGTCCGTTTCTGATGGTAGAAACAAAGCTATAGATATTAATATGAGTTTAAATCTATATACTACAAGTGTAAAAAGTGTACATTTACAATTAATTACAATCCTTTATTTTCATGGCTTTTTAAAGTGTTTTTCTCTATTAATATTAGTAGAAAAAAGAAATTTATATTACAGTTCAATTAATTTTTAACAAAAAATTAAATCTCTAACATTTTCTATTATTTGTTAATTTTTACCGTTGATTGTTTGCAAGGGGAAATTAAAAACAATAATGTTGCTAATTAATAGAATTATTTGTTGAATAAAGTATATCTATCGTTCACGCCCTAGTCTTGCAACTTGGATCGGGTTTTGTGAAATGATATTAATTCTCAAGAAAACATATATTAAGCAAATGATAGGTGTTATTTGTTATGAACTGCACGAAAGTTCTGAATAAGAGAGGCAACCAATGAAATTTGTTTATGATAAAAAAACAAAGATGTCGGCTAAATATGACTGTTTGACACATTATTAATTTAATTAATAGTTATTTTTTCATTGGATAAAAAACTTATTTGATTTTATTAATTTGTAACTTTTAGGAACTTATAGTAAGTTTTTGGTCGTTATCTCAAGTAGTATTTTGCAAAATGTTATTTTCTACCTTCTATTTTTTATATTTATTTTTTAATCATTAAATTTATTAAGTTTTCTCTTATGATATTTTTATATAAGGTTGGATTTTATAATTCTTTTTTCTATTCCTCCACTCATAATTAAGGTAGATTTTTCTTATTTTTATCCTTTTGTTACATAAAATATTGATATTGAAAGATAATAATTTTTTCTACTTTATTGTATGACTATTTTTTTTTTGGTATTTTAATATTACACTGCTTATTTTAACCAGTATACTATTTATAATATTTATTTTATTATTCTATAATTATACTTCGTCAAGATATTAATACTGATATAGGTTATAGGTTTACCTTTTTATTATTTTGTGGATACTATATTAAGCTATTTATTTTAATAATTACACTAATTAACATAATGATGCATGGTGTTTATTTAAAGTTATTTTTACTTTATTTTAAATTTGATTCAAAATATTATAAGATGTAGTAGAAGATGAATAGTACAATACATAATATAAAACATTAATTAGTAAAAAAGTGTAATTAAATAATTGATTTATACATTCGAAATTACCAATAGTTTAAAATTAATTTAAAACAAATTATAAATATTCCAAAAAGTATATTATATTAATAAAAAATTTTAATTATATCAAATATGTATAATCATATATTTGATTATATTATTTTATATTTATCAACTATTTCAACAAGTAATATTATTAAATACTCATAGTCTAGTTGTTTATAGTAGTTTTTGGACATCAACTATGAATTATCATTTATCTGCAACCAACTTTTTAGTTATGTTTTTAATTTTCAGCCATTTTTGTCGATCATAACCTATATATGGATTATTATAATAATGACAAGTGATTTCATGCTATATGTGTGTATTAAAAAGACTCTTTTGTAATAAATACTATTTTTTTAATAAAATAGTTGCTTATGAAAAAAATGTTTAACGAGTAAATATCATTATTTTTTCTCGTAAAATCATAGATAATCTTACATTAAATATTTACTTTATAAAAATATGAAAATATATACATGAATACTATTATTATTATTAGTATAGATTATGATTATTATATTGACTCAGTCTTCCTTGACTGGGTTTTTATAATTATGAATTGAGCTTTCTCATGTAGCTACAGTTTAATTTCAACATTTTAGTGTATAAAATACTCCTTCTGGGTCTTGCATGTCCATCATGTTCAATTATGCTTATTTAGTTATTATTATCCATTAGACCATTAATTTCTTATGAATGGACTAGTTAGTAGTTACACTCAACAAGACTCATTTTGTGGGTATTCTCCAATCAAGTATACAGTGTGATTAACTAATAAATAATATAGAATTAGAAAAAAAATTCAAACTATGAGGGATTACAGTGTGAAATGTCTTATGAATATGGAATAAAATGTTTTATTTTAAAAATATAAGAAACATTTTGTTGTTGCTATTGTTGAAAGTGAAGAGATAAATTTGTATCCACAAATGTTAAATTATACGCATGAGGATCACAAACAATAACAATTTATTGAGAGAGCGTTTTAACATAATTATAAAGGACTTATCTGAGATTGTGAGTAAAGGAAAGAACTCGATGTATCTAGATAAATAAAAAATTGTAGTTGAGCGTTAATAAAATTTTTTTTTACACTATTAAAATATAATAATTAAACTCTTGTAATATTATAATTTTTTTTACGACAACTCTAAACTTTGTTCCGTAACGATTACCAATTACCCCTAATTATTTTTAATTTTACAAATAGACTAGGTAAGGTGATGATGCATGCCCTAATCTAAGATAGGGTTTGTCTCCACTCAAAGATCATTTAATTAGTCGAGGTTCGAAAATGTCAAATATAAAATTTTGTCTAATCTTTTGGAATTGATCCACATGTGTGGTTATTTTGATAGTAAAATCATCTAAATAATTAAGAAATATTGATAAGAAAATTAAAATATCACATTAAACCCTATAATTAATACCCGAGTTCAATTTATACGGATAAAAAAAAGAATTATTGTAGGCCTTTGAACTATTTAACCATTTTTAATTAGGTCTTGAACTATTTTTTAAATTTGTATGTAATTTTTAATTGGTCTAGTGCTGCTAAAGTATATTATAAGAATAACTAAATCAATCAAATAAACTTATTTAAACTGTATTTATTTTTAATTGGATATTTTTTTTTTTGAACAGCAAAATTTTATTCTATTATAGGAAGCTGAAACACAACGTTTCAACCTGATGTACAAATAGTATAGTATTACAATACCCACGTAACCTATAAATCTATTTAATATTCAGCATAAATAATCTCGGTTGGAAGCACCAGTCAGAAAATACCCACCCTGCCTTGAAACCAAAAGAGTACAACAACCATTTCCAAGAAAACATTTTTATGGACATTAACATATTAAGGGATTCGGCATTGGTCCTTTGAAAAATAACTTCATTCCTTGATAACCAAATAGTCCAACATACTGAAGTGCAGAAGACATACCTGTACTTTTCCTTCCTCGTTCCCACCACCCAGGCAGAGGATAATAGGAACAGTTGATTCAGATCCTCTGGCAGTGGTGTCGATACCCCTACCCAGCTGAGAACTTTATACCACAACCTTGAATAATCGGGCATTGTAAAAATAAATGATCCTTAGTCTCTATCCCATTATTACAAAAAACACAGACAGAATTGAGCACCGGTTCCTGAATCCCTCTCCTCAGCAAGTTTTCAATAGTGGGTAATCTGTCCCTTAGCAATCTCCAGGAGAACAACAGTACCTTTGACGGCAGCTTCTGCTTCCACAGCCTACGTAGATCCTTGGAGTCGACAAAGTTGATTCCTATATCAGATACTCCTTCATTCAACACCTTATATCCTTCGGCCACTGAGTATCCCCCCTCTCCTGAATTCCATCCCCACACATCTAAATCCCACTCGACCAATACGACTTCGCTTACCGCCTCCTGTAAAGCCAGAAGCAATTGCTTCTCCCAGGCGAATAACTCCCTCTGCCAGACCCATTTCCATGATGATAGATGGCCTCCTGTATTGCGCTTGTCCTTAATAGTAATAAACTTATCCTCTGTCAAAGTATACAATCTAGGGAAAAGTTCACTGAAGACTGTCTCTCCCAACCACCTCTGCTCCCAAAAGAATGTCCCCCCTCCAGACCTTACTATCCTGTTAATTCGCGTGTTGAACCAACCAGACAAGGTCGCATTTGGTCCATCAATGGCCCATATGTCTTTCCACCACTGCGATGTTTGGCCAAAAGACGTGGGCCTCACCTCAAACCCCTCTACCTTCCTGTACCGACTTCTCAACAAGGGTCCCCAAATAGCCGCCTCATCTGTTAATATTCTCCACCTCCATTTTGCCAACAAGCTCAAATTGAATTTCTCCAGACACTTCACTCCTAGCCCTCCCTCATCTTTTGGTCTACAGACTTTTTCCCATTTCACCCATGCAATTTTTGACTGACTATCATTACCGCCCCATAAGAAAGTACGTTGCATTCTCTTGAGTGTCTTCAGCACTGACTTGGGAGCCTTATAAAATGATAACAAGTACAAAGGAAGCGAAGTTAACACAATGTTCAATAATACCAACCTCCCAGCAAAAGTCATATTCCTTGCCTTCCACCCTGACAACCGCCTCTTGAACTGATCAATAACTGGCTTCCAAAGTTGTTCCCTCTTAGGGTTGACTCCCACCGGTATCCCTAAGAATTTGAACGGTAATGATCCACCATTATAGTTTAGCATTCCAGTGGCCGCCAATGTGAAGGATTCCGACACATTTAGACCATAGAAACTGCTCTTACTAAAATTTACGTTTAATCCTGACACCATTTCAAACCCCCTTAGAATTACCTTCAAATGCCATACCGATTGCAAGTCTGCTTCACCCATCATTATGACATCATCCGCATACTGTAGCACTGAATACTTGACATCCTCTTGCACCATTAGTTCTTTGTACAGACCTTTTTGGATTGTTGTTGTATACAGTGCTGGTAATGCTTCGGCCACTATCAAAAAAGGAAAGGCGATAGCGGATCTCCCTGCTTCAACCCTCTCGCTGGTTTAAACTCTGGAGTCGGACATCCGTTTACTAGGATTGACACATAGCTATTCCGAACTATAGCACTCATCCACAATCTTCATCTCCTTCCAAACCCCATTCTACCCAGCATATAATCCAGAAAATTCCAGTTGACCGAGTCGTAAGCCTTCTCAAAATCCACCTTGAACAAGAAGCACGAGTCTCGTCTCCTTTTTGCCCAATCCAGAAGCTCATTTGCCACGACTACTCCATCCAAGATTGATCTGCCAGACAGAAAAGCCGTCTGAGAGGCCGATATTAGGCCCACCAACACTTTTTTCAACCTCTCAAAAAGTAACTTCGAGATAATCTTTTGCACACTCGATATTAGAGAGATAGGCCGGTACTGGCTTAAACCTGCTGGTCGAGCCACCTTTGGAATGAGAGCAATAAAAGAAGAGCTTATCCCTTTCGGTAAAATCCCAGACCCATGAAACTCCTGTACTGCCTTAACCACATCTGCCCCAATTACTTCCCAACATTATCTATAAAAATTCATTCCAAAACCATCGGGCCCGGGGCTTTTCCCTCCTTCACATGCCCACACAGCCGCCTTAATCTCCTTCTCTAGAAAAGGCTCCTCCAACTCCTGCCTTTGCTGTTCTGACATCTGAGAAATAGGCACTCCGTCTATGGTTGGTCGATCCTCCCATCTCTCCTGGAAATTCCCTGAAAAGTGTTCTAATACTTTGGCTCTTATATCAGACATACTCTCCAACTACCCCGAGTTCGATTGGACTGCCAACAAGGAGTTTGCCTGACATCTCGACTTAAAACAATTATGGAAGTACCTGAAATTATTGTCTCTATTGATAGCCCATTTTAATTGGATATGTACTCCCGTACGTCTAATTATTATTACAAAAATTAGCCATAAAAGACTCTATCCAAAGTGCAATAAGAACGTTTAGAATGAGTAGTGAGCACAACCATGTTAGCTATATATGACAATTTTCTGCCAAATTTAAACTTCTTTATGTTGACTGAACTCAAATATTCTTTTAAGTTTATCCTTCCAAGTTTCACCCATTAAAAATATTAAGAAAAATCTTAATTAAGAGAAATAAAAAAGTGAAATATAATAAAAATAAAATATAGAAAAGAAAAATACAAATAATATAAAACATATTTTAAAATATAAACTTTTTTTATAGGTGACACATTTTTAAAACTATCAAGATATTTCTCTCATGCCAAATGGTAAAAAACTAAAAATTCGTGCGTTTTTCTACAAAGGTTTTTTCTTTTCTAGTTTCTTTTCTAAACAAATTGTAAGCTTTTGTTTAATTCGAACGAAGAAATAGAAAAACATAATATTAGGATATAAAATTAATATATTATATTTTTTAGCAGAAGAGAGATTCACTATTTTAAAATTATTCCACATACAAGTTCTTTTAAACCAAATAATATTTTATATTTTTATTTCTTTCATGCATTTCAAAGCAGAAGTATAAATGTAAAAGTTAATTAGGATGAAGAGAAGTGATACAATTAGAATATCGAAGCAAATTCATCTATAAAGGGTTATATAAAGTATTTCACCTAGTTTTTAATTTTTTTATTAATCGAAAAAAATTATATGTTTGATAAAAAAAATTTAAATGTTTAAATAAAATTTTTTAAAACACTATTTTTTAACTTTTATATTTATTATTCTGTGTTCTTAAATATTTATTAAATTTTATTTTTAATCTTATCATTAAATATATTATATTTTAATATCAATAAATAAGCCGTTCTTTCCAAGAACAGTTTTTATATCAAAATTTGTAAATGTTAATTTTAATTGAAAATATAAATCTGTCTAGAGTGGATAGTGTTTGCTAGGATACTCATGGTAGTTGAAGGGCAGTGATGGCTAGTGGAGAGCCGGTGTAAGTCCCTAGTTCCTACCTAGATGAGTTGAGGAACACGTGCATATTGCGCCAACAAGTACAGATGTTTATTTTTTATTAACTTTGTACCTAATTAAAAAAAAAAGTTATTTTACTGATAAGCCTTATGATTTTCTATATTCTTTAATATTTATTGTTTTATAGTGTATTCCGTGGATACCTTACTTTTATAAATTTCTGCTATTTTTGCTCTGCTTCTGCTTTTGCTCTGTTTCTGTCTAAATTTCTGTTCTTGTTCTGTTTTTATTCTCTTCTCTCTGTAAATTTATTTTGTTCTCACAAATATAAAACTTTACAAAATGACAAATATACAACCTATAAAAGGTAAAGAATATCACTCAGCTCTTGCAGCTATTGAAAATTTTACAAAATCTCCTCCCGTAGGATACATAAAACCAACTCATGACACAGATTTTGTTCATACAATATTAATAGGACAAAACAACACAATAATAGCTTTACTAGAAGAAGTTTCTAGAAAACTATCTACTCTTATTAATCAGCAACACAAAAATATAAATATGACTGATGACATAAATGATTTAGTCAATAAAGTTTCTAAGTTATCTTTAGGAACAACTACACAAACTAAAACAGTCTGTAAAAATACTACAAATTTGTTAAAGTTATTGCAACACCAAACAAAACTGAATCTAGTAATAGAAATCAGACTACACAGGAGAACAATAACTCCAACAAAGATAAAACTATTAGTTAAAAATGAATTTTACACCAAATAATAATTCACAAAGACAAGTACAAGAAATTTCTATGGATAGTTCATCTAATAGGAATCACACATCAGAGAGGTTTCCCGGAACTTCTCGAAGATTAAGAGAACATAATACTAGGAGACAAGATCTCATCCAACATCCTGGAATCTTAGATAAATTTCTACACAGAAGAAGATCTACTAATGTTAGAAGACTAGAAGACTTAGTAGATATACAACAAAATGTTGAAATAGGATCCAATTCTAGAATAGATTCTTTAAATCCTAGACAGTTATACAACATAGGTTGGTTAAGCTCCGAAAGAACTAGCCTTTACAGGTATAGGAGAATAGAAGACTTTCACCTACCAGATAATACTTATGAGATAATACCATTAATATCTCAGCAAACAACCACACAACTCCTAAACCAACATGGACGATATGTTCATATGGGATTAATTACTATTGGTGTAAGATCCCTAGCTAGACATATGATTGGTGCTAGAGCCTTAATAGTTCTCCATGACACCAGATTCCAAAACAATGATTCCCAAAACATTATAGGTATACTAGAAGTTGACCTAAATCAACCTATATCTTTGATATACCTTGCCCCTAACTTTACACTTACTCTTCCAGACTTTGTAAACCACATCAGTCTAGAAGTACAAACCATAGGATTTGGAACAAATTGGATAGGAGATAACCTACACTTAGACATAACCTTCATAGGAAGAATAAGTAATTATATTTCTTCTATGTATAGAATAAACACTAGAACATTAGAAGAAGCTATTAGTTCTATTGGTACACAATTTTTGCCAGCACAAGCTTTTACCCGAAGAAATGAGGGTCATCTCTGGCAAACCCATTTACAAAGGGATGAACAAAATCTCATTACAAATCCAGACACTGCCATTTTACACAATAGGTCCAGAGGCCTTAGTCTAAGTTTCACTGACTACAAAAGCACTTCTCTAACAGATCTAGAACAAGATCGAAGGGATAGTACATCTGCTATCCCCGACAATGATCATATTGCTATGATGAATATCATAGATAGTGATGATGAAGAAGATGATGACATGACTAAAGAAGAATGGAATCATCATCAAGCAAACATAGCCATGCTTAGGCAAGGAACTTTAGAAACTAATTTTAGACAAGATTCTTTACAACAAAGCATTCTTAGTGAGTCAAACTGGGAACCTTGGGATTGTTTTCCCTCAGAACAAAATGAAGTTATAACACCTCAAGAAAATGATATAAATGATATAGTTAATATCTTTTTACAAAATTTAAAACTTGAAGAACAAACTGAAGAACAAGAATATTTTTACAAACTTCAAGAAAAATTTAAAAACAAAGAAGACGATGAATTGTCTACCACCTCTGAAAACACAAAAGTAGGATTAATCAATGAATATGAAGAATCCACTGCTACAAATTATAGGTTAGATCCTGCTGGTACTCAGAATTATAGTCCAGGATTTTTACCCAGGGAAACAGTTCAAAATATTATTCTTAGTGATAATAAATATATCTCACATGATAAACATTTACCAGTAGAACCACATTTTCAAATTCCAAATCTACTTCTTAACTTAGGAGGAATAGATCCACAACTCCTTCCTACATACATCGAACAATGGACTGCTGCTGTAATCCGTGATTATGGCATACATCATGAAAAAGATGTGTAGTCTTCCCAAGAAATGATCGCAAAAGGAGAAACATATCTCGGCGATATTGCTAGATCTGGTTGGGAATCCTTTAAGAAAAACTTCCCTAATGATCTGAATACTTTGGTCATAGAACCCGGTCCAAATATTTACAACTTTTGTTCCCTTGTTCAAAGATTGTTCACTTCACAATCCGCCAATGATGGTAATACAATTAGACAACAAATTTATTTAGGACATTTAGAAAGATTGTCCATTGAATACTTTGGAAAAATAAAAGAATATTGCCAAGATTATTTGTTATACACGTTTATAGCTGGATGCTTCCATGACGTGAATATAGGAGATAAAATGTTCCTTAAATTGCCAGGCAAGTTAGGACAAAAAATTAGAGAAAATTGGAAAAATGATGAGGTTACTCCCATGTTGAATAATCTCTCAATACGTATACAACACATTATGAAGATAATGGAAGATACATGTACACATATAGCCATACAAAAACAACTTAAACATTCTAATGCAGGAATCTGTAAACAAATATATACACCTCAACAATATTCACAAAATAAGTATAAAAATAAAAGAAATAATTCTAGAAGTAAACCTAGAAATATTAATACACAAAAATACTTAGGACCAAGAAATCCTCGAAAAACGTATACAATAAGAGCATCTAATGCTAGAAAACCTACACTAAATCCTACTAGACATGTTAGAAAATACAGAGATAATAAAACTTACAAACAAATGTTAAAATGTTTTGCTTGTAATCAACCAGGACATTTTTCAAAAGATTGTCTAAATATTTCAAATCTTTACACTAAAGAAGCAAACTTAATAAAATCTTGTCATATGAACTTACTTCCAATAGATGAAGACGTATCAACAGATTTAGAAATTTTATCTGTAATCAGCATAACAGAATACACTGATGAACAAAATTCTAATAAAATACAAAAAAATTATGATTTAATAAATGAATTTACAAATAATGAATATAACCATTTATATGCTAATACTAATGAAGACAACTTTCCCATGGGAGAAGAATACAATGAAATGGGTCAATTATTAGATGATTTAGGATATTGTCTAATGAATACCTTAGAAATAAAAACTTGTTCTCATAAAATCCAATATTATTCAGGGACAGATTCAATCCCGTGCACATATTGTGAGCGTTATTTTCATATATCAAAAAGGGCTCATTGTCCACTTTGTTATAAAAACTTTTGTATTAAATGTATAGAAAAACATTTAAACATATTAGAACAAGATATACCCTCTTTTGAAACAAGAGAAAATACAAATAAATCTAGTAATAAAGATTTAACTGATACAAGAGTTTCTGTATTAGAGACTCGCATAAATTACCTAGAAGAAAAAGTTATTCTGTTAGAAAAATTAATAAAAGGAAAAACTAAAATAGATACACCTGAAACTAGTCAGCTTTCTATACAAAATAATATGATGGGAACAACAGAATGTATCCCCTTAGTTTGTAATAAACAACAACTAATAACTTTAAAAGTATTAGTAAAAATAACTTTTCCAAAAATAGATAATAAACCTTCTACAGAAAAAATTATACAAGCCTTACTAGATACAGGTTGTTCAGAAACAGTCATCTGTAAAACTGTAACTCCACAACAAAACATAGTTAAAAGCAAACACATACAAAAGACTAGAACTATGTCTGGTGAAATCATGATAAATGACGAAGAAATTCATAATGTTATTCTTCAATTTAGTACAAACGGTGAAATTTTTGGTTACAAGACTTTCATCAAAACAATGAGGGTAGAAAACCTAGTTCCTTCTAAACAAAACATGATAATTGGTCTAGATTTCATCTTAAGACAAAATCGATCAATTACTATAAATAAAGATTATGTCTTAATAAGTGATAAAACACAAATGACACCTATAGTCAGTGGTGATTCAGTCAAACAAGAAACTATTACTGATAATTGTAATTGTAAAAATTCAAATACATGCAAATGTTCAACAGAATATTTATACACATTAGAAGAAATAAATGAAAATTATTTTTTAAATAATATCTTAGATGATACAGCTGAAGTATTCTCTCCTATAAAAATTTCAAAATCAATAAAATTTGAAAGTATTCAACAAATCCTTGATAGGTTAAACAAAACAAATATAATAGGAGAAGATTCAACAAAATTCTGGGATAGAGATCCCGTAACATGTAAACTGGAAATAATCAATCCTGATTTAATTATTAAAACAAAAGATATTCAATTTAACAATTGGGAACAAGAAGAATGTCAAACACACATACAAAATCTTTTAAAATTAAAAGTAATAACACCTAGTGTTAGTCCCCATAGAAGTCCGGCATTTATAGTTAATAAATCTTCGGAACAAAAACGTGGTAAATCTAGAATGGTTTACAATTATAAAAGACTAAATGATAACACCGTTGAAGATGGATACACAATTCCTTCTAAGGATATTTTAATAAACCGAATTCAAGATACTAAATGATTTTCTAAATTTGACCTAAAAAGTGGATTTCATCAAGTAAAAATGGATCCTGATTCTATAAAATGGACGGCATTTTCATGTTCTGAAGGTCTATTTGAATGGAATGTTATGCCATTTGGTTTAAAAAATGCGCCGGCTGTTTTTCAGCACAAAATGGACAATATTTTTAAAGATGTAAAATCTTTCACTTGTGTTTATATGGATGACATTTTAGCCTTTTCCAAAACAAAAAATGAACACTTTCTTCATTTAAAACAAGTTTTATATAAATTAGAACATTATGGTTTAATAATTTCTAAATCAAAAATGGAAATTTGCAAAAATTTCATTGAATTCTTAGGAACAGAAATAGGTAATGGAACCATAAAACTCCAACCTCATATCTCTAAAAAAATACGAGAATTTCCTGATAAAATGGAAGATATAAAAACACTTAGATCCTTTTTAGGATTACTAAATTATGCAAGAAATTTTATTCCTAATCTAGGAAAATATACATCTTCTTTATATAACAAAACTGCTTTAAGAGGAGAAAGAAAATTTAACTTCGAAGATATAAAATTAGTTCAAAAGCTAAAACAAATGGTAATAAATTTACCAACTTTACAATTACCATTAGATTCAGACTATTTAATAATTGAATGTGATGGTTGTGAACTTGGATGGGGAGCAATCCTCAAACGAAAGAAAAATAAACATTTACCAAAAACAGAAGAACAAATTTGTAGATATTCCTCAGGAAAATATACTACAAAACAAAAATTTATCAAACAAGCACTGACTATGAAGTTAATGCTATAATACATGCTATGGATTCTTTTAAGTTATTTTTAATAAATAAGAAAGAAATGACAATCCGGACAGATTGTGAAGCCATAGTTACATATGGTAAAAATCAAATTAACAATGACAAAAAACTACACAAAAGATGGTTACTTTTTAAAGATTATATAAATTTTTCTGGAAAAACTATTAATTTTGAACATATCAAAGGAACTGACAATACTTGTGCTGATATTTTGTCCAGGTTTATCAAATAAATATCAGAATTTCTACAAAGACCTGGTTGGTCACATCCACACATATCCATGACATTGGAACCGACAAAGAAAGGTCTTTAGGGCCCTAAACAAGTAAGATCACCCTTTAGGGTAGATCAATATACAAAATATGGTAAACAGGAATTGCCAATACTCACAAATATCTATCAGTATCCTGGTAGAGACAATACAAATATCAAGCTTAATGTCTTGATCGATAACATTTGGAATATTCCAAAATATACAACAGAGAATGAATCTCAAGTGACAAAAGTCAAACAAAGCATTATTTGCGCCCTATACAATTTTTGTGGACAAAATAATCAAGGAGTTGTTTTAACATCTCCAGCCTCTCCATCTGGAAAAGGTTTTACACACTTTGCCCTCATTGATGGGCCTAACAAATGGGTATATACCTCATTCATAGATCTCTCTGAAGCTAAACAAGATCAATTTTGGTCTACATACAAAGGTTTCTATTCTAAAGAAGAAGCATAAATGGCTGTTAAATTACAAACAATTGATGAAGAAAAAATTAAGATTGCTCTTCTAATGGAACCCAAACACCAAACTCAAACTTATGCTGGAGCCACTAGTATTCCTCCTAGTATTAACCCAAACATCTTGTTATCAAAATTCAATCTTCTTCAAGAATTCCTATTTGAAGTACACTCTGATGCCATAAAATTTGATGGCTTATTTGTAAAAATCCAAACCTATTTCAATCATAAAACTGTTTGTGTCATTTCTTCCGACTATTGTAAAACAGTAACTAAAGACTGCACATGTCAAATCAAGTACTTGGTCAGAAAAGCTCACATAGACCTTGAACACTTTGAACAACATTTACATAGAGACTTTCTTATCACCCCTATGTCATTCCTAGAGGTAGGATGCCTACACACAATCATAATACCACCTACGGATAGATTTCAATCTTTATCCTCTCCCATAAATTCAGTCATAAACGAAGTACAGGCTGAACACATGCAAAAGGTTGCTCTACAAATTACTACTTCACCAAGAAGTATAACATTACAAGATAGTAACCCTACACATGTTATAAAAATATACACAGAAGTGAACCCTGAGTTTCATTCTTGCAAAACATCAGAACATGATGAATTAAAAGGTCTTTCACTAAACAAAAATAAAACCTATCAGTATAGCCTTTGGAAAGCACACACAGAAGGTTCAAATTGGAATTTTTCTAAATTTGATTCAGAAACATTGATTCTATTAAAAGAAACGAAAGATACCGAGCTCTACTGGAAGAAGAGTATGGGCTCCAAATTTCATCCTTTCCCCACTGAGGCTAATCTTACCTTAGTCCGACATTTCGAAAGAGAAAGGATTTTCAAAGAAATCTATGAAGAAGCTGGCTGTTATGGCCAACAAACACCTGGAGGATCCTCTGTCCCCTCTGAAGGTGGAGATGATCAATCCCTTCCTGAACAAATGGACGAAGAATTCCAAGACTTCACTGCTTCTATTACTCGGTTAAAATAAATTTTCACCTGTGACACAGTAATTTTACCTCACGGTAATAGACTGAAGGGTGAAAACCTACACAGCCGGTTACCGGTCACACATTTTGCTTATAAATAAGTCCGTAAGTCTCTTATGCGGAGCAGGTCTTCAGACACACCCTCTCTCTCTCTAAACTCTCTCCCTTCTCTCTAAAACTCTCGTGTGTAAACTCTCTCATTCTGCAATAAAATACAAAGTTTCTCTTCACCCCTCCCCTCTTCTCCCCTCTTCTCCCCTCTTCTCCCCTCTGTGAGTACACTAATTTCCTTTTATGTTTATGTAATTTCAATTATGGAGTAGTCTATCCTTTAAGGTATCTTCGGATGCCTAAAACAATAAATACTTAAAGATGCGATAATCATTTAAAGGCTTATCATATGTCTGTATATTCACCATCTTTCTCATCTTCTTCTGAAAACCTGGGTTCTGCCCTTGTATTTGCGAAAAACCTGGGTTTTGGTAAACTTGTCGAGTTGAATCTGGTATTGCGCGGATTACCGCCGTATAAATCCAGTCTAAACTCATAAGGTGTGACCAGGAGTATCTGGTATTGGTCGGAGTACCGCCGTATAAATCCAGATTTTTCAACGTTTTGTTCTTACTTTACTTTATTATTTTCTTCTTACTTTCTTATTTTTATCATTTTATATTTTAATATCAATAAATATTTTATCAAATACTCATATTTTAATAAATTAATTTAAAAATTTTTAATCATTAATTAAATTTTCATCTTTCAACTAATTCAACTTTTATTTTTTTTAAAAATTTTGCCATACATAACCAAAATGATACCAAGTCCATCAATGGGTCACGTCAATGCTAGTCTTGACTCACGTCTTGACTCATCATTATAAGCACTTTGATCGTGGTTAATGTTTCCATTTACGAATGCATAAAATTTCAAATTGCAATTATTATTTTTTAGGTAAATATCAAACTTCCACATCATGATTAGATATACTTTAATTCAGATTAACCACTTTCAAAAAATTCTACATGAACTGTGGAAATAAAAAATATTTCTTTATCTTTTATTATTGAAAATAATATATATACATTTAGCAGAATTTTTTCCTCATAAATTTCAAAGATAGACACACAATTTTTTATGCATAAAAAATAAATTAAAAATATAAAGTGAGCTATAATTTTTTCATAAATTTATCAAATAAATTCGATAAAATATCCAATGTGAATACGAGAAGTTTTAATGCACTTGATCAATTATACGGAAAATTAAAGGAATATACACTTAAGTGAATTATCTCAAAATTTCAAAGACAAATACATATTTTATATCCATAAAAAAAAATTTAAATTTAAAAATATGAAGTGATATATCATTAATTTACAATTTTTTTATCACTTAAAGGAATAGACACCTAATAGAACTCCTTTCCCTAAAATTTCAAAGACAATCATGTAGTTTTGTATGTATAAGAAATTTCTCAAAAAATTAAATTCAGAAATATAAAATAGTTTGTGATTAATTTATAAGTTTAAACTAAAGTTTGTTTTGTGCATTTTTCTGTTTTCATTTTTAGAGAAAATAGAAAATAGTAGTAAAAATATGTTTGTTTACGATTTTAAAAACATTTCTGCCAAAAAGATTTTAAAAAAACAACTGAATACAGAAAAAAGTTGTTTTCAAAATTTAGCATTATGTGAAAACTTAAAAACAATATTGTAATTATATAAAAATTAATAGATAAATGTATTTTAATATATATATAAATAATTTATAATATTCTTTTATAAAATTGATTAAATTTAAAAATATTAATTTTTGAAAATAGAAAATATCAAGTGAAAACAAACATATTTTCTGAATTTTGAAAATTTAAAAATAAAATCAGTTTTTATAAAATAAAAATAGAAAATAAAAATAGAAAACATTTTATGAAACCTAACGTAACCTAAGTTTTTCATAATTTATTTTTTTAATAAAACTCACGGAATAAGATAGCAAATAAATATATATTTTTTATGGGATCAATGGAATAATTAAGTAATGTTTCTCTTTTATATAAGTTTTTTTATAAGTAAAATATTAATATTAATATTATTAGTAATAAGGGTGGAACTCATAACCTTTGCCACTTTCTCTTCTGTCACCTTATATTTCCTCCTTTTTATATGTATAAGTTAACGTAATAAGTTACGGATAATTTAATAAAAGAAACAATAGAAATTCATCTAATTCTCTTTACAATCCATTTTCTATGTTAACTCAAAGGAAAAATTGTTCCTATGAATAAAACAACTTGCTTTTGCTTAAAAATATATAAAAGAGGAGAAAAGAAAAATAAATATCTTACAAAGTTTTATCTTTTATTTTCTTTTACTGTAGTAGTATATATTACAAGGGCTAAATATTCACTTGCTTCATCGATTGCAAGTTCTATCTTTCATAACACAAAAAACATTATTACAGAAACACTGAGTGACAGTATATGAGAAATACTATAAAACAAAATATGAAAGGAACAAGTAAACTAGAATGACCAAGCATGGTATGTTTAGTTTTTTAAGTTTTTGTGGCATTGAAGATCGATGACTTTGACATTGCAAGCTCTTTAGCAACATACTCCATGGTAGGGCGAGATCTTGGACTCTCAATCAAGCAAGAAATTACTATCTTTAAAATTGATACCACCTCAACAACAATAGGGCTTGTTGGACAAGGAAGACGTTCATCCAACCTATCCATCAATGTCACATGATCAAGTTTTGAGGCTACACCAATTGATGAAGATGTAACATCACCAGGGTGCTTTCCAAATAATATTTCCAATGCTAAGACCCCAAAACTATACACATCACATTTCTCATTTACCTCCATTGTGTATGCAAGTTCTGTAACAAATTAAAAGTGTTATCATATGCACAATTGCTAGGATTTTAATGATAAAGACAAAATGTAGTTAATGGTGAAGTAGATATGCTTGTAGATGATTAACACTAATTAATAAAGTAAAAACTATAATATGCTCGGAATTATAAAGTTTGTCTAGTAGTAAAGTTAAAAAATAGAAAAGAAAAAGATTGTGAATTTGAATCTCTCTATTAATATAAACTATCACATTAACAACTAATATTTGGTTTATAAAAAAAAAACAAATTATACGCTTACTTAGAAAGACAACTAACCTGGAGCAGCATATCCAAATGTTCCTACAAATGAGGTCCAATTGGATGAATTAGGATTAAGAAATTTGGCTGTACCAAAGTCTGAGACATGAGCTACATGATCAGAATCCAAAAGAACATTCTTGCTTGATACATCACGATGAATAATTGGAGGTGAGCAATCATGGTGCATGTAGCATAAAGCATTTGCTACATCTTTAACAACATTCACCCTCTTACTCCAATCAAACGCAATTGCTTGTTCATCATCCTTCAAAATCTTCTTAAGATCACCTTTCTCTAGGAATTCACACACCAAAAATGAGTATTGTGAATGTGAACAAAATCCATGTAACTTTACAATATTACGGTGTCGAATTTCTGTCAAAGCATGGATCTCACTTTCAAAAGCTTTCAAATTGAGCATTTCTCCATTTGGAACTGAATGAAGTTTCTTCACAGCAACAACTTCACCTGTAGGCAACATTGCTTTGTAGACAGAACCTTGCCCTCCAACCCCAATGAGATATTTGTCGTCAAAATATTCTGTGGCTTCTACAATATTCTCAAACATGAATTTGCCACCAAAATTCCAAGTTGGAAATATGCCCTGAGATCGTAGTAAACTTGTAGACCGATCTTGTTCTTTCTTTGAAGTTTGGCGTAAGTAATACCAAACTCCAAAAACAAATGATGCAAGCATTAGAATGGCCAAAGTAAGGGGTAGAACTGCTACTAGGATTTTCCTTGTCATATGATTATGAGATTTCCCTCTTAATGTTGGGCATGGCTCCAAGCCATTGATTTTGCCACATAAGCCTTTATTATTTCTCAATGATTCAATTGTAGCATTTTGGAAGGCTTGAATGTCTGGAAGTGGACCCTCTAACTGGTTGTATGATATATCAAAAGATGTCAAGCTTACCATGTCATCAAAGCTAGAGAGACCACCGGAAAGATCATTGTGTGAGAGATTTATTTTTTCTAAGCCTTTCATTCCTCCAAGTGTTGATGGTATTGTTCCACTCAACAAATTTCCACTAAGATCAAGACTTGAAAGATATTCCAGACTCCCAAGCTCTGAAGGAATACTTCCCTCAAATTTATTACGGCCCAGATTCAATATCAATAAACTGGGCAAATCACCAAGTTGGTTTGGGATTAAGCCAGTGAAATCATTTGAACCAATCTCCAAATATTTAAGTTGTTGTAGTGATGATATTTGAATAGGAAGATTTCCTGAGAGATTATTGTTGTTGATTAAAAGATCAAACAAGGAGGTCAAGTGAAACAATTCTTGAGGAATGTTTCCTGTAAGATGGTTTGAGAATAGGTGAAGTATTTGTAACTTGGAAGCTCCACCTAGCTCTGGTGGGATAACACCTGTTAAATTATTCTCAGAGATCATGAGGCTTGTGAGGCTACGAAACCTTCCCCATTGAGGTGAAAGTTGACCATGAAAATTATTATCACTCAAATCAATGTAGTTCAAGTTTGGAAGTACATCAAAAAAATTTGTGATATCCCCAGTTAGAAAGTTTTGTTGAAGCCTGAGTCTTTTAAGAGTGTAGCATTTCCTCAAACTCTCTGGAATTGGGCCTGTGAAGCTGTTGTTTCCTGCAGTGAAGTATTCCAACTTTCCACCAAGGCAAACATTCTGAGGTATCTGGCCAACAAAATGATTATCAGCCAGCTGCAAACATTCCAAATCAATAAGCTTCTCCATTTCTTTTGGAACCTCTCCACTAAGCTCATTTCCAATAAAACATATCACCTTGGCCTTTTGTAAATTTCCAACACTAGGAGGAATAGACCCATTGAGTTTATTTGATGATAAAGATAACATAGTGAGGTTGGACAAATTTCCAATAGAGGAAGGAATGGATCCAGAGAGTTTATTATTGAAAAGGTGAATTGATTGCAAATTGAGCATGTCACCTATAGAAGGTGGAATAGACCCAGAAAGGTTGTTGTCATATATATCAAATGTGAGAAGAGAATGGAGATTTCCCACTTCACTAGGAATAGAATCAGAGAGACCATTGGAACTAAAATTAAGATGTAATAGTTTGGACAGTTGGCCAATGGTGTTGGGAATTCTACCAGAGAGTTTATTTGAGGACAAATCAAGAGACTTGAGATTGGACAAAGCCTCAATTTGAGGAGGAATACTTCCATACAAAAAGTTGTAACTAACATTTAGACCAACTATGTTTGGAAGTAAAGAGAAATTAAAACTTTGAAGGGTACCTTTTAATCCAACACGTGTAATAGTTATGTTGGAAACAGAATTTGAGCCATCATCACAAGCAATTCCAAACCAATTGCAAGGATTATTGCCAGACCATGAAGAGAGAGAAGCTTGACTATGGTTATCAAGACTGGCTTTCCACTTCAGCAAAGCATTTGCTTCAATCTCAGAAGAAGCAACATCATGATTAGCAGCAGATGCCATTGCAAATGCACCAAAGTGCATTACAAGAAGCACCCAAAATGGTTTGAGCTTCATGGACAGAAGCATTGAAAATATGAACAGCATGAGGAAATTTTGATTGAATGAAGTTTCAGACTTTCACTCACTGGTTGTCTCATACAATTAGATGCAGGACAAGTGCTTACATGTTCATGGGGTATTGCAAATATTTATATGCAAAACTGCAGTGATACAAGAATCAACCTCTAGAATTGTTGTAGATTTTCTTTTGTTGAATAAGTCAATGAATTATAAATATATTATTGCATCTACAGATATGTTTGGGCTTACAAAGGTATAAAATCAAAACCAAAAAAGTTTATTTTAAATTTTGGTATCTTTTTTTAGATCATAAATAAAATACTTATACACTGTTACTCTGCAAAAAGTTTTATACAAAAACTTTAACAGTTATTCATAATCTCTTTTATTTATTTATAGATATATAAATAAAATAAATTTATTAATTTTACCAATTATTATTTTAAAGTTCAGATAAATAAAGATGTATCATTAATCGTTAGAGACATTATACAAGGTATTAAACTCAAAACTTGTCCTACATTGCTTATTTAAGACTGCTAAGACCTATGGTTTAGTCAGTTAGCTAGTGTTTAACTTTTAGAGTGTAATGATCCATTTTATAACTGTACTTTTGAAGATGTAGCTTTTATTTTATGCTCTTGAAGTTTTTTAAATACATAATTCCACAATTTTTAATTTTTAATACAAACTCGTTTTATTTATTTTTTTTTTTTTTTGAAAAGCAAATATTTATTTGGAAGAGAAACCAAGAGTTTCTTGAAAATACAAGGATGCAGACACCATACTACTTGATGTCCAATTAGAACGCGGTAATTAACCTTTCACCGCCTAAGACATATTTAATAAGCACTCTCTCGGATTAGCATACCAGTCCGAGAATGCGCACCCCCTATTAAACCCAAAAGAGTATGACAGCCATTTCCAGGAGATGATCTTAATAGTCATCATAATGTCTACTGAGTCCACCTGAATTCTATCAAAGACAATCTGGTTCCTAGTCATCCAGATTCCCCAACAAGCAGCCAGCCAGAAAACATACCTGCACTTCTTTTTCCTCTTTCCAACCACCCATGCTGATGATGATGAAAACAATTGATGCAGATCCCCCGGGATAGGTCCGTGGATTCCCAGCCAGCTCATTATATTACTCCACACTGATTGAGCTTTGGCACACGTTAAGAACAGATGAGTCCTGCTTTCCATATTGCTTCTGCAGAGTACACAGAGAACCCCTTCTTCTGGAATCTCAACGCCTCTCTTCAGCAAGTTATCAATGGTGGGAAGCCTATCTATCAATAATCTCCAAGAGAATGCAATTACCTTTGATGGGAGTCTGTCTTTCCACATGCGTCTCCATTGATTGGGTTCCACCTCGGAGAAAATCATTGAGTTCTGATGCGAGCTCAGTACTGCATAAGCCTCGGCTACTGAGAACCCTCCATCCCTACTAGTCCTCCAGGTCCATCTATCCAACCTGTCGACCGCAATTACTACTGACTGTAGCGTAGTAAGTAATTGACTAAGCTGGTCTTCCTCCCAGACAAATAACACCCGCCTCCATACCCAACACCACCCGTCGGCTGGTAGCTTTTTCTGGTTAATACTGGTGCCTTTATCAGCCGCTAACCCATAAAGCCTGGGGAACTTTAAACTGAGAGGACCATCACCAATTCAATTCTGTTCCCAAAACAACGTATCGTTTCCGTTCCCCACTTTTCTCCTGACGTTATCCACAAACCAGTCTGGCTTCTCTGCTTTAGGCCCATCAATGTCCCATAAGTCCCGCCACCACTGCGAAGCTGAGGCTAAATTGTGTTGCCTTTGATTAGAGTTGTATGTGGATCCATATTTAGTCTCCAGCAAGCTGACCCATATTGCATTTGGCTCTGTTAATAGCCTCCACCTCCACTTTGCTAACAGACTCAGATTAAAGTTCCACAGGCACTTCACTCGCAGACCCTCTTCTTCCTTGGGACGACACACCTGATTCCAGCTAACCCACGCAATTTTGTTCTCCTGGCTAGTCCCACCCCACAGAAAGGACCGTTGTAGACCAGTGATGACTTTTAGGACTTTCTTAGGCACCTTGTAAAAGGAGAATAGGTATAACGGAAGACTTGACAGTACTGAATTTATCATCACTAACCTTCCTGCGAACGACATTTGTTTCGCCCTCCACGATGCCAATTTCCTCTGAAATTGTTGAATAATGGGTTCCCACATTTGTACCCTCCTTGGATTCGCTCCCATCGGAACCCCCAAAAACTTAAATGGCGGTGAAGAGGTTGAACAATTCAAAAGATTTTTTGCTGCTGATGTAAATAAGGCTCCAACATTTAAGCCAAAAAATTGACTCTTGCCGAAGTTCACCTTTAGCCCCGATGACAGCTCAAACCCCCGGAGTATGGCCTTCAAATACCACACTGATTTCAGATCAGCTTCCCCCATCATCAAGACATCATCTGCGTATTGCATGATAGAGAACTTTGCCGCTGCCCCAATATTGAGCTCTTTAAACACCCCCTTCCCTACCGCTGACCTGAACAAACCAGCTAGACCTTCAGCAACCAAAAGGAACAAGAAAGGGGATAGTGGATCTCCCTGCTTCAATCCTCTCCCCGGCTTAAACTCCTCTGTCGGGCTTCCATTAACTAGAATTGAAACCTGGTTATTCCTCACGATGCTGAACATCCACTTTCTCCATGTGCACCCAAACCCCATCCTTGCCAACATATAATCTAAAAAATCCCAATTTACCGAGTCGAACGCCTTCTGGAAATCCACCTTAAACAGAAAACATGGTTTCTTTTTCCGTTTTGCCCAATCCACAATTTCATTTGCTACCAATACTCCATCCAGGATTGATCTGCCTTGCAAAAAAGCTGACTGACACTTTGAGATTAAGTGCCCCATGACTTTCTTCATTCTCAATGCCAGCAATTTAGATATAATCTTGTGAATACTTGAAATTAAGGAGATTGGCCTATACTGTTCTAACCTGACCGGCTTTGCCACCTTGGGGATAAGCGTAAGAAATGACGATGACGCTGCTCTTGGGAGAGCGCCTGACTGATGAAATTCTTGAACTGCCTTTACCACGTCTTCCCCTATTATATCCCAACATGATTGATAGAAATGAAAGCTAAAACCATCGGGACCCGGACTTTTACCACCCTCACAAGCCCAAACTGCCTCCTTTATCTCCTCCGCTGAAAAAGGCTCCTCTAGGCTCTGCCTCTGATGATCATTCAACTGATTAAAAGACACCCCGTCCAAGTTTGTTCTCGGCTGTCTATCCTCATTGAAGAGCCTTGAGAAATGGTTGAACACGTGTTGCCGGATATCCTGAACTCCCTCCAACCACCCCTCATCAGATGTAAGTGACAGCAAGGAGTTAGCATAACATCTCTCCTTAAAACATCTGTGGAAGTAGCTTGTATTCCTGTCCCCCTGACGAGCCCATTTTACCCGAGATTTCTGAAAAATGGACTGTTCCATACGCCTTGCCTTTCCCCAATACTCCGATAAGATTTCTTGTCTCTGGCTGTCACTCCCAGTGACTCCTAGGCCTAGGTGGATATCCGCAGTCTCCAATTCCAGAACTTTCTCAGCCAAGAACTTCTCGTCTTTACTCCCGTCGCCTTGTTTCCATGTCTTAATCGTCTTCTTCAAACCTTGCAGCTTGCACGCTAGCTGGTAAACTCGTTTTATTAGTTGAAGTAATAAAGAAGCACCTTTCTTCGCATTATGCACGTTAAACCATTAACATAATTTTTTTTCTGGGATAAGGGGAAGTTTGATCTCTTATTTATATTTTAGGTATTGCTTTAATTAAGTTGAAAATGCTATTGTAAAATAATATTGTTAATGAAAAATGACAACATGGTTAATTTGATTGTAAAAAAAATAAAGATGGAACATTTTTTAAATTTAAGAAGATAAACTAAAATCTAAAATATAACTACGTGATTAAGTGAAAGAATTCTTTCTTTAATTATAATTTTTGTTTTCCTATTTTATTAATTTTTATATTTTATCTTTCATCTTTAAACCATAATATTGTATTTTTTAATTTTTAAAATTATTAAATTTGTATTTAATGAATTGATTGCTGATTGTTAAGTCACAAATAAATAGTATGATAAACTTTAATTTGTGGTTTAAATTAAAATTAAAAAACTAAAATTTTTTATGCAATTAAATTATTATCATGTGATTGTAAATAATTTTTCACTTAAAATTATTCAAAGTCAATTCACACGGAGCATAATGTAATACTTAAAAAATTGAGATACAGTGTTATAATTTGAAAATTGGAAGCAAAATGTAAAGAAATATAAAATATAATTAAGTCAAGATTATTTTATTTCAAGTTTTTTCTCTTATCTATATAGACAAGTTGCGCGCAAAATAAAACAAATATATTTAAAAATTGTAGGTGTATCAATAAAATTTTTATTTCCTACTAGATTTTATATAAAAAACAAAAAGATTTCATACGTTAAAAAATATCATATATTAAAAATTCTAATATATAATTATCTCGTATAAAAAAATTAAAATTTATTTTTTAAGTCTCTTTTATAGTTGGACCTAGCCACACATTGTTGATGCAGTCAAATAATTTTTTTTTCCATAATAAAGATGGGAATCATTATTAATATTTACAAAAAAAAAAAAACTATCAATTGGTAAAGTCAATAAACTTATCGTAAATTAAGGAAAAAAATTTGACGTCAGTATAAAATTATTTACACTGTTAGTGCATACCAATTAAACTCACATAAACACACACACATATATATATATATATATATATATATATATATATATATATTCTCAATAGTTTTTATATATATTCTCAATAGTTTTTATATATATTCTCAATAGTTTTTAAATAATGTCAAAGTGAATAATGTTTATGTCTATCAAATCACTATCAACTTTAGAGAAATGCTAACAACACACTCTTTCTAACACACACTCTATTACTGGTTGAAATTTATTGAAAACTACAAAATTAAGAGACATGATTATTTAATGACAAGTAAGACTTACATAATTTGTTCTTTTTAATAAATTCCAATCAATAATGTAAAATGTGTTCAAAGTGTGTTAAAGACTGTATTGTTAGTATTTCTCATCAAGCCTATTCTTCTCAATACATACCACCTTGCAGATAGTCTGGTTAGTTTATATACTCACATGTTATTAAATAGATGGAATATCAAGGTCTTAAATATAGGTTTTCAGTTAAAATATTAAAATACTTTATTCTTATTATATTCATATGCCTAGACTAGGAGTAACAACGGCTTGGGGCAGATACAAATAATGTCTACCCGATACCCGCCTCATCATAAAATACCCGCAGCTGCTACTTGCTTAAAACCCGCTGGGTACCCGTTATAAAAATATTCATGGATTTTTTTAATATATGTAGATATCTATCGATACCCACAAATATTTTTCAAAAATATTTTTTTTATAAAAAAAATTATTTTTTTACTTGAAGTTTTATCCAACAAATAATTTATTTGTTGAAAAATCTAGAAATAAAATTATACTACTAAGATTCTACAAGCTTAATTGCATCTAAAAATATATTAATATAATATATAAAAATATTTAATACAAATATAATATTCATTTAACATGACCGACATTTTTACAAAAAATAATTCTATGTATTATTCATTTTTTATGAAAAAGTAACATTGATAACAATAAAATTTGACAATTAATAATGGGAGAAAATTCACTTAGTATAGGAATAATGGGAAATCAATGAGCATGTTCAATAGGTTTTTTATTTCGAATAAATTTTCTCAAGCCTGGGAATCAATTGAACAATGGCGTTTGCAAAGAAGTGTGTCAGATCATTGTCTGATCATGCTGCAAGATGGAGAGGTGAATTGGGGATCAAAGCCTTTTAGAGTGTTAAATTGTTGGTTTGAAGATCACCGATTTAGACCGCTTGTGGAGGAGGAATGGAAAAAATTAAGTGTCGAAGGTCGGAATGTTTTTGTGCTAAAAGAGAAGTTAAAATTTCTAAAAATAAAATTGAAGGTTTGGAATAAGGAAGTGCTTGGTGATATTGATCGAGAAGTTTCTAATGGAAGACAACAATTACTTGAGCTTGATTTGAGAGAGGAAAAAGGAAGGGTGGAGGAGGCTGATTTGCGAGAAAGAGTAGGATGTGTGGCGAACTTGAGAAATTGGATGGGTAGCAAGTGTTCCTTACTAAGGCAAAAAGCAAGAATCAAGTGGTTGAAGGAAGGTGATGCAAACACCAAATTCTTTCATCGTGGTTCGGTGAGAAGACAAAAATCTGATGAAATTTTGAGTCTTATTTTTGGAGAAGAGGAGGTGTAGGGGTGGATGGGTTAAAAAACAAGTTACCAGAACATTTCAAGCAACATTTTAGTAAACAGGATGGATATCAGCCAAAAATGGAGGGTTTAAATTTTCGAATAATTCTAGTGAAAGCTCAGGAAGCTTTGGAAAAATCGTTCTCTAAGGAGGAAATAAAAAAAGTAATTTGGGAATGCGGTAGTGATAAAAGTCCAAGCCTTGACGGACTTAATTTTCGGTTCCTTAAAGAGTTTTGATATTTGATGAAGGTAGATTTTATGGAATTCTTCCAAGAGTTTCATGCAAACAACAAGTTGGTAAAAGGGTCGAATAGGTCATTTCTTGCGTTAATTCCCAAATCTGCTTGTCCAAGCAGTGTGAATGATTATCGCCTTATATCTTTGATTGGATGTATTTACAAGGTGTTGGCAAAGGTGTTAGTTGGACGATTATGAGAGGTAATTCATTTGGTAATTTCTAAAAATCAATAAGCTTTCGTTCAGGGTCAATAGATACTTGATGAGGTCTTAGTTGTAAACAAGGTGGTGGATGATGCGAGGAAGAAGAATAAAATATTGATCTATTTAAAGGCCGATTTTGAAAAGGCTTACGACTTAATAAGTTGGAATTATTTATGGCAGGTGATGGTTCAGATAAGCCTTGGGGGGAGGTGGATTTGTTAGCTGCAGGAGTGTTTTCATTCGGCATTTGTCTCAATATTGCTGAATGGCAGCCCAACTGGTGAGTTCGGAGTTGGAAGAGGCATTCAACATGGGGACCCTTTATCTCACTTTCTGTTCCTCATTACGGTAGAAGGACTAAGTCAATTAGTTCAAGTGGCAGTGGAACAAGGTTATTGGCAATGATATAGAGTGGGAAGAGGGGGCACTTGCATATCTCATTTGTAATTTGTTGACGATACTATTCTTGTAACTCAGCTAAAGATGAGATCAATTGAGGTGATGAAAGCTGTTTTACTCAATTTTGAGTTAATCTCATGCCTCAAGGTTAATTTTTATAAAAGCTAGGTCGTAGGGGTGAATGCCTCGAAGGCAGATATGGAAAAGGTTGTGTCACTCTTAAACTACAAGGTGGGTAAAGTGTCATTTAAGTATCTTGGGCTACCCATTGGAGCTAATCCTGCTAGATTGTCAACGTTGAAACTAGTGGTGGATGATTCGAAGAGGAGATTCTCGGGGTGGGAAAATAAATATGTGAGCCTGGCCGAGAGAGTAGTGCTTCTCAAAGTTGTCTCCCAACTCCAGGCTTTGTTTTGCAATTTTTTATGGGCAAGTAATGAGATGGGGGGAAGGTAAGGTGGGTGTCCTGGGAAAAATGTGTCGACCTAAGGAGGAAGAGGGGTTGAGTTTGAGAGAGGTGTCTAGGTTCAATTTATTATTGTTAGAGAAGTGGAAGTGACGTATGAGGGAGGAGCCAGATAATCTCCGGGTCAGAGTACTGCAAGCAAAATATGAGGGGGAGGATGGAGTTTGGAAAAGAAGGGGTAGGATATGTTCTAGATGGTGGTCTGACTGCTTTCTGTTGAGGCGAAAGGGGAGAATCTGGTGGGTGGTGGTCTAACAATATTCAAAGAAGATTAGGGAGTGGGGAGGACACTAGTTTTGGGTTTGATAGGTGGATTGGGGCATCCTCTTTGCAACACCTCTATAATCGATTGTTTAGGCCTGTTATGACTTCTAAGGCTTTAGTGAAAGATATGTGGGATGTAGGGAAGGGTAGTTAGAGATGGGAATGGAAGACATCCCTTGTGTTTTCCAGTATTTTATTTTCAATGAAATTTGGCTTATAAAAAAAAATACACGTGAATATTCGTTTAACAGATAACCAGTTATAGGACGGGTTGCAATTGCAAATTTTTCCTTCTGTTTGCAGAATGGATACATTCACAGGCGAAGTCAGAAACTTTATCTGAAAGGGTTAAGATAAAATTTTAAAAAGAAATTATTATTTTATATAAAAAATTTTAGATAATTATATTACATATAAACATCTCAATATTATATATTTCTTTAATATTTATAATTTTTTTTATTAATCACTTTACTTATCATGTTTTTATTTTACTCTTTTTAGATGTTAACTAGCATTATTTTTTTATATAATTTATTTTATTTAATATTTAAAAAGATATATAATTTTTTCATAAAAATTTAAACTAATTTATAAATTTGAAGGATCATAACCTTTACTGGTCCTCTCCTTCCCGTCCTTGTTGTCATTCTTATTTAAAGTATGATAGGGTAGTTTTGTGTAACGTTTTTAAACTATGTTTTGATATCAAATCTATTTAGAATAGTTACTGACATAAGACAAGTTTCTTTTATATATAAATATTAGTGATTAATATATTAGTCTTGTTGATGAAAAAATTTAAACTCATAATCTCTCTCTTCTGCGTTCTTTCCATGAACTTTATCACCAATATAAAATAAGTTGATAAATAAATAAAAATATATTGATTTTAGTTTAATTAGTATGTATTATTAGTGTAAAAATTTTACATTGACATTAATTTAATCAAAATTCATAATTGTAAAGTTATCAAACTTATCATAATTGTAAAGTAAACCAAATCTATATAAAACTATTATATCATAAATCCCAAATGTGCATCATGTCACACAACACCAGTGCTAACGTCGCTATTCATAAAGATAAGGTGAGAACTAATTTTATCTAATAATAAAATTTTGAGACCAAAAATACTAACTGAATTTTTAAAAGACTAAATTCAACTTAAAATCAAGTAAATTTTTTAAAGATGAAATATATTTAATCCTTTATCAAATATATGATTTATAAAATATTTATTAATTCCTTGCACTCCCTTTTAAAAAAACGTTTCATTTTAATTTTTTTTTTTGTCCTGTTTCATTTTAATTATATTAAATCATCTAAATATTTTAATAATAAAAATTAATTGGGATATAGAGAAGTGATAGTAACATGCATAGGGATGGCAAAAATACCTATACCTATGTGTACTCATCTCGATTTTGACGGGTATTACCCAGTTTGACCGGATATGAGTACGGGTACGAGTATTACCTGATGTATATAACTGGGGGTACAGGTATGTGACTACCCGCCCTATACCCGAACTCGTACCCGTCCCGTTATCCTTTTATTGATTATATAATAAGTTTAAATTTATCTATTTAATTAAAAAATTTAATTCTTAAACTTTAATTTATAATTTCTTATTATTAATTATTCTTTATATACTTTTTAAATTAAAATATAATTAATACAAATTATTTAATAATAAATAAGTAAATTTAAATTATAAAAAATAATATAATGAATACCCGCAGGTATACCTGAACTCAAAAATACCCGATAGAAATGGAGATAAGAATTAAAATTTCATACTCTTTCTTTTTATATCCGAACCGAACCCACCTCACACTTTACAGGAACTAGAACAGAAAAGATTAAACCCACATTCACCCAGACCTGTTGCTATCCCTAAATGTGCATGAATGAGATAGAAATTATCATACTCCAACTTAGTGCGTTCAATATTAATGCATGGATAAGTACCAAATTTTCATCACAATTGAGGATTGAGGTGAGGGTCAAGATTTATTTCAAATTAATAAATGATTTTGAGTTTAGGCTGTAAATATTTTATGAAAGAATTTGTTTTACATAAAACTCAAATAAAATCGTTTAAGGTGAGATTGAAACTTAACCATGCGATGAGATTGAATACCTTTCATATTTTTTAAATAAATAAATACATTTCAATTATGGTTGTTTCGGATTTTTCAAACTATAGTGTCTACATGTAAATTATATACACCATCTAGACAAAAATATAAGTAAGTTTAACTATTTGTACTTTATTTAATGTTATTATTCTTAAAAGTTAAATCAATTTCATTTATTATAATCATGATTTTTTTATTTATAATATCAAATTAAGGGTAAAAAATAAGAATATTTGCTTCTGTGTATGTTTTCAAAATTTTCAACAAAGTTAATTATTATTTTTGGTGATAATTAATAACATTATCAAGTTATCAAAACCAAAAATTAAAATAATTATTTATTTTAGTGGAAATGTCTTTTTTTTCTTTTTGGTAGATAAAGGAAGTTGAAAATGTTTAAAGAATTACTATTGTTTAACAATTTTTTTCAAAAGTTTTTCTTCTATAAAACTGCTTTTAGATTTTTTTTTTAACATTTCAATTTATCATTTTTATCTTAATCTTTAATTTTAGTATTTTTTAAACATGTATTAATAAGTAAAACTAACTTTTTATTAAAAATATAATTTATCTATCATCAATTAAAATAAAATATTATATATATTCAAAAGTCACATAAATGAAAATCATGATTGAATGTCACTATAAAAATCTTTTACACGAACAGTGTATATCAATTAAACTCATAAATGATTATATGATTCTGAACTATAACAACATTTATAATTTGATTAGACATTATTTACACAATATAGAGATAAATTAATTAATTTTTAAAAAAATTATTAATAAATTAATTATCACATGATTATTCCGAAACTATATAATATTTCTTTTGAAAAAAATGCCGTAAACATGCAGTACTATTGTTTTTTAAAAGAAGATTCATGTAGTGAAAGTAAAATTTCGAGAAAATTAGTGTAATAAAAAAAAGTTGTAAAAAATAAAGGATGTCACAAACAGTGTAATCTACTCCAAAAAAATACATTTATTAAATATTTTTCTTTAATTTGATATCATTGATTTATGATTAAATAAACTACTTTTGTGAGAATACTTTCAATATAATTGAACACCCACTATATTTAGGATCAAATTACTTAACATTTAAGAATACTTTCAATATAATTTACTTTATTAATTATCACATTTATTTAATCTAAGAGTTGAAGTAATTAAATAATGAAGCCCTATTTGGTTCACCTGATGGCGAAAGCCTCTTATCTATAACGTGTGTTCTTGTTCTATATTCTTCAGTAGTTGGAACTCCACTATTTGTTGATAGCATATGCAATCTGTTTGGATGGTTGAAAATATTAATTGCATTACCCATTTGAGAGAAAATGCCCTAGCTGGTTTTGACGTTTTGCATAGAATAGTTCGAAGGAATAGTAACATGCATTGGCTCATGAGGGAAGACTACACCGACTTCACTATCATTTTCCAACTATAAGCCAAAACCTAGGCGTCTATCTTGACTTAATGACTTTGATTTTTGTATGTGTAGGGTTTCTAGCATGTCCCAAAATTCAGCTAGAGCAAATTACAAATTAAGTTCGTTGTGCATTGCTTAGAATCTGTCAATATGCAATAGTCCTACCCTAGAAGAATGTTAGGATCTCACCTGAACTCAACCTCAACAAGATGCATAAATAGCAAGCTATGCTTTTAAAATCGGACTGGTCAAAGAATCAGAGAAAGTGTTGATTCATAGTTTATTAGTTTAATCGTTATTGAATTGGTTTTAATAAAATAATATTGTTTATTATTAATGTACTGTAACAATTTAAGATTATAAAAGGTTAAAAATATATTATGGAGGTAATTATAAAAAAAAGTAGTTTTACTAAATACACCTTCATATTGCTAAGTTAACCTTTATTTTCATTAATTTTTCAATTAAAAAATGGATGGACTTTAGAAAACGAGGGGTACATAGGGGTACATTTAGAAAGATCTGAAAATTTTCAAAAAAAATTTATGAACCAGTCAAACCAATTGAATAATTGATTTTCACCAGTTTATGACCGGTTTTTAGCATTAACCGAACCAGTTATCAGATTGATTCATTGGTTTTTTGGTCAGTCCGGTTATTAAAATAGTGATAGCAAGTATGTAGCATTGTTATAAAGTAGAGAGAATGGAAGGGAGAAATTGTGAGCCCAAATTCATCCACAAACAAAATAACTAACATTTGACTTATAAAAAAAAATATAACTATATTATTCCAAAACTCATGATAAATTTGATAGGAAATAGATAGATGGGGAAATAGCGGTAATTACATCTACGTGGAAATAGTACTCACATCGTTATGAGACACATATATGAAAGTGATTTTGAATTTTTGTATAATTATACAAGTATTGTTCTGTATGTCTTTCTTGAGAATGTGTACATGTAAGATTTGAAGGGTTGTGAGAGTGTTTCTTTCAAGTTTCAATATTATATCTGTAAAAATCTCATTTCCACGAATAATAAAACTAACAATTATGTCTGAATAAATTTAAAATTGTATTTAATTATATTTTGATATTTCTTAAAATGTTTTCAATTTTTAAAATATATAATTTAGTTAAGTAAAAATAAGAAAAAATACAAGTTGTATGTGCATATAAGTAATTTCTAATATTTTTCTAGAAATTTAACTTTTTCACTACTCCGTTATAGGTATGAAAATAAAAAGTTAAAACATTTCTAAAGAAAAAAAAAAAGTGAAGGAATGAAACTACAAAACTTGTAATAAACATGAGAAAATTATATTCTCATGTTTATATTCCTAAAATTATTTTAATTCGTGAAAAAAACGTTGCCTTAGTAACGTTTTAAATTATGCAGACTTTGATAAATTTTAAGCTATATTTCTATAATTTACTCACATTCTAAACAAAAGCTTACATTTCTTAACAGAATTTGCGGTTGTTAAAGTTTTGGATTTAAATTTTGAACGTAAAAAATAAAAATTATTTGGAATAGTTTGGTGTGATATAGATTGTTTTATTTGATATGAACTAAACATGCATATAGTTTTTATATTTAACTAGGTAATTTGTTCGACATGAATATTCACATAGAAAACAAGAAGATAAAAGAGAATAATTATAAAAAAGAAGTGGAATTATTTTTATTTTTTTTTTGTAAATATTGACATTTTATGGTTTAAAATTTATAATTTCAGCATAAGGTAAGTATCAAAGTAACGTTTAGAATACTCCTACATACTACACCTACTCTGTCTTGTAAGTCCACCACCTATACTTATGTTTAGTTATTACTATCATTATGCGTTAGACCATTTCTTAATTGCTAATTAGAAAGGACTAGTTTGCTTCAAAGTTCAAAACAAGATTGACAATTTTCCATATCCATTACTCTATTTCTATCTTATGAATTGTCTAATTGTTATTTCTATTAGACCATTCTCCACGAAAACGTATACTTAATTAATAAACTGTATATAGTCATTCATTCAAGCTTCTAGATCGATTGCCAGATGTTTTAAGTATAAACTAGGAATATGTAGTTATAATTATTTAACAGTTAAAATTTTTAATTTTTTTTTATTAAAAATTTATTATCGTGATTGAGATTATACCTAGTCACACAATCCATTTTCATGTTTTAATTTATTAATACGTTCCAGTTTAAATCTTGTGTATGTATTTACACCAGAAAATTTTTTATTATATTAGTTTGACAAGACTCAAATACAAGTATAAAAATTATTTGTTTTAAATTTGTGTTTTATTTTTTTTTTGTGTTTTTACTAATCAAGATATGTAGATAAGAAATGAGATACAATTTGAGGAGAGAGAATTTTCATTCAAATATATCTGTTTATAGTATTGGATTAATTACTTATCATAATTAAACCAATAAAAGAAATACTAGTTATATAATAAGAAATTTTTAAAATTAACAAGGAAAATATTACATTCAAACTAAGAAATATGGAAATTTAACACAGGATTAGCGGAGTTTATTTACTCCTTCTCTTATCAAAATTTAAAATCATAGTTCCACTATTTAATGAAAAATTTAAAAATTAACTGGCAAGGTATTTCTCTAAATCTCTTAAATCAATATCTTGAATTTAATTTAAGATTTATAAATAAAAATACAATAATTGGAATTTGGAACCAAAGATCCCATAAAAGATAAAGATAATTATTATATAGAAGAATTATTCCAATATTGGTAGATATTTACACCAAAATTACGGTGGCGAAAAAAAATATACTCAATTACTCCAAGTCATATCGAAATTTAAATAAGTTAACTAATTATACAGTTCCTATTTTTCTTGAAATAGATTTTATAAAATATTTAATGCACTTCTTAATTTATATAGTTTAATTTTGTTATAGTTTAAGGAGGCGAAGACCAATTCTTCACTATTAATCTCTATATTTTTTTAGTAATTTTTGTCAAGCAATAAAAATTTTTATACATAATAATAATTTGACATCTAATGACTTATGATAATATAAAAAAAAATGACAATATTGTTTAAGTGTAAATTTTTAGAAATTATTTTTTAAAACTCAAACAATTTTTAATTATGAATTTATGATAAATCTTTTCGTCCATACAATGAGAAAGACTTACGAAAAGTGTGAACTCCACACATCTATTAACTCAAGAAAAAATAGTTTTTTTTTAACCACGGATACACTCTTTGTTCTAAGGGTGGATAACGATTCTCCCCTTGATTTTTTATATGTGTATTCCCCTTCTCTGCTTGGTACCACGGAGTTCGGTAACTTCAGAGCTCAATTACCCTTACTTCACCAGGACTTCGAAACTTGACGTCACTGAGCTCCTATACCTTAGTACTCAGACTGAACTAGGAGCTCGGTGCACCACCACTCTAGCTCAACAAAAGGCCACTCTCTTAAAAAGAGTAACTAAGAAACTCACTATAGCATAAAAGGACACTCATAGCTCCATCACAAGGAAACTTATTCTAAACATTGAGACCTCTCACCTCTTTCAAACTCTCACTTGGGCGTTGAAGTCCCTTTTGCAGGTACCCACCTATCCACCAAGATTCGTCGGTGTTCAATACAAGAGAGGTTGCAAGTTTTACCAAATTCCAATAAGAACATCTACGTCGTCTGTGGGGATGTAAAATTCCTATGATTCTACCCTTTATGGTACAAACCCAAAGCAACCCATTCAAAAACTCCATGAATGACATGAGCACTCTACAAGCCCTCAAGAAGTAGATGGAGGAGATGACCCAAAGACGCAAGGGTGACCTCCACTCCTTAAGAAAGGAAAAACAGCCATGAACACTACAATTTAGGACCTCTAAGACCAGCAGAACAGGGAAATAAGCAACATCAGGAACAGAGAAGCCAAAAACAGTTACAACCAATCCAACAGCGACACCCTAGCTGAAAATGTTGGACCTCGTTATCGGAAATGGTTGATTTGAGAAACCAGCACTAACGATGACTCTAACGATCCGCAAGCAATGAACCACCCTCACAACTCAACAAGTAGTAGACCTCCCTGACACAGGAGCTTGAAAGGAGCTCACAACAAAAGGCAATAACCGACAACCTTGTCGTCCACAGCAAGAGGTTGCCAACATCCGTTCGTCAATGGCATCCTAGACACCCCCTCCCCTGAGGATCGAAGCCACTAGTAATCAAGCTCTACTAGGCAACCACATAGAGACCTTCCTCACATAGGTAAACCTTTATTCCAATGATGACTGTGTCTTATATAAGATGTTCCTCACTTCTCCTACAGGTACAACCCAGTCCTGACTTTCACCCAACTTAATCGATTCATTTGACACCTTGACGAACAAGTTTACAATGCACTATTCTACCTAGAGACCTCAAAGAATGACTGAGAACGACTTGATTGGGCTTCAATAGAGAGAGGACGAGCCACTATGCATTTTCACCGATTGACTATCCAAGATGCTCACACAAATAACCAAACTTCAACCAAGGGTGGCCCTTTACTCCATTCTAGGTGCTCTGAAGTAGAAAGATTTGCCAACAATGTAGCTGAGCGATGACCAAAGACCCTGGAAAAGGTCCTGGAGATATCCTCCAAATTCGTCAACATGGAAGAAGCCTTCACCCGACACCAAAACCTCAGTGGCCCATATAGATCGAAGAAGGACCATAAACAACTATGATAGGACAAAGAAGGGGATAGATGTCGACCTACACACGAAAAGGAATTCAAGCAACCTGCCCGACCTCAGCCCAAATACTCCATATACACACCCTTGACCGAGTCCCTTGCCTGAGTACTGGAAGAAGCATTCAGCACCGAGATCCTCAGGCTCTCACAACTCGCTTCGTCTAATGAGGAAGCCAACTAGAGCAAACACTGCAAATACCACACAGGAACTACGGGTACATCATAGAAGACTGGATCGCTATCTGAGATCGAATAGAAGAACTAATCCAACAAGGATAAGTTAGTCAGTTCGTCCGCTATCCCTATTCTAGAACAAGGAGCACACCATCACTAGTCATCACGAGACCAGCAAAGTCAGAGCAAAAGGTCGTACCTAGAACAACCCCCTTTGAAGATGCAGTGCAACCAGCTTGGCAAGTAAGAGGTGTCATCAATGTAATAGAAGGGGGATTCGCATGTGGTGGGGCATCCAACTCAGCCAGAAAGAAACACCTACGATAGTTGAAAGTTGTGAACGCAATCACTAATAATCAGGATCGATTGATGTTGCCCATGGTCATCATTGCGGTGATCATAAACTAAGAGGTCCCCAAAATTCTTGTCGATCAAGGGAGCTCGACCGACATATTATACTAGTCAACCTTCAAGAGGTTGAATGTCTCAATAGATCTAATTAAATCATACCTTGACCACCTTACTAGGGGCTACGTCTAGCTCATGACCACCTTTGGAGAAAGAAAGTTATCAATCACACTGCTAGTAAGGTACATCTTGATTGATGCGGATACCTCATATAACGTACTCTTCAGACATCCTACCTTAAATGCCCTCAGAGCCATCGTCTCTCATCCCCACCTAGCAATGAAGTTCCCATCCACTAACGGGGAGATCATCACCGTCAAGGCTGATAAGGAAGAAGCAAGAGAATGCTATGTAAAACGCCTCAAGGTCACCTCTTACAAGCTTCCAAAAGCTCTTTTTAGTGTCAGCCATGTGGAAAATAGGGGAGAACAATGACCACATGACCCCATGGGTCAACCTTGACCCTTGCACTGACGAAGACCGACGACCTTCACCTACTGAAGAAACCCAACCTTTTCAAATCGGTACACAAGAGGGACAATGTACCTAACTCAGTACTAAGATAAGCCCCCAGATTACAATGTCCATTCAAGAAGTACTCAAGCAGAATGTCAACCTCAACCTAGTCTGCCATAAGCTCTCAATATTCCCTGAGGCAAAGCCCATCGCCCAAAGGAGAAGAAAATGGGAGGAGATCGGTAGCAAGTAGTAGCCGCAGAAACACAAAAGCTACAGGAAGCCGATTTCATAAGAGAAAGCCACTACACCACATGGTTATCTAACGTGGTTGATGCAATCCCACCTAGCATGCATCATGGCTAGGAGGATTCAAGGAAGGCATGGCATGGATGAAAGCTCATTGAAGATTCGAAGCCATAGTCTTCATTATTTTTAGCTTGTAAATATTTTATTTTAATTAGCTAGATAGGAGAGTATTTTTAATTCCCTTAAGGCCATGTATTTTCGGCCATCTTCTTAGTTTATAAGGATTAGGTGTCTTTAGTTAAAAAGGAGGAGTAAGCTTAGAATGGGTGCATAAGTCAAGACATGATTTTGGGCTAGCCCATTTACATTAGAAGATGCTAATTGCACCCATGGGGGGTGAACTTAGGTGCCTCACTTAAGGCCTAAGACTTGGGTTAATTAGTCTTAATCCTAATTAAGCCCAAGTCCCACATTACCTAGAAAAGTATGCCAAAGCTCTCCCATTGGGCTATATATACTCATTCCCCTCATTGTAAAATTTCACCTTTGAAGTTGAATGAAAATAGTCTCTTTGTGAGCACATTCTTAGTAAAAGGTCTTGAGGAACCTCTTCCTAGTTGGTTTTTATCAAGGGTTCCTTCCCTTGTGGCAAACCTAAACACTTTGGCTTATCTCTCTTTGAGAGTGGTGCCCCACCTCCATTTTCTTTCACTTCCATCATCTATTTCATGGTGCTTGGAACCTCAAGGAGAAAGATCAAGGGGAATGCAAAAGCTTTTTGCATCATTGGTCATGGTAAAAAAAGCATTGGGAAAATAGAGAATGTATGTTGATTACTCAAACCTCAACAAAGCATGTCCAAATGACTCATACCCATTACCAAGCATCAACAAGCTGGTTGACGGTGCCTCAAGATACAAGCTCTTGAGCTTCCTAAATGCATACTCGGGGTTCAACCAAATCCTGATGTATCCCCCTGATCAGGAAAAGATCTCCTTTTGTATGCATAAATCAAAGTATGCTACCAAGTCCTGCCTTTGGGACTCAAGAACATGGGTGTCACCTACCAGCGCCTGATAGACACTATTTTTTACGATCTCATAAGACAGAATACAGAAGCATATGTGGATGATATGGTTGTCAAGTCTCGCACATTTGAAGATCATGCTTAAGATCTCGCCAAAGTCTTCGATAGAATTTGATGCTACAATATGAGGCTCAACCCCGAGAAGTGCACCTTTGGGGTGGAAGGAGGAAAGTTCTTGGGCTTCATGCTTACACAAAGAGGCATAAAATCCAACCGAACAAAAGCTCTACATTCATCAACATGTGAAGTCCTATAACACTCAAGGAAGTGTAGAGATTGTCTGGACGATTCGCGTCACTCGCCCACTTTTTACCTAAGCTGGCTGACAAAGGCATGCTCTTGTTCAAGCTAATGAAGAAGTCCAAAGGCAAGTTCATATGGGCTGATGAAGTCGAAGCCATGTTCATCGACCTCAAGAACACCATCTCATCGCCATCCATCCTGACAAGCCAGGGCAAGATGACGACTACTATTATATATGTTCATTATCGAGCATGTCGTAAGCTCAGTGCTGACCCAAAGGAGCAATAATACCCAAACCCTGTGTACTTCACTAGTAGAATCCTCCAATCACCTAAGACACGGTATCAGACAGTAGAAAAGTTGACCCTTTGTCTCATTAATGTGGCCTGACGACTTTGTCCTTATTTCCAAAGCCACAAGGTAACCGTGAAGACCAACTACCCCATTAAGCAGATATTGAGACAACTTGACCTCGTGGGGCAGATGGTAGCATGGTCGATTGAGTTATCCAAATTCAACCTGACGTTTGAGCCCCAAATACCCATCAAAATACATTCCCTCGCTGACTTCCTCACGGAACTACCCACTAAGGATGACCACTCCCCATGGTGGATGTTCCACATTGATGGTTCCTCCAATACCAAAGGTTGTGAAATCGGCATAACCCTATCTGGATCTGATGACATCAATGTGGAACAGGCACTCCAGTTTGACTTCCAAACAATGAACAATAATGTCGAGCATGAGGCCATCCTAACAGGCCTCAGGTTGGCCAAAGACATGGAATCAAATACTAAAGTACCTCCTCCTTACCAAAGACTTGTTGGGACAATTTGAGGAAGTAAAAGTCACTTATGTCCCCAGAGAACACAACGGTAGGGTGTACATCCTATCCAAACTAGATACCTCTACCCAAACTTCACAACGACACATAATCCTTAAGGAAAGATTGACCTCCCCAAGCATGCAGGTCAACCAGGTCATGCATATCGACACCATTCTTGACGACTAGAGGAAACCCATAGTCACATTCCTCACCATGGAAGTTCTGCCCAACAACCCTAGAGAAGTCCAAAAAAGCAAGCATCGATCAACATCCTTTGTCATGATCGGGGATGATCTTTATCGACGAGGCCTTTTTCAACCATTACTAAAGTTCCTAGGCTCTAACAGGTAGAATACGTGATGAACGAAATCCACCGAGGTAGATGTGGCTCACAATCGGGAGCTCAAAGCATGGCACAATGCGTGACCTGAGCAAGATATTATTGGCTGACCATGTGCCATGAGTGCAAGGCCTTCACTAAGGTATGCATAGAATGCCAGGAACACACAACAAAGCTCGGTCCTCCCTTGAGCAGCTACATACCATGATGATCCCCTGGTCGTTCTCCACTTGGGGAATGAACATACTTGACCCTTTTCCCCCTCCAACGGACAAGTCAAGTTCCTTATTGTGACTGCTGATTATTTCACTAAATGAATCGAAACAGCCCTAATTGCCAAAATCACAGCAAAACAAGTCCTTAAATTCATGTGGAAAATCATTTTCCGTTTCGGCTTCCCTCATTCTATGGTTATCAACAATGGAAAGTAGTTCACAACTTTCTTCTTTGAAGAATTTCTTCGTAATATGAGCATCCATCACTCAGTTTCCTTAATAGAACACTCCCAAACCATTGGATAGGTTGAGATGACAAACACGATCGTACTTAGCGAGCCAGGCCCTGACTTGGAAGCCAATACAAGGCATGGGCAAATGAGCTGCCCAGTGTACTTTGGGGATACCATTGTCGGCCTTAGACAGCGACAAGAGAAACCCCTTTTTATCTTACTTATCCCTGTTGAGCTCAACGAACCCTCCCTAAGAAGAACCCTACATACTCAGACACCAATCTAGAAGCCATGAAAGCCGAGCTAGACACTATCAATAAGATCTGTAACGAGGCAACAATCAGAGAGGCAGTGTGCAAGCAGCAGATGACAAGACGCCATAAGAAAAATGTGCTTAGGCATGTCTTTCACTAGGGAGAGCTCGTATAGAGATGGAAAAGAGATGCCTGCAGAGATCAGTAGATGGACAAACTTGCCGTTACATGGGAAGGGCCATTCAAAGTTACAGAAACCTTACATAATAGGGCTTACAGACTTTAGACACTCAACGGAGAACACATCTCACACACCTAGAATGTCACTCATCTGAAGAAATACTATAGTTAATGTACACAGGTGATATACTCTTTTTCCTATCTCGATCTTTTTCCTCGATAAGAAAAGAATATGGGTTTTGCCCGATGAGTTTTTAACGAGGCATGCCCACAATAAAACTCGCAATATTTTTTTGCAAATTTGTTTCCTATCTTTTTTCTTCATTTTTCCAGAGTTAGGGCCAAATCAACGAGCCTACTCGATGCTCTTATCACTTACTTGGTGCTCTTATTGCCTACTTGGTGCTTTTACCACTTACTCGGTGCTCTGGTCTGACAAGACCATCATCGCCTAAACACCACTCAAATAAAAAACGCAGGCAATAAACCCGAACCAAGAACTCATTCATTTAAGAGGCAAAGTCACACTTAGGCAAGAAACCGAAAACATTCACTAAAGCAAATCTTAAAACTCATTACATTGCAAAAAATCTAGTTACAAAATGATAATTGATTACAACATCAAATCGTAGAAGAGCCAATCTAAGCAATATTGGTGGCCACCTCGGTCTCCTTAATAACCACAACACATTTGCCCCCTATAGGAGACTCATGAGTTGACCCAACATCCACGTCAATCACTTTGACCGCCCCTTGAGCAATATCCCCGTCAAACTCCTCAACAACACCATCCGCAACTATCTTAGACTTTTCCTCCCTTGGCACAATGCAACCATCTTCCACTAATGCCTACACATCACTAGTAGACAAGTCAGCCTCGGGCATCAACACTTTCACTTGTCTAGAGTCCTCTTAAAATCCTCCTCCAAGGCGCACATCATCAGCCCACTTGATTGGTCTTCAACACCCTCCTTCAACTAGGAAACTTCCTCCTTTTAGGTCTCCTTCTCCTTCTCAACGTTCACCCTTGCTTCCACCTCTCGAGCTCAGTTTGCCTCTTTCAAATCCAAGGTATTCTAGACCTTGCACAATTCCTCCTCCAACACCTCATTGTCCTTCAAACATTGGTTGGCTATGGCTTCCAGGCTGACCACTTTGCCTTGTTCAACTTTCAGTGCCAAATTCAGTTTCGACATGGCCTTAGTTGAGCTCCTCCTTTCGTCATCCATTTTTTATTTTCTTCAGCAAACACCTTCATCTTCCTCTTAGCATCAACAATCTTGTGCTTATAATGAAAGATTTCCTCTGTAGATCGGTATAAGAAAATTCCAGCTAAGCAAAGGTTCCTTCGACCCTAGCAAACTCCATCATCTCCCTATCCTCCTTGAAGAGCAATTTGTCGTCGAGTATAACCTATGCAAACGAAAACTCTGCATTCCATAGGGAAGTATCCTCAAGCGTCACCGTGCAGTGATCAAGTCAGCCTACTCTCTCTTTATGATAGTGATATACCACATGACCTCGATAAGGGGTAGACGAACATATTTCCACCAAACAAAATGTCACATACAACACATGCTAAGGTAAACAAAAGGTACATGAACCACTGTGAGAAGCAGGCGAAGAGGAAACAACATTGCTCACTACTTGAGCAACCATGGTCGTTGAAGAGGTCCTCGAGGTCACTGCCACTAGGGTTGTCTCGCTTATCCTCTACCGACATCTAGTGCTTGGCTTGAGACTTGAAGTGTCGATGATGTTCTTGCTAGTACAAGGGAAACCAAGTTGAGCACCCATTTTCCTTATAAAACAACTTGCGATGATCTTCATAGAATGTGTTCGCTTGGACCTTGAAAACATTTGACATAAAAATCTTCCATGAAGCATTTAACAAAGAAAAAAGAGGAGCATATTGAAACCCAATCATTGAGATCCACTTAGTCTTCGTCTCTTCCCCTCCCTTCACCCAATAAAAATACAGGAACTTATTGATGATTGGAACTATTCTGAGCAGCCTGCATAAAATCTCAAAACCCTTTAACCCAGGTTTTTTATGAAGTTGGGAAGGCACGACATTGAGCTCATTCAACACATCGCATTGGAAATTAGAGAAAGGAAGAGTCACATCGACGTGATGGAAGAGATTGGCAGAAACATAGGTAAAGGGATCCTTCCCCTCAGTAGCCCCAAAGTATACATGGTTGTTGGCTCCACAAGCATCCGTGAGCATCCAATTAGGATGATCCAGGTCAGAGCAAATATTGACTTTAGTCGAAGCTTTTTCAAATCGGCCTCCGTCGCAAGTGAGCTCAAATACGACAATACCTCCTTGGATATCCATTCATAATTAGCCATGATGACAGGCAACAACACCTTTTTCTTCCTCCTTTTTTCCTTCCCCTTTACCACCTTACTTGCCTCAACAACTACACCAGGGTTGCCACCATTCTCACTATCCTTTGAAGAACTAACAACCGACAACTTTTCCTCGCGTTGTGGAACACCTCTACCTCAAATAAACCTTCAGATGCCCTAACCACTTCCATTTCACCTTTAGGCAGCCCACCACTAGAGGCACTAAGGCTTGCCACCTCCAACTGGCTAGGTCCGAACCCAACAATAATTACACCACTAGCCACCATTTTCCCTCTTTAAACACCCTGAAAAGGCTCTTCCATCAACTGTGCAAATTCATCATTATCTGGGAGACCTAAAGAATCCAAAGAATGTACAAATTCACTACCCTTATTTAAAGTCTCCAACTCCCTTTCTACCATGGCCCGAAAACTGCTCAGAAGAACCCTTACTGTCACTCACTAAGCTACAAAAACTCTCAAAACCAGACATCCTAAGATTAACAAAACCAACAACAAAAGAAAAAATGTACCAACAAACTCTCAAAAGTGTCACTCACTAATGAAAATTGTTAATAAACAATATTCTTGTTAATAAAATGCAAATACAACTTAAAAACTTACATTAAAGATGTTTATCTTAAATACTATTAGTTGACTATATCAACAAGAGACTTAAAATATAGATAATCTAATGTGGATATAGATTCTTCATTTTTAGATTTGGTAAAGTTAATTCTAAATTATTATAATATTAAATAATTTTTTACATAGTAAGTAAAAAATTTGAATTATTATTATAATTATCCAAATTACCAAATCTTAAAATCACTTAATTCATATCCTAAAAAATATCTATGTTGTAGAAATATTAACGGATAAAAATTTTATAGTGTTTTTTATTGAACACGTGTAAAAAAATTTAAGCTGTCTTTTAATTATAGTTCTTAATTTATATAATTTTTAAAATATTAATAGATAAAAATAATTTTTTTCCTTTAATGATAGTAATTTTTAAATGATGTTTGAGTCTTTTTGCATTATAATTTTATATTATTTTTATTGATTAATATATAACGAAGAATATATATAATAATTTGTACTTCATGTTGGTCTACGAAAGGCTACCCAAGCAACCGCCGCTTGAAGAGTATATAGCTTTTTTAAGCTCGTTTGAGTTTTGATGTTTTCTTTTAAGAATAATAATTATATAAAAAATTTGAGTATAATTTTTCAAATTTGCCGATTTTACTGCTCATGGCTTGACTCTCGTAATATATATTTAAAGGAATAATTTTTTTAATTAAATTATTAATTTACGTTAATGTTGTGACTTTTTATCATAAAGTATGATATTTTATATTTTTTAGTATCGAAAATATTTAATGTTTTAAATGATTATAAATGACAATATAATTTTTAGTATTAGTTTGTTTGAAAAATATTAGAAAATTTTTAATTATTACTAAAAATATATATGTGTGTGTACAGATCTATGGATTGGTTCATAAGTATAAGAGCTTCATGGGTTGGATACGATTTTTGAAAACAAGTTCATTATTTTGGCGGGTCAAACTTATCTGACTTGTTTAAAACAATTTTTCATTTAGCACCAATTCAAACTTCAAATCCCACCTACTAGTGGGAAAAATACGAATATACCTTCTATTTTTTACTCTTTGGCAGTGTATCATTGGGGAAGTAAAAAAATTATAAATTTTTTTCTTCTATGATGATGCACTGCCGGTGAGTAAAAAAGTTTGAAAATTTTTTTGCTTCTCTAGCGATGCACAGTCGGAGAGTAAAAATTTCAAATTTCTTTTACTCTCCAACAAGATCCCACAAATTTTTTTTTATATATCTTTTATTGTTTATTTAAAAGGAAAATTAAGAAGTGTTGAATTAGTGTGGATTTGTCTCTATTTGATTATTAATTTTGAGATTCAGTTATAAATACACAATTATTCAATTCAATTTTAAATACACAGTGCTTTCAAATAAATACTATTATAACTCCTAACAAATATAAGTTTAAAGAAAAAATTAATTAGTAGTAATAGATTTTTCATCTTTATATTATTAATATATAAGAATATTTTCTTGAAAAAATTAATATATAAATATATTTAATATTTCCTTTTTAAGTTTGACATTTATTTTAAAATTTGAAATTTAAAATAAATAAAAAAATTAGACATAAATATTGTTTTAAAATTTATAATTAAAGTTATTTAAAGTTTTAATTTATAATTTGAAAAATAAATTAAGATATGTTTTAACATATATTTTGTTTAAAATGGAAGGTGCAACTAAAAATGAGAAAAGAGGTGCAAAAATAAGTTAGTGTCAATCTATTAGTGTGAAATTTTTTTTTATTATTAAATTTGAGATTGAGTTCTAAATACATGATTGTTTTAAAAAAATTTCACACATACAAAGAAAATATTAAATATTTTTATAAATATATTTAATATTTCATTTTTATGTGTGAAATTTATTTTTAAATTTGAAATTTGAAATAAATATTGTTTTCATTATTGTTTTAAAATTAAAATTTGAAATAAATATTGTTTTAATTGTTATCTTAAATTTAGAATTTGAAACAAATATTGTTATTTTAAAATTGAAATTTGAAACAAATATTGTTTTAATTATTGTTTTAAATTTGAAACAAATATTATCTTAATTATTATTTTAAATTTGAAATAAATATGGCTCTAAATAACTAGAAAAATTTGAAATAAATATTAGAACATATTTTTATTATTTTAATCATAATTTGTAAAATAAATTAAGTATGTTCAACACTTTTTTTAAATGGAAGCCGTAGCTAAAAAAAAAAAAAATACAAATTAATTTAGTGTTAATTTATTAGAGTGAAATTGTCTTAATTTTATTATTAATTTTAAGATTGAGTTCTAATTACGCGATTGATTCAAATAAATACTATTATAATAAGTTAAAACTACAATTTGTAACATAATTTTTTAATTTTTTTAAAAATTTTATTTTATAAGATATAAAATTTTATTACAGAAAACTTCTCGTAATAAAATTTTATATTTTATAAATTTTATATTTTAAATTATAAAATTTATAAAATATAAAAGTTTACTACGTGAAGGTTTCCTAAAAAGTTTTATATTTTATTTTCTTTTATATTTTATAATACAAAATTTTAATAAAGCTTTAAAAAATTATATTATAAATAAATTATATTATTAAAGTATAAAATTTTATAAATATAATATATAAATTTTCTAATGAAAATATAACATTTATAAAATATAAAAATTTATTACAAGAAGGTTTTCCATAATAAACTTTTATATTTTATTTCTTTTATATTTTATAACAAAAAATTTAAAAATCATGTTATAAAAAATTATATTAATAAAATATAAAATTTAATAAAGATAATGTAAATAGTTTAAATAATTTTGGTAATTAATTTTTTTAAAGCTTATTTCGTAAAACATGTTATTTTATTTTTTAGAGGTGAGCGAGTGAGGTTAATTTATTATGGTAGGTGTTGGGAGAGAGAATTGGGTTAAAGAGCATTTTGGAGTTTTTAAAAAAATATTTAAGTGTATAGGTGTTAAATGAAAATGAGGTAGATGTGGGTTTTGTGGGTTAGACTGATCCATTTACGCATCCTAACTCACAACTAAGACTTGTAATAGAAGTACATCTAGTCACCTTCGCTAAGGATGAATTTACTTGCAACCCTAGGTTCTTGCCCTCCTTTTAAATTTTCTTTTTAATTTTAATATTTATAATATAAAAATTTAAAATATAATATATAATATTTTTAACAAGTATTTTTAAAATTTAATGTTTGATTTAGTTAATTTTATTTAAGGATTTGATTGTAATAAGGATAATATTTATGCGTTTTTTATAAAATATTTTAATCTTATTTTATAGTATTTATTATAAAGATAATAAATTTTACCTCTTTTTTTAGTGTGAATGGGTCTCTATATATACAAATATTATATATATATATATATATATATTAACATTTATTTGAAGATAATTATATTTTTTGGATAAAATATTTAAATATTATTAATTTTATTTTTAAAAATATTTGATTGATATTTAAAAATATATAGAATATTGCATTAGAATTTTTCCCTTCCTAACTTGTAATTCTGGCTCCATCCTTGTCGGTCGCTAAACAGTTTGCCCACACCCACCGAATCCAAGGGTCTGGTTGATAGTCGATAGGGGAGCATAACTCTCCAATTTGTCACACATGAAGACATTGCTCCCTTATACGAATCTCATAATATTTGATAAGGATTGGAAAATAATATTCGTGAATTACAACCACACCTATATAACACCATCTTATACTAGAGCTAAGCGAATGAATAAACTCTAAACTCTAATACTTGATGCTCTTGGATTAAGTACTTTGTCGTTAGGACAACTTCAATCCAAGAACGTAATTAAATCACAAATTGGATTTATTACTTTGGTTTAAAAGAAAGAAATAAAAACATTTAAATTAAAGTAAGTTATATGGAGACTTAATTAAGTTTATAATCCTTAAAATTTGACCCAAATTCCACTTTTTTTATCCTGAAAATTAAAAATAATTTTTTCATCCCTGAAATTTCTAAGTTTATATAATTTTCAGGGACTAAGTTTGACTAACTTTGGATTAAATTTAGAGAAAAAAAAAATTATTTTTGATTTTCAGGATCAAAAGTGAAATTTAGTTAAATTCTAGGAACTAAAATTTTAATTAAGCCTTAAAATAAAATATGGAATCAAAATAATGAAATTTTCTCTCTTATTTATCTCTCCTTCTTTCTAGGATACCATATACAAAGCATAAAAAGATTATATCAGCAAATGTGTAAATTGTTGGAGTTCTCTCTTGATGCAAAGAAGACTATGGTAGTTTTATGTTGTTTAAGTTTTGATGATGAACTCTAGCATTTCCTAAGATGAATGTTATTACCTTATTGTTTAAATGCTTGTGAAACATTGCATGCATCCATATAGGTAGCTTTTATCAAGATTTATTAGAGTAGATATGTCTTTAATCTTGAATGACTCTTAAACTTAATTTAGTCATGAAAGCGTGAATCAGATTATGACATTAAAATGTTTTGAAAATCATGACATGTCTAGTTGATTTTGGAAGATGTTGCTTAGAGTTGCATTGTGAAGTAATTTGATGGGTTAAGAGGCAATGTTCTGTTTTAATCTGTTAAATTTCATCATAATTGATTATTTGCTCCATTTAATCAATTAAATACTAATGTTAATCGATTAAATTGATTTTGTTGACTAAACCTTGTGCGAATAACGATTTGATCGATTATCTACTTACTAATGTTAATCAATTAAATTGATCTTGACTGATCTGGAAATGAGCTTAGAATGTTTTAATCAATTAAATGCTTGATTTAATTTGTTAAAAAAGAGTTGAGAATGTTTTATATAAAACGATAAAACTTAAACTTTCTCATAACAAATACATACTTCAGAATCAATTGGACAAAACGAATTTTTGCGAATTCAGAGAAGAGAAAAGCTCTCAAACCTTTCACAACAAAGCTTAAGCAAAGATCAAACAAGAACAACCAAGAATCAAAGATACACTCTATTCTTTTTTAATTTTGTTAATATACCTGTGATGCAATATCTTTTTATCATTTTTATCAAGTGATATCAATCTTTTTCATTTTATTTTTGTGTTTGTGATTGCATAAAAGTAATCTAGGTAGGTTTCTTAGGTTGGTCGATTTCATGCATAGGTGTTACATGCTATAGAGTCAATTATTGATAGGTTTTCAAGTCTCTCATATGTGGTTTCATATGCTTGTGAGTTTATGTGTATAAATTAATTGATTCTAATGCATTTTCAATCTAAGACATGTTATTTTGAGCATTGAAAAACTGGATGTAGCTCACGTTAGGTGAACCAGTATAATTGTGTTGTGTTTTGTCTATTTCTCTATCATATCTCTCTTTACAAATTCAAATAGCTTTCGTATTAAAAATCGTTGATATGATTTAGTTTGGAAATTCATATATGATCTGAAATGAATTTTTACTACACATTCTTGATTGTAAAATTGGTAAAGAGATCAAGTTCTAATCATTCTAGCATTGCTGTAATCATAGATTCATTCATATACATTCAAATCTTGTAAGAAAATCTATTTTGAAGGTAAAATTTGAAAAATATTTTAACAACCAATTCACCCCCTTCTTGGTTGATTGCTCTAAGCCATTAAACTTTCTCAATTGGTGATTAGAGCTTGTTTTGATAGTCATTCAAAATATTTTTAAAAACATCCCAATGGCTACAAACAATCAAACATTTGCAGAAGGTGCTTCAATAAATAGACATCTCTTTTCAATGGTGAAATTTATGCTTTTCGAAAAATAAGAATGGAAATATTTGTTGAATCTATTGACCAAGGTATTTGGGATGTTATAGAAAATGACCCCTTTATTCTTATGGTTAGAATAGATGATAAAGAGATAGAAAATGATTTTCACAGTTGGACCTTAGATGAACATAAATGTGCACAACATGATATTAGAGCTAAAAATATATTGGTTTCTGCATTAGCATTTGATGAATTTTTCCGTGTTTCTCAATGCAATACTTCTAAAGAAACGTGAGAGGTATTGCAAGTGACTAATGAAAGAACCACGAATGTAAAACATGTTAGAAAGAACGCCCTCATTCAAGAATACGAGATGTTTCGGATGTTGCTTGAAGAATTAATTTCGAATGTGCAGAAAAGATTCACATACATTGTGAACCATCTCATAGGACTTGGATTTTTTTTTTGAAAAAGAGGAACTCAATGTCAAAGTGCTAAAGAGTTTGAACAAAACTTGGCAAGCCAAGAGTACAACCATCTCCGAATTGAACAATCTAGTGGAAATGAATGTTGCTACCTCTTTGGTAAGCTAAGGGAGTATGAACTAAAGTTGAAAAGACTTCAAGATGAAGAAGACTTTGACAAAAAGAAGAGAGACGTTGCACTAAAGACCTCACAAAAGGAAGAAAGTGATGAAGAGTCTACAGATAAATCCAATAGTGAAATGCTTAATCTCCTAGTAAAAAGGTTTTCAAAATTCATGAAGCTATAAAAGAAAAAGGTTGCAAAAGAAAATAAAAGGGCAAGGGTAAGAGTTATAAAAAGGTTCCAAGTCCTATGAGATGGTTCACATACATTGTGAACCATCTCATAGGACTTGGAATTTTTTTTTGAAAAAGAGGAACTCAATGTCAAAGTGCTAAAGAGTTTGAACAAAACTTGGCAAGCCAAGAGTACAACCATCTCCGAATTGAACAATCTAGTGGAAATGAATGTTGCTACCCTCTTTGGTAAGCTAAGGGAGTATGAACTAAAGTTGAAAAGACTTCAAGATGAAGAAGACTTTGACAAAAAGAAGAGAGACATTGCACTAAAGACCTCACAAAAGGAAGAAAGTGATGAAGAGTCTACAGATAAATCCAATAGTGAAATGCTTAATCTCCTAGTAAAAAGGTTTTCAAAATTCATGAAGCTGCAAAAGAAAAAGGTTGCAAAAGAAAATAAAAGGGCAATGGTAAGAGTTAGAAAAAGGTTGCAAAAGAAACCTGAAGCTGCATCTACTACCTACACATGTTTTGAGTGCAGGAAACAAGGACACATTAAATTATATCGCCTCATATACATGAAAAAGAAAGAAATGAAAGAAAAGGGAAGAGTGAATTAAAAAAGAAGAAGGCATATATCTCTTGGGAGGACAATGAAAGTAGCTCCTCAGGTCAATCATCTAGTGAGGATGAAGAAGTGAATCTATGTCTCATGGTCGATGAAAGTGAAGCTGAATCCGATGACACAACAAGCTTTGTAAGTGTCTATTCTAACAGCTCATCTAAAAATTATGGCGCCTTGATTGGAGCTTTTAACAAAATGCATGAGGAAGCTAAAAACCTCTCCTTTGCTAACAAAAGGTTAAAAGGACAACTAAGGTGGCATATTGAGAAATTAATTTGTCTCTAAGAAGAAGTGAATCCCTTGTAAAAGAAAAAGAGACTTGGAAAAATTCTATTTGTGAAAACTAATAAGTTTTAGAAAATAAAGTCTCTTATTTACAAAACTTACTTGCAAAGTTTACAAGTGGGAAAAAAAATTTGGATGCATTGTTAAGTTCACAAAATAATGCCATGAACAAAGCTGGGTTAGGATTTGGAAAACCAAAAGTGAAGAAAAATTTGAGTAAATTTTTCACTTATAATAAAACTCCATCCTCATCCTATGCTACATGTCACTACTGCATGCTAAAAGGTTACAATGTGAATACATATCAAATAAAAAAATATGGTATACCATCTGGTCAATTCAAATGGATTAAGAAAGTGACAACCCTTAGGACGCAAGATTGTTTGACTACCTCAATCTTTTCATTGATTGTGTTTTGTAGGTGTGCCAAAGAGCCAAAGCTGAAAAGTTGTACTTGGATAGTGGTTGCTCAAGACACATGACAGGGACAAAGCTCAGTTTGTCTCATACAAAGCAAAGTGTGGATGATATGTTTCCTATGGCGACCAGAACAAAGGAAGAATACTCGGCAGTGGAAAAATTGGTAACCCTGACTTCAATCTGTATTGAAAAGGTTCTGTATGTAAATGGCCTTAAACATAGCCTGCTATGTATTGGCTAGTTGTGTGACAACGAATCCTTTTCTTCTAATCATTGCTTGTTGCATGATCTGAAAAGTCATATCAAGTTGATCAGAAAAAGAGTTGATAACATCTACATGCTAAATCTAGAAAAGTTAAATAGTTCTTTGTCATATTAGGTATTAATATTTTTATTGTTAGTAACAAGTTTAAAAACCATGATCAACTAAGCCGATTTGACCCTAACACGATGGTCTAATCATGTTAGGTGATGATCAAACCAGGCACATCATTAATCCGATTTAACCTGACAAACCACCTAGTTTGATTAAATTGGCGCTCCGACTTAAGTCACTTAATCTTTTTTTCCTAATTATGATGCTTTTGAATTAATGTTTTGTCAACAATATGTTTTCTTTAATATGTTATGTTTCAAAATTTACTTTGTTGCTATTATGGGATTGTTGATTTGATTTTGATATTAGTTGTTTAATTTGTTGTGTTTAAGGGGTGTGTATAATTAATTAATTTTTTATTTTTGAAAAAGACAAATAATTTATTAATAGTATCTAGTACGGATAGCACAAGATATGTCTTCCCCGAGTAATTAGTGCAAGGTAGCAACACCAACATCATCTTATTAATCTATTACATAATTCTAAGAACATATATCATTAATCTTTCAAACATCGAGAAAGGTGTATACTCCATTGGTAGAATGATTAATGAGTGCTTTGGTAATTGTATTCAATCAGTTTCTTTTATTAATTATTATTATAGTTTTGTCTATTAGTTTTTATCTATGCAAGTTTAAAGGTAAGTAAAAATAAAAGTTTTATATAACAGTAATATTAATAATAACAACAATAATACTAATACCATTTTACTATTACTATGTAAATACTTTTTTAAATAATTTAAAATATTGTATAAAGTTTCTAGAAATTAAAATAAAAATAAAATTTATTAAAAATACTTAACATAAAATAAAAGCATAATAAATTTGAATGTAAAATTTATTAATACATATGAAATACATTTAATTAATTAAATCACACGTTAATATAATAACATGATACCATCATTCACATATCAAATCGATAAGTCACGTCAAAACAACTCTTGACTCTTACATAATGCGTGTAGTTGCGTACTTTAGCAACACATGGAAACTCAAATTTCCAAATTCCAATACCAAAAAATCATTTAAAAGAAATTTTGGGATAAATTAATTTTTTATATTTCTATTTTTTATAAATTAATTTTTAAATAAATGTGTAAATTATTTTTAAAATAAATTAAATTGTTATGTGAAATATATTAGAAATCAAGTTAATCACTAGAAAAATTATTAAAGACTAATTTATATTAGAAATTCTTTGAACTTTCAAAATTAAAATAATATGCGGGATGATGTAGATAGTAAGAATGCATAAGAGAAGTTCATTAGGTTGAAAGTCAGTACGAGGGGTGTATTTAGCAGGATTTGTGGATATAAATAAGCAGATTTTAAAGTTAAATTCCTTTTGAAGCTTAAACAAAAGGGGTACATTTAGCAGAAATGATAGGTGGAAATAATAAATTTTAAAAGAAAAGCCACATACTGCTATTCGTTATGCCATTGTTATGTATGAAACCTCTCCATTCTCACTTTTCTCCTTCTTCTTCTGGTTGTTGCACCCTTTTCTAATTCTAGTGGTTTCAATCCTGTTGCTTTTAATGTGAGAAGAGACCATGTGGCTTATGTATTCATTTTCCTTTTTTTTGCTTTCTTTTTTGTGTATTTTTATTTACACTTCCATTTTATACTAAATATATCAATCTGTCCCAAATACTCCTCTGGTTGTTTGTTTACTGTTTGAATCTCTATTTGCACTGAATACACTCCCTTTTTGTTTTAAAGTTCAAAATATTTCATTTTTACATTCTTGTTGTTTACACTACCAATCTTGCTAAATGTACTCCCTATATCATGGGTGTACTTAGCAAAGATGTGAATGTAAATAGTAAGTGTATTTTTTATATATATTTTGTCCTTTTCTTTATTAAATACTTGTTTTCATCTAGTTAAGATATTGATACACATATTAAATCTAGTTCTCCCTAAAACAATGATATTAATAATATTTAAGTTATATATTTATTTCATAAAAAAAAATTTATAAATTTTGTGCAGTTTTTGTGTACTTAAAATTCTCTCTTAATTAATTTCATTTATAATAAAACTATTCTATAAAATTATTTAAAATAAACATATAAAGTTTCCTTTTATCCTTTTCTACTTGTAATATTTTAAGTAGAGATAAAAAAAATTAATTAGATGTGTCATCTTTTTAATCTTAGATTATAAGATATAAGTTGTGACAATTTTTTTGTCTTAAATGTTATCTCTAAAAAATAAACTTGTTACTCTAAATGCTATTTCTAAAAAATAAAAATAACCTAAAAGATAAAAATGTTTGAATGGATTGACTTGGGTATACATGCTTGTCACCTACCAGCGCCTGATACACACTATTTTTTACGATCTCATAAGACAGAATACAGAAGCATATGTGGATGACATGGTTGTCAAGTCCCGCACATTTGAAGATCACGCTTAAGATCTCGCCAAAGTCTTCGATAGAATTTGATGCTACAACATGAGGCTCAACCCCGAGAAGTGCACCTTCGGGGTGGAAGGAGGAAAGTTCTTGGGCTTCATGCTTACACAAAGCGGCATAAAATCCAACCGAACAAAAGCTCTACACTCATCAACATGTGAAGTCCTATAACACTCAAGGAAGTGTAGAGATTGTCTGGACGATTCGCGTCACTCGCCCACTTTTACCTAAGCTGGCTGACAAAGGCATGCTCTTGTTCAAGCTAATGAAAAAGTCCAAAGGCAAGTTCATATGGGCTGATGAAGTCGAAGCCATGTTCATCGACCTCAAGAACACCATCTCATCGCCATCCATCCTGACAAGCCAAGGCAAGATGACGACTACTATTATATATGTTCATTATCGAGCATGTCGTAAGCTCAGTGCTGACCCAAAGGAGCAATAATACCCAAACCCTGTGTACTTCACTAGTAGAATCCTCCAATCACCTAAGACACGGTATCAGATAGTAGAAAAGTTGACCCTTTGTCTCGTTAATGTGGCCTGACGACTTTGTCCTTATTTCCAAAGCCACAAGGTAACCGTGAAGACCAACTACCCCATTAAGCAGATATTGAGACAACTTGACCTCGTGGGGCAGATGGTAGCATGGTCGATTGAGTTATCTGAATTCAACCTGACGTTTGAGCCCCAAATACCCATCAAAATACATTCCCTCGCTGACTTCCTCACGGAACTACCCACTAAGGATGACCACTCCCCATGGTGGATGTTCCACATTGATGGTTCCTCCAATACCAAAGGTTGTGAAGTCGGCATAACCCTATCTGGATCTGATGACATCAATGTGGAACAGGCACTCCAGTTTGACTTCCAAACAATGAACAATAATGTCGAGCACGAGGCCATCCTAACAGGCCTCAGGTTGGCCAAAGACATGGAATCAAATACTAAAGTACCTCCTCCTTACCAAAGACTTGTTGGGACAATTTGAGGAAGTAAAAGTCACTCATGTCCCGAGAGAACACAACGGTAGGGTGTACATCCTATCCAAACTAGATACCTCTACCCAAACTTCACAACGACACATAATCCTTAAGGAAAGATTGACCTCCCCAAGCATGCAGGTCAACCAGGTCATGCATATCGACACCATTCTTGACGACTAGAGGAAACCCATAGTCACATTCCTCACCATGGAAGTTCTGCCCAACAACCCTAGAGAAGTCCAAAAAAGCAAGCATCGATCAACATCCTTTGTCATGATCGGGGATGATCTTTATCGACGAGGCCTTTTTCAACCATTACTAAAGTTCCTAGGCTCTAACAGGTAGAATACGTGATGAACGAAATCCACCGAGGTAGATGTGGCTCACAATCGGGAGCTCAAAGCATGGCACAATGCGTGACCTGAGCAAGATATTATTGGCTGACCATGTGCCATGAGTGCAAGGCCTTCACTAAGGTATGCATAGAATGCCAGGAACACACAACAAAGCTCGGTCCTCCCTTGAGCAGCTACATACCATGATGATCCCCTGGTCGTTCTCCACTTGACCCTTTTCCCCCTCCAACGGACAAGTCAAGTTCCTTATTGTGACTGCTGATTATTTCATTAAATGAATCGAAACAGCCCTAATTGCCAAAATCACAGCAAAACAAGTCCTTAAATTCATGTGGAAAATCATTTTCCGTTTCGGCTTCCCTCATTCTATGGTTATCAACAATGGAAAGTAGTTCACAACTTTCTTCTTTGAAGAATTTCTTCGTAATATGAGCATCCATCACTCAGTTTCCTTAATAGAACACTCCCAAACCATTGGATAGGTTGAGATGACAAACACGATCGTACTTAGCGAGCCAGGCCCTGACTTGGAAGCCAATACAAGGCATGGGCAAATGAGCTGCCCAGTGTACTTTGGGGATACCATTGTCGGCCTTAGACAGCGACAAGAGAAACCCCTTTTTATCTTACTTATCCCTGTTGAGCTCAACGAACCCTCCCTAAGAAGAACCCTACATACTCAGACACCAATCTAGAAGCCATGAAAGCCGAGCTAGACACTATCAATAAGATCTGTAACGAGGCAACAATCAGAGAGGCAGTGTGCAAGCAGCAGATGACAAGACGCCATAAGAAAAATGTGCTTAGGCATGTCTTTCACTAGGGAGAGCTCGTATAGAGATGGAAAAGAGATGCCTGCAGAGATCAGCAGATGGACAAACTTGCCGTTACATGGGAAGGGCCATTCAAAGTTACGGAAACCTTACATAATAGGGCTTACAGACTTTAGACACTCAACGGAGAACACATCTCACACACCTAGAATGTCACTCATCTGAAGAAATACTATAGTTAATGTACACAGGTGATATACTCTTTTTCCTATCTCGATCTTTTTCCTCGATAAGAAAAGAATATGGGTTTTGCCCGATGAGTTTTTAACGAGGCATGCCCACAATAAAACTCGCAATATTTTTTTGCAAATTTGTTTCCTATCTTTTTTCTTCATTTTTCCAGAGTTAGGGCCAAATCAACGAGCCTACTCGATGCTCTTATCACTTACTTGGTGCTCTTATTGCCTACTTGGTGCTTTTACCACTTACTCGGTGCTCTGGTCTGACAAGACCATCATCGCCTAAACACCACTCAAATAAAAAACGCAGGCAATAAACCCGAACCAAGAACTCATTCATTTAAGAGGCAAAGTCACACTTAGGCAAGAAACCGAAAACATTCACTAAAGCAAATCTTAAAACTCATTACATTGCAAAAAATCTAGTTACAAAATGATAATTGATTACAACATCAAATCGTAGAAGAGCCAATCTAAGCAATATTGGTGGCCACCTCGGTCTCCTCAATAACCACAACACATTTGCCCCCTATAGGAGACTCATGAGTTGACCCAACATCCACGTCAATCACTTTGACCGCCCCTTGAGCAATATCCCCATCAAACTCCTCAACAACACCATCCGCGACTATCTTAGACTTTTCCTCCCTTGGCACAATGCAACCATCTTCCACTAACGCCTACACATCACTAGTAGACAAGTCAGCCTCGGGCATCAACACTTTCACTTGTCTAGAGTCCTCTTAAAATCCTCCTCCAAGGCGCACATCATCAGCCCACTTGATTGGTCTTCAACACCCTCCTTCAACTAGAAAACTTCCTCCTTTTAGGTCTCCTTCTCCTTCTCAACGTTCACCCTTGCTTCCACCTCTCGAGCTCAGTTTGCCTCTTTCAAATCCAAGGTAGTCTAGACCTTGCACAATTCCTCCTCCAACACCTCATTGTCCTTCAAACATTGGTTGGCTATGGCTTCCAGGCTGACCACTTTGCCTTGTTCAACTTTCAGTGCCAAATTCAGTTTCGACATGGCCTTAGTTGAGCTCCTCCTTTCGTCATCCATTTTTTATTTTCTTCAGCAAACACCTTCATCTTCCTCTTAGCATCAACAATCTTGTGCTTATAATGAAAGATTTCCTCTGTAGATCGGTATAAGAAAATTCCAGCTAAGCAAAGGTTCCTTCGACCCTAGAAAACTCCATCATCTCCCTATCCTCCTTGAAGAGCAATTTGTCGTCGAGTATAACCTATGCAAACGAAAACTCTGCATTCCATAGGGAAGTATCCTCAAGCGTCACCGTGTAGTGATCCAGTCAGCCTACTCTCTCTTTATGATAGTGATATACCACATGACCTCGATAAGGGGTAGACGAACATATTTCCACCAAACAAAATGTCACATACAACACATGCTAAGGTAAACAAAAGGTACATGAACCACTGTGAGAAGCAGGCGAAGAGGAAACAACATTCCTCACTACTTGAGCAACCATGGTCGTTAAAGAGGTCCTCGAGGTCACTGCCACTAGGGTCGTCTCGCTTATCCTCTACCGACATCTAGTGCTTGGCTTGAGACTTGAAGTGTCGATGATGTTCTTGCTAGTACAAGGGAAACCAAGTTGAGCACCCATCTTCCTTATAAAACAACTTGCGATGATCTTCATAGAATGTGTTCGCTTGGACCTTGAAAACATTTGACATAAAAATCTTCCATGAAGCATTTAACAAAGAAAAAAGAGGAGCATATTGAAACCCAATCATTGAGATCCACTTACTCTTCGTCTCTTCCCCTCCCTTCACCCAATAAAAATACAGGAACTTATTGATGATTGGAACTATTCTGAGCAGCCCGCATAAAATCTCAAAACCCTTTAACCCAGGTTTTTTATGAAGTTGGGAAGGCACGACATTGAGCTCATCCAACACATCGCATTGGAAATTAAAGAAAGGAAGAGTCACATCGACGTGATGGAAGAGATTGGCAGAAACATAGGTAAAGGGATCCTTCCCCTCAGTAGCCCCAAAGTATACATGGTTGTTGGCTCCACAAGCATCCGTGAGCATCCAATTAGGATGATCCAGGTCAGAGCAAATATTGACTTCAGTCGAAGCTTTTTCAAATCGGCCTCCGTCGCAAGTGAGCTCAAATACGACAATACCTCCTTGGATATGCATTCATAATTAGCCATGATGACAGGCAACAACACCTTTTTCTTCCTCCTTTTTTCCTTCCCCTTTACCACCTTACTTGCCTCAACAACTACATCAGGGTTGCCACCATTCTCACTATCCTTTGAAGAACTAACAACCGACAACTTTTCCTCGCGTTGTGGAACACCTCTACCTCAAATAAACCTTCAGATGCCCTAACCACTTCCATTTCACCTTTAGGCAGCCCACCACTAGAGGCACTAAGGCTTGCCACCTCCAACTGGCTAGGTCCGGCCCCAACAATAATTACACCACTAGCCACCACTTTCCCTCTTTAAACGCCCTGAAAAGGCTCTTCCATCAACTGTGCAAATTCATCATTATCTGGGAGACCTAAAGAATCCAAAGAATGTACAAATTCACTACCCTTATTTAAAGTCTCCAACTCCCTTTCTACCATGGCCCGAAAACTGCTCAGAAGAACCCTTACTGTCACTCACTAAGCTACAAAAACTCTCAAAACCAGACATCCTAAGATTAACAAGACCAACAACAAAAGAAAAAATGTACCAACAAACTCTCAAAAGTGTCACTCACTAATGAAAATTGTTAATAAACAATATTCTTGTTAATAAAATGCAAATACAACTTAAAAACTTACATTAAAGATGTTTATCTTAAATACTATTAGTTGACTATATCAACAAGAGACTTAAAATATAGATAATCTAATGTGGATATAGATTCTTCATTTTTAGATTTGGTAAAGTTAATTCTAAATTATTATAATATTAAATAATTTTTTACATAGTAAGTAAAAAATTTGAATTATTATTATAATTATCCAAATTACCAAATCTTAAAATCACTTAATTCATATCCTAAAAAATATCTATGTTGTAGGAATATTAACGGATAAAAATTTTATAGTGTTTTTTATTGAACACGTGTAAAAAAATTTAAGCTGTCTTTTAATTATAGTTCTTAATTTATATAATTTTTAAAATATTAATAGATAAAAATAATTTTTTTCCTTTAATGATAGTAATTTTTAAATGATGTTTGAGTCTTTTTGCATTATAATTTTATATTATTTTTATTGATTAATATATAACGAAGAATATATATAATAATTTGTACTTCATGTTGGTCTACGAAAGGCTACCCAAGCAACCGCCGCTTGAAGAGTATATAGCTTTTTTAAGCTCGTTTGAGTTTTGATGTTTTCTTTTAAGAATAATAATTATATAAAAAATTTGAGTATAATTTTTCAAATTTGCGGATTTTACTGCTCATGGCTTGACTCTCGTAATATATATTTAAAGGAATAATTTTTTTAATTAAATTATTAATTTGCGTTAATGTTGTGACTTTTTATCATAAAGTATGATATTTTATATTTTTTAGTATCGAAAATATTTAATGTTTTAAATGATTATAAATGACAATATAATTTTTAGTATTAGTTTGTTTGAAAAATATTAGAAAATTTTTAATTATTACTAAAAAATATATATGTGTGTGCAGATCTATGGATTGGTTCATAAGTATAAGAGCTTCATGGGTTGGATACGATTTTTGAAAACAAGTTCATTATTTTGGCGGGTCAAACTTATCTGACTTGTTTAAAACAATTTTTCATTTAGCACCAATTCAAACTTCAAATCCCACCTACTAGTGGGAAAAATACGAATATACCTTCTATTTTTTACTCTTTGGCCGTGTATCATTGGGGAAGTAAAAAAATTGTAAATTTTTTTCTTCTATGATGATGCACTGCCGGTGAGTAAAAAAGTTTGAAAATTTTTTTGCTTCTCTAGCGATGCACTGTCGGAGAGTAAAAATTTCAAATTTCTTTTACTCTCCAACAAGATCCCACAAATTTTTTTTTATATATCTTTTATTGTTTATTTAAAAGGAAAATTAAGAAGTGTTGAATTAGTGTGGATTTGTCTCTATTTGATTATTAATTTTGAAATTCAGTTATAAATACACAATTATTCAATTCAATTTTAAATACACAGTGCTTTCAAATAAATACTATTATAACTCCTAACAAATATAAGTTTAAAGAAAAAATTAATTAGTAGTAATAGATTTTTCATCTTTATATTATTAATATATAAGAATATTTTCTTGAAAAAATTAATATATAAATATATTTAATATTTCCTTTTTAAGTTTGACATTTATTTTAAAATTTGAAATTTAAAATAAATAAAAAAATTAGACATAAATATTGTTTTAAAATTTATAATTAAAGTTATTTAAAGTTTTAATTTATAATTTGAAAAATAAATTAAGATATGTTTTAACATATATTTTGTTTAAAATGGAAGGTGCAACTAAAAATGAGAAAAGAGGTGCAAAAATAAGTTAGTGTCAATCTATTAGTGTGAAATTTTTTTTTATTATTAAATTTGAGATTGAGTTCTAAATACATGATTGTTTTAAAAAAATTTCACACATACAAAGAAAATATTAAATATTTTTATAAATATATTTAATATTTCATTTTTATGTGTGAAATTTATTTTTAAATTTGAAATTTGAAATAAATATTGTTTTCATTATTGTTTTAAAATTAAAATTTGAAATAAATATTGTTTTAATTGTTATCTTAAATTTAGAATTTGAAACAAATATTGTTATTTTAAAATTGAAATTTGAAACAAATATTGTTTTAATTATTGTTTTAAATTTGAAACAAATATTATCTTAATTATTATTTTAAATTTGAAATAAATATGGCTCTAAATAACTAGAAAAATTTGAAATAAATATTAGAACATATTTTTATTATTTTAATCATAATTTGTAAAATAAATTAAGTATGTTCAACACTTTTTTAAATGGAAGCCGTAGCTAAAAAAGAAAAAAAATAAAAATTAATTTAGTGTTAATTTATTAGCGTGAAATTGTCTTAATTTTATTATTAATTTTAAGATTGAGTTCTAATTACGCGATTGATTCAAATAAATACTATTATAATAAGTTAAAACTACAATTTGTAACATAATTTTTTAATTTTTTTTTTAAATTTTATATTATAAGATATAAAATTTTATTACAGAAAACTTCTCGTAATAAAATTTTATATTTTATAAATTTTATATTTTAAATTATAAAATTTATAAAATATAAAAGTTTACTACGTGAAGGTTTCCTAAAAAGTTTTATATTTTATTTTCTTTTATATTTTATAATACAAAATTTTAATAAAGCTTTAAAAAATTATATTATAAATAAATTATATTATTAAAGTATAAAATTTTATAAATATAATATATAAATTTTCTAATGAACATATAACATTTATAAAATATAAAAATTTATTACAAGAAGGTTTTCCATAATAAACTTTTATATTTTATTTCTTTTATATTTTATAATAAAAAATTTAAAAATCATGTTATAAAAAATTATATTAATAAAATATAAAATTTAATAAAGATAATATAAATAGTTTAAATAATTTTGGTAATTAATTTTTTTAAAGCTTATTTCGTAAAATATGTTATTTTATTTTTGAGAGGTGAGCGAGTGAGGTTAATTTATTATGGTAGGTGTTGGGAGAGAGAATTAGGTTAAAGAGCATTTTGGAGTTTTTAAAAAAATATTTAAGTGTATAGGTGTTAAATGAAAATGAGGTAGATGTGGGTTTTGTGGGTTAGGCTGATCCATTTACGCATCCTAACTCACAACTAAGACTTGTAATAGAAGTACATCTAGTCACCTAACTAGTAGGTCGCTAAGGATGAATTTACTTGCAACCCTAGGTTCTTGCCCTCCTTTTAAATTTTCTTTTTAATTTTAATATTTATAATATAAAAATTTAAAATATAATATATAATATTTTTAACAAGTATTTTTAAAATTTAATGTTTGATTTAGTTAATTTTATTTAAGGATTTGATTGTAATAAGGATCATATTTATGCGTTTTTTATAAAATATTTTAATCTTATTTTATAGTATTTATTATAAAGATAATAAATTTTACCTCTTTTTTTAGTGTGAATGGGTCTCTATATATACAAATATTATATATATATATATATATATATATTAAGATTTATTTGAAGATAATTATATTTTTTGGATAAAATATTTAAATATTATTAATTTTATTTTTAAAAATATTTGATTGATATTTAAAAATATATAGAATATTGCATTAGAATTTTTCCCTTCCTAACTTGTAATTCTGGCTCCATCCTTGTCGGTCGCTAAACAGTTTGCCCACACCCAACGAATCCAAGGGTCTGGTTGATAGTCGATAGGGGAGCATAACTCTCCAATTTGTCACACATGAAGACATTGCTCCCTTATACGAATCTCATAATATTTGATAAGGATTGGAAAATAATATTCGTGAATTACAACCACACCTATATAACACCATCTTATACTAGAGCTAAGCGAATGAATAAACTCTAAACTCTAATACTTGATGCTCTTGGATTAAGTACTTTGTCGTTAGGACAACTTCAATCCAAGAACCTAATTAAATCACAAATTGGATTTATTACTTTGGTTTAAAAGAAAGAAATAAAAACATTTAAATTAAAGTAAGTTATATGGAGACTTAATTAAGTTTATAATCCTTAAAAATTTGACCCAAATTCCACTTTTTTTATCCTGAAAATTAAAAATAATTTTTTCATCCCTGAAATTTCTAAGTTTATATAATTTTCAGGGACTAAGTTTGACTAACTTTGGATTAAATTTAGAGAAAAAAAAATTATTTTTGATTTTCAGGATCAAAAGTGAAATTTAGTTAAATTCTAGGAACTAAAATTTTAATTAAGCCTTAAAATAAAATATGGAATCAAAATAATGAAATTTTCTCTCTTATTTATCTCTCCTTCTTTCTAGGATACCATATACAAAGCATAAAAAGATTATATCAGCAAATGTGTAAATTGTTGGAGTTCTCTCTTGATGCAAAGAAGACTATGGTAGTTTTATGTTGTTTAAGTTTTGATGATGAACTCTAGCATTTCCTAAGATGAATGTTATTACCTTATTGTTTAAATGCTTGTGAAACATTGCATGCATCCATATAGGTAGCTTTTATCAAGATTTATTAGAGTAGATATGTCTTTAATCTTGAATGACTCTTAAACTTAATTTAGTCATGAAAGCGTGAATCAGATTATGACATTAAAATGTTTTGAAAATCATGACATGTCTAATTGATTTTGCAAGATGTTGCTTAGAGTTGGATTGTGAAGTAATTTGACGGGTTAAGAGGCAATGTTGCTGTTTTAATCTGTTAAATTTCATCATAATTGATTATTTGCTCCATTTAATCAATTAAATACTAATGTTAATCGATTAAATTGATTTTGTTGACTAAACCTTGTGCGAATAACGATTTGATCGATTATCTACTTACTTTAATCAATTAAATTGATCTTGACTGATCTGGAAATGAGCTTAGAACGTTTTAATCAATTAAATGCTTGATTTAATTTGTTAAAAAAGAGTTGAGAATGTTTTATATAAAACGATAAAACTTAAACTTTCTCATAACAAATACATACTTCAGAATCAATTGGACAAAACGAATTTTTGCGAATTTAGAGAAGAGAAAAACTCTCAAACCTTTCACAACAAAGCTTAAGCAAAGATCAAACAAGAACAACCAAGAATCAAAGATACACTCTATTCTTTTTTAATTTTGTTAATATACCTGTGATGCAATATCTTTTTATCATTTTTATCAAGTGATATCAATCTTTTTCATTTTATTTTTGTGTTTGTGATTGCATAAAAGTAATCTAGGTAGGTTTCTTAGGTTGGTCGATTTCATGCATAGGTGTTACATGCTATAGAGTCAATTCTTGATAGGTTTTCAAGTCTCTCATATGTGGTTTCATATGTTTGTGAGTTTATGTGTATAAATTAATTGGTTCTAATGCATTTTCAATCTAAGACATGTTATTTTGAGCATTGAAAAACTGGATGTAGCTCACGTTAGGTGAACCAGTATAATTGTGTTGTGTTTTGTCTATTTCTCTATCATATCTCTCTTTACAAATTCAAATAGCTTTCGTATTAAAAATCGTTGATATGATTTAGTTTGGAAATTCATATATGATCTGAAATGAATTTTTACTACACATTCTTGATTGTAAAATTGGTAAAGAGATCAAGTTCTAATCGTTCTAGCATTGCTGTAATCATAGATTCATTCATATACATTCAAATCTTGTAAGAAAGTCTATTTTGAAGGTAAAATTTGAAAAAATTTTTAACAACCAATTCACCCCCGTCTTGGTTGATTGCTCTAAGCCATTAAACTTTCTCAATTGGTGATTAGAGCTTGTTTTGATAGTCATTCAAAAGATTTTTAAAAACATCCCAATGGCTACAAACAATCAAACATTTGCAGAAGGTGCTTCAATAAATAGACATCTCTTTTCAATGGTGAAATTTATGCTTTTCGAAAAATAAGAATGAAAATATTTGTTGAATCTATTGACCAAGGTATTTGGGATGCTATAGAAAATGACCCCTTTATTCTTATGGTTAGAATAGATGATAAAGAGATAGAAAATGATTTTCACAGTTGGACCTTAGATGAACATAAATGTGCACAACATGATATTAGAGCTAAAAATATATTGGTTTTTGCATTAGCATTTGATGAATTTTTCCGTGTTTCTCAATGCAATACTTCTAAAGAAACGTGAGAGGTATTGCAAGTGACTAATGAAAGAACCACGAATGTAAAACATGTTAGAAAGAACACCCTCATTCAAGAATACGAGATGTTTCGGATGTTGCTTGAAGAATTAATTTCGAATGTGCAGAAAAGATTCACATACATTGTGAACCATCTCATAGGACTTGGATTTTTTTTTTGAAAAAGAGGAACTCAATGTCAAAGTGCTAAAGAGTTTGAACAAAACTTGGCAAGCCAAGAGTACAATCATCTCCGAATTGAACAATCTAGTGGAAATGAATGTTGCTACCTCTTTGGTAAGCTAAGGGAGTATGAACTAAAGTTGAAAAGACTTCAAGATGAAGAAGACTTTGACAAAAAGAAGAGAGACGTTGCACTAAAGACCTCACAAAAGGAAGAAAGTGATGAAGAGTCTACAGATAAATCCAATAGTGAAATGCTTAATCTCCTAGTAAAAAGGTTTTCAAAATTCATGAAGTTGTAAAAGAAAAAGGTTGCAAAAGAAAATAAAAGGGCAAGTGTAAGAGTTAGAAAAAGGTTCCAAGTCCTATGAGATGGTTCACATACATTGTGAACCATCTCATAGGACTTGGATTTTTTTTTTGAAAAAGAGGAACTCAATGTCAAAGTGCTAAAGAGTTTGAACAAAACTTGGCAAGCCAAGAGTACAACCATCTCCGAATTGAACAATCTAGTGGAAATGAATGTTGCTACCCTCTTTGGTAAGCTAAGGGAGTATGAACTAAAGTTGAAAAGACTTCAAGATGAAGAAGACTTTGACAAAAAGAAGAGAGACGTTGCACTAAAGACCTCACAAAAGGAAGAAAGTGATGAAGAGTCTACAGATAAATCCAATAGTGAAATGCTTAATCTCCTAGTAAAAAGGTTTTCAAAATTCATGAAGCTGCAAAAGAAAAAGGTTGCAAAAGAAAATAAAAGGGCAATGGTAAGAGTTAGAAAAAGGTTGCAAAAGAAACCTGAAGCTGCATCTACTACCTACACATGTTTTGAGTGCAGGAAACAAGGACACATTAAATTATATCGCCTCATATACATGAAAAAGAAAGAAATGAAAGAAAAGGGAAGAGTGAATTAAAAAAGAAGAAGGCATATATCTCTTGGGAGGACAATGAAAGTAGCTCCTCAGGTCAATCATCTAGTGAGGATGAAGAAGTGAATCTATGTCTCATGGTCGATGAAAGTGAAGCTGAATCCGATGACACAACAAGCTTTGTAAGTGTCTATTCTAACAGCTCATCTAAAAATTATGGCGCCTTGATTGGAGCTTTTAACAAAATGCATGAGGAAGCTAAAAACCTCTCCTTTTCTAACAAAAGGTTAAAAGGACAACTAAGGTGGCATATTGAGAAATTAATTTGTCTCTAAGAAGAAGTGAATCCCTTGTAAAAGAAAAAGAGACTTGGAAAAATTCTATTTGTGAAAACTAATAAGTTTTAGAAAATAAAGTCTCTTATTTACAAAACTTACTTGCAAAGTTTACAAGTGGGAAAAAAAATTTGGATGCATTGTTAAGTTCACAAAATAATGCCATGAACAAAGCTGGGTTAGGATTTGGAAAACCAAAAGTGAAGAAAAATTTGAGTAAATTTTTCACTTATAATAAAACTCCATCCTCATCCTATGTTACATGTCACTACTGCATGCTAAAAGTTTACAATGTGAATACATGTCAAATAAAAAAATATGGTATACCATCTGGTCAATTCAAATGGATTAAGAAAGTGACAACCCTTAGGACGCAAGATTGTTTGACTACCTCAATCTTTTCATTGATTGTGTTTTGTAGGTGTGCCAAAGAGCCAAAGCTGAAAAGTTGTACTTGGATAGTGGTTGCTCAAGACACATGACAGGGACAAAGCTCAGTTTGTCTCATACAAAGCAAAGTGTGGATGATATGTTTCCTATGGCGACCAGAACAAAGGAAGAATACTCGGCAGTGGAAAAATTGGTAACCCTGACTTCAATCTGTATTGAAAAGGTTCTGTATGTAAATGGCCTTAAACATAGCCTGCTATGTATTGGCTAGTTGTGTGACAACGAATCCTTTTCTTCTAATCATTGCTTGTTGCATGATCTGAAAAGTCATATCAAGTTGATAAGAAAAAGAGTTGATAACATCTACATGCTAAATCTAGAAAAGTTAAATAGTTCTTTGTCATATTAGGTATTAATATTTTTATTGTTAGTAACAAGTTTAAAAACCATGATCAACTAAGCCGATTTGACCCTAACACGATGGTCTAATCATGTTAGGTGATGATCAAACCAGGCACATCATTAATCCGATTTAACCTGACAAACCACCTAGTTTGATTAAATTGGCGCTCCGACTGAAGTCACTTAATCTTTTTTTCCTAATTATGATGCTTTTGAATTAATGTTTTGTCAACAATATGTTTTCTTTAATATTTTATGTTTCAAAATTTACTTTGTTGCTATTATGGGATTGTTGATTTGATTTTGATATTAGTTGTTTAATTTGTTGTGTTTAAGGGGTGTGTATAATTAATTAATTTTTTATTTTTGAAAAAGACAAATAATTTATTAATAGTATCTAGTAAGGATAGCACAAGATATGTCTTCCCCGAGTAATTAGTGCAAGGTAGCAACACCAACATCATCATATTAATCTATTACATAATTCTAAGAACATATATCATTAATCTTTCAAACATCGAGAAGGGTGTATACTCCATTGGTAGAATGATTAATGAGTGCTTTGGTAATTGTATTCAATCAGTTTCTTTTATTAATTATTATTATAGTTTTGTCTATTAGTTTTTATCTATGCAAGTTTAAAGGTAAGTAAAAATAAAAGTTTTATATAACAGTAATATTAATAATAACAACAATAATACTAATACCATTTTACTATTACTATGTAAATACTTTTTTAAATAATTTAAAATATTGTATAAAGTTTCTAGAAATTAAAATAAAAATAAAATTTATTAAAAATACTTAACATAAAATAAAAGCATAATAAATTTGAATGTAAAATTTATTAATACATATGAAATACATTTAATTAATTAAATCACACGTTAATATAATAACATGATACCATCATTCACATATCAAATCGATAAGTCACGTCAAAACAACTCTTGACTCTTACATAATGCGTGTAGTTGCGTACTTTAGCAACACATGGAAACTCAAATTTCCAAATTCCAATACCAAAAAATCATTTAAAAGAAATTTTGGGATAAATTAATTTTTTATATTTCTATTTTTTATAAATTAATTTTTAAATAAATGTGTAAATTATTTTTAAAATAAATTAAATTGTTATGTGAAATATATTAGAAATCAAGTTAATCACTAGAAAAATTATTAAAGACTAATTTATATTAGAAATTCTTTGAACTTTCAAAATTAAAATAATATGCGGGATGATGTAGATAGTAAGAATGCATAAGAGAAGTTCATTAGGTTGAAAGTCAGTACGAGGGGTGTATTTAGCAGGATTTGTGGATATAAATAAGCAGATTTTAAAGTTAAATTCCTTTTGAAGCTTAAACAAAAGGGGTACATTTAGCAGAAATGATAGGTGGAAATAATAAATTTTAAAAGAAAAGCCACATACTGCTATTCGTTATGCCATTGTTATGTATGAAACCTCTCCATTCTCACTTTTCTCCTTCTTCTTCTGGTTGTTGCACCCTTTTCTAATTCTAGTGGTTTCAATCCTGTTGCTTTTAATGTGAGAAGAGACCATGTGGCTTATGTATTCATTTTCCTTTTTTTTGCTTTCTTTTTTGTGTATTTTTATTTACACTTCCATTTTATACTAAATATATCAATCTGTCCCAAATACTCCTCTGGTTGTTTGTTTACTGTTTGAATCTCAATATAAATTTACCAAATAAGTTTCACTATTTGAGCGATTGAGAATATCAATAAAAAGAAAAAACAAAACTTGAGCAATTGAGGATAAAAAAAGAAAAATAAAAATGAACTCAACTCTTTTTAAAGTAAATTGTTATGTATTTTCATGTGATTAATATAACTATATTTAATCAATCACATATAAAAACTATACACATAAAAATTAAAATATATATAATTAATTACATTAATAAAAGTTAGTTAAATTTTAAAGTTTAATATACCATATTTTTCTGTGAATATTTAAAATAACATCCATTTCTATAAATAAATTAAATAAATATCTATGCATGATTTTGGATATCATAAAACTAAATATTAATTAATTAATTTTTAAATTTCTATGTTTTCAGAAAATAAATGGAAAATTTAGACAAGAAGAATGGATAACAAATTTTATGTTATTTTTTATTTTTTTATTCTTATAACCTAATGGTAAAATCAAGTTTAAATAAAAGAAAAAAACTTGATTTAATTTTTTTCAGATTATTATTTTTATTATATGTTAAATATTTATAAAATTCAAATTCAAATTGAGAGAATAATTTTTATTTTTAAATTTGTATTTAATCTTAAAAATTCAAATTCATATTCAAAATCAAAGATAAAAACATATATTTTTAATTTTAATTTTAAAACCAATTCCTAAACATTTAACAATAAAATGTAATTATTTTAAATTTTTATTTTACCATATAATACTACAAAATTTAAAATTCTTAACATATATAAACTATTAGACGTATTTAAAACTAGAGCTAAAAAATTTATTTATTAATAGAAGATTAAAAACTCTTTTATTATTTTTCATTTTTTTTACTTTTTAAGTTTGGTACAAGAAGATAAGCCACTTGATGAAGGAAGCTTGCCACAAGGAAAGAAACCCTTGATAAAAGTCATAAGGATGCTCTGACAAGTAAAGAAGAATAACACTCAAGAAGAAATTATCTTAAGAAAATTTTCTGTCATTCAAGTATAAAGTGTACAAATGAGAGTAAAGGTCTATTTATAAGAAAAGAAGGGGTTAGGAGTGTGAGGGAGTGGACGTCTACTCTTAGGGGCTAATCAAGAATTAATTAAGTGTCTAATTGAGTTAGATCCAATAAGCACTTAATTAATCATAGAAAGATCCAAATAAGGCCTTACGAATGTGGATCATGGCCCCTTTGAAATTCAAATTTGAATTTGAGAGTGCCATGTACACTCCTCCAAAATTCAAATTTGAACTCACATACCAAGTAGGCACCACCTAGGAAGGAGAAAGAAGAATGGTGCCCAATGGAGGGAACCAAGAGGGCCCACATGTCTCTCATGTTTGATGTGTATCTTAGAGAGGTGTGAGACAAAATTAGGGGTGTGGTTGATAAAAACCACACGGCCAAGTCTCTCCAAAAAAAGGCCCAACTAATTAACACACTCCACATAAAAGACTAGATACACCTCCTAACTCAAAATAGAAATTTAGGCCAAAAATCAAGCTAAGTACACCTCCTTAAACCTCAAATAAAGGATGCAAATACAAAGTAAGAAAAATAAGAAGACTATGACTTAATGTTTACTTCAAATAGGAGATGAGGTCTTCCACTTTCCTTCCTAGCCATGTCATGTTCAATCCTCCTAGCCATGACCCTTGTGATGAGATCCTTGGTAGACAGGATTGTACCATACTATCTCACACTCAACATTGCATATTCCCACAATACAACAAATTTCAACTATTTTGTTATCCACTAATCATAAAAATTAAAATTTAAATAGAAGAAAAAAGTTTTGTTTTTTTAATTTTGAAAATGAACTTAAAAATTTAATAATATAAAAGAGAATCATTATTTATTTATTTTTTATAGAGACCACTTTCACATTAATAATTTATATGGAATGTAGTCAGAAGATGACAATGTATGCCTTTAAGATAATGATTAAAGTCAAGTGAGAATTCTTCAATCACATTGTAAAGAGGGACTGAAGAGAGAAAATGACAATATTTAGTAATATCCTTAGCATTATTAATTAGTAGTATTTTTCTTAATCATGTTGACATAAAAAGAAACTTTTTTGCAGCAATTGAGAATGTTGTTGCCATTAAGTAGTATTTTTTCCAACGACAATAGATACATTGGTATAAAAAAAAATTTTTCACAACAACTATGAATGTTACTGGTGTTAACTAAATGAGTATGCTACCACACAAAAACACTTTTCACAGCAATGTTTGCAGCAATAAATTTTGTCGTTGAGGAAAGTATAGTTTTCTCCATGAATTTGGACTTGTTGACAAAAGAAAATTCTTATCCCAACAACATCCAAATATGGATGCCAAATGTCTATTTTTCCCAACAACTTAATTGTCACTTATCAGATGCAAAGTTGACTAAGTGTGAGTTTAGTGGGAAGAATGAAGTTTAAGTTAGGTAATTTTAGTTGGCAAGATGGTAACACCCGTGACCTCACTTATCAGTGATGATATGTAATCCCACCTAGCATGGAACTTAGCTAGGAGAATAAAGGAAGACATGATAAGGATGAAGCTCATTGAAGACCTAAGGCCATAGTCTTGGATTTATTTTACTTGTAAATATTTTTAGTTATTTTAGTAATTAGGGAAGTGAGCTAGTTTTCCATGTAGACCTTGTATTTTGGCCATTTTCCTTGTAAGAGCATGTAGTGCCTTTAGTTAGTTTTTGGAGTGTGTGAAGGAATAGGTGCAACTATGTTTGGACATGTGGACCATTTTGACAACCCCCTTGGTTTAGTTCTACACCTCCTTAGCATTGATAAAGCATGAGCAACACATGAGGCTGAGAAGGGTTTTAATGACTAGAACAATATTCAAGAGGGGGAAAGGGTGAATTAAAACTTTTTCATATTTCTTTCAAATTGGGTTCTAAAAACTTTGTTTAAAGAATAATTTGAGGTAAGTTGTTGAGACCAAGGCTAAATTTTAGATTTGGTTTTTTGCTGAAAATTAGCACCTTACTCTTTTTATTACAAGATTACACAATTAATCCAGCTAGTTAAATCAAATTAACATTTAGCACAATTTCAAAATTAGATGATACAACAGGAGCAATTCAAGACTTGTAAAAAGAGTAAAGATAGAGAGATAATCACACACAACAAATTTATACCGGTTCACCTTTGACCTGAGCTACATCCAGTTGTTCCAATTTAAGGAAACCTACCTTCAACAGAACCAATCACTAGAATCAATGAGTTTACAAAAAAAAAAAACTCAAATGCAAATGAAACCCACAAATGCACCCTTGAAATCCTATAGAGATATTGATTCTACCTCATGCAAAACCCATGCATAATCACATTCTACCAGGAAAACTACCTAGTAATTCAATACAACAAAACAAAATTAAAGAACGATATCACTTGTGATGCACTCCCTTGATCTCTTCAACCAAGGTTCCTTCCTTTAAGAAAATTGAGGATGAAGAGGTTAGAAATGGGAGAGGGTTGACGCCACTTTCTAGGAGAAAGATGAATAAAAAAATTTATATTGCTTGCCACAAGGGAGAGGTTCCTTGATAAAAGCTTTAAGGGAGAGATTGCTCAAGAAAGAGGATTCTCAAAGACACTCAAGAATAAATTGCTCAAAAAGAGTCTTACTTCATTCAATCAAATGTGATTTGTACAAGAGAGACTAGGTGTATTTATAGCCCAAAGAGGGAGCAAGGCACTCAAAACTAGGTAATGTGGGACTTGGGCCTAATTAGGATTAAGAGCACTAATCCCTCTTAGGCCCACTAAAAGTGGTGCCTAGCCTTAAGCTAGGGAGTGTCACGACTTAATCAAGGGGGTGTGGAAAGAGATCCATACTCCTTTGGGTTATTAGGCCTTTTACTCCCCTCACCACCCTTCCTAAGCTAATTACACCCTAAACTCTAGCAACTAAAATAAAGGCCAAAATACAAGGCCTAAAAGGGAATTAAAAGCTAATTAATACAAAAGGAAAACTAAGGACTATGGCCTAAAATATCTATCTCCATCATGAGCTGGGGTCTTGATGAGTCTTTCTGGGATAAGTCCTCTTCAATCCTCCTAGCCATTGCCCTAGTGAGAGGGCCCTTGGTAGGTAGGATTGCAGCATCTCCTCCCCCGTCGGAAGGATTTGTCCTCAAATCTGAAGGGTCATCCTCTTTCGTGTCAGCACCTTCTCAAGAATTTGAAAGGGACCATCTCCTTGAGGGCTAAGTTTGGATTTCCTCTTAGAAGGGAAACAATCCTTTCTTAGGTGAAGCCAAACCCAATCTCCCTTTTCGAAGATGACTTCCTTCCTCCCCTTGTTGCTAGATGAAGCATACCTTTTAGATTGGGTTTCAATATTAGTTTTGACCCTTTCATGTAATTTTTTGACAAAATCAACCCTAGCTTCCCCTTCTTTATGAAAAATTCGGGTGTTAGGGAGTGGCAATAAGTCCAGAGGGGTGAGAGGATTAAAACCATATACAACCTCAAAAGGGGAGTGCTTAGTGGTTCGATGAACCACCCTATTATATACAAATTCAATGTGGGGGAGATATTCATCCCAAGACTTGTGGTTGCCTTTCAAGAGTGCCCTCAACATAGTGGATATGGATCTATTTACTACCTTAGTTTATCCATCCGTTTGAGGATGACAAGTGGTAGAAAATAAGAGCTTAGTTCCTAGCCTTGCCCAAAGAGTTTTCCAAAAATGGCCAAGGAACTTAGCATCCCTCTTAGAGACTATGGTTGAGGGTATTCCGTGCAAGCGGACAACCTCACGAAAAAAAAGCCTTGCGATGTGACTCGCATCATCCACTTTGTGGCAGGGAATGAAATATGTCATTTTACTAAAGCTGTCCACTACCACAAAGATGGAGTCTACACCTCATTGGGTTCTTTGGAGCCCAAGGATAAAATCCATGCTAATATTTACCCAAGGTGTAGAAGGAGTGGGTAAAGGTGTGTAGAGTCCATGAGGCATTACTCGGGACTTAGCTTGTAAACAAGCTATACATCGCAAGCAATGTCTTTGGACATCTTTTTTCATATGGGGCCAAAAGAATTTTTCTTTCAAAAACATTAAGGTTTTATCAATTCCAAAATGCCCCATGAGCCCTTCATGGCTTTCTTTTGTCAGCAATTTCCTAATGGATCCTTGGGGTACACAAAGTTTGCCCTCTTTGAATAAGTACCCGTCACACATGTAGAAGCCATATTTGGCTTTGGAAGATGAGGCAGTATAAATGGTTCCAAAGTCTTGGTCAGAAGGATACATTTCTTTTATGTCATCAAATCCCAAAATTTGAGCACTGAGGGTGGCAAGGAAAGAATGCCTCCTTGAAAAAGCATCGACCACCACATTTGTTTTTCCCTTTTTATATTTGATGACATAAGGAAAAGTTTCAAGAAATTCAACCCATTTAGCATGCCTCTTGTTCAACTTTCCTTACCCCCTCAAATACTTAAGTGACTCATGGTCACTATGAATGACAAATTCCTTGGAAACAAGATAATGTTCCCAAGTTTGGAGGGCACGGATCAAAGCATAAAACTCCTTGTCGTAAGTGGGGTAGTTGAGGTAGGCACCATTGAGTTTTTCACTAAAATAAGCAATGGGGTGCCCCCCTTGCAACAGCACACCTCCTACACCTACTCCTGATGCATCACATTCTAGCTCAAAAGTTTTTGAAAAGTCAGGGAGGGCTAGAACGGGTGTATTAGTGAGTTTATCCTTGAGCAATTGAGAAGCTTCTTCTTCTTTTTCACCCCACAAAAAAGGAACTTCCTTCTTCACCAAGTCATTGAGTGGTGAAGCTAGTGTGGAGAAGTTAGGCACAAAGCGCCTATAAAATCCCGCGAGACCATGAAAGCTCTTGATCTCAGTCACAGTGGGCCACTCTTGAATGACCTTGATTTTTTGGGGTTGGGCACTAATGACAAAGCCCAAGAAAACTACATTAGGAACACAAAAAGTGCATTTTTCTAAGTTTGCAAATAGTTTATTTATTCTAAGGACAGATAAGACTTCCCTAAGGTGTCCTATATGTTCTTCTAAAGACAACTATAGACTAAAATATCATCAAAATAAATAACTACAAACCTACCAATGCAATCCCTAAGTACATGATTCATGAGGCGCATAAAAGTGCTTGGAGATTGGTGAGCTCAAAAGGCATCACCAACCATTCATAAAGACCGAATTTGGTCTTAAAAGCGGTTTTCTATTCATCTCATTCTTTGATTCTTATTTGATGATAACCACTTCTAAGATCAATTTTTGAAAATATTTTGGCTCCATGCAATTCATCAAACATATCATCTAGCCTAGGGATTGGGTGCCTATACTTAATGGTGATGTTGTTGATGGCACAACAGCCTATACACATCCACCATTTTCCATCGTTTTTGGGCACCAACAAAACAGGAACCGCAAAAGGGGTAAGGCTCTTTTGAACCCAACCCTTCTCCAACAAGTCTTGAACTTGAGACTTAATCTCTTTGGTCTCAACGGGGTTTGTCCTATACGCGGGCCTATTGGGCAGACTTGCGTCAGGAACAAGGTCAATTTGGTGTTCTATTCCCCTTAGAGGTGGTAATCCCCTTAGAACCTCTTGAGGGAAAAGATCATCAAATTCTTTTAAAAGATTTTGAACCCCTTTTGGAAGAGACTCAATTTCATGACTTGTGGCAGTGCCAGAAGGTACCTCATTAAAAGAAGGAGATAAAAAGGTCGATCAAGCAAGAGAGCTTCTTTAATATCCATTTTTGTTGCGAAATGACTCTCTTTCTTAATTACCTCTTTGGAAGGGGTACCTTCTTCCAACTCTCCCTCTTTACCCCTTTCAAGCTTTAGGGGTGGAAGCTTTTTTTTTTCCTCATCTCTTTTATGTTTCATGATGAGTTGATCCTCAGCCACTTGTGAAGGTGTTAGAGGAGTCAACTTTATTCTTTTGCCTTTATGAGTGAGGATTATCTCATTAGAGTAGCCATGGTGAATGACTTGTTTGTCAAACTGCCAAGGCCTCCCTAACAAGATATGACCAGCCTCCATTGGAACTATATCACATAAGATCTCATCTTGATACTTTCCAATAGAGAATGGCACCTTCACTTGTTGGTTTACAACATTTCCCCTTCCTCATTAAGCCATTGGAGCTTGTAAGGTCTAGGATGAGGAATTGGTTGTAAGGCTAGCTTCTTTACCAACCTTGAGCTACAACAATTGCAGCAGGATCCACTATCCACAATGAGAGAACAGGTTTTGTCTAAAACTTTATAATGTGTACGAAAAATTATCTCTCTTTGGGAGTGGTTAAGCTCAAGGGGTTAGCTTCCAAGAAGGCGCGTAACCATTAAGAGGTCTCCATCACAAGGGTTTTCAACAATGTCATGCTTATGATGTTCATGACCCCCTTTTTCCTCACTCTCGCTAGAGGAGGAAGATGAGCTACTCTTACTAAAAATCTCTTGGCCCCTTATGATCATGGTTTTTTTATTGGGGCACTGAGAGGCAATGTGGCCTCTCCCAAGACGTTTAAAACATTTAATACTACTAGTCCTATTGCTAGAACTAGTATGGGGGTTGTCTCTATAATGCATGGGTTTATGTTCTTTATGCACATGCTTGGATGGTTCCTTTTTGGGAGAGCTCTTGGAAGAGCTTCCCTTGCCTAGGTCCCTGTTTGCATAATTGTAGGATGGAAATTCTCTTTTTGCTCCACCTTTTCTTTTTAATTGATTTTCCACTCTTATGCAAAGTTGGATTAGGTCATCTAGATTATTATATGGCAAGAGCTCAACTTTGTCTCTTATGTCAGAGCTCAAACCACTTAAAAATCTAGCTTCGGTGGCCCTTGGTTCTTCGGTGACGCCCGCTCTTATCATGAAAAGCTCCATGGTTTGTCTATACTCCTCAACACTTGAGTTGTACTGTTTTAATCTTTGGAGTTTATCTAAGAGCTCTCTTTCATAATAAGAAGTGACGTGTCTCCACCTCATAGCCCCCTTGAGATCATTCTAATAATCCATAGGAGTGTTATGAAGGCGGCGCCTCTCATTGACCAAGGAGGTCCACCAATACATGGCATGTCCTTGGAAGCTAAGGGTTGCCAGTGGAACTTTTCTTTTTTCACTTATGTTATAACAAACAAAGAGTTGCTCTACCTTCATTCCCCAATCAAGGTAGGCTTCCACATCCTCTTTGCCATGAAAATGAGGGAGGTTAACTTTTTGTTCCCTAGGTTGGGCTTGGGGTTGGTTATGATGCTGTTGTGCTCTCCTTACCCTAGGTCTTTTGTATCCCTCACTTTCACTTACTTCACTAGAGGCAGACCTATACCTATGCCTCTCTCTAACTCCTCTTTCTCTTCTTTCTTCTCTTTCACGCTCTTCTCTTCTCTCTTCCCTTCCTCTTTCTTCTCATTCTTGTCTCTCTCTTTTCTCCTCTCTTTCTTTCTCTCTTTTCTCATGCTCTTTTTCCTCTCTTCTTCTTTCTTCTCTTAACTCTCTTTCTCTCTTTTCTTTTTCTTTCTCTTCACGCCTCTTTTCTTGTTTCTTCTCCCTTTCTTTTCTTTCTTTTCTCTCTTCTACCCTCCATTCCCTAAATTCACTCACAAACTTATCCATGCTGGTTGTTTTTTGAGAACCTTGTTGATTTACACTACCTTTACTAGATATGTGTGAGCTCATTTTGAAAGTGATTGGGAAGAACCTATAGGCAACACTCCTTACTCTTTTGTTTTTTTTTCTCCCTAAGTGAATTACTTAAGAGTCTTTAGAACTCAAAAGCCTTTCACACTAAGATGCAAAGCAAATAGAAGAAATTTAAAGCAAAGGTAAGGATCTAAAGGCGTGTACCTTAGGGTGGAGAGATGGGGTACCAATTCCTTCTCTCACCTAAACGAGAAACCAAAAACTATTACAATCAAAGAGGTGAACCTTATAGGCATCCAAAACCTCAATTAAAATGGCCTTAATAAAATTTAAACCCAATTAAACAAAAAGAAACAAAAGGCTTGATATTTGAAGTTGTTCTATATTCCAAGTGTTTGCCTCTCTCAAAGTGGTGTTGCTCCCTTTAATGAACCTCTTCCTTAGCTTTCCTCAACACACCTCAAGATGCTTCCCTTGTGGAAAGCTTGGTTTGACCTCTCTTTCCTTCAACAAAGTGGCACACCCAAGAAGAAACCAAGAGAGTGTAATGCAATAAAAAAAAACAAGAAAAGAAAACTCAAGGAAGGGAGATAAACATCCAAGTGGAAAGAATTATTTAGACAAACACAAAGATAACCAAAGCATACAAGCAAGTAAAAATGGTGTAGATAGAAAGATGGTACACAAAAGAAATTCCTAGAATGGGCCTAGAATAGAATGAACTACAAAAACAAAAAAAATTACTCAAAAGTTTCAATCATTTGCACCATTTAAAATCAATATGGTCAAATTATATGAAAGCATGTTCAAGCAAGATTCATTAATTTTTTTTAACACTCCTTTTAGTGATTGGTACAATATGAGGTGCACTAAAGATATTTTGTTCTTTTTACTTATTTTTTTTAACAATTTTTTTTATTAACATGTTGATTTTTACTTGTTTTCTTTTTTATTTCTATTTTTTTATACAATTTTGTTACACCTTTTAACAAAATTTTGAAGCAAATATGGTGAGGATTCAATGAATCATAAATGCTTGAACAAGGGATAGGAAATGACCAACATAATTGATATACAAAAGTGCAAAATTAAGAAACAAAGCAACCTAATATGAACTAGTAATTTTAGGTGATAAAAAATAAATGGCACAAGGAGAGTTTTATTGAAGTTGAGGCCAACTTGATTACTCAATAATCAGCCCAATTACATACCCAACATGCCTCTCAAAGCCAATAAACAAAAATCACCACAAAAACTAGTACAAAATTAAGATACTAAAATTATTGAACAAGTGAATGAAATTTGGAAGAAATTGAGCATTTATTTTTTGAAGATTTTTTTTAAGAACATGCTAAGATCTAAATAGCATGTGAGACTCTAAGGACATGGGATCAAGAGTAAGCCTCTTTGATGCTCAATTTCCAATAGAGAAATAACACACTTTTATGGTAAAATAAAAGAGCTAAACAATGGAATTTAAGTGACAATTAAAAGGACTAAACAATACCAAAATAAGACACAACATATTAGGATTAAAACTGAAAATAAATGACTCAAAATGAACAAGAATGTGACACAAAAACAGAGAAATAGGGGCTGGAAAAAATAGAGAAATAGGTGCAGGAAAACCAGATGAAAAGGTGTAGGAAAATAGAATTAAAATGCAAGAACTCTAAATGAAAGAAGCAAAAGTGCATCCAAGGATCAAAACCACAATTGTGTGGCTTCCTTCACAAATTTTGTGAATTCATTACTATGATCCTCTTAGGGTAAAAACTAGAATAAGGAAAAATTAAAAAGATGGGCAGAAATTTAAAGAAACAAACCTAAAAGAAACACACAACGATTCAATAGAAATGAACAAAATAAATTGAATCTAGAAAGCAATAAAGACTTGGAAATAAAAATTGCAAGAACTAAAACATAAACTTCAAGAAAATAAGGAATTTAAATGACAATAAAGGAAGCAAGAAATAAAGTATAAAAACTGCAGAAAAAAAACTAAAGAAAGACGCATAAACTAAGGAGAAGGAGGAGGAAATGAACCTTCATGAAGATGGCTCATGATACCAAATGATGCACTCCCTTGATCTCTTCAACCAAGGTTCCTTCCTCTAAGAAAATGGAGGATGGAGCGGTTAGAAATGGGCGAGGGTTGATGCCACTTTCTAGGAGAAAGATGAGTCAAAAAATTTTATGTTGCTTACCACAAGGGAGAGATCCCTTGATAAAAGCTTTAAGGGAGAGATTCCTTAACAGAGAGGATTCTCAAAGACACTCAAGAATAAATTGCTCAAAAAGAGTCTTACTTCATTCAATCAAGTGTGATTTGTACAAGAGAGACTAGGTGTATTTATAGCCCAAAGAGGGAGCAAGACACTCAAAGCTAGGCAATGTGGGACTTGGGCCTAATTAGGATTAGGAGAACTATTTCCTCTTAGGCCCACTAAAAGTGGTGCCTAGCCTTAAGCTAGGGAGTGTCACGGCCTAATCAAGGGTGTGTGGAAAGAGATCCATACTCCTTTGGGTTGTTAGGCCCTTTACTCCCTTCACCTCCCTTCTTAAGCTAATTACACCCTAAACTCTAGAAACTAAAATAAATGGCCAAAATACAAGGCCTAAAAGGGAATTAAAAGATAATTAATATTTACAAGAGGAAACTAAGGACTATGGCCTAAAATATCTATCTCTATCATAAGTTGAGGTCTTGATGAGTCTTTCCGGGTCAAGTCCTCTTCAATCCTCCTAGCTATTGCCCTAGTGATAGGGCCCTTGGTAGGTAGGATTGCATCAACTTGAACTGATTTCGCATAGAATATAATGAAATAAGGTGATAACAACAAAGTCTTTCACAATTCTTTATCTATCTTTGGTTCTTGAGAGATCTTTTGATTTTTGTTAGAGACTTGTTGTCGCAGAGGTTTTGTACTTTTTCTTTTTGTCCAAAAACTCAATATTTCAATCTTAAAAGAATTTTGAAAGTGTGTTATTATTTTTTCTTGTTATTTTTCAAATGAGTTTTTTCTTTTTATATGAAAAATATTTTTGTCTCTGGTTTAATATATTAAATCGAGTCTTAATCAATTAAATTGTTCTTTGCACAAGTCTAGAACAAAAAAGAGCAATTTAGTTGATTATCTCAAGTGTGTTAATCGATTAAATTGTTCTTCGCACAAGTCCAGAACAAAACAAGAGTAATTTAATCAATTACCTTAAGTGGCTTAATCAATCAAATTGTTCTTTAGCCAAGATTAAGTCTGCAAGATCATTTTAATATATTAAAACAAGTACTTAGTGGGTTAAATGATACAAATTAATCGATTATGATATGACTTAATAAATTAAAACAGTAGCTTTGCTTCTCTTAATGTATTTAATAATTTCATGAATCAATAACCTTTGTGCAAATGCTACATCAATGAGACTTAACTAATTTGAAAAACTTTAAGAGGTATCAAATGTCATTTATGTAACATGACTTAATCACACTAAAAAGATCTAATAAAGATTAAGTACAATTGATATGAGATAATAGTGAAACCTATATGATGTATGTTATGATTCAAGCATAATGAAATAACACTCATCTTAGGTATAACTAGTGTTCATCATCAAAACCATAACTCTTATTTTTGTTTTCTTGAGAGATTCTTCAACAAACTCCCCCTTTTTTATGATGACCAAACTATCCATCAATTTGTCCGATGAGCTATGTAAGCTATTATCTAAATTCGATCCATCAATCATCAATTCATCAATTTCTGCAAAAACCAAAGAAAACCTTCCTCTTCTCCCCCTTTTGGGCATGATAAAAAGGAATTGAGAAGTGAAATTATAAAACTTTGAAGATTTTATTTTTATTTTAGAATCGAGTTAATGAATGAATGAGTAATATGAAACAATATGCTCAAGTCCTTTTGTAAGGCTGAATTTTCATTAATATTGAAGACATTATATTCAGCAACATTTCATTCATTTAAACATCAAACTAAAGACTTTATTGGAAAATTAGCATAACACACAACAAAATGAGATATTAAAAGCTTCAACATAACAAAGATAACAACAACAACATTGCAAAACAACAAGCAAAATAATCAAAACATAGAAAATTTTAACTAGCACACACACATAACAAGCCTAAGTGCCTAAGAGGTAACTGAAGATCCTAGACATCATCATCATCTTCATCTTCTTCCGCTTCTTCAAATGCACTGAATTTACACTCAAGGATAACTTCAATATCATCCAACCTCTCATGAATTTTTTGAACAAATTGGCTTTGAAATTCCTAGTTTGTTATATGCCATTCATATAGCCTGCCCATTTTAGCCAATAAAGTCTTCTTAAAAGGAGTGAGTGGTCTTTCTCTAGCTTCATCCTTGCTTAGCTCTTCATACACTTTAGGTCCAACAGTGTGTGCAACTTGATCAGATGGAATTGGAGGTGGCTCAAAAGACGGAGACCCAATCTCTACAATGGCGTTTCCAAAAGCCAAATTTTGAGCTTTCTCCTCAGAGATAAATCCTTTCTTTCTCTGAACAAGTCCAAAAAAATGTCTTGATACACCCACATGTCATTCATAAACTTTAAATGCATATGCCTCAAGACTTTTGTCTTCACCGAATAGTAAACAATCATGGGATCCTTCCTCACCTTAGTCAAGTTCGCTTTCTAACGCTCAAACACACTGGATAAGAATACACCATAAGGTAGATGGTAATTAGGAATCCTTTTTTCTTTCAGCATGTTTTACACAACTAGCGCAACCCAATCAATTTTGAGATTCACATTCTTCATAGCATGTAGAATAACCAAGTCATCAGTTGTGAGTTGAGCATGATTGCTCCCCCTTGCTATAAGAATCCAAACTATGGCATAAGCTAGAAGTCTGTCATTCATTCTCATATTTCCAACACGAAAGTAATTGAAGTTTCTAGTCCTTGGTAGGTTCCTTAAACAATTTTTGTAAGAAACTCTCTTTTTGAAGTTATTGACACCACCCATAACCTTCCTTCCTTCCTTAGGAAACTTAGCTATAGAATTCCAGATTTTCTCATTCAAAGTTATCTTAGTCCCCTTGACATAAGCAACAAGCTCTCCACGTATTGACTTCATAGAAGAGTAAAATACTCTCACAAGATTAGGGTAGTAGGTAACTTTCATCTTAGTGAAATGCTTCAACCTGTTCTTCACCAAAGTTTCTTTAAACATGAAGCCTTCATCCTTGAACCATTATAGGTCCATATACTTGTGGGCAACCAACTTTTTTTCTGACAAAAAGTATTGAAGTTTTCTTGCTTAGCTGGGTCTTCAAACAACATCGGGTAGGCATTAGTCATGGGCTCATTAATGATGTTAGAAGGCTTATTTCTGGGTCTACTCCTTGTAGCCATTTTGCCTGGGCATTTTCCAGAGGTTGAAGAGGCCATTTTTTTTAGCAGAGAATTTGAGAAGGCTAGGGTTTCAGTGAAGGATAGAGTGCAGGAGGTGAGTGTGTGAGTGAGTAAAGGTGTGGAGATATAAAGACAAATATTACTCAAAGTAGGAATATGAAAGGGTACGAAGTTGAAAGGTAATGGTACTTGCATGTAAAAATGGCGCCAAGGTTTAAAACACGTGAATTGCAACGATCAGGATGTGAGCTTGTTGTTTTAATCGATTATAAACTTGTTTAATTAATTAGATCATGCAGAAAATCTCCAATTTCTGATTTTTGATATATTTAATTGATTAAAAGCCTTATTTAATCAATTATTCCAGAGAGTAGTGCATCCAAAACTCTGAAACATGGCTATTTAATCGATTAGCCACTAATTTTAATCGATTATCACAGAGAATTGAGACTTTTCCAAGCTCAAAACTTACGATTTAACATATTAAAGTTATCTTTTAATAGATTAAATGACCAATGTTCTCACAAATTGCAATACTACACATTTTAAAGTATAGCAACCTCAATTTACATGATCTAATCCATACAGCCATCATGAAAACATCAATCCAAACATAATGATTTCATATTTACAAAGATCTAACATACAAGGTAAAATTAATCATGAATCAAGGAATACCAAACATTAGCATAACTAAGCCTTATCTAGAATTCCAAGTTCATTTCTAATTGAAAAAAATTGTCTCTGGCTAATGTTTTAGTAAAAATAAAAGCTAATGGATTATTTGTATCAATAAATTCAATTTCACAATCGCCCTTTAAAACATGATCTATTATAAAATGGTGTCTAACTTTTATGTGTTTAGTCTTAGAATGCATGACCAAATTTTTAGAAAGATTAATAGTGTCTTATCACACCTTAATGGGATATGGTTAAGAGTTATACCATAGTCTTCCAATTGATTCTTCAGCCAAATAATTTGAGCACAACAGCTACCTGCTGCTATTTATTCAACTTCAGTAGTGGATAAAGCAACACAAGCTTCCTTTTTTGAATGCCAGGATATTAGAGCACTGCCAAGCAAGTGACATGTGCCACTTGTGCTCTTCTTCTCTACCTGGAATTTGGTGTAATCCGAGTTTGAATATCCAACTAAACTAAGCGATGCACCCTTTGGATACCAAAGTCCAAATTTTGAAGTGCCTTTAAGATACTTTATTATCCTATTCACAACTAGTAGGTGTGATTCTTTAGGTTTAGCCTGAAATCTAGCACAAACACATACCCTGTGCATAATATTGGGCCTACTTGCTATCAAATATAATAAAGAGCCTATCATGCCTCTAAATTTTGTATCACGAATACTTTTACCCTTTTTTGGTAGGACCAAGGTAGCATGATTTGGACATGGGGGTGAATGACTTCTTTGAGCTGTCCATGTCAAACTTTTTTAGTACTTGATTACAATACTTGGTTTGACTGACAAAAGTTCCACCTTTGGTTTGCTTGACCTGCAGTCCTAAGAAATAGGTCAGCTTACCCATCATAGACATCTCAAACTCACCCTACATGATCTCAGAAAACACTTTACATAGTAAATCATCAGTAGCACAAAAAATTATATCATCAACATAGCTTTGCACAAATAAAATGTCTTTTTCAGATTTCTTAATGAAAAGTGTAGTGTCAACTTTGCCTCTAGTGAACTTTTGATTTAGAAGAAAGACGCTCATACCAAGACCTCAGGGCTTGCTTAAGTCCATAAAGTTCCTTCTTTAGTTTGAAAACATGGTTAGGAAATTCATGATCCACAAACCGGGGGGTTTAAAAACATAAACATCCTCCTTTATAAAACCATTTAAAAAAGCACTTTTGACGTCCATTTGGTAAAGCTTAAAATTCATAATAGAAGCAAGAGCTAGAAGAAGTCTTATAGCCTCAAGTCTTGCAACAGGGCATAAGTCTCATCAAAATCAATTCCTTATTCTTGGCTATACCTTTTAGTAACTAAATGGGCTTTATTTTTAGTTATAAAACCGTTTTCATCCAATTTGTTTCTAAAAACCCACTTAGTGTTTATTACTTGTTAACCTTTGGCTTTTGGCACAAGATCCCACACATCATTCTTTCGGAATTGACGTAGTTCATATTAGGTCACCATAACCCAATGCTCATCAAGTAGGGAACTTCTATTGTTTTAGGTTCCACTTCTAAAACAAAAGACACATAGTTGCAAAAGTTGTTTGAAGAACTACGAGTATAAAGTCCCTTATTTATATAACTGACTATGTTGTCCAAGGCGAGTCCCTCTGATGTATCCACTTGATGCATTTCCCTTTATCTACTCCCAAGGTTCTTCTACACAAGAGAAATGACGGATGAAGGAGATAACAGATGGAGATAGAGGCGTCACTCAAGAGGAGATAAGACTTAGGTGGAGAAGTTTGCCATAAGGGAGGGGTTCCATGATAAAAGCTTAAGGAAATTTCTCTCAAAAGATGAAAGAAAAAGACATTCAAGTTTAGAAGTAAATCTCAAATTTTATAAAATCAAGTGTAAAAGATACAAGTGAGGGAAAGACATAAATTTATATTGCTAGAAGGAATTAGGAGTGGGAGTAGACGTCCACCTCACTAATGAAGGCCCAAGAAGGCTTAATCATGTGTTAGTTAGGCAAAGCTAACTTAGCACATAATTAAGGAAAGTGAAGATCCAAATAAGGCCCTAATTAAGTGGATCTATGTTCCCTAATTTGAATTTGAATTTTGGAGGGAATCCACATGGCACCCCAAAATTTAAATTCAAATTTGATTGGTTAGAGTTTAACCAAGTAGGTGCCTAGATGGAGGAGAGAGATGAATTGGTGCCTTTTGGAGGGAACAAAGGGGACCCACATGTCTCCTAGTTGGTTAAAGGGGTATTAAGATGATTTTTGGGGTGTTCTTAGTAGAACAACACGTCCAAAATTCATGTTAAGGCTCACCTAATCAACTCACAACCTTTAAACACTAAATGAACCTCCCATTTACAAATTAAAATGAAATAAGAGTAAAAATACATGGCCAAAACAAATATAACCCTAATCTAGAAAAATTATGTCCTAAACAATCAAACTAGCTACATAGGTGGGGTTTATGGCCAATTTCCACTCTAAACAAGGGGTGAGATCTTCCTCTTTCTTAATTTTCCAAGTTTTTATCTATCCTCCTAGCCATGACCCTTGTGATTGGGCCCTTGCTAGGGGTGAATGCACCATCTCCTCCCTCTTGGGAAGGATTTGACCTCAAATCTGAAGGGTCCTCTTCCTCATCAGTAGCTACAAAATGAGATAAATCTTGAACATTAAAAGTGGTACTAACTCCAGAGTCTGAAGGGAGATCTAACCTATATGCATTATCATTGACTCTATCCAAGACTTGGAAGGCCCCATCTCTTCTAGAGCTAAGTTTGGATTTCCTTTGAGTGTTCTATGTTATTCTTGACCCTCTCATGTATTTTCTTCACAAAATTAGATCTTGCCTCCCTATCTTTATGAAAAGAGTGAGAAAAGGGGAGAGGTAAGAAATCTAGAGGTGTGAGAGGGTTAAAACCATATACAACTTCAAAATAGGAATGCTTGGTGGTCTTTTGGACCACCCTGCTATATGAAACTCCACATGGGGAAGGTATTCATCCCAAGACTTATGGTTGCCTCTAAGGAGTGCCCTCAACATAATGGATAAGAATTTTTTCACCACCTTAGTTTGCTCATCAGTCTAAGGGTCACAAGTGGTGGAGAACAAAATTTTAGTTCCTAGCTTTGCCCATAAAGTTCTCCAAAAATGGCTAAGGAAGTTCACATCCCTATCAGACACTATGATAGAGGGTATACCATGCAAACAGACAACTTCTCTAAAGAAAAGTCTTGCGATGTTACTCGCATAATCTACTTTGTGGCAAGGTTTAAAATGGTTCATTTTAGAAAATCTGTCTATTACCACAAAGACAGAGTCTGCACCTCATTGGGTACGGGGAAGGCCTAGGACAAAATCCATACAAATGTCTAGCCAACGTACAGAAGGAGTGGGTAAGGGTGTGTAAAGTCCATGGGGTATTGCCTTAGACTTTGCTTGTAAGCAAGCTAAACATCTAGAAGAATGCCTATGAACATTTCCTCTCATATATGGCCAAAAGAATCTTTCTTGTAAAAGCATGAAAGTTTTATTGATTCTAAAATGCCCCATGAGCCCACCCTCATGGCTTTCTTTTGTGAGCAAGTTTCTTATGGATCCTTAGGGTATACAAAACTTACTACCTTTGTAGAGATACCCCTCACTGAGAAAGAACCCATCAAGGGTTTTGGATGTAGATGCAGAGGTAGCATAAATGGAGCCAAAATCCTTGTTAGATGGGTACATGGCCCTAATGTCATCAAATACTAGAATTTTAGCACTCAAAGTGGCATAAAGAGTGTGCCTCCTAGACAAAGCATCAACTACCACATTTTATTTATCTTTCTTGTATTTGATGACATATGGGAAGGATTCAAGGAATTCAACCCATTTAGCATGCCTTTTGTTCAGCTTGCCTTGTCCCCTCAGATACTTAAGTGACTCATGGTCACTATGAATGAAAAACTCCTTAGGAGCAAGATAATGCTCCCAAGTCTAAAGGCCCCTAATTAGAGCATAAAAATCCTTATCAAAGGTGAGTTAGTTAAGAGGGGCACCATTGAGTTTCTCACTAAAGTAAGCAATAGGGTGCCCACCCTACAACAAAACAGCTCCCACACCTACACCAGAAGCATCACATTCACATTCAGAAGTTTTAGAGAAATTAAGTAATGCCAAGACTAGTGCATTAGTAAGCTTATGCTTGATTAGAGAAAAAAACTTTTCATGTTTTTCACCCCAAAGGAAAAGAGTATCCTTCTTCACCAACTCATTTATTAGTGAGAAAAGTTAGGCATAAAACACTTGTAAAAACTAGCGAGACCATGAAAGCTCTTGATCTTTGTCACACTTTTTAGGGTAGGCCACTCTTGGATGACTTTGATTTTTTCAGGATTGCTAACTGCAAAACCTAAAAACACCACACTCTGTACACAAAAAGTACATTTTTCAAGGTTCCAAAGACGTGGTTGGTCCTAAAAGTGCAAAAGACTTGCCTAAGAACATGATTCATCTAGGCTCTTACTATACACTAAGATATCATCAAAGTAAACAACACAAAATTTTCCTAAACAATACCTTAGAACATGATTCATCAATCTCATGAAAGTGCTAGGGACATTTGTTAGGCCAAAAGGCATGACTAACCGTTCATAAAGACCAAATTTGGTCTTAAAAAGCAGTTTTCCACTCATCACCCTCTTTAATTCTTATTTGTTGATAACCACTTCTAAGATCAATCTTTGAAAATAATTTTGCCCCATGCAATTCCTCCAAAATGTCATCAAGTTTAGGGATTGGGTGCCTTTACTTAATAGTGATGTTATTGATAGCTCTACAATCAATACATATCCTTCATTGGCCATTCTTCTTGAGCACCAACAAGACTGACACAACACAAGAACTGAGGCTCTTTTGAACCCAACCCTTCTCCAATAGCTCTTGAACTTAGGACTCTATCTCATTAGTTTCCAAGGGATTGGTCCTATAAGCAGACCTATTTGGAAGCTAGCACTAGGAACCAAATCAATTTGGTGTTCTATACCCCTAACAAGAGGAAGTCCTTTCGGAACGGAATACATCACCAAATTATTTTAAAATCTCTTTGACCCCTTGAGGAAGGTCCCTATGTTCAAGTTCTATGGCAGTGCTTTTAGAAAAAATGGGGGGAGAAAGGGAAGATGCCTCTTTGCAAAGAAGAAGATAGAAATGTTTGTTAGTTGAGGAGCTTCTTTTATGTCCTTTTTTGTTACAAATAAGCTCTCTCTACATACAACCTTCTTGGAAGGGGCATCACCTTCCAGCTCAATCTTCTTACCCATTTCAAGCTTTACGGGTAAAGCTTTTTTTTTAATACTTCTCATCTCTTTTGTTTTTCATGAGAAGTTGATCCTCAACCACCTAAGCAGGTGTTAGAGGATACAACTTTATGGGTTTATCCATATGAGTGAGGATGATTTGATTGGAATGACGATGGTGAATGGATTTCTTATCAAATTGCCATGGTCTTCCAAGCAAGATATGACCAGCTTCTATTGGGACTATATCAGATAAGATTTCATCATTATATGTCCCTATGGAAATTAGTACCTTCACTTGCTCATTGACCACCATTTCCCTATGCTTATTGAGCCATTGAATTTTATAAGGTTTTGGATGAGGAAGTGGGGTCAAGGCTAGCTTTTCCACCAAACTTGAGTTGCAACAGTTACAACAAGACCCACTGTCTACAATGAGAGAACACACTTTATCATTGACTTTACATCTAGTGTGGAAGAGGTTCTCTCTTTGAGACTGGGTTAGCTCAAAAGGTTGGCTTCCAAGAACCTCCTTATCATTAAGAGGTTCCTCTTATATGCATAAACATCTTCACAATTAGAGTTGACAATGTAGGTAATTTATCAGTAATCGTTAAATGACAATGAATAAGATTCCTTAGTAAGAGGGGGTAAAAACATTGTAGTAAAAATCACAACCTTAGTCTTAACCCATTGCATTCAAAAACTAATTTTCTCTCTTATTTTACTTATTACTTCGAATCTAAAATTGTTCTATCTCACTCACTAAAACGTTAATTCATTTAATTCTTTTTTTATCTTTAAATTGAATTAATTGAGAACTAGATTTGGTCATTTAGGTACGATATCCAGACTTAGGTCCACTGTTATTGGTACACTTGCCCTTAAACAGTTATATTTTATACATCACTTACCTAGACCACGACTGGAAATTTGTTGCCAAACTATTGCCTTAAGCTTAAACCATGATTTTTGTAGATTAGGCCATACCTTTTTTTGTTTCCTAAATTTATTTTTGTTGGTTAGAAGCAATTAGGGGTGTGGAAACCAATAACCACATGACCAACCACTCCTAGGCTAAGTCCATATAATTAACGCACTCCACTAAGGGACTAAATGTACCTCCTAAAGAAAATAAATCCTATAGGCCAAAATACAAGGCCTAAAATTACAAAATTACATCCACTCAACAAACTACTCAAACTACACAATGTATTTACGTAATATTGAGACTATGGTCCTAAGGTCTTCATGAAACTCCTTCCCAGCCAGGTCCTTTCTCTGATCCTCCTAGCCAAGGGACGTTCCTAAGGAGGATTGCATAAAAGAATATGGGCTGGTCCCCACAAACAATGCCAATGTTCTTATCGACAATCCAGGGACATCATTAGGGTCATCAGGCCTAAGGTATTATCAGCCTTGGAGTTTGTTGGCTTCACTATGATTTTTTCCTAAAAAGACGCATCAGGAGGTTGAAGGAGAAAGGTGTTTATAAACAACCATTGACCTCAATTCCTAAGCGATGTGAGACATTGGGTGTACTAGAACAAGCCCCCTAGTTGTTTCAATAAAATCATTGAAAAGTTATTTTATACTTGCTATTACAACTTTAATGTCAGTTTTAAAATTTATTTAATATTTAAATGTTACATATTCAATTAACTTAATATTTCATTTTCCTGTCATTATAATTACTTATTAATTTTTTTATATCAATTTATTTAACAAGTCATGCTCCCTCAAATCCTCTTCAAGAGAGAGGATGTGATGCATGCACGCCTAACATGGGCTTGAGCTAGGATAATAAGAAAGGAGCATGACTTGGATGAAGCTTCAAGGAGCTTATTTTAGGACATTTTCCATTTAATTGTATTCATTTAACCATTTTCAGGCTTGTATAAGCATCATTGTGTCATTAGGATTTTAGTGGTGCAGTTAGTTTTATTTTCGACCTTATATTTTGGCCTATAGGTTCTATTTTCTTTAGGAGGTGTAACTAGTCTCGTTGAGGAGTGTGTTAATTAGTTGGGCTTGGTCCATGAGAGTTTGGACTGTGGAATTTAGTTTTTACACCCTTAATTCCTCTTCACACCCTTCTAACTAACACATGAAGCATATAGGAGACATGTGGACCCCCCTTGTCCCCATGTTTCACTTCACATGTGCTTTCTCACTCCTACTTGGTTGATTCTTGTTGCTTCTTATTTTAATTTGAATTTTGGAGGTCCCATGTCATTTCCCTCCAAAATTCAAATTCAAACACGAGGGAACATATATCTCTTTCTTAGGGCCTTGTTTGCATCTTATTTGATTTAATTTAGTGTTAATTATTCATGTGCTCAATTAACACTAAATTAAACCATCTAAACCCCTAATTAGCATGATTTGGACGTTCACCTTCATAGAAGTCCATGGGATCCATACTTTGCTCTATATAAGGAACTCCCCTCCTTCATGTAATGTTTTAACACTCATTTGAATGAAAATATCTTTTCTCTAAATTTGAGAGCGTTTTGTTCTTAGAAAGTGTTCATGTCCTCTCTAATCTTGTGAGAGCATGCTATTATCAGGGGTTCCTTCCCTTGTGGCGAGCTTCGTTATGGCTTATCATCTACAAAGTAAAAGTGGCACCTACTTCACCTACATCTTCTAGTCTTCCACCTCTATTTCAAGGCTCATCAAGGACTTCTAAGAGTAGATCCTAGGTAGCTTCCTCCTTGTTCAAGAATCTTCAACCATGGCTTGGGAGGGATGCATCACCTCTTCTACACCAGTAACACGTATATATAATCGTACAATCCAAAACAACATAAAAACGCCTGGCCTAAAGCACCACATAATGGGAGATCTTTATAAAACTTCTTAGACTATAATACCCATGCATCATGTCATACAGCAACATAAGTCACAATATCAACATTTAATAACGTCATCACAATCTATTCCTAACTGTAACTGAGTGCAATCCTACCTACCAAGGACCCTCTCACTAGGGCCATGACTAGGAGGATAGAGGAAGACTTGGCCCGAAAAGACACATCAAGACCTCAAATCATGATGGAGATAGACATATTAGGCCATAGTCCATAGATTACCCTTTGTAAATATTAATTAGCTCTTAATTTCCTTTTGGGCCATGTATTTCGACCATTTACTTTGTAATTAGGAAGAAGAGGTGTTATTAGTTAGTGAGAGGAGGTAAGCTTAGTTAGGGGCCTCTTGTCCAAGGCGTGTTAGGCTTCCTTCCCACACCTTTTGATTAGCTTTTGTACTCCTCCTAGGTTTAGAGTAGGTGTATCTAATCCTAATTAGGCCTAAAGTCCCACATTGCCTAGTTTTGAATGCCTAGCTTTCTCATTAGGTTATATATACACCTAGTCTCTCTTGTAATCATCACACTTGAATTTGAAATTGATATAAGACTCTTTAATAGCATTCTTCTATAGTAAAGTGTCATTGAGAAACCTCTCTCTTGAGGATTCTCTTCCTTTAAGCTTTTATTAAGGGTCCTCTCCCTTGTGGCAAGCCTGCTAGTAAATTTTTTCTTGACTTATCTTCTCCCTAGAGAAGTGACGTCAAGTTCCCCTCCATCCCTAACCTTTTCCATCCTCCATCTTCTTAGAGGAAGCAACCTTGGTTGAAGAGATCAAGGGAGTGCATCCTTTGGTATTAAGAGCCATCTTCATGAAGGTTCATTCCTCTTTCTTTTTCTCTTAGTCTAGGCATCAATTTCTTCTATTTTTCTGCAGTTTTTTTTTACATTATTTCTTGCTTTCTTATTGTCATTTTCATTTCCTTTTTATGTCTTGTAGTAGTACTTTATAGTTTTATATTCTTACAATTTAATTTCCTTGCAATTTTTTTCTTGTTGGTTTAATTATCTTTGTCCTTTTCATTGAATCATTTGTCATATTTTAGGTTTATTTTCTTACCTTTAATTTCTTGTTCAAACTCTTGTGATCTTCCTAAGAGAGCCTTTGTAATGATTTCACTATCTTAGTGAAAAAAGCCACCCAAGGTGGTCTAGACTCTTGGAAATCACACTTTGTGTTTATCTTGCCATTTTTTTTTCTTTTTCTTATTGAGCGTTTCATCTTGTTAGTTTGGTGAGAGTTTGTTTATTTTTCTGCACTTGATTTTTTTCAGTTTTTATTCTTCCTTGTTTTATCTTTAGATTGTCATGTTTAGTCCATTTATTGTCATCTAAATTGCTTGTTTAGCTTTTTCATTTTTATCCCATAAAAGAGTGTGTGATTGCTTCTTGAAATTGAGCATCTAAGAGAAGTTTTCCTCTTAAGTAAGTCTTATAAGAAGTTCTACATGCTTTAGTTCATAACATGTTTTTATGAAATTTCTTTCAAAAAGAAAAAAAAATTGCTCAGTTTCTTCTCAATATCTCTTTAGTTCAAGCACATATTGACTCTAAACTTCTCATCATATTTCACTTCAAAATTGTTTGAGTGGTGCAGCAAAAAAAAAAAAAAAGATAAGAAAAAAATAAAAAATATATATATAGAAATCAAAAGAATTGAATTCGTATAAAAAGAGAAAAAAAGTTTTAGTAAAAAGTGTTTAAAAGAGTTATAGAAGAGCAAAACAAATTAGTGCACCTCAATTTGTTTAAGTCACTAAAAGGAGTGTTTAAATTTCATAGAACTTTCTTGAATTATCTCCTTTAAAGGTTTGGCCATCTTGCTTTATTTTTTTGTGCAATCCATAGAAATTATTTTTCTTAAGTCTTTTTTTTTTTTAGTCCAAAATCTAGTCGAGTGCCTTTCTAAGTACCTTTTGAGTTCTAACCTTTACTTGATAGCCTTTACTTGTTGATTGTCTTGTTTTTGAAATCTTTGAGTTTGTCAAAAAATATATTCTATCCATTTGGATGTTTGCTTTCTTTCTTTAAGCTTTTCTTGCTTTTTTTTCTTTTGCACTCTCTTGCTCTTGCTTTGTGCACCACTTTGTAGGGAAAAGGAGGTAAAAAAAATAGCTTTCCACAAGGGTATAACTTTTGAGGAGAGTTGAACTAAGCTAAGGAAGAAATCATTCAAGGAGAAACACCAAAAATTTGAGAGGCAAACACTAAGAGTTGGATCAAAGACTTCAACAATCCCAACACTTGAGTCTTTTTAGCTTTTTCAATTGGGTGTATTTTCCTAAAGGCCATTTTATTTGAGGTGTTGAATGCCCATAAAGGTCACCTCTTTGATTATAATTAGTTTGTAGTTTCTCGCTTAGGTGGAGGAAGGAATTGGTACCCCATCCTTCCACCTTAGGTGCACGTGCTTAGATCCTTACTTTGTTTTACTTTCTTTTTACTTGGTTTTATGTCTTAGTGTGAAGATCTTTTGAGTTCAAAAGACTCTTAAGTGATTCACTTAGGGAGGAAACAAAAAAGAGTAAGGAGTGTTGCCTTTAGGATCTTCCCCTAAACATTTTCAACATGAGCTCGAACACATCTAATAAAAGTGTTAATCAAGAAGGTTTACCCAAGTGCACCAACTTAGATAAATTTGTGAGTGAGTTTAGAGAATGGAAGGTAGAAGAAAGACAAGAGAAAAGATAAAGAGAGATAAGGGAAGAAAGAAGGCGTGAGGAAAAGGAAAAAGAGAGAAAGGAAAGAGAAGAAAGGAGAAAAGAGGAAAAATAAAAGGAAATAAAGGAAAGAGCATCCACCCCTAAAGCTTGAAAAAGGTAAAGAGAGAAAGTCGGAAGGAGGTACCCCTTCCAAGGAGGTTATTAGGAAAGAGAGTCATTTTGTAACAAAATTAGACATTAACAAAACTCTCTTACTTGATCGACCTTTCTATCTCCTTTTTTGTAAATAGGTACTTTCTAGCATTGCCATAAGTTTAGAAATTGAGTCTCTTCCAAAAGGGGTTCAAAACCTTTTAAAAGAATTTGATAATATTTTCCCTCAAAAGGTTCTAAAAGGATTACCACCTCTAAGGGAAATTGAACACCAAATTGACCTTGTTCCTAGCGTGAGTCTACCTAATAGGCCCGCATATAGGACAAACCCGTTGAGACCAAAGAGATTGAGTCTCAAGTTCAAGACTTGTTGGAGAAGGGTTGGGTTAAAAAGAGCCTTAGCCCTTGTGCAGTCGATGTTTTATTGGTACCTAAAAAGGATGAGAAATGGCAGATGTGTATGGACTGTCGTGCCATCAACAACATCACCATTAAGTATAGGCACCCAATCCCTAGGCTAGATGATACGCTTGATGAATTGCATGGAGCTCAAATATTTTCAAAAATTGATATTAGAAGTGGTTATCATCAAAATCGAATCAAAGAGGGAGATGAATGGAAAATCACTTTTAAGACCAAATTCGGTCTTTATGAATGGTTGGTGATGCCTTTTGGGCTCTCTAATGCTCCAAGCACCTTCATGAACCTCATGAATCATGTACTTAGGGATTGCATTGGTAGGTTTGTAGTCGTTTATTTTGATGACATTTTAGTTTATAGTAGGTCCTTAGATGAACATATATGACATCTTAGGGAAGTTTTATCTGTCCTTAGAATAAATAAACTTTTTGTAAACTTAGAAAAATGTACTTTTTGTGTTCTTAGCATAGTTTTCTTGGGCTTTGTCATTAGTGCCCAAGGGGTCCAATTGGACCCCCAAAAAATTAAGGCTATCCAAGAGTGGCCCACCCCTACTAGTGTGACTGAGATCAAAAGTTTTCATGGTCTCATGGGATTTTATAGGCGCTTTGTGCCTAATTTCTCCACACTAGCTTCATCACTCAATGACTTGGTAAAGAAGGAAGTCCCTTTCTTGTGGGGTGAAAACAAGAAGAAGCGTTTCAATTGCTCAAGAATAAACTCATTAATGCACCCGTTCTAGCTCTCCCCGACTTTTCAAAAACTTTTGAGCTAGAATGTGATGCATCGGGAGTGGGTATGGGACCTGTGTTGTTACAAGGGGGGCACCCAATTGCCTATTTGAGTGAAAAACTCAACGGTGCCCACCTCAACTACCCCACCTACGACAAGGAGTTTTATGCCTTGATCCGTGCCTTCCAAACTTGGGAACATTATCTTGTTTCCAAGGAGTTCGTCATTCATAGTAACCACGAATCACTTAAGTATTTAAAGGGCAAGGAAAGTTGAACAAAAGACATGCTAAATGGGTTGAATTTCTTGAAATTTTCGTTATGTCATCAGATATAAAAAGGGAAAAACAAATGTGGTGGCCGATGCTCTTTCAAGGAGGTATTCTCTTCTTGCCACCTTTAGTGCTCAAATTTTGGGATTTGATGACATAAAGGAAATGTATCTTTCTGACCAAGACTTTGGAACCATTTATGCTACCTCATCTCCCAAAGCTAAAGATGGTTTCTACCTATATGAGGGGTACTTATACAAAGAGAGCAAAATTTGTGTACCCCGAGGATCAATTAAAATTGCTGACAAAAGAGAGTCATGAAGGTGGGCCCATGGGGCATTTTGGAATTGATAAAACCTTAATGCTTTTGAAAGAAAAATTCTTTTGACCCCATATGAAAAAGGATGTCCAAAGATATTGTTTGAGATGCATACTTATTTACAAGCTAAGTCCCAAGTAATGCCTCATGGACTTTACACACCTTTACCCACTCCCTCTACACCTTCGGTAAATATTAGTATGGACTTTGTCCTTGGGCTCCCAAGAACCTAACGAGGTGTAGACTCCATCTTTGTGGTAGTGGATTGCTTTAGCAAAATGGCTCATTTCATTTCCTGCCACAAAATGGATGACACGAGTCACATCGCAAGACTTTTCTTTCGTGAGGTTGTCTGTTTGCACGGAATACCCTCGACTATAGTCTCTAATAGGGATACTAAGTTCCTTGGCCATTTTTGGAAAACTCTTTGGGCATGATTAGGAACTAAGTTACTCTTTGCTACCACTTGTCATCCTCAAACAGATGGTCAAACTGAGGTGGTGAATAGATCTCTATCCACTATGTTGAGTGTCTAGCTTTCTCATTAGGCTATATATACACCTAGTCTCTCTTGTAATCATCACACTTGAATTTGGAATTGATATAAGACTCTTTAAGAGCATTCTTCTATAGTAGAGTGTCATTGAAAAACCTCTCTCTTGAGGATTCTCTTCCTTTAAGCTTTTATCAAGGGTCCTCTCCTTTGTGGCAAGCCTGCTAGTAAAATTTTTCTTGACTTATCTTTTCCTTAGAGAAGTGGCGTCAAGTTCCCCTCCATCCCTAACCTTTTCCATCCTCCATCTTCTTAGAGGAAGAACCTTGGTTGAAGAGATCAAAGGAGTGCATCACTATCATACCCATGCATCATGTCATGTAGCAACATAAATCATAATATCAATATTTAATAATGTCATCACAATCTATCCCTAACTGTAACTAAGATAACACATTATCAGTCACACTCTTACCATCATCATCAACACATCAAACTAAGATAACAACTTATCAGTCGCCCTAATTCATGCATCTCAAAAAACTTTAAAACATTCAATTATTCATCACACACAAATTATAAAATATAACACAATATTTCAGACAACAACACTCAATACCATTACAACTCGCAAACTATCATTTCTTATCTTACCCTTTGTTACATTATATAACCACATAAATATCTATAATTATACAAATGATATAGGAGTGATAAAATTTTTATTAGAAATGTAATACAATTGCCTATAACTTTTATGTAAATGTCCAAAACTTATTTTATTATCTACTATTTTTAAAATCTACAAACTTGTAACAATCAATTAACCCAAATTTGACAATCTGGCCTTTACTCACTAGTTTATTCATAACTTGAGTTATATACATCCTTTTTGAGTGATTTAATGGCAATGGAAAAATAGCGTCCAAAGCTACAACTTTTATGAAGAACAAGAAACTTAATGAGGGTTTTTAGGTCACCTCACAAGGCTTACAACACACAAATTTATGTTTCACATACTAGATTGGAAACTCAACTAGTAACCCATATAACTAGGTCTATTATTCTTAATATTTTTATATGATTCTTGAGCCTAAATTGTAGCCCCAAATGTCTATATTCTAACCCAGCAAATGTAAATTGAATTGGTTAACAACACAAAAATAAATTACAAAAACACTAAGGTACATTTATTCAAAATCCTTAGTAGATATCCTTGCCTCTCTCACAGTTTCCCTCTCCTTTGTTTTCACTATTATGGTTTTGAAAACAAAATGAACATAATCCTAAGACACCTCTGCTGACTCCCTTAAGTTTGATGGTCAGGTCCAAAACAGAGCCAACATTTATTTTGACCGCTCTTATTATAATGAAATAACAATAATAATAATAATAACATAATAATAATAATAATAATAATAATAATAATAATAACAACAACAATAACTTACTTCCATCACATTTTAATTAATAAAATAAGCAAATTTTACTAAGCCAAGAAATAAAACTAAAAACTTGAATACTTATTTTATAAAATTTTAGGCTATTACACAAATGTGCCCTTCTAAGTGGACATTGACATTGCTAAAGTCTTTGGCATGGATCCCAACATGGTGTTTACAAAAAAATGTAATGACATGTGGGGGCAAAGGGTTGTGAGTTGGGGAAGGACCGCCATAAAGTAGTGGGTATGTGGGAACTATACCAAAAGATGGTGAAAGGAGTGAAGGAAAGTTTGAATAATGAGAATTGTGGATTAAAACGATGTTGTGGTTCCTATGAGTTGATCATCTAGGTAATTTGTTTTTTAATTTCCACATCAATCAATTCAATAGGAAATCGTTACCTTCTGGATAAGGTGGTTTGGAATATCTAATAGTATTATTTCGTATTAAGTAATCCAGAATAAGAACAAACAATTCATGCTCCAAATTATTTAATATGGAATTCTACTTATATTCTTTTCTGGATAGAGTCATCTAGAGCTATAAAAATTATGTTCCAGATAGGATGACCTAGAATGAACAAAATAAACTTAAAATGGACGAAACGAACTTGAATGAGAGTCAATGATAAAAAATAGCCTTCCAATAGACTTCAACTAGCACATTGTTTATGGTATTTTATATGTTTGGGGCACAAAAGGAGCAAGAAGATGAAGAATAAGTGGTACTATAAATTTCAGGTTTTAAATCATATAAGGGTATTTTAGGTGCTTAATGTTTTTGAGGTGCGAAAAGAATTTTCATATAAGATATGTTAGTGATTGTATTAATGTTATAGTATCAAAGCTTGACTTGGATTGTACATGAGGTGGGATTTGAGGAAATCCACAAAGCTTTTGGCTAACAAAAAATAAGGATTGATCATTATCTTTTCAACGTTTCCATGTAATCCTCAAATATATTTCTTCCTTTATCTGTATATAATACTAAACACACTTGTTCTGCGAATGGAAATGATGGCAATGGAATTGTGTGTCTTTGATAAAAGTTTGCATATTTTAGAGGAATGACATTATATATTATCAACGAGATTTGATTCCTTGAAATTGGGAGAATACATTAAAAAACATTAAAATATAGTCATATAAAATAACATGATCATTTGATTCAATAATTGATCAATCCTTGTTGTTTCAAAAATCCCACTTTAATTGGTATTTTTTTATGAAAAGTAAACATTCTATGATAGTATATGAAATTAGCTAGTGTTTTTGATACAGTGAAACATTATTTTAGTTTGTAAAAGTGTGTAACTTAATCTCTAAATTACTTTAAATAACATATTTAAAGTACTTTCAAGCATTACAAAATATTTTAGAAATAAACGTAAACAACAACAGAATTATTAAGATTATTTTTTTGTTTTAAAATTTAGATAGTAATACCTATAACTTACAAAGGTCAAACAAAAATTTATACATTTTCTATTTATGGTAATTTCAAATATTGATTGGTGTTGTCATTTCTTAAAGAGAGATGGAACATGGATATGATAGTTGTTGTCCACCAATCCGAACTGTTTTAGTTGTTCCTTGCTTCTTTTTAGGAGGTGGCAAACAAGGTTTCATCTTTGAGAGCTAAAATGATGCATGCCTCCCTTGATCTTTTTCCTTGAGGTTCCAAGCACCATGAAATGGATGATGGAGGGGAAAAAAAATGGAGGTGGGGCGCCACTCTCAAAGAGAGATAAGCCAAAGTGTTTAGGTTTGCCACAAGGGAAGGAACCTTTGATAAAAACCAACTAGGAAGAGGTTCCTCAAGAGAGAGGATCCTCAAGACCTTTTACTAAGAATGTGCTCACAAAGAGACTATTTTCATTCAACTTCAAAGGTGAAATTTTACAATGAGGGGGAATGAGTATATATAGCCCAATGGGAGAGCTTGGGCATACTTTTCTAGGCAATGTGGGACTTGGGCTAAATTAGGATTAAAACTAATTAACCCAAGTCTTAGGCCTTAAGTGAGGCACCTAAGTTCACCCCCTATGGGTGCAATTAGCATATCTTAATGTGAATGGGCTAGCCCAAAATCATGTCTTAACTTATGCACCCATTATAAGTTTACTCCTCCTTTTTAACTAAAGACACCTATACCTTATAAACTAAGAAGATGGCCGGAAATACATGACCTTAAGGGAATTAAAAATACTTTCCTATTTATCTAATTAAAATAAAATATTTACAAGCTAAAAATAACGAAGACTATGACTTCGAATCTTCAATGAGCTTTTGTCCATGCCATGCCTTCCTTGAGTCCTCCTAGCCATGATGCATGCTAGGTGAGATTGCATCATCTCCTCTCCCTTGGAGAGGATTTGACCTCAAATCCTGAGGTCTTTCTTCCGCTTTTTCAAAGTCTGCAAGAAAATAAGGAAAGCAGTAAGTATATGCAGACAAGTGATTTTGGGGGAAGTGAGAGGTCTATAAGGAGGCCTTTTAAGAATGGGGTAGTGGAGGTTGACACTAAAGTTTGAAAATATTTTAGTGAGCATGTGCCTCCACACAACAGCTCCCCATCCTCCTCCAATTGCACTAGATACTAGCCTCAAAGGTTTTGAAATAGTTGGCGAGACTAGTCTAAGTGGAATGGAGCACTCATCAAGTTGGATTTGAGGGTGTGGATCAAGGTGCTCAAAAGATATATGGACATCCTCAAATTCAACTTGTTCTTTTTGTAAGAGTTGGCAGGAAAATTTTTCTATGTAGAGAACCTCCTTTGAAGGCAAAGGCGGATCTTCCTTAGACTCGGTCTTCCTACCAACAACCTTATTTTCATTTTTATCCCTTTCTCTCTTAAGCTTCATGATCCTTCTATCCTCCATAACCTCGGTAGGGGTAAGAGGAAGTAAGGTGATCTTTTTCCCTTTATGAGAGAGAGTGATTTTATTAGTGAGGCCATTGTGCAAAGTTTCCTTATCATGTTGCCATGGCCTTCCCAGCAACATGTGACTAGCTTCCATAGGGGCTACATCACATAACACTTTGTCGTGATACTTTCCTATGAAGAAGCTAATCTCCACTTGCTCTCTTACTACTACACTATCTTCATAATTAAGTCCATACAAAAAATAAGGTGAAGGATGAGGAGTAGTAGCAAGTGATAGCTTTTCCACCACCCTCGTGCTACAAAAATTACAACATGATCCACCATCCACAATAAGAGAACAAGTTTTGCCCAAAATTTTGCATCTTGTTTGAAAAACATTCTCTCTTTGTGTTTGAGTTTCCTTACAAGGATGGCTTCCAAGAAGTTGTTTCACTTTGAAGAGATCATCACATGAATGAATACCCTTTTCATTTGATGTTCCCTTTAAAGTCCTTTTTCTTTTGGGGCAAAACAAAGCAATATGCCTTTTTTCTAAACACTTAAAACATTTAGGACTTCGAAAACAAGTGCTCGAACTAGTGGTAGGGGTGTCACTCATACTCAAGGGTTTTCTCTCAATATGCTTTCTTTTGGATGACTCTCTTTTGGGTTTAATTATAGAAGGGTTTGTCTTTTTCTTAGGATGCCTCTTAGGGTTTTCCTTCTTACTAGAAGAAGCATGAATGTCATGGATTATTTTAGGCTCCTCTAAGTCTCTATAATGTGTGTAAATGTTACCACAAGAGCTCTTATAGGCATCTCTCTCTTTTTGTATCTTCATTTCTTCCCTTCTTTCTAACTTATTTTGTTCCTTTTCTCTCTTTTCTAATTCTTTCTTCTCTTTTTCTCTCCTTTCTCTTCTCTCTTTTCTCTCTAACTCTTTTCTTTTGTTTTCTTCTTTTTCTCTTTCTTTTTCTCTTTTCTCTTTTTCTCTTCTCTCTTCTCTTTCTTTTTCTCTTGCTTCTCTTTCTTTCTTTTCATTTTCCCTACTCTCTATTTGTCTCTCTTTTTCTCTTCTTTCTTTTCTTTCTTGTCTCTCCTTTTCTTTTTGTTCTTTCTCTCTTCTCTCCTCTCTATCTAATTCCTCTTGTTCTCTTTTCCCCATCTCTCTTTGTTTTCTCTCATTTTTCCAAAATTCTCTACGTTGTTTTTCTACTATTTCCCAATCAATAGAGTATGGATATGTGGGCAAGGTTGGTTTATCACTCTTCTCATTCTTTTCTTTTATTCTATTCTCACATTCTTCTCCTTTATTTTCCCTAGTTTCATTACTACTCCTAACACTCCTAGAAGTGTGTGAAAACATGTCAAAGTGTAAGGCCTAAGGAACTAATATGCAAAACACTCCTCTCTTTTTTGTTTTCTCCTAAAGTGTTAAGAGTCTTTGGAACTCTAACACTTTCTAAAACGTTGAAAGCAAATAAAGAAATTTAAAGCAAAGCTAAAGGATTCTAACGTGCTCCTAAGTATGAATAAGGGGTACCAATTCCTTATCCACACTAAAACGAGAAACTAAGGTTTATTACACACAAAAGAGGTGACCCTTATGGGCATCCAATACCTCGAATTAAAATGTCCTTTAAAAATACACCCAAATTAAACAAAGAAAATTAAAAGTAGTTGAATGTAGCTCCTTTCTTCAAGTGCTCCTCACCAAGTGTATCACTCTAGTCTTGGCCTCCTTTTCAAGTCTCCTTTTCCTTGGTTTTAAATCAACACTTCCTAAGGATGCTACCTTGTGAAAATTTCAACAATTTGGCTACCTACCAAGAGAAAACAAGCGCCCAAGCAAGAGACCAAGGGAAGTAGAATTTGAAAGCAAAAAGCAATAAAAAGCACTTAACAAGAATAGGAACACATCCAAGTGGAAAGAATTTATTTGACAAACACAAAGAAAGCCAATAAGGACAAGCAAGAAATAAAAGGTGTAGAAAGAAAGTTGGCACACAAAAAAAAATTCCTAGAATGGGTCTAAAATAGAATTGGACTAAAGACAAAAAAGACTCAACAAATTCAATGATTTGCACAATTGTAAAGCAAGGTGGCTAAATCATAGTCAAATAAATTCAAGCAAATTTCAATAAAATTTAACACTCCTTTGAATTTTTTAATAATTTTGAGGTGCACTAATTTTTATTTTATTTTTTTGTACTATTTTTACTTGTTTTTAGCACTTTTTACTAACTCTTTTTTTTTTTTACTTATTTTACACTTTTGATTTCTTTTCTTCTTCTTTTTTTTTTTTGAAACAATTTTGCTACACCTCTTAACATATTTTGTAGCAAATATAGTGAGGAGTCAAAGAATCATAAATGCTTGAACAAAGGATAGGAAATGGCCACCATAATTGATATACAAAAGTGCAAAATTAAGAAACAAAGCAACCTAATATGAACTAGTAATTTTAGGTGATAAAAAATAAATGGCACAAGGAGAATTTTATGGAAGTTGAGGACAACTTGATTACTCAATAATCAGCCCAATCATACCCAACATGCCTCTCAAAGCCAATCAACAAAAATCACCACAAAAACTAGCACAAAATTAAGATACTAAAATTATTGAACAAGTGAATGAAATTTGGAAGAAATTGAGCATTAATTTTTTTGAAGATTTTTTTTTTAAGAACATGCTAAGATCTAAATAGCATGTGAGACTCTAAGGACATGGGATCAAGAGTAAGCCTCTTTGATGCTCAATTTCCAATAGAGAAATAACACACTTTTATGGTAAAAATAAAAAGGCAAAACTATGTAGAATAAAGAGACAATAAAAGGGCTACAACATGACCAACTAAGACACAACTTGGAAGATTAAAAACTGAAATTAAATGACTCAAAATAACCAGAAATATATGCCCAAAACAGAGAACAAAGGGCTGGAAAAACAGAAAAATAGGTGCAGGAAAATAGAATTAAAAATTCAAATAAGAAGAACAACATGCATCCAAAGATCAAGACCACAATGTGTAGCTTCCTTCACAAATTTTGTGAAGTCATTACAATGATCTTCTTAGGATTTGCACAAGAATAAGGAAAAAATAAAAAGCTGGGCAGAAAATTAAAGAAACAATCCTAAAGGAAACATATAAAGATTCAATGGAAAAGAACAAGATAAATTGAATCTAGAAAGCAATAAAAACTAGGAAATAAATTGCATAAAATGAAAACTACAAAAACATAAACTAACAAGACATAAAAGGAATTAAATGACAAGAATCAAAGGCTGGAAAAAATAAAAGAAAAAGCAAGAACTCTAAGAAGAAAATCTGAAAAAAATTAAAGAAAATTAAGACTAGAAAAGAACCTCATGGAGTTGGCTCTGATACCAAATGATGCATGCCTCCCTTGATCTTTTTCCTTGAGGTTCCAAGCACCATGAAATGGATGATGGAGGGGAAAGAAAATGGAGGTGGGGCGCCACTCTCAAAGAGAGATAAGCCAAAGTGTTTAGGTTTGCCACAAGAAAAGGAACCCTTGATAAAAACCAACTAGGAAGAGGTTCCTCAAGAGAGAGAATCCTCAAGACCTTTTACTAAGAATGTGCTCACAAAGAGACTATTTTCATTCAACTTCAAAGGTGAAATTTTACAATGAGGGGGAATGAGTATATATAGCCCAATGGGAGAGCTTGGGCACACTTTTCTAGGCAATGTGGGACTTGGGCTTAATTAGGATTAAAACTAATTAACCCAAGTCTTAGGCCTTAAGTGAGGCACCTAAGTTCACCCCCTATGGGTGCAATTAGCATATCTTAATGTGAATGGGCTAGCCCAAAATCATGTCTTAACTTATGCACCCATTATAAGCTTACTCCTCTTTTTTAACTAAAGACACCTATCCTTATAAACTAAGAAGATGGCCGGAAATACATGGTCTTAAGGGAATTATAAATACTTTCCTATTTATCTAATTAAAATAAAATATTTACAAGCTAAAAATAACGAAGACTATGGCTTCGAATCTTCAATGAGTTTTTGTCCATGCCATGCCTTCCTTGAGTCCTCCTAGCTATGATGCATGCTAGGTGAGATTGCATCATAAAACCTTTTATCATTTTCGTAGTTTTGTCCCTTTTCAGTTGTATAATTATTGTAACATGATATATTAATTTAAATTGTTTTTTTTATAATTGATGTAAAGTTGCAAATTAAATTTCACCTATTTACAAATATGCCATGAAAACTTTGTCAGAAAAGGGATGTATTGAAAGGGTAACGTTTATGAGACAATCTGTATGGTACAAGTAGAATAGTTTGTGTTGTAAAAAAGGCTATATGGAAAGGGTTTTTAAAAGATATGGCATGCAAGACTATAATTAAACTAGGTGATAGTATTGTGGCTAAGCGAGACAAGTTTAATCTCAATCATTATCCTAAGTAGTTCGGGCTTTCAAGAGTCGAAAGTTCATAGGGTGCCTTGTGCCTCAATTATAGGGACTAGTAATTCAAATGCAAGTTTAAACGTGTCTAGATTTTTTCTGCTTTTTATCTAAGAAAAGAAAAAGATAAAATACAACATGCAATGTTAACTTTGAATAAGTATTATATATTTTAGACCAAATATAACATTAGATATATTTATTCCTTCCTTTTAATAGAAAAAATAAGACTACAAATGTTATATTTGATAGAATGAAAGCATTATTATATTATCTAGATTGATACAAGGATCTAATATGCCTAAATCTAGCTAAAATTTTATTGAAAAATAAAATGACTTAGAATATTAAGAAAAACTACAATATAAAGTACAAAAGGACAAATAAAACCCAGGCATGCATGTGTAGTAGGTGCAATCTTTTCATAATATATATAATCCAAAATGTTGAGCTAATCCATTGAAGAGGTACATGACATCACAAGCTCATTGACAACCTGCTCCATGGTAGGGCGAGATCGTGGGCTTTCAGTTAAACAGGCAAGTGCTATCTTCACTATTGAGGCCACCTCCTTAACAATAGGCTTTGTCGGATGAGGGAGACGTTTATCCAACTTATCCATAAATACCATATGATCAAGTGTTGAGGCCAAACCAGTTGATGAAGATTGTATGAATAAAGATATAACATCACCAGGGTGCTTTCCAAAAAGTATTTCCCATGCTAGGACCCCAAAACTATACACATCACACTTCTCATTTACCTCCATTGTGTATGCAAGTTCTATAACAAATTAAAAGTTGAATCATATTCAAAATAACTAGTGACAGAAAAAATGTTGCTAATGATTAGGTAGATATATTTCTAAATGACTAAGAAGGACAAGCTTAAAACATCATGGTATCATCAATTAGTAGGAAGAAAGCAAATTTACCTGGAGCAGCATATCCGAAGGTTCCTATGAATGATGTCCAATTGGATGAATTTGGATTAAGAAACTTGGCTGTTCCAAAGTCTGATACATGAGCTACATATTCTGAATCCAAGAGAATATTCTTGCTTGAAATATCACGATGAACAATTGAAGGTGAACAATCATGGTGTAGATAACATAAACCGTTTGCTACATCTTTAATGACATCCACCCTTTTATTCCAATTAAATGCCATTGCCTGTTCATCATCCTTCAAAATCTTCTCGAGATCTCCCTTCTCAAGGAACTCACACACCAAAAATGAGAATTGCGAGTGTGAACAAAATCCATATAACTTTACAATGTTACGATGTCGAATTTCTGTCAAAGCTTGGATCTCACTTGTGAAAGCTTTCATATTGACCATTTCTCCACTTGGAACTGAATGTAGTTTCTTCACAGCAACAACTTGACCTGTAGGCAACACTGCTTTGTAAACAGATCCTTGACCTCCAACCCCAATGAGATACTTGTCGTCAAAATGATCGACGGCTTCAATAATATTCTCATATATCATTTTGCCATCAAAACTCCATATTGCAAACATGTTTTCAGTTTTTAAAATTGTTGCTTGATCTTCTTTTTTTGTTGAATTTTGGAATAAATAATATGAGACTCCAAAAGCAAATAATGCCAACATTAGAGTGCCCAAAGTGAGGGGTAAAATCACTATTAGGATTTTCTTTGTTGTCTGATCATGAGTTTTTCCACTTAATGTTGGGCAAGAATCTAGGCCAGTGACATTGCCACACAAACCTTTATTATTTCTCAATGTTGCAATTGTAGCATTGCGAAAGGCTGGAATGTTTGGAAGTGGACCCTCAAACTTGTTGTATGATATATCAATAGTTGTCAAACTTATCATACCATCAAAGGTAGAGAGATCACCTGAAAGACTATTGTGAGAGAGATTCAATGTTTCTAATTTCTTCAAAATTCCAAGCATCGGTGGTATTGTTCCTCTCAAAAGGTTTCCACTAAGATCAAGACTTCCAAGAGATTCCAATTTGCCAAGCTCTAAAGGAATACTTCCTTGAAATTTATTTTGGCTTAAACCCAGGTTTAATAAATTGACCAAATTTCCAAGTTGTTTTGGAATTATGCCAGACAAATTATTTGATCCAAGCTTCAAAGTTTGAAGTTTTGTCATTGATGCTAATTTTATGGGTACATTTCCTACAAGATTATTGTTTTCTATTGAGAGATAATACAAGGAGGTCAACTTACTTAAATCTTGTGGAATGTTTTCCATAAGATTGTTTGAGGATAAGTCAAGTAACTGTAAGTTTGTTGCTCCAGCCAGTTCTGGTGGTATAACACCTGATAAATTGTTGTTGGAGATCTTGAGGCATGTGAGGTTATGGAATTTTCCCCAGTTAGGTGAAAGGTGGCCATAAAAGTTATTGTCACTCAATTCGATGTAGTCCAAGTTTGGAAGTACACCAAAAACATCTGTTATATCCCCATTTAGTTGGTTTTGCTGAAGCCTGACTCTCCCAAGGCTAGAGCAATTCCTCAAACTCTCTGGAATTTGGCCTGTCAAATTGTTATTATTAGCAGAAATGGCTTTCAACATACCACCAATGCAAATGTTTTGCGGTAAATGGCCTATAAAATTATTATCAGCAAGCTGCAAACTTTCCAAAGCAATAAGTCCATTCATTTCTATAGGAATATTTCCACCAAGTTCATTTCCCATTAACACTAATTCCCTTATGTTTGTTAAATTTCCAATAGTTGAAGGAATTGATCCAGTGAGTATGTTTGAGTCTAAAGCTAATACATTCAGCTTTGACAAATTTCCGATAGTGGAAGGAATGGATCCTGAGAGTTTATTTTTATTCAGGCGAATAGAGTTCAAATTGACTAGGTTTCCTATTGAAGTTGGGATTGGTCCAGAGAGATTGTTGTCCAACAATTGCATTGTGGAAAGTGACCGGAGATTTCCCACTTCATTAGGGATACAACCAGAGAAGTTGTTGTTGTAAAGGTAAAGATAATACAAATTGCTTAGGTTTCCAATTGTAGAGGGGATTTGACCAGAGAGAAAGTTATTTGACAAATCAAGTTCACCAAGTTGTTTCAAAAAACCAATTTCCTGAGGAATGAAGCCTAAAAGATTATTATTGTCGAGATATAGATTCTTGAGGATATGCAAATTCCCAATTTCACGAGGAATAGGCCCGCTAAAATTGCAGTCACTCATGTAAATTTCTTTTACATTCCTCAACATACCAATTTCTTTAGGTATAGAGCCGGAAAGGCCACTTCCCCCAACATTTAGATACTCTAGGTTCCTCAAATTCCCAATTTCTTTGGGGAGAGAGCCATTGAATTTATTAAGTGCAAGTGAAAAATACTTTAGGTGGTTCATATGCCAAATTCCTTGAGGAATGTTGCCAAAAAAGTTGTTGCCTCCTACATCTAGATAAGACAATTTGTTCAATTTTTCTAAGGAAATTGGGATAGTCCCTGTGAAATTGGATAGTTCAATAGAAAGCTTTGTCAAATTCCTCAATCTACCTATGTCTCGAGGAAGAGATCCGCTTAATAAACTATTATGAGCCAAGGTCAATGAATGAAGACCAACCAACCGTACTATTTCAGAAGGAATAGTACCAAAGAGATTATTAGATGACAAATCAAGAGTGTTGAGATATGTCAATGCCACAATTTGAGGAGGAATACTTCCATTCAAGGAGTTGTGACTCATATTTAGAGTGACAATATTTGGAAGTAAAGAGAAGTTGAGACTTTGAAGAGTACCTCTTAATCCAAGATTTGTAAGATTTATGGTGGAAACCGAATTGGAGTCATCACATGCAATTCCAAACCAGTTGCAAGGATTATTGCCAATCCATGAAGAAAGAGAAGCTTGACTTTGGTTGTCAAGGCTAGCTTTCCACTTCAACAAAGCATTAGCTTCAATCTCAGAAGAAGCAACATCATGATTAAGAGAAGAGGCCATTTGGAATGCACAAAAGGAGAGTACAAGAAGCACCCAAAATGGTTGGAGCTTCATGAAAAGAAGCTTTGGAAACATGAAGACCATGGTGAACCTTCAGCCTTAGATTGTCTAATACAATCAGAGGTATGAGATATACTTGCATGCAGCTCATGGGATCATGCAAATATTTATATGCAAAAGGTCAATGATACAAAACAAAAAATCAACAAACATTAATGACATGGACAGATAGGTTGCTCCATGTTTTAAATGGCTTAAAATAAAAAATCAACATATTTATATTTAAAGAAAAACGATACATGTATATCTTATATAGTATTACACACTTAGTGAAAGAAAGAAAAAGAGAAAATATATAGATATAAGACGAGAGACAAAATGAAACAAAAAATATTGATAAGGTGTATAAAATAAAAAGATCTATATATATTATTACTCATATTTAAATAGCTAATCATATTAAAAACGAAGTCCATAAACATTAATTATTCATGCACATAAGTCAATTAACTTGAAATCATGCAATCCTTTTTAAGTCTAGATTCCTGTTCAGCCTAACATTATTATTTTAAGTCATTTACCTTTAATTAATACTTTAAAAAATTTTATGAATTATGATCAATTTAATTTTATATTTTAAAAATATTTAAATTTTTTATTTCAGAATTAATTATTATTATTTTAATATAACCAAATTAAAATAATATATATTAATTAAATTCAAGTATTAAGGTAATGTTTCTAAAAAAAACTTATAAATATTTAAATAATGGTATTTTCTATATCATATGAATTATTATCTTTATTAGGTATAGTATAAAATCAAGATTAATACTATATAATATATTTTTTGAATTTAATATGTATAATTTAACATATGTTGATTAAGCATACAACTATTAAATGCATAAAACTTTATTAAAAATATAGTATGAAATAAAATGTAATTGTTAAAATATTTCATTGTTATCATTTTAATAAATTGTTTTAAATTTATTTATATATTTTAATTAAATATTTATCGACTGAATGAATGAAATTTAGGATATAAAAAGTATTATACTATATAGTTTAATTAAAATCTTATAATGAATTTTCTTTGACGATGTTAAGTCAAATATATATATATATATATATATATATATATATATATATATACTTAATTGTATATTTTTTTACATAAAAATAGAGACAGTATAATATTTGCATATCTTAAATATGATAAGTTTAATTTATTAATTCTACATTTTAATATAGGAATAGAGGGCTTGCATCTTTTACGAAAAATAAGTGTGATTTAATTGACAGCAAGGAGCAACCTATAATTTTATTGAATTATACATAATTTCTCTAGGTTAAAATAAAATTCTACACTTGTTTTACCTTATACCATTATTGTAAGATAACAAAACCCTCTGTTTCATTTTATTTATACATATTAAGGTAAATAATAAATGAGTTAGTTAATATAATATATTTATTAAATGTCCAGTACATATGATAAATTGAGAATTCAATAAACATATACCATTAAAAAGAATTTAAATTAATATGAATATTCATTTAAAAAATATTAAAAACTAATAATTATTATATTAAAACTGGAAAAAATTAAACGTCAGTTAATTTAAAAATTGTTAACAGTGGAAAAGGAGGAAGTATAAAATTAATTAGTTTATTCAGATAAGAAATTTGTATGGGCGCACTTTGTGACTAGACTTGAATAGAACACTTCTAGGCCACACAAATCTACACTTGGAACAGTGTTTGACTTAAATAGTGTTAGACCTGACCGATACACTAATTAAATATCTTTTATTGAAGTAAATTAGTCCCTACACGCACAAAATTTATTAACAAAGATGCTATGATTTCTTTTCTTTTTTAAAAAAAAACACTAAAGAATAATGAGTCAACAAAGAAAAAAAAGTTCATGACTGTATTTATTAATATAATTGAAGTAAAACATTATACAAGTTTGGATTACTTATAAGAACTCATTGTTGAAGCAAAACTTGTGAAAAAGGTGGTATAGGTTATCTAAGTTTAATTTTTGCCTTGTAACAAAGCAAGATTCGAACCCAGGTCCCGGGAAAGAAGACCAAAAGTCAATCCACTAGACTAAAAGTCATGACCTATCTTATCTTGAAATTTCAATATATTTAAACTAATCAATAGCAACGTTAATTTTAAAAGTATAGAAAAGTTGGTTAAGGCTGGAATTGTACCCAAGTCTAGGAGTTTAAATGCTAGAGTCATACCACTAGACAAAAAGTAAATATTAGTTTTTTTGTGAGATTCAATTTTAATTAAACTAATCATGTGGCAATATTAATTTTATATTAAAATTAGACAAAGTAAAATTTGAATCTAGGCACTGTGAGAGTTTTAAGATGATACCACTTGATAGTAAGCCAACTTTGATTTTATTGTCTTTTTTTCTTTGTTTTGTTTTACTATTCTTGGTCATTTATGTTATAAAGTTTTTAAATAAAGAAACTTTTTTAAATTCTAAAAACTACTTAGCTTGATTTTATGTTAAATCTATTTGAATAAGTTTATTTTTTTAATTTTTAATTTTATATTTAAGTTTTAGTTGTTACTTTAATTTATACTTTTTAACTTCTAATTTAAATTTTAATTTCTATCTTTTATTTTTAATTATATTTTATATTTTATTTGTATATTTTAATGTTAAATATATTGTAAATCATTTTATGTTATATATTTTATTTGTGATTTTGAAACTAAAATTAAGAATTAAAAGGTTAAATTAAAGTTTCAGGGTTAACAACTAAAACTAAAATTTTGTTATATTAACAACAATATAAAATTTAAAATCTAATTAAAAATAAAGACAGAAATTAAATTAAGAATTAAAATCTAAAATTAAAATTTCTCCATTTTAAAAATTTAAAAAAGTTGTAAATTTTAATATATTTTTAAAATTAATCTTGTCACGATTAGTTTAATTAAATTTAAATCTCAAAAGAAAACTAGTATTGGTTTTTGGTCTAGTGGTATGGTCCTAGTATTTAAACTCCTAGGCTTGGGTTTGATTCCAGCGTTGCCCAACTTTTCTATACTTTTAAAATTAATATTGTTATTGATTATTTTAAAAACATTGGAATTCCAAGATAAGATAGACTTTGACCTTTGCTTTAGTGGATTGACCTTAATTTTTAATTACAACATAATGATGTCACATCACTCAATTACGATTTGAAAGAGTTTAAGGGCAAAAAGTGCCCAAAAAAAATTGGGGGCACAAAGTGAGCTAGTCCCTAAATAGGGGGGCACCGGTGGTAATTTAGCCAATGAAAAATAAAGATCGTACATAATTAATTTGTAGATCAATAATAAGGTATTTAAAATAAGTATAATATATTTTAAAAAATAAAATTGTTTAATATAAATGGATTACATATTTAAGTTATAAATTATTGTAATTACATATTTAAAATATAAATTTTTATAATTACATATTTAAATTATTAATTCTCAATAGTTACATATTTAAATTGTAAATTTCTATAGTTGTATATCTACTAATAAATTACTATAATTACAAATTTAAATTATAATAAAAAGGAGAAGTTGTGAGATGTGAGAAACGAGAATCGATGGGCACAATTTATTATTTAATAAATGGTAAAATTGTAAAAAAAAATTAGCTATTAACTGAAAATAGAAGATCTTTTCAAAATGCTAGTAGTTACTTAAAAAGAACTATTAGCTTTTTGCATAATAGAACTGAAACCATTTTAGCTACCTAAAATGATAAGACAAACACACTCTTTAAATTTTTTAGAAAGAAAAAAATCAAAATTTTGTCATCTTTAAATATTTTTAGAAACTAAATTGTGTCCTCTTTAAATTTTTATTCTAGATCAATGCTTTCTATGGATATTTTGAAGAAATGAAAATAAAAGAAAAATTTTTAGGTAAATCAAAAGCAATGCTTCAAATTTTAAAACAAAAAGAAAAAAATAGAGTAAAATATTTTTACAAACTAGCAATTAATAGGAAATATAAACTATAGATATTCAGTTCTTTAAATAAAAATATTTTTCTTTAAATAAAATAAATTTTTCTAAAATTAATAGGGAAAAGTCTTGAATATGTTCTATGGTTACAGTTTTGTCTAAATTTTATATATAAAAAAAAAATCCTAAACCCTATACACAAAGACACAAACATACAAATAAACATACACACATACATAAACACACATACACAAACACACATATACATACAAACACATGCACACAAGGTTACTATTTAATTTAGAATTTTTTTATAAAAGATTGATTATGAATGCATGTTTACTATTACTACGTATTTACATAAAAGACGTTTGAATTTTTCAAGAAAAGATAACAATTATGATTGTACCTGTGAAACCTTTTAATCCTAAATTTTTTGTCTTTAATTTTAGAATAATATAAAAAATTAATTATTTAAATATTAACTTAATACCTAGATAAAAGGATGCATATCTCAAAACTTATATACTTATATTGCAAAATTGTAACAAAGTAAAACATAGATATATCAAGAAAAATAGCATAAAAATGATTTTTACAAAAATTCCAACTAATAACAAGAAAACATAACAAAACCAATTAAGTAATCATTTTTTCGTCGATGTCACATATAATTAAAGCATCCAAAACAAAATGAAAAATGAAGTCTAAGCTTCATACTGCACGATTTTGTCCTCGTCATTAAGTTCATACTTAGCTAGAAAGGAGGTGAGAACAAGTATCACATATATTTAGGAACATATATATAATTAAACAGATTGAATAGTCAACTAAAACATGACAAATAAAAATGTCACAAGCACATATACATATCAACTTAAGACCCTTACTGATGAATGCTTATGCTCTTAACTATGTATTCATGTGGTACCATATTTCTTAGCGCAAATGCACATATGAGTAGTCTAAAAGTGCATGGAAATACACAAAATAGCACACAGTGGGTAACATATACATTCTCACCACGATGAAGATTGAGTCAGAGTTTGTCAATGTTTTATAGTTGCGTGTGATTACTTCTTATCACACATGTTAATAAGATGCCCCTATCTACTATGAAATTGTAACATCAATCCCATTTTTTTAGAAAATAATATATTAATAAAAATATTTAATTTATATTAGTAGGCAATTTAAATTATTTTTTTTATTTGTGTTGATTAGAATAAATTGAGAATTGACTTTATTAAATAAATATGGGTGTAAATAGTAAGATAGTCTAAAGGTTAAGTTTGGGTCTAATGTAGAAAGCTTACTCCAATGGTTAACCTAGAGTAACTTAGATGGTTAGAGTATTGCACTTCAGTTTCACGTTTCTAACTTCAGAGGTTTGAGAGGAAACTGTACAGTGAACATTGTTGGGACAACTTAAGGAGGAACATTTAGAGACTTGAAGTCATGTCCTTTGCATCCAAGATCATTATTCGAGGCTGTAACATCCCATTCTTTTTAGAAAAATAAAATATTAATAAAAATATGTAATTTATATTAATAGGCTTAAATTAATTTAATATTGGTATATATTAGAATAATTAAGAATTTTTTTTATAAAATAAATAAAATAAAATAAATGTGGGTATAAATAGTAAGATAATAGAAAGGAAATAAACAACCACCTTCTCGATTTTAGAAATGATTTCGGCCTAGCACTAGGTCAATGACTATCTTTAAGAAACCATTCTTGAAACGTGATGCAATCCCATCTAGCATGCAACTTAGCTAGGAGAATAAAGGGAGACTTGGCAAGGATAAAACTCATTGAAGATTGTAGGCCATAGTCTTGACTTTAATTTTCTTATAAATATTTTAATTCTTGTTAGAATTAGGGGCATGAACTTAGTTTTCTCCTTAGGCCATTCATTTCAATCATATACATTAGTTTATTACATGGAGGTGTCTTTAGTTAGATTGTGATTGTGGAGTATATGTAGTAGGTGGACTTTTAGCTTGTGGACATGGGATCCTCTTGATACACCTTAGGTTTGGCTTGACACTCCTCCTCCTTGATTAGCCTAGGTATGTTGATTAGGGAATGTAAGCCTTGATTAATAAGCTTTAAGAGCTAAGTCCCACATTACCTAGAAGTTCATGCCTAAGCCCTCTCTCCCCCTATATATAGCCCTTTTACCTTATTCTTACCACTTGAATTTGAAAATTGATATAAAACTCTTTAAAGCATTCTTTTATAGTAAAATGTCATTGAGTTTCCTCTCTTTTGAGGAGACTCTTCTAGTTGATTTTTTATCAAGGGTTATCTCCCTTATGGTAAACCTTCATTTGACTTATCTTTTTCCAAGAAGTGGCACCCTACCTCCATTCTTTTCCTCTCCATCAACCATTTCTTGGTGCTTCAAACCTTTGGAGAAAGATCAACGGGAGTGCAAAAATATTTTTTGCATCAAAACATTTATAAGAAGTAATAAAAGTAACAGGGAGAGCATTTTTGGGGTTATGATATAAGGAAACCCTTTTACACTACTCATGCGGATTAGTAGCAAAGCGATGAAGAAACAAATCAAGGGTAGCTCTTGTGTGAGTAAAACAAAGAGCTTGAAAGAAGCCTAGATATAAGCCCAGACATTAGGGTGAATTTGATGGGGCAATATCAAAATCTAAGGCACCCCATGTAAAGTCATCTAATGGAAGGCGAACATGAAGTTCTCAGAACATGCAATCATGCATATAGAAGAAATCATGAGAATTTTTTTCTCTTTTGCTCAAGTAAACCAAGTTAGGATATACGAAAGAATTATTTTGGTAATGTCTTATAAAGAAAGAGAAATCCTCAGCATTCTCAAAGGAACACAACCTAACACTATTTAAAAAATCTAAGAGAGTAGACTTGGTGTTATATCGAAAAAAAATTGGTGGCAACTTTCCTATCTACCCACTAATAGTTCAGATCAATTATGGGAGGGAAGTTCCTTTTTTGGGTTCCCAACCTATTTACGCTTTACTGCAGCGATGGCTAAGACCGTAACCATCCAAGCAAGAAGCCTATTCGACCTATCCAACGTAGACGATCTTGCATCTTGTTCGACAACAATAGGATGGGGAGGAAAAGTGGTAGAGTAGGCATTACTACCTTCTCCAAAGGAAGTGGCCTCAGTTGAGTTCGAAGAGCCACTCCTCACTGTATGAGATCCAAAAGCAATCTCGGAAGAATAAAGAAGACTTGAGATTCATAGGAAGGGGGTTTTTGACCGAGAGCTTGAGAGCAAGTGAGGGCAAATGAACATTGTTTGAACTCCTTATATAGCCTAAGGCCCTCGATGGCCCAAACATGACGACCATCCAAATCAAACCAACCAAAGGTGGTGATTGCATGACTATTCACGTACCTCAACACAAGAATATGGAACCCTAACAACCATTATTCATTTGTTTTTCACGGGAATGAAAACCCTAGTTCTGAGACCTATTCATTACTACACCATGAGAGGCATGGGGGCAATTGTATAGGATAGAACCTAACAGGAGGACCTCGACCTTCAGCTAGGCTGAAATCCATGACGACTAGAGTGCACAAGGGACATTAGAAAGACAGGTTTATTTGGCCTTTGACCTTGTCAAATACCGAAAACCCCTTTAATTCAACACCAGCAATAGTACAAAGCAAAGGGTTAAGGTATCGTTGATTAAAATAACCTTAATAAAGGTTATAAAAGGAAAATTGAGATTACGATCATATTACTTAATTTTTAACCATTTGGTTAAAGCCCACCAGGTATGGACCCTAACCACACTATAAATAAATTATAGGTATCGAGGTATTACTATTTACTAACGTTACATTTATTGCAATTTTACTCTTGACGGAACTCTTCCCCTAACTTAAAGGCTAAGAGTGTTTTGTTGGTTACAAATTTTTTTTATATACTTTTCTTATGATAGATGAATATTTCTTAGAAATAATTAAATTAAGTGGGTTATAAGTATAAAACCATAAATTGTAAATACAATTAAAATTTATGATTTTTAAAAAAATTTAACCAATTATAAAGTCGTTAAAGGGAGTTTAGGTTAGAGTTTCATTATAACTTATCTGTTATTAATTACCTTTACGAAACTGCCATTGCATAAGAATGATCCTATTTCTTCCAAAAACAGTGTACTGGAGAATACTTTGAATCAACACCAATAAAACATAAAAATAAAGACAGAGACTTAAATATGTTTTTCATGTTTATAAATTAAATGAGCCAAGACTTTTAATTTTCGTAAATTATTTTCTTTAGTTATTATTTTTAAAAAAAATACCAGTATGCAATAATCGTTTTCTCCTTATTTTCATGAAAATAAGGAAAAAACAATTATTTTATATATACTAGGTAGTATTTAATGAGTGTTAAATGAAAAGTATAAGACAATATTAATATATCTTGTTGGTTATAGAGACGAGAGAGACAAACTTAGCTTTAGTCAAACATGGTTTTATGTTAATTATGTCTACCACTGTTTAAGTCTAGACTTAAGGTCTATAGAAAAAAAAACAAAGAAAAACACTAGACTTAAAGTCTTAAAGTGTGTACATAGAAATTTCTTTATGTATATTTGCCATCTTTTTGTATTTGCACGTAAGTATTTCTCTCACTAATCTACATTATCAATGTCTTAAAAAAAAGTGTTGCAGTTATAGTGCTGCACGATTCATTGTAGACATAGCTACCACGTACACATTTTTTTACAGACATAACTCTAAATTATGTTGTACAAATGTTGCCTTTGAGAGGAGAGTGAGTGGTTGCTTTAAAACGTGAAGGTTGTTGTTCTTAAAGATTTATCAAAGGTGTTTTTGCAAATTTTCCAAAATTGAATAGGAATTTCTCAGATGATAGAAGCTACAGAAATAAACGTAGGAAAATTAGAAAATACTTTTAGTGAGTCAGAGAATTATGACTCCTTCAAACTTTTTTTCTCTCTTTTAGTACATATAATTTTTTTAAAAAAAATTAAATTTTTGTAGTATATTTATTTTCATTTTTTGGTTTCCTCAATTTTTTTCTCTTTTAACAAATACAAAATTTTTTACAAAAAATTTATAATTTTCTTAAAATATATTTATTTTAATTTTTTAATTCCCATGACATTCTTACCCAAGATCCGTCATTTATTGACCCTCAACTTCATGAGCTAGAATCGGTCCACTTACAAAGACGTGTAAGTTGTAAAAAAACTTCCTAAAGCATCATATATGCAAGCTTCAATACCATATCACCTAGGACCTACATTTACTGGAAAATGGATCTCTCCATTTTTTTTCCATTTCCTATATATTTATTATACTTTGAAAAAATTGATTAAATAGAAATAATATAAATTTTATAAAATGTAATATTTATTTATGGAAAAGTTTAGTAATGAAAAAATAGAAAAAAAAAATGGGAAAGATTCTAACCCGTGTACTGTGGCATCAATGTTGCACTTGAAATGTCCAAGTCATGGCCTAATCAAGGTGTGGGAGGTAGTAAGAATAGGTGCACTATGAAGATCAACTGGATGTGGGATTTTGTCTTGGTAACCCTATAATATCAAAACAGTTTATTATGATATTTTTGTTTATAATTAATATTTTTAAAGTAAAATTTATTTAACTTTTGCAGATTTTGTAATTTATTAAAATATATTTACCTTTTAATTATTTTTAAGATGTTATTTTTATTCATTTTGAAGATATATTTATATCAGACTGGAAGAAAATTAAGGTACATCATTTTAGTTTTCTTTTATTTTTGGAGATTTAAAAAATAATTACATACATAATATATAATTAAAATTAATATAAAAAATTGAGTGAATATAAATGTATATAAAGTTTAATATTAATATATTTGTACAAATTTAATTTGACTAAATATAATTAAGATTTAATTAAGTTTTTAGTCCCTGAATTAAGTTTGACTAAATTTCACTTTTACTCCTTGAAAATTGAAAATATTTTATTCTCTTAAATATCAAGTTTACACTATTTTTAAGAACTAAATGTAATGAACTTTGACTAAACTTAAAAACAAAAATATTATTTTTAGTTTTAGAGATAGAAAGTTAAATTTAATCAAATTTAAAGATTAAAAACTTAATTAAACCTATTACAATATAATTTATTAATGATATCATTTACTATATTTTACTAAAAGTTTGTGTTACTTTCTCTAGAATCAGATCAATGGCACACAATACCAAAGAAAAACCTTAAAATAAAGAGCAACAATTATTTACATGGCAACTGTTATAAATTTAAGATATCTTTTATATTTTAACGTCGAAAGTATGATTTGATATAATTATTTCAAATTTAAATGCTATATATTATTATTATTTGGAAAATAATTATATTATTAATTTTAAAATTTTTATAATATAATTATGTTTATTTTGAATATAAATATAAAGTTATTTCATGATTTTAATTGATATTTAAATTTGTTCTTACCACCAGGGGTGTGAGAGTGTGGGCTGGTCTCCACTGACAACACCAATATTTCTACCGCCCGGTCTCGAGACATCATTAGGATGACTGCGCTCAAGGTATTGTTTACTTTGAGTTCATTGGCTTTGTCACGGTATTGTCTTGAAAAGGCATATTGGTGGATTGAGAGAAAAATGTATTTATAAACGACTATTGAACTCAATTTATAAGCGATGTGTGACATTTGGTATACCGAAACAAGCACCGAAGTTGTTTCAATAAAAGCATTGAAAATTTATTTTATACTTTATGATTACAACTTTAATTCTAGTTTTAAAATGTATTTAATATTTAAATGTTACATATTTAATTAATTTAATATTTTATTTTCCTATCATTATAATTACTTAAAAGTTTTTACATTCATTTATTAATAAAGATAGAAAAATCCAAAAAATACTTTTGTTACCTTCTAACCTAAGTTGGAATTTTTTTATCTAGATGCAAGACCTTCTTCGTTAAGCTCAACAGAATACCTCCTTCATTAAGCCCTTTGGAACACCTCTTTTCCTTCTTCCTTCTTCTATTCCTCATTATATTTTCTAGATCATGTGATCTGAAATTGTCCATTATTTGTTGTTTAGATTATCCAAATATTCCTATTTTATATTGTCTAGATCAAGTGATCCAAAAATGTCCTTTTTTAAAATTAGAAAATTGAGTAGAAATTATGTAAGGACAACACTTTCCCACGTTAGGGAATTTTTGTGGGAACACACATATTGTGACATCTTTTACTCCAAATAAATATATATAACACGATTAAATAAAATTTATCTAACTCGGTAAAAAGGTTAACAAAAGTCCTTCTAACAAATTCTCATCTCTAATTAAAATTAAAGTTAACAATTTTTATAACGAAAATAATAATAAAAGTCTTTAAAATTGAAACATTAAAATCTAAAAAAAATTGAAACATGATTGAAATAAATTTCTAAAAAAAAGGAAATAAATTAAACATCCTAATATAGTCCTAAAGCCTCGATGTCACATCTATTAAAGCATGGAATACCACATCTGTCTCAGGCATTACTGTCTCTACCTCTTTAACTTTGTCCTAACCGATGGGCATTCAACAACAAGTAACACACACAAACAGAGAGTGAGAATTTACTCATACATATTTAAGCAACATAAATAAAAAAGTATAACCATGCACAATATATCATAAGAAACTTCCTAACTATATTAAATTCATATATCATGCTAATGATGCTCAGGCAATGTAGACTCATGTATACTCTCTTAAGTATACACTAGAAGTGATCATCTTCTACGTCAATAACACATATGTATAACTATCTCACCATAGGTCCATCCGAAATAAATAATATTCTACACTAGTAACACACAGGTACAAATGTACAATGCAAAACAAACTAAGAAAACCTGGTCCAGAGCACCACACAATGTGCAATACTTATAGAACTTCTTAGATTGTCATACTTATGCATCATGTCATGCAAGAACATAAATCATAATATCAACATTTAATAATTCATCACAATCCACCCCCAACTGCAACTGAGATAGTACCTTACCAAGCACACCCTTACCATCTTTACCAACACATCATACATCTAGTTGTAATTAACATCAATTTTATATAATGGGACAAATCCTTAATTCATGCACTTGAATAACTTTCAAACATTCAATCGTTCATCACACATAAATTATAAGATACGCCACAATATTTCACACAACAACAGTCAATACTATTACAACTCACAAACAATAATTTCTTATCTTACCTTTTATTACAGTGTGTAGCCTACATACAACATCTATAGTTATAATAATGATATGGGAGTGATACAAAATGTATTATAAATGTAATACAATTACCTACAACCCTTTTGTAAATGTCTAGAATTGATTTTATCATCTACTATTTTAAAAATCTACCAATCCATACTAACTATTTTCCAGTTTCACCTTTACTCACTATTTTATTCATAACTTGAGTTATATACATATTTTTTGAGTGATTCTAACGCCATTGGAAAGATAACATCGAAAGCTACAACTTTTATCAAGAACAAGAAACTTAGTGAGGTTTTTTAGTTCACCTCACAAGGCTTACAATACACAAACTTATGTTTCACGCACTTGGGAACTAAACTTGTAAGTCAAATAACTAGGTCAATTTTTAATGTTTTTGTATGATTTTTTATCCTAAATTGTAGCCCCAAATGTCTACATTCTAACCCAATAAATGTAAATTGATTTTATTAACAAAAAAAAATACATTACAGAAACATTGAGTATGTTCATACAAAAATTACCGATAACAAATATTCAACTTATATAAGGTTCCTATATTATAACTCGAACCCAAACCCTCAAATATTCATTTTCTACTATCTTTAATATTTAATTAACATCACACACTACAATTTCATCAATTTCAACATTAATTCACTCAATGGAAGAAAACCTCAATATATACTATCTTATATTTACGAAGCAGTTCAAAAATGGAGTAGTCCATCCATCGATCATATAATTATAGTTCTTCATCATTTAATCATCAATAGTATCCATAGAAGCAAATGAACTTGTAAATGTAATAAAGAAAATAAAATTTAATCCCTAGGAGGCTTAGGATTTGCCTCAACTACCCCTATTTTTATATATGCTTATGTATAAGTTAATCCCACTTCTCCTTACCTCAAAGATGAAGAACTTATAAGGTAGGAATGATTTCTTCAAGATCCTTAGTGAAGATTCTCATCTCTATCGCAGTTTCCTCTCTTTGTTTCACGTTTAGGGTTTAAAAAACAAAATGAACATAATGCCAAGACCTTTCTCCTGAATCCCTTCTAATTAATAATTCTCATGGGTCGGGTCTAAGGTTGATAAACTGATTTTTTACCCGTATTTTTATCATATTTAATACCTGTTTGTAAGGAAAGAATTGCATATTTATTTGTAAAAGTCAATTTTTAGTGTTTATTCTCACTTAGATAGGTAATTAAGAAATAATAAGGAAAAGAAACAAAATCTGGCCTATATAGAGCAACTATTTCAAGAAGGACGCCAAAATAAGAATAATCAGGCTCGTTCTAGCAAAACATGTACTAAAAAACCCAAACTCTTTCTATAAATATCAGAAACGAGACAGAAAAGGGGACTCGCTTTGGCTCGGAAGAAAAGATAGATTTGTGACTAATAGGAGAGGAATGACAAAGAAGCTTTGTGATGAGGCAATTTAGAGGCTCCATATCGTAATTCTTTATCTCTTTTTATGTACTTTTCAATTATTAAGATGTTTGGTTATACATTCCTATGTTTGCTAAACCCCTTGTTCAATGGTTGTGATGTAAACTCTTTGTGATTTCCCCTTATACGTTACATTATTATTCAATGTCATTCAGTGATTAAATCGTTTTACTATTTTATTTGTTAATATCTTAATTTTTTTAATATTCATGACCATTGATATTCGAATGATTGAATTGTCAATCGATTATGTTTGTTCAATATAATTGACCAAATATATTGGGTAAACTTCCTATTGATTAATAAGGAAAATAATCCTAATTTGTAGTCTTGCATGGCCAAATTGGATAACAAGTTAGGGTTATAGTATGGTGTGAATGACCAAACGCATCACAACAATTTTGGTAAACTATTGGTGATCAATGAATGACAAAGAATGAGATTGCTTAGTAAATAGGGTGTAAAAACATTGTAGTGAAAATCACAACCCTAGATCTTAACCATTGAATTGTAAAACCTATTTTCTCTTTTTGTTTTGCATATTACTTCAAATCTGAATCTTTGCGACTCACATACTAAATCAACGCTTCGTTTAATTGTTCTTTTGTCCTTTAAATTAAATTAATAGAAAATTAGATCTAGTCCTTTGGGTACGATATCTGAACTTAGGTACAATGTTACTATTGTGTAGGGTACGCTGACCCTTAAGCGTCAAATTTTACCCGTCAAAGATCGACCCTCCTTTTATTTTAACCCACTCTTATTATTATTATTATTATTATTATTATTATTATTATTATTATTATTATTATTATAATAATAACTTCCATCACATTTTAATTAATAAAATTTTATTATGTCAATAAACAAAACTAAAAAAATCGAAACCTATTTTATAAAATTTCAGGCTATTATACAAATAAGCCCCTCCATGTGGACATCGACATCGACAAAGTGTGTGGCATCGATCTTGACATGGTGTTTATAAAAACACTACAATAATGTGTTGGGGGGCAAAGGGTGGTGAGTTAGGGCTGGACCGCCATAAAGGAGTGGGCACGTAGACAGCTATTGTGTCAAAAGATGGTGAAGAGGGCAAAAGAAAGTGTGAACAATGAGAACTGTGGATTAAAGCGATGTTGTGGTTCCTATGAGTTGATAATCCAAGTACTTTTTTTTTCTTTCTAGATCAATCAATCTAATAGGAAATTCTTACCTTTCAGGTAAGGTGGTTTGGAATATCTAAGGCTATTATTTTGGATTGAGTAATCCATAAGAACAGACAATTCATGCTCCAAATCATTTAATGTGGATTTCTACTTATATTCCTCTCTACATAGAGTCATCTAGAGCTATAAAAAATTATGTTTCAGACAAGATGATTCAGAATGAATAAAAAAAACTTGGAGTGGATGAAACGAACTTGAATGAGACTCGATGATGAAAATATTCTTTCAATGAACTTTAACCAACACATTGTTGATGATATTTTAGGTGTTTAAAGCATGAAAGAGGAGCATGAAGACGAAGAAGAGGCGGTACTGTAAATTTTAAGTATTAAATCATATAAGGATATTTTAGGTGTTTAATGTTTTGGGGTGCTAAAAATTTCCAGATAAGATATGTTAGTAATTGTATTGATTTCATAGTAGCAAAGCTTGGCTTGCATTGCACATGAGGTAGCTTTGAGGAAATCCACAAAGCTTTTGGCTAACCAAAAATATTGATGGATCATTAATAAAATAGCTTTTCAACTTTTCCATATAGTCCTCAAATATCTCCTTTCTTTCTCTCTAGCTATATAATACTAAACACACTCATGCTGCAAATGGAAATTATCATAATGAAATTGTGTATCTTTGATAAAATTTTGCACATTTTAGAGGAATGACATTATATAATATCAACGAATTATAATTCTTTGAAACAGGAAGTATACATTTAAAAAACAATTAAAATATAGTCAAAAGAATAACATAATCATTTGATTCAATAATTTATCAATCCTTGTTGTTTGAAAAACCCTACTTTAATTGGTATTTTTTCCCGAAAAGCAAAACATTCTATTAGCCAGTGCTTTTGATAAAGTGAAACGTTATTTTAGTTTATGAAAATAAGTTAATCTTTAAATTACTTTAAATACATTATAAAGTATTTTGCAAATAAATGTAAACAACAACAGAATTATTAAGATTATTTTTTTATTTTTTGTAAAAATTTAGATAGTAGTACCTATAACTTACAAAGGTCAAACAAAAATTTACACAATTCTTATTTATTGTTATTTCAAATATTGATCAATGTTGTCATTTCTTAAAGAGAGATGGAACATGGAAGATGATTGTTATTGTGCACCAATCCCGCCTTTATTAGTCATTCATTGCTTCTTTTTAGGAGGTGGAAAATAAGGCTTTGTCTTTGGAAGCTAAAACCTTTTATCATTTCTTTAGTTTTGTTCCTTTTCAGTTGTATAATCATTGTAACATGATATATGAATTTAGATTGTTTTTTATAATCGATGTAAAGTTGCAATTTAAACCATTAAAACTTTCTCACAAAAGGGATATATTGAAAGGGTAACGTTGATGGGACAATTTATATGGTACAAGCAAAAACATTTGTCATAAAAAGGGCTATATGGAAAGGGTTTTAAAATAAGATATGAAATCTAAGATTGTAATTAATTAAACTAGGTGATATTGTTGTGGCTAAGAACGACAAGTTTAATCTCAAGCAATATCCTAAGTAGCTAGGCCTTTCAAGAATCGAAAGTTCATAGGGACTAGAGATTCTTATGTATACTTAGGTTTAAATGTGTCTACATTTTTACTACTTTTTATTTAAGAAAAGAAAAAGATAAAATACAACATGCAATGTCAACTTTGAATAAGTATTATAGATTTTAGACCAAATGTAACATTAGATATATTTATTCTTCCTTTTAATAGAAAAAAAAAAAAAAAACTTCAAAGACGGATTCACACTATGAAATATGGGACAGTTGCCCCACAAACCTTTTTTATCTTAATTTTTAAAATATATAATATAATATGTTATTAGTGTAACTACTTAATTTTTGTAATAAACTTTAAATCTTGTCTCACTGTTTATATGTTGTATATAATTTCTATAAACAAACTAAATATAATAGTTACAAGTTTTTTATTTGTAGTAATTGTAATTCCATAGTCACATATTTATTATTTTAAAAAATAACAAAGTAAATTTTAATAGTTATAATTTTGGTAATTATAATTTTTAAAAACAACTTTTTTTAATACCTATAGTTTTTATTTAAGAACAAAGTTTTTTTATTATTTATGAATAAAAAATATTCATTTCTCTATCCCAAGATATTATTTAAGAACATAATATATTTGAACTGAGTAACACATAAATTTATCATTTTATGGAATAATAATTAAAAAACTATTTTTTAATAGTTACAAGATTTTTAGTTAAATTTAAAAAATAAATTAAAGTTTTCTTTTGTTTTTTAGTTACAATTTTTATTTAATACTTATTAAAGGGATAAGTTAATATTTTCTTTAATTCAGTTGTTGTAATTTTTATTTAAAAAAAATTAAAAGATAAGTTAATATTTTATTTCTATGTAAATAAATTAATATTTTAAATTTTTTAGATGAGTCTTTACTAATTAAATTATTATTGCATTAATTTTGTTCCTCCATTTCCAACAAAATATTTATTTGTTTTTAAGTTGTTTTTTTTTTTTTTTGCTTTTCGTATATCTAAATCATTTAATGACTTTCATTAAATAAATTAAATTACATATGCATCTAATTTAATAGTATAATATTTCTCTAGTAAAAAATTTTCTTTCTCTCGAAGCTTTTATTTGATCTTCATTAATTCTTATATATATATATATATATATATATATATATATATAGTTTTAATTTTTATATTTTTTATTTTAAAATTTTGCATACCACACCAGATAAAATTTCTGAATCCATCGTTAACTACAAATGTTATATTCGATAGAATAGAAGCATTAATATATTTTTTTAGATTGATACAAGAATTTACTATGTCTAAAGCTTCCTAAAAATTTATTAAAAAATGAAATGGCTTACAATATAAAGAAAACTACAATATAAATTACAAAAAGACAAATAAAACCCAAGAATGCAAGTGTAGTAAGTGCAATCTTTCAATAATATATATATATATATATATATATATATATATATATATATATATATATAATCAACAATGTTGAACTAATCCATTGAAGATGTGCTTGACATCAATCATGCTAGTAATTTAACACGAATAAAAATATTTTTTAATAAAATAATAAATAAAATTTTGTTAATATATTAAAAAATTAAAATCATCATAGAAATCATTTTCCGTATTTATAAGCACTTATACTTATTTTAGAATAATCTTATTTTAATTAACAAACCCACGTATTTTTAAGAACCTATACACCGACATGATATCATATAATATTTAAGTAGAGTGAATTTTATTTATTTGAGACAATAATCAGTATTGATTTTCTATTAAACACATCATTTAGTGAGCATTAATATATAATAAATAATTATTTCATTTTTTTTAAAGATAATAACAGAAGCAAGTAATTTGACAAATTCAAAATCGGAATTCACTTATTTAATAAACATAAGTCATGAGTTATTTTTTTTCTATGTTGACTCATTATTAGGAACACAATTTTTTAAACACACTTTATTTTTTTAAAATTTAGAGATATATTTTTTTTTCCTTATCCCATCATCGGAACATGATAAAAGTAGAGATATTTTATATTCCATCTGTTTCATTTTATATTTTCTCACATAAACAATGAACTATTTAATATAATATATTTATTAAAATTTCTAATGCATTATTATATTTATTAATAGCAGCAGTTGAAAATTTAATATACACAACACTAAAATAAATTAGATTATTGTGAATATTTATTTAGAATAATATCAAAATAAACTTATAATTATTATATTAAAAAAATAAATTTTTTTTAATTTAGGAAATTGTTAGAAGGCTAAAATGATTAAGGAAGAGTATAATACAACAGAGTCCTAGGAGATAGTTTAATTTACTCTTCACAAAAATGGATATTTAGTTAAACGTGTCGTGAAAGTTCGAAAATGGGCATCATTGTCTTATGAATTTATTAGTTGAGCGTGTCGTGAAAGTATAAAATTAACTAGTTCATTCACATAAGAAATTTCTATGCACACTTTGTGACTTGACTTTGAATAAAACACCACAGCCACACAAATCTAGAGTTGGAAAGTATTGACTTAAATAGTGGTTGACTTATAGAGTTGTAAAGTCTCTACATACATAAATTTATAATGAATAAGTAAGACCTATATATTTATTGTTTTTATAAATTTCAACTAAATGAAATGTATTAAAAAAAGTGTGTTAAAAAAGTATGTTATTAGTATTTCTCTAAATTTATTAACCAAGACGCTCTGATTTCATATTAAAAAAAATCACTAAAGAATAATGAGTCAACAAAGAAAAAGAAAGTTCATGACTTATGTTTATTAAATAAGTGAATTCCGATTTTGAATTTTTCAAATTACTTTCTGTTATTATTATCTTTAAAAGATATGAAATAATTATTTATCATATATTAATGCTCACTAAATGATGTGTTTAATAGAAAATCAAATACTAATTATCGTCTCAAATTAATAAAATTCTCTCTACTTAAATATTATATGACATCGTGTCAGTGTATATACGGTTCTTAAAAATATGTGGGTTCGTAAATTAAAAATAAGATTAATTCTAAAATAAGTATAAGTGCTTATAAATACGGAAAATGATTTCTATGATGGTTTTAATCTTTTAATATATTAACAAAATTTTATTTATTATTTTATTAAAAAATATTTTTGTTCGTGTTAAATTACTAGCATGATTGAAGTAAAAAATTTTTAAAGTTTACGTTACTTATAAAAACTTACTAGTAAGAAAGGTGTGTAGTTTGTTTGAGATATATGATCACTGCACCAAAATAGTGAATTTATAACTACACTTATATAGTGTTATTTACATGTACATTATATATATAAAAAGGTGAAATGCTTATGCATTGGTTATTTGAATAAGTGATATATAATAGCATCACTTATACAATATTTATTAGCATGTGCGTTGTATAACAAAAGGTAGAATGCTTAAACAACATCTATTTAAGTAGATGTTGTATAATAGCATCACTTATATATAATGTTTATTGACATGTGTGCTATATAACAAAAGGTAAAATACTTATTCAACACCTATTTAAATAGGCATTGCAGTTATATAAGCATTCTGCCTTTTGTTACGAAGTTAATAATATGTCACACCCAAATTATGATAGAAATAAAAGGAAACCTTAAATCAATAGATACAAGATTATAGTATGTATAGAGAATTAAATATAAAGGGATAGAGGAAAGAGAATCTGTGTACCTCATATATATTGAATTGAAGTTCTTGATCTTCAAGAACAAAAACCCTATGAATGATTATTGTAGAGATATGAGTTCAATAAGAACTCTTGAAGGTTTTACTACCTACTTTCTAGGGGATTATTCTAGAGAGTGTGTATTGTTGTTGTTGTAATTTGCTTAATGGGATGACAAATTTATAATCCCCCAGGGTAGGCAGAGACCCCTCAAATGGGTTTTTTTTATGATTGACTCAACCCATCACAGAGTCAATCTTACTATAATCTCATTCAAATAATCATAAAGATATTATAAGATATGATTATCACCAAATCTTAAATTGCCAGATAATGATAAAATATAATTGATTAATACCAATCCATTATTATTTCCAACATTCTCCCACTTGGATGGTATTAATCAATAATACAAAGATAAATCATTAAGCTAGAATGACAATTATAGACAAATCTTATATTAGACAATGAGAAATTTGAGCTACAAAATAATATCCGATAGGGATATATATCATAAATATTTCTCATAAAGTATATAGAATAATGTAGTTCAATAAAATAATACTACATGGTCTCAATCATCCAAAAATACTAAGAGATATGTTACTAAAATGATATTACTTCACACATATCTCATAAGAAAGTTTTCAGACTCCCACTGATCTAAGACATCAAAACTTAACCAAACCATATGAGTTATAAAACTCCAAAGTTAAGTATTTGATCAGTGAATAAAAAAATGTTTAATTAATATAGTTTTTTTTTACTTGAGTCCGAAAAATTATATAGGTGAGAAAACATAATTCACATGCATCTAATTATTCATCATAGCCCAATAACATATGTAATTACATATAGGCTACATAAATGCTCTATAATATTTGACATTTAACTAATCTGAGTTTCAAAAATGAGTGACTATGTAAGAATATAAAGATAAGTAGGAAATCCATAAATTCCCTACTAAAACGACATAGACACCTAGTTTATATAAAATGATACTCAGATTATTGTGGCTACAAAATGTCAATTGAGCAAACACTTAGATAATTGGTCCAAACAAAAAAATTCATAAGTACTTCAATAGTGCAAAATTGTACTCAATAGGAGTACTATCATAATAAGCACTTTTTTACAAAGTAGAAAATCATACTCGATAGGAGTATTGCATCTACAATATACTTTTATAGAATTTTGACCAAACAAAATATGAAATTTTGGGTAAAGAAATGCACAATACTTAATTGCATATCAAAAGAATTAATGTGAATGCCCAACAAAAATGCTCTTAACATCCATTAAAGATGTCTATTAAGATACAATGAATTATGTATCTCAATTAAAATAGGACAAAATAAATAGTCAAGTCCTATAAAGTATGTCATATCACAATTAAATGTGCACAAGAATATATGACAATACAGATAGATAAGTCTCGAGACATGATACAAAATTATATACTTCTAAAATTTTGATCAATATTAAATTTGGGTAAAAGAGATGCACAATGCATAATTTTATGCCAAAAGGATTAATGTGCAGTACCCAACAGAATGACCTTAACATCAGTTAAAGATGTCTACAAAGATACAATGGATTTTATGTATCTCAATAAAAATAGGACAAAAATAAATAGAGAAGCCCTATAGAATATGTCATATCATAATTAAATATGCACAAGATTATATGACAATAAAAAATATATAAGTTTCGAGAGATAATACAAGATTATATATACTCCCGCTAATCCTTAATATACCAAAAAAATATTAGGATTATCATTAGGGTACACTAGTATTAAAAGTTCTAGTGATAGTGGGATGATGACTTTATAAGATAATAATAAAAGTGAATTAAAATTCACTATTATTCTACTTAAGGAATTAGAAAGTAGTAGAATAACAAATGACTAATGAGAGAAGTGGTTAAAATAACAAGAATATGAAACCTACAAATTCATCCATAAGAATAAATAATTCTCACAAATGGTTTCATAATTAACCACATATTAATCAATATTTACAAAAATATTGACCCCTATGAGGATCTTGAAAAAATAATTACATGAGTGAGAAAATAGATCACTTGATAATTTTACGTAGAATATGAGATCATAAGCAAGTTCTCAAGTAATCATAAATAAAAATCAAGTGCTACAATAAATAATATTTACACACACTTGAGAATAAAACATGATTACACGCAGCAGAAGAATGGGACATATTCTTGCATATATTAAGGATATAATAATAAATAGTCTCTAACTCTCATCACAATTTATAATGGACATAGGTTTATTTATATATCCCAAAATAAAGCCTCTAGCTTTTACAAGAATACCATTAACAATATTATAAAATATGGTATGGAGAAATTAATCTCTTAAAATTTGGGATTCCTATATTATCCTTACAAGAATTGCATACTAATATTGCAAATCAATAGAGAGTTTGTTATACAAGAAAATATTTTACAAGAGACCAATATAAAATCCTTAATATAGATCCCAACAATGTGATCACAAATAATGTGATAAGAAAAAAAATAATTTTATCAAGAACATTTGTTTTTGCACATGTATGATTAATTGGACATTTAAAGTAAAAAACCTTATATCACAACAATTTATTTTATAAGATATTAATTAAAATTCTAATATACAAAATCCTTCCACTTGATAAAGAAAAAATAAGTTGACATAACAAAAAAATACCCAGAGGGCTAAATAAAATTCAACTATTTCTTTATCAATATATATATATATATATATATATATAGAAAATTTGCACCACAAAAAATGCAACATTTTTTTTTGTTTTGAAGGAAAAATGTCCAATTAAAAATTATGATTCTTTATGGAACAAAAAAAATGAGAGTGTAAATTTTGGTTCCATATAAATATAACTAAACATGATCAAATGAGGGAAATAAACTGAACATTACAAAAATAGGGAAACATTATGTAATTCTAAAAGTTCAGTTAAAAGAGAATCCCTAAAGAAATTACAATGTACTATAACTTATATCAATAAAATCCTAATACCGATAGGATATAAGAAAATCATTAACATAAGCCAAGAAAAATACATTGTATAACACCAAATTACATTAATAACAATACACCGATAGAGTATAGTTATCATCAATGCAATAAAAAAATAATTATATCACAAAATTCACATAAATGCATCCAAAATAGTGAAATTATAATTATGTAAATGAAAAAAGAAATTATGCATATTGTCCAATAAATTTGCATAATTTTAATCATATATATTATATGACCAACATACAAAATTCACATTATTATACCCATGATAGACAAGTAATAATAATGCAAATTAATAAAGAAAATTATGCTCATAAGAGAAGGACAATTAAGATTGTGCATAATTAATAAAATAACCTAAAATAAATTTATAAATGATAATTCAATATTAAAGAGAGTACAGTATAATTGGAGAATACAAATACTATAAAGAATTATCACAATGAAAATAGGTCAAAAATTCAAGATTATAAAAAAAAAATTTAATTTAATCTTGAATTAATCAAATTTTTTTTTATACTAAAAAATACCAATAATATAAAAATATTAAATAAATATGGTATTTTTGAAAAAATAAGAATATAAAAATTAGCAACCACATTCAATGCTTCTGAGAATGAATTTAACACATGAATCATCATACATGATTGTATCAAAACGACAAAGTTCTCCCTTGACCAAATCACAAAAATATGGGTATAAAAATGAGTCCATGCAACCCCATTAATACTTTCTAAAGTAAAAGTTAACACAAATATATTATGTTGCCCACACAAATGACTCATATTGGTCAAACATAAAAAAAGGAAAACCATTAAGTAATTTTAAAAACAATTTACCCCATAATTATTTAAAAGAAAACTAGGTTTTAAAGGGGTAGCACTTAAAAAACAGTTTCAATATATAATTTACCCATGTAAGAGTAAGGGAATGAAACTTTAACATGTTATTTTAACAATAACAAGTAGCGTAAACCCTCATTTTATTTTTTTTTTGTGAAAAAACTAATAGTGAACTATATTATAAAATTTCACTAATAACACAAAAAATCTTCAATTCAAATTTAATTCTCTAATAGAAAACAACCATAATATGTATCTAATTTGGCTCTGATACCAATTGATAGAAATAAAAGGAAACCTTAAATCAATAGATACAAGATTATAGTATGTATAGAGAATTAAATATAAAGGGATAGAGGAAAGAGAATCTGTGTACCTCATATATATTGAATTGAAGTTCTTGATCTTCAAGAACAAAAACCCTATGAATGATTATTGTAGAGATATGAGTTCAATAAGAACTCTTGAAGGTTTTACTACCTACTTTCTAGGGGATTATTCTAGAGAGTGTGTATTGTTGTTGTTGTAATTTGCTTAATGGGATGACAAATTTATAATCCCCCAGGGTAGGCAGAGACCCCTCAAATGGGTTTTTTTTATGATTGACTCAACCCATCACAGAGTCAATCTTACTATAATCTCATTCAAATAATCATAAAGATATTATTATAAGATATGATTATCACCAAATCTTAAATTGCCAGATAATGATAAAATATAATTGATTAATACCAATCCATTATTATTTCCAACAAATTAATCTAAATTTTATATAAGAAATTAAATAACTCATTTTTTTAAATATGAGATTATCAAGTTGTCTGAAATTAAAACATTAAAATTAAAAAAGCATCCCACCTAAATTAATCTTCGTGTTATATTGTTATATAAAAATAAAAAATATAATAATAATTAAAATAATTTATTTTATAAAAATAATATCATCAAGTTGTCATAACTAACTGTCTCAATTTAAAATCTTAAGATTAAAAAAATATCACTAAATTAATCTTCTTATATTTACTTTTATAAAAAAATAAAACAGGACATGTTTTAATTAAATTAAAATATCTTTTGAAATGAATCAAATAAATTCCTTTAAAAAAATACTACCGTACATAAACATTGTTAGTTAACAAAAATATTAAGATTCTGAAACTAAATAAAAAATTTTTTACTCCTTTGATTCAAATTTTTAATTTTAAAACAATAAAATATATTCTTTGATAGGAAAGAAAGAAATGAGAGTAAAACATCACATACCTTCATCTTGACATTTAAATAAAATAAACCATTCGAGATTTAACAAGAATAAGAATGCACATTAAACGTATTTATGCTACCTATTTTTTAATTCATATTTTGAATTTTAATATGTAAAACATAAAAAGAAAAGAGCAAACAAAGCAAATCTGCATTATTAGTTTAATAAGGAATGAAAGAAATTTTTTAAAATCTTTGTTTTGTAATTTTTTTTATTTCTCAAAATTTACTCCTAAAAGTTGTATTATTTGCACAATCAATTTACTTCCTTTCATTCTTCAAGACTCCTAACCTTATGATTTCTTAACTTCAATATTTGTTTTGTAATTTTTTATGTCAGGATCTGAAGCTGGTGGAAAGGTTTAGATGGGTGTCTTGGGAGAGAATATGTCAGGCAAAAGAGGAAAGGGGTCTGAGGTTTAGAGACGTGAGAAAGTTTAACTTACCTTTATTGGAAAAATGGAATTGGAGATTGAGGGAGGAACCGAATAATTTATGGGTGAAAGTTTTAAAAAGTCAAAATACGAGGTTGAAGGCAGGGCTTGGGAGGGGAAGGGTAGGCATAGTTCAAAGTGGTGGAGTGACTTAAGATCTATCGAAGAGAAGGGCATGGAGCATTTAGGTTGGTGGGTAAGAAATCTTCATTTCTGACTTAAGGGTGGAGGTGACATTAGTTTTTGGAGAGATAAATGAACAAGGGATAATACTCTAAAACAAGACTATAATTGTCTTTTTAAGTTAACATTGGACAAAAATGTGTTAGTGAAGGACATGTGGGATGGAGGTATAAGTAGGTGGAAGTGGGACTGGTGAAGTGGATTATTCGCTTGGGAGGCAGAAGTGTAGATGGGCTATGGAATATAGTGGATACCATTGTCTTACTAGATGGACATAGGGATTAGTGGATTTGGGCGGCATCAGGATCATGGCTATGCTTTGTCTCTTCAACATACAAGAATTCTAGCAGCAAACACATGACATTAGAAGGACGACTTCTTTAACCTAATTTGGACAAAAGGTGTTCCAGATGAGGTCCAATTATTGGCTTGGAAATCGGAGGCTGACAAATTACCTATATGAAAGAATTTGGTGAAGCATGGAATAATTCAAAGTGAAGGAGATAGGTGTGGGATTTATGACAAAGTGATAGAAACATGATCTCATATTTTTTTCTCTTGTAAAGTAGCAGCTAGAGTTTGGATGGAGTTATATGCATGGTGGAGACTTTCTATAGTACTTCTAGTTAAGCTTCGTAGCCACGACATACAATTCATGGAACTAGTTAGTGGTAACAATGAACAATGTAATATGAAAGACTTGGTCATATGTATGACTTGCGGGTCTTTGACACCTTTGGAAGGCACACGATGATGTAATTTTTCACAACAAGACTCCTGATATTTGTGCTATTGTACTAACTTCACAACTAATTCATGGGAATGGAGTAAGGCAGCGAAGTAAACTAAGCATAGTTCTGCATAGTGGATGATGATGAAGCTGTCTCTTTGTGTACATGGACGGAAAGTGTGTTTTCTTTAGTTTTAATTGGTTCCATTTATTTTTTACTCTTAATTTGGTTTTTAAACTTTGTATCATATCTTATGTTTTTCGGTATGCACTTTTTTATAATATATTGCTTGACTTATAAAAAAAAGAATTTTTTTTAAAGGAAAGAAAGAAATGAGAATAAAACATCACATGCATTCATCTTGATAATTAAATAAAATAAAGCATGGAAGGATTTAATAAGTGTAAGGATGCACATTAAACATATTTATGCTACCTTTTTTTTAATTCAAATTTTGAATTTGAATATGTAAAATTTATATAAAAAAAGAGTAGACAAAACAAATGTGATATCAATTTATCATAAAAAAATTAACCACTGTAAGAAAAGAAAACATTAAAAATTAAGGAATAAAAATGGGTCAAGCCTAACTGAAGTTTCTACTCACTTAAAGGTTTACTGTATTTCTCAAATATCACAAACTAAATCAACCCTAATTTTTATTCTCTGTAAAAATGTTTAGGGCATGTGTGTCGTATAAGATAAGATAGGTGAGTTAAAAAAATGTTCATCATTTAAACCTCTGTAAAAGAGAAATATTTAAAGGAAAGTGACCAAGCCAAGAACAAAAGTGAAAGGAAGTACAAGAGAAGATGAAGAAATAAAGAGAATAAAAGAAGCAAGGGAAGCAAACGCCGCCACCGAATATCACATCAGTGGCTGCACACGAGGGATCATGAAAGCACACAAAGGTTATCTTGTTTTGTTTTTTTATGGGTTTTTTTTTTTACTTAACTTACTCCTATTTTCACTTTTTATTTAATTTTCTTTTGAAATTTTCACATGTTTGAAATGCTAGAAATCTGTAAAAGCTTCAATGAAATATGTGTGAGAGAGGTTTCTATATAGACCTGTATTGATGGAACAAAGGGTTTGATTTGGTGATTTTTTTTCAGATACAAGATTAAGGTGTTAACCATGATTATGGAGGTGCATAGCTTAGTGCATTTTGTCAATGTTGAACAGCCGATGCCAAGGGAAGAAGAAAACTTTACGTTTGTTTGGCAAAAGTTTTATAAAATTATTTTTAGTATTTTAGTTTTTAAAATTAAAAAACTTGTTTTGGTATTGTTTTTTGAAAATAGTTTTTTATGACAGTTCTAGTTTTTTAGTTTTTAAAAACTAAAAACCAGGAACAACTGAAAGTAGTTTTTCTTTTCAGTTTTCTATTTGTTTTGAAAACTCAAAATACAATCAGAATTTATTGTTTTTTGCTTTTCATTAATGAAATTCTAATAAATATGAACAAGTTTTTTCCATTTTTACATCTTTAAAACAGTTTTCAAATAAAACTTGTCAAATAAGTTTTTTTTTCTTTTCTTCCCGAAAACAGTTTTTGAAAACTAATCTTGAAAACTCTTTTCAAAAACTAAAAACAAAAACCAAACCAACAAACCCTTTCTCACTCTTATTCTTGATTTTGTTTCAAACATGTGAAGATATGGTTGAAAATAAGTGGGAGGTAATTTCATTTTCATAGAAACGTGAGTTGAAAGAGGATGGCAAGTGAACTTAAATAAGCTAGCAAGTTGAAAACATGTGTTAAAATTTTGGTAAAAATGAAGTAAAGAAACAATAGGTTTTAAAAAAAGCCCATATACAATGCTTTTTCAAACCAGCATTGTATATCTAAAAATATGTATATAGCACTTTCTAAAATAAATGTCATATAAGTATGTATTCACTTATATATCATTTTTTAAGACACGTTATATTCACTTATACAGTGTTTGTTGAAGAACCATTGTCTAAACTTATATTTTGCCTACTTATATGGTGCCTAAAAAATGCTATATAAGATTGAAAAACTTCTATATGAATAAATTTGGCACAGTGGGTGTGGTGAGATCCACTTAAAAGTGGTTTAAGAACCTATATGAGTTTCTTGTAAGCAACTAGCATTCAAGATACTCTGATAGCAAAAATAATTAGCATTCCTAGATTTCCTCTTCTTTAGAGTGTATTTGAAAAAATTAGCTTAAAAGCTAGTTGTAAGTGTTTGGTAAAATTAGTTGATCAACTAGCTGAAAGTTGTCAAAATAATTATAATGTTTTAATAATATAAAATTTCTTATATAAATAATAACATATTTAAGTTATAAAGTATTTTAATTACATATTTAAATTTTAAATTTATGTAATTATATATTTAAATTATAATAAAAGAGAGAGGTTGTGACATGTGAGAAGCGAGAATTGTGGGGCAATTCATTAATTAATGAAGGGTAAAATTGTAAAAGAAAATCAGTTAGTAGCTAAAAATAAAAGATCTTTTTGAAAAGCTAGTAGCGACCTAAAGAAAACTATTAGTTTTTAGCATACTAAATGGGGATGAAACCATTTCAACTAGCTAAAGTGGTAAGACAAATAGGCTCTTAAGTTTTAGGAAGAAAGAAAAACAAAATTTTGTCATCTTTAAATGTTGAGGTAATTACGGATGCACTCCCTCATGTTTAGTCTAATTACATATGCATCCCTCTCTTTTTTATTTTAAATTACATAGACTCCCCTTACTTTTACATACTTGTTACAGTTGTACCCCTTCCTTTCCAAACTACACAAACTCCATTTGTTTTTGCATTATTATGTTTTATTTCATGTGAGTGCGATATGAATCATTTTTTTCAAGCTTCGCAAGAGTGCGACAATGGAGGTGAGATGAGTGTCGGCTGTGAAGTTTGAAAAATATAGGGGTGCATGTGTAATAACATACAAAATATAAGGGATACATGTCTAATATCATACAAAACTTAGGGGATACGTGCGTAACAAAATTTATGTGTGATATTATTATATCATTTTAGAATGAGGGGTACAATTATAATGAGTATATAAAAATAAGGATGTCTATGTGATATTATATCTATACAAATATTTTCTTACAATTAATATGTGTGTGCATATGCGTGTGTACATGTGCGTACATTCACTTGTACATGTGTGTGTGCCCATGTATGTACATAATTTGATCTTCCACATAAAAATATTTTTTTATTAATATATATATATATATATATATTAAAAGCATTTTTCAATAGTATTTTGTTCTTAAGAAAATTTTTTTTGAACCATTTAATTAAAGAAAATTATCATAAAAGGCCATGTGTATGCATCTTTACTATTACTACATATTTGCATAAAAGAGAGTCAAATTTCTTAAGAAAAATTAATAATTATGATTGTACATGTGACACTTGTAAGGACGTGATTATTTAATAGGTTATAAATTCGTACAATAAATAGTTAGGAGAAATTAAATTTAAGTTTTACTTAAATTACTAATTGAATTAAGGTCTAATGCTAGAAAGGTAGAGAGGTGAGAATAATTATTAATTCCTTTATTCAACGTGTTTGGGCTGAATTCTAGAAAGTTTTTGGAGATCTGTATGTGAGGGGGTTCGAATAGCAAGTCGAACTTACTACGCACACCTCCAACCTTTTCTTCTTTCTTCTTTCTCCTTTTCCATTCTTTCTTTAAGTATCATCTTTATCTTTGCATTGTCTGGTATACAAATTCTTCCTCTAAATTTCAACACTCTATCTTCCCTAAAACTGAAATCTCTTTCCTGATTAGACTCCAACAACTCCATAGAATGCTTCAGCTTGGAATCTAATGGTTGTTTTTCCTTTATCATACTAAAAAAATCAATAGTCACAGTGAGCATGATGAAACTAATGTGGTCAGAAGAAAATTCTACTCTAAGGTTTAAATCCCTAAACCTCTCTTCAACTCTAACTCTCTCACCACCAAAGTCGATATCTGAATTGATTTCCTGCTTAAAGCATCAGCTACCACATTAGTTTCTCCTAGATGATGCATCAACTGAAAATCATAATCCTTTAAAAAATCCATCCAGCTCCTTTGCCTCATGTTTAGTTCCTTCTTATCAAAAAAATATTTCAAACTTTTATAACCACTGAATACACTAGACTTTGCACCATATAAATAATGCCTTTAGAACTTCAAGGCAAAAACCACTACCGTCATTTTCAAATCTTGGGTTTGATAATTCTTCTTGTGAGTTTTAAGCTACCTTGAAGCATAAACAACAAATTTTCTTTCTTGCATCAAAGCACAAATCAATCCTTGATGGGAGGCATCACATAATACCTTAAAGGGTTTGCTCAAATCAGGAATCGTCAAAATTGGTGAAATAGTCAATCTTTTCTTCAATTCTTTGAAACTTACTTCACACTGGTCCATCCAAATCAAATGGTTGATTCGTACAAGTTAATTGTTTTAAGGGTACACTATCTTGGAGAATCCCTCTATAAACCTCCTATAATACACATCCAATCCTACAAACTTCTTAGCTCAGTGGCATTTCTTGTTTCTCCCCAAGTAACATTACTTCCACCTTAACTGGATCTACTGAAATTCCTTTGGCTAAAATAACATGACCCAGGAATTTACTTCATCTAGCCAAAATTCGTGTTTAGATAGATTTGCATACAATTGTTTTTCTCTCAAAATTCCCAAAACTATCTTCAAATGCTCCTGATGTTCTTTAGGTGCACGAAAGTACACAAGTATGTCGTCAATAAAGACAACAACAAACTTATCGAGGAACAAAAGACATATCATATTCATGTAATCCATGAATTTAGTAGGGCATTTGTCACACAAAAAGGCATTACCATGAACTCAAAGTGCTCATATCTGGATCTAAAATATGTCTTTTGTACATCCTCTTCTTTTACTCTAATTAGGTGATACCCTGACCTCAAGTCAATCTTAGAAAACATTTTAGCTCCATGCAAATGATACATCAAATCATCAATTATAGGAAACGAATACTTATTATTGCTGGTTAACTTATTTAATTATTGATAGTCTATACACATCCTTGCACTGCCATATTTCTTCTTTACTAACAAAACAGTTGCACCCCATGAAGGCATTCTTGCCCTGATAAACTACTTCTCTAATAAGTCTTCCACTTGCCTCTTTATTTCAACCAATTTTGTTTGTGCCATATGGTAAGGATTACTAATACTGGATCGGCACCTGGGATCAAATCAATAGAGAGCATCGGAAAATTCTTTCACCACTGCCTAACTTCTTATATCCATATCTTTCTCAACTACCAAGTTAGTTAAAATCACAAAACACTAAGTATCTTATTTTCAAATACTTTTTCATCTCTTTAATAGACATGGACTCTACTTCTCCTTCAATAGGGAAAACTAACTCCTTACTACACAATCTATAAGAATATGATTGAAAGATAATCAATTCATTCCTAAGATTATATCTATATCTTGAAGAGGTAAACAAATCAAATTCATCTTGAATCCACGTCCCTGAATTTTAATCCAGCACTATATCCACATCATTGTAGCTAACACTAATATATTGGTTGGAGTAGACACTAATAGGTCATACAGTAACTCACACACAAACTGTTTCAACTCATCTACACAGTTCAATGGCACAAAAAAGTGTGACATTCCAAAATAAATAAAAAAACTCTCATAGTTTTACCATTTACATTACACACACCTTAAATTAGTCTGTCCAATTTTGAAGTGTCAACTCCACTTATAGGAAAAACTTGTCCTGTCATCCTGGGTTCGTTGTCATTCTTCTGAATTGGCTACCCAACACCTTTTGTAACACCTCTAGATCTGGTTGAAAAATCTTTGGCTACGTGTCCTGGCTTGTGGCATACAAAACACCATGGTGGAAGAGAGCAGTGATTAGCATAATGTGAACCATTACACTTGAAACACTGAATGTCAGACAATCCTTGATATTGGGGTTATGATAAAGTTCCATCTTTAGAAAACCGAGGTCGAGTATAAGTTTCTTTTGAGAGTATCCTCCTTTATTTTTTGAGGTCTCCTCTCCTTGAATCTTTCCAGTCTTGTTGCCTCCTTCTAAACTCTCTACAGTCTTGGCCTTTTCCACTAACATTGCAAATTCTCAAATTGCCATAGGAATTACAATTGTCTATATCTCTTGTTTAAGTCCTTCTTCAACATCTCCAAGCTTTAGAAGTTTCCTAGGAATAAAAATGAGCTAAGTGCTCAAACCTTGTCGCATATTCATGAACAGATAATCTTCCTTGTTTTAATTTCATAACCTCGATCTCCTTCATGTATCTAACACTATCAGGAAAGTATTTCTCTAGATACCTCTCCTTAAAGTGTTCCTAGGTTACTTGCTCCTTTCTAGCTAACATCATTTGTTGGTTCCAAACCACCAAAATTCAATTTCCCCTGTTAGCAGAAAAGTTGCATAAATAAGTTCTTTTTCTTCAAGACAATTCATTTCCCTAAAAATCTTCTCTACCTCTTTGATCCATCTATTTGCCATGTTTGGATATGATTTTCCTAGGAATTTAGGAGGGTTTTTTTCATAAATTTTGTGAGTCCTTGAAACTCTGGTGGTGTTATATTGCATGCAACCTCAGTTGCCTAAAATTGATGTGCCATAGCCATGTTATGTTGTTGGATTATAGAAGTCATCACTTTTGTTGCATGAGCCACCTGAACTAAATTAGATGACTGTTAAGGAGGTATAGGTGGTCTAGGTGTCATCCTATAACATAATCATATTATAGTTAGAGGAAAACACTAGGTTCCAACACTACCAACACACACAATCTATAGTACACACTCACAAGCATAGTAAACTTATTCCCTGCAACTCCTTTGATTCCATTATTGTAACATCCTAAAAATGCTAATACTATTTATACCATTATCGCACAACCAATTCATTTCTCATGTAATTTAGAATTCAAAATAATGAAATATAAAATTTCATTACAAAACAATCATTCTAGCATAAGATACATCTTGGTGCACCTAAAAATTTCAAACAAGATACAATTTAGCATACATAACACCAACTAGCCTGACGAACCTCGTCGCCCAACAAGACATAAGGTAGGCTCACCTAGCGACCACTGCTACCCAGGGAGGACCCTGTATCAAATTGTCCTAGTAAAGGGACTTCACTTAAAATAGGTGCTCTAGTTTTCGCTAAGCAACTAATCTTCTCTACCCAGTCTCTACAGTCCACTAGGACTACCCTTGTCATCTGCTCCCTTGTAAGGCATAATCATCACATTCATATAAAACCAACACATAATGCACGAGTAAACATATTATACAAGGAATTAAATCATGCCATAAAGGAATATTACAATCAATCACACTTATGCTCCTCCTGAACATAAGTATTTCATACCATGTATGACACAATGCGTATGGACTACGTGTTGAGCTTATACATCAAGGAAACCAAGACCTCTCACAGTTGATATTTGGGATCCACCTGAGCACTCTGATAACCAACTGAAGTCTCAACATACTCATCCAATAACTATCATTTAAGGTCTACTTAGCTTTTATGACATACAGTTGTTGTCTAAGTACATCTCAAAGGTACCCCCACTTGCATATTTGGTATCCGAATTACATTGACCTCAGAAATGATCGCAACTCAATACACATAACATATATAAAAGTAATATTCTAATAATCAATTTCGCTTCCAGATTACATCACCCAAGGCTAAGTTACCTCTTATAACTGTCATCATTTAACATATTTAATATAGATCTCATCATTATTCATCACAACAATCACAATTTTAATCATCATCAAAATTAATACTAAAACATCAAATTCAGCTCAATTATAAAACTAATATTCCAATCATCAATTTCACCACATAAACAACTTCAGATAACAATCAACTAAGTTCAAGACCTCAATCAATTACACCTCATTGATTTCACATTCACAAATAGACCACTTTGCAATCTAAAATAAAGGTTTCAACTTCCCTTACCTATTTCTCCCTTCCAAAGCTGGCCTAACTAAAAAGAGAATAACCTACTTGAAGAAATTTCTCAAAAACCTTATGAGAGAATTTTGAATCAAACGAAACCTAAGAAATTAGGATTTCAAAGAAATTTTATTTTTGAAGATAATAATAGGATCGGAAACAAATGAAAAAAGGTTTGAGGAATTACAATCAAACTTACCTATATTGATCACCCCTTAGAATCAAGAGCAATGAAAGAGGTTTCGTTAGATTGGCCACTATTTGATTCACCTTGCAAGGGAGAGAAAATGTCATGCAAAAGGGAATGAGAGAGAATGTGTGAGAAAATGGAGAATGAGAGAAGAAATAAAAGATGAAGGGGAAGAAGGAAGAAGAAAGAAGATGGGGTGTAACTTAGTAAATTCAATTTTCTATCTGCACCCCTCCCCTAACACATTAATAATCTTCTAGAAACTTCCTGAAATTCAACAAAAACACCTCAAAACAAAAAAATAACAATTATTCTCACATCTCTAGCCTTCTCACTGTTTGTTACTCTCAAATGGCTACTATAAATATAATTAATATATTCAATTGACTCTCAATTAATTCCATAATTTAAATCAAACTTATATCTAAATTTTTCTTGCTATTCATTTCACATACACCACCTATAAGCTATTAATAAAAATAGTCCTTAGTAGAATGCATATATCCATACTTATTGTCATCTCTATTTGGAGTATGATAGGATAGTTTTGTGTAATTTTTTTTTAAACTATGTTTTTAATATAGATCTATTTCGAATAGTTGTGGATACCAAACAAATTAATAAACAATTAAAAATATATTTTAACTAGAAAACTATATAGAACTACGTTATGAGAAATTCCAAATGTTATATTTGAAATTTGTGTGAAACATGTTTTATTTGAGATTCTTTCAAAACAAGAGCACATAATAGAGACCTAATTTAACAATTTTTTAGTCTCAAATCTGTTTGCAAAATGTCTAAAATTATTTCACACAAAATTTCCTACAACTTTAAAAAAAAAACCGCAACGAGGATTTGCAGACAATTTTTTATTTGTCTAAAATTAAAATATTGTCTGAAATTCACGTGAAAATTTTTAATGATATGTTTAAGGTTTTTCTGAAAATACATTTGGAATATACAATTTTCTAGTAGTTCGGAGTACTAACGTTGTTATTAATAAAGATAGGGTTAGAACCAATTTCACCTAATTTTAAAATTTTGACATCAAAATTAATGATGAAATTTTTTAAAGACTAAATTTAACTTAAAATTAAGTAAACTTTTTAATTATGAAAATATATTTAATCCTTTATAAAATACATAATTTATAATATATTTATTAATTCCTTATCCTCCCTTACAAGAAAAAGTTTCATTTTAATTATATTAAATAAATTAATTAGGATATAGAGAAGTTGAAGTAAATTCGGAAGAGTTTGATTTGTTTTGCGTATCTACATGGGTTGGGAGGTAATAACTTAACAAAAAAAAGAGAGTTGTGTACATAAGAAAATGAAAAGGATGAAAATAGTTTGATGAAGGGATAAATGACATTACTTCTAAGGATGGAAGATAAGTCATATAAGGTCACAAAGGTGGTTATTTACCTTTGATAAATCCAGTAGAACGCTAGAAGAAAGAATTCCTTGATAATTTTTTAAGAGAAATTATCTCTCACAAAAAGGGTAAAAACTCAATTATAATTTCACTTATTCAAATGGTTGTCTTTTGAGTAGAATTCAACCCCTATTTATAGAAATATGTGGTTGTTCAAAATCATAACTCCTAAAAAATTAAATACTCCACTATCATGCAACTATCACATATAATTAATTTCATGTTCTATTAATGGCTAAAGTAAAAGAACATTACAAAAAAAGAAAATTCATTGTCTTTTGGATTCATATCATTTCCTCCTTGTTTAAAAAGATTCGTCCTTGAATCTATGACTTTATTTTCCTACAAATTTTATTAAGTTGTAATTTAAAATGAAAAAATTCAACCTCTAGGATCAACTAAAACTTTTAAAAATTCATGCATCAAAGAAGTTTTTGTTTTTCGTGTTCAAACCGAACATTGGAATCAAGAAAATTTTTTCTTTTAAAATAGACCTACAAATTTTCCTTATAAGTTTGAACTTCAATAGTGGATTGGATGTACAACGACGCTCTATGAATGATAGCAACATTTTTCTTCCTCACACATGGAAATTTATGAGTTGTATGCTCATGATCCTATACATTCAAAATATCAATAAAAGAAGAAAAATCATTAGCAGTTAAAATTTTAACATTCTTTTTCTATCTTTCTCTTTCCATTTCTCTCTCTTCCTCTTCACTCTTTTCTTTTTCTAACTTTCTCTTTTCTTATCTTTCTTTTTCTATCCTTCAACTTATGTTGATCATCACAAACTTGGCTTAGTGTCCAAAATTTCAAATTAAGCTTGCGTACTTCATGCACTAAAAAGACTGAAAGTCTTTCCAGATTAATCTTTTTATCCCACAACTAAGACCTCCCTAAAAGAAAATGACATGAGTTCATGGGAACAATATTGCATGTCACTTCATCCATGTATTTTCCAATAGTGAATATAAACTTAGTTTGTCTAGGATGAAGACTCGTTGGTAAGTTGAGTTTATTCACCAATGTTTGACTCACCACATTGTTATGACTTCTTCCATCAACTGCAAATAAACACAAATAACTTTCTATTAACACCTTGTATAAAAAATATCCTTCCTAGTCTCAAACTAGAGACAAAGCTCTAATACCAACTAATGTAAATCCAGAGGGTTGGATTTGTTTTGCGAATCTATCTAGGTCTGAAGGTAGCAAGTGAATAAAAAATAAGAATTAGGTAAACAAGAAAATGGAAAGGATGAAAATAGTCTGATGAAGGGATAGATGATGCCACTTACAAGGATGGAAGATAAGTCATATGACGTCATAAGGGTGGTGTTTTACCCTTAATAAATCCAACAGAACGCCACAAGGAAGAATTCCTTGATAATTTCTTAAAAGAAATTCATCTCTCACAAAAAGGTGAAAACTCAATTATAATTTCACTTATTCAAATGGTTCCCTTTTGAGTACAATTTAGCCCCTATTTATACAACTACATGGTTGCTCAAAATTATAACTCCTAAGAGAGAGAGAGAGGTTCTTTTATTTTAAGGGTAAGTATAATAGACTTACCTTGTTGTTTATTTTCGGAAAATCTAATGGTTGTGATAAGTTATTAATCTTGACCATTAGATTTAAAAAAAATAAACAGTGAAATCAATAGTAAGTCTCTAGTACTTCCTCTTGGAATAACTGGATCTCTCTCAACACACACGCACACACACAAATATGATTGTTTTTTTAAATGTATATACTATAAGATCTTAATACATAAAATAAAAAACCATTTTTGGAATGAGTAAATAATACAGTAAAACAAAACTTTGATGTTTTAAAATATTTATAATCTTTATTATTATTTTAATATAATTTATATTTGAGATGTTATAAAGTTTTTTTATTTATTAAAAAATACAATAATTACACATACCCCTTAAAATTTGTTTCATTACACTTAACTCCCATGAGGGAAAATTATTATAAGATTTCGGACTACCACCTTATTTAAATCCTAAGTAATAAACATCCACCTATTAACTTTGATTATACATAATTTACAACATAAATTAATTATTTTTTTAAAAAAATAATTAGTTATGTATTAATTAATTAACTATTGGTCAAGACACAATAAATGTGGTTATCCAAAATCATGTAAATTTTTTTGCTAAATGGTTGGTGTAGACGTGTGGTATTATTTTTTGTTTGAAAAAGAAGTTTGTTTAGTGTAATAAACTTGTCATTATATTTTTTCTTCTTTTATAAGGCGTCAAAAAAAGTATTGAATATCTTAATGTGTATGTAACGCTCATTCTTATGGGGAGGTAAATTTCAACACTCGAAAATTGTATGGTTAAGTTGGGACAAGGTTTGTTGTTCGAAGGAAGAAGGAGGATTAGGAGTGAAGTGCCTTGGGAAATTTAATTTGAGCTTACTGGCAAAGTGGAGGTGGAGAATATTATCAGACAAAAAGGCTATATGGGGATCGCTGTTGAGAAATAGGTATGGGGATTTCTAGGAAAGCACAGAAGGCCTAGTTCATTCTCTAACACATCTCAACGGTGGAAGGATATTTGGGGGATTGATAGACCAAAGGCGACAACACCAGGATGGTTTGAGAATTGTGTTATGAGGCAGGTAGGAAATGGAGAGAATACTCTGTTTTGGGAGCAAAGGTGGATAGGTGGTAGGGCGATGAAAGCAGTGTTCTCCAACCTGTACAGAGTAGCAGAAGATAAGCTTATCACTATCAAGGATAAATGAGGCTCGATGGCAGTATCGTCAGCATGGAAGTGGGAGTGGCGAAGGGAATTGTTCGTGTGGGAGGTAGACTTGCTTCAGGATATGGAGATGTTGCTGCAGAATGTGCATCAGGTCTTGGATAAGTGGGTTTGGAATACAACTACGGATGGGGAATTATCCGTGGCTGAGGTGTAAAGGGTATTGAGAGGAGATACAAATGAGGTACGAATTATACATGTGGGTGCACAGGAGCTACACATAATATGGAAGGACAAATTATCATCCAAAGTTATTGCATTTTCTTAGAGGTTGCTAATGAATAGACTACCTACCATTGATAACCTGGTAAGGCGAGGAGTAGACAATCATTTACTTCATACAATTTGTGTGTTTTGCAACACTTGTGAGGAGAACAGAAACCATCTCTTCCTAGTGTGCTCACAAATTCAACAATTGTATAAAGTACTGAGTTGGGTAGGTATACATTCTCCACTTCTAGGGGATTTGACTCAGCTATTTCTCTCATCCAGCAAATGGGTTGTAAGTGCAAGAAGAAAATGTAGGTATGTGTTTTGACTGGCTGGGTGCTGAGGTATCTAGATATCCAGGAATGCCATTGTTTTTTATAGGTCAACGGTGGAGTCTTTGGATATATTGATGTTCATCAAGTTAATTTCATAGAAATGGTTACTCTATTTCTTTGGTTTTAATAGGGAGCGTGTTTTTTCTTATTGGTGTACCAATCTTAGGATGTGCATGTTGATTATGAAATAGATGGTTCATTGTGAGTGAAGTATAAAGGAAGAGAAGGGTATATTCTGTTGATTCAATGTAATGATGAAACTTTTTGTTTCATCTTTTGATATAATTAATATATTTTATTTTGCCCTTAAAAAAACAGAGAATAAAAAAAAGGATAAAAGAGAATAATTATAAAAAAGAAGTGGATTTTTGTTTTGTAAATATTGACATTTTATGGTTTAGAATTGGTAATTTCAGCATAAGGTAAGTATGAAAGTAGGTAACGTTTAGAATACTCCTACACACTACACCTACTCCGACTTGTACGCGCGTCCACCTCGTATATAGTTATGGTAACCCTCACCCAACCTAGTTTCAGGATCGCAATCTTAAACACACCTCGACACTACATCTCGGAATCCAACGCCACCTTTGCATCATGACATCTCAACACAAGTCCAAACCTATCTTTTTAAAAGAGATAACTAGGGAAAAAACTCCTATAAAAATAAGTATAAAATGATAGTTAAATCTCACCTCCAGTACGATATTCTATTCACACTCACTGTTATCCCAAAACTGACTTGAGTATCAGAGTCCCTTTTGTAGGTACTCACCTGTCATGAAAGTTCAATTTACACGATTTCGAGAATCAGTAGTCCAAAAAGGGAAACGACAGAGACGAAGACCACAAATGGAACACCTTAGATCCAAATGCCTGGAACGACAAAACCAAGTATCATTGTCAAAGAAGCTTGACACGAGGCAAGCATAACGACGAAACCTGTCAAAATGATCACACAACAACTTGCTAGCCAGTGACGAACAACAAACCATTACTCACTAACTAACTTGGTACTCTCATAGCTTGGTGCAACTACATAAAGGTGAGATGCATCCATGCAAAGCCCAAACTTAGCGTTGGGATCACGAAAGACTCACCTTGAGCGCAACTAATTACATCCAGATAAAATTAACCACAATTATTACTTAGCCTTTATTACCATATATAAGTCTAAATATTATCTTTTATCATTATCTTTTTAACCAAATATTATCTTTCCTTATTACCATATATAGGACAATCAATTATTTCTGTTACCACAATTATATGTTCTTATTACAGGCAATCAATTAGTCAATGAAAGGAATGACAATCTACTTTATATTCAGGACAAAATTAGTCACATTTATTACTTAGTCCTTATTAGCATATATAAATCTAAATATTATATTTTCTCATTATCTCTTTAACCAAATATTACCTTTCCTTATTATCATTTATATGGTAATCAATTATTCCTACTACCACAATTACAAGCCCAAAACAAGGCACCATAACACCATATAAGTACACATGATATTATACCCCAACGACACTCCATTTGGTAGAATTCCTGGAGAATCTCACTTCTTTTCTCTAGTAAGTACATTGTGTACCACCCACTCCCAGACTCAGAGCTCATCAACTCGGTACTTCCCTAGAACTCAACATCTTACCAACTTAACACCTTTCTAGAGTTTGGCAACTCGTCAACTTAGCACTTCCCTACATCTTGGCAACTTATCAACTTGACACCTCCTCAGAGCTCAACAAATCGTCACTTTCTGTCCGACGTGACACTCTTTGTCCATCTCAACACTCTTTGTCTGACAAGACACTCTTTACCCATCTTGACACTTTTTTTCCAACGGGATGCTCTATGACCATCTTAACACTCTTTGTTTGATGAAACACTTTTTGCCCATCTCGACACTCTCTTTTTGACAGAACACTCTTTGCCCATCTCAGTAGTCTCTGTCTGACGATTTTCCATCTCGACACTCTCTATCTGACGGGACACTCTTTATCCATGTCGACACTCTTTGTTCGACAAGAAACTCTTTGTCTATATCGATACTCCTTGCCCAAGCGAGACACTCTTAACATGCATTTTCTGCCTAAAAATGACTTTCGCTGCCTTGAACATCCAAGATAAAAATCATGACAAAATGTGCACACACACTACCATAGCTTCTTCATCCTTCCCTTGAATGGTTGACCTCGACAATAAGGAAGCATATAGAGCACAACCCCAAATGCACCTCAACAATACATCTCACTAAAAATTTTAATATTTTATTTTTTATAAAGTTTATTATTGGGGTTGAGTGTGATTGCAACGAAAATCTATTTCCATGTTTTAATTTATTAATTAGTACACTCAAGTTTAAATCTTGTGTATGTATTTGCATCATAAAATTTTTCAATATGTTGGTTTGACAAAACTCAAATATAAGGGCAAAAATTATTTGTTCTAATTTGTGATTTTTTTTTTTTTGTCTTCACCATTCAAGATACGTAGACAAAAGATGAGACACAAATTGGAGAGAGAGCATTTTCATCCCAAATATAGTTGTTTCTAATATCGAATTAAGTACTTATCACAATTAAGCCAAAAAAAAACATTATAGACTTTACTTATTGTTTTAGAATATAATTGTTAACAATTACTAATTATCAGTTAATTGTACAGTTATTTATATAATAAGAAAATTTTAAAATTAACAAAAAAAAATATTACATTCTAAGAAATTTTGAAATTTAACCAGGATATTAGCGGAGTTTATTTACTCCTTCTTTTATCAAATTTTAAATAATTATAGTTTTATTATTTCCAATGGAAATTTAAAAAATTAACTGTTTAATATATTTCTTAAGTTATATTGTGCATATATTACGTATAATCATTATAAATAAAAATTTCATAATTGAAATTTGGAACAAAAGATAAAGATAACTATTATTGTACCTTACAAATTAGTAAGATACCAATGTTTATATGAGTCTCTTTTATTGTGTGTAGAATATACCTACCGACCCTAATAAAGGGTTCAAATCGACAGGTCAGGTGGGTACCAGTTAGACATGACATTACTCAATCTAATTGCATACTAATCCTCTCAATGGATCGAGTTGGTTGGTATATAAGTCATTTTTGGTTGAATTCATGAATTCGATTTTATTTTAATAACACTAAATATACCACTCTCTTTCAGTGCCTCCATATAAAAGAAAGATAAAGCTCGTTTTCAGTTTTGATTTACACTTGGAGCAAGGTGATGGAGTAGTAGAGGCAGTGCAGTTTGAATGTGTCTATTTTGTTGGTTTCTGTTCCTAACAAAAGTTTGAGTCGGCAGGTCTAATGGGCACCTGCAATGACACTCCAACGCTCAAGTCAATGTGAGATCAACCTTTGGGCAAGTGAAAGATGTTTTTAAGTATTAATGAGAATAGTATATATTATTGAGTGGTCAAATTTGTGCACATTACCCTTTATTTATAGTATTTAGCTTTTTGGGCTTAGACTTAGGTCATTAGGATTTAGATTTATCTGAAAATGGTAGTTTAAATATTTCACTTTAGGGATAATAGACCCTACCCGAACTAGGATACCTGGACACACTGTAGGTAGCCCAACCATGTGGGTAAGTTTGGCCTAGGATATGTTTGGTCTAGTATCACAGATGGGTTACCTACACAGATTGGTAAGCTACCAGTGTTAGGATGAGTCTCTTTCGTTGTCTACAAAATGTACCTGCGAACTCTAGCAAGGGTCTGAGTCAGTAGGTCCGGGTGTTCACAGGTGGGTACTGGTTGGACATGACATTACTTATTCTGATTGCATGTTAACCCTTTCAATGGACCGATTTGGTATATAAGTCGATTTCCGGTTGAATTCATGAATTCAATTCAATTAATAACACTAAACACAACACTCTCTTTCAGTCTCTCCCAACAAAAGAAATATGAAGCTTGCTTTGGGTTTTGATCTTACACTTGGAGCAAGGTGATGGAGTAGTAGAGGCAATGCAACTGCACAGCTGGGTAACTACAAAAATTGGTAAAATACTAGTGTCTGAATGTGTCTATTTCATTGGCTTTCGATCCTAGTAAAACTTCGAATCGACAAGTTTGGTGGGTACGTGCAATGCTCAAGTTAGTGAAAGCTTACACTAACCTGAGGGTAGATGAAAGATGTTGTCAAGTGTCAATGAAAATAATATATATTATTGAGAGGTCAAACATGTGTTTATTGCCCTCTATTTATAGTGTTTAGCTTTTTGGGCTTGGGCCTAAGTCATTATGGTTTAGATTTACTTGAAAATGGTAGTTTGAACCTTTCACCTAAGGGTAGGCCCAACTAGCGATGGCAAAAATACCTATACCCATGGGTACCTGCCCGAACCCGCCCTGATTTTGACGAGTATTACCCGATGTGTTAAACTGGGTACAAGTATGAGTATATGATTACCTACCCCATACCTGAACTCGTACCCACCTCATTATAATTTTAATGATTATATAATAAGTTTAAATTTATATATTTAATTAAAAATTTTAATTCTTAAACTTTAATTTATAATTTCTTGTTATTAATTATTCTTTATATACTTTTTAAATTAAAATATAATTAATAACTTTATATATATATAATTTATTTAATAATAAATAAGTAAATTTAAATTGTAAAAAATAATGTGACAGGTACGCGTGGGTATACTTAAACCCGAAAATACTCGTTGGGGAAGATATACTCGACGAGCAGTGAAACTGCATATGTGGGTACCTGCACAGATTGGTAAGATACAAGTGTCTAAATGTTTCTCTGTCATTGTCTTCTAATCCTAGCAAAGGTTTAAGTTGGCAAGTCTCGTGGACACAGGTGAGTTACCTACAATAACACTCCAATGCTCAAATTAATGTGGGCTCAACCTTTGGGCAGGTCAAAGATGGATGTCAAGTGTTAGTGAGAATATTATGTATTATTGAGTGGTGAAACCTATGCTTATTACCCTCTAATTATAGTGTTTACTTCTTTGGGCTTGAGTTTAGGTTATTACGATTTAGATTTACCTAAAAAGAGTAGTTTGGACCTTTCACTTTAGAAATAATAGACCCTACTCGAATCAAGATACTTGGTCACGCTAGAGGTAGGCCCAACCATCTAGGTAAGTCTAATCTGATATAATTATCTAGAATAATTATTCCAATATTAATAAATATTTACACCAAAATTACGGTGGCAAAAAATTTACTCAAAGTCATATCGAAATTAATTTAAATAAGTCAACTAAGTATTCAGTTCCTATTTTTGTTGAAATAGATTTTATAAAGTATTTAATACACTTCTTAATTTATATAGTTTAATTTTGTTATAGGTTAAGGCCGTGAAGACCAATTCTTCACTCTTAATCTCTATATTGTTTTTAGTAAGTTTTCTCAAGCTGAATGTAATGTGGGCATTAATCTCTATATTTATTAATCTCTATACATCATCAATAAATACCGTAATGTAATGTGTGCATGAATTACTCACTTTCAGATATGATAATTTTAATTATTTAAATTATTATAATAATTAAATAAATTATTTTTATAATAAATTAAAAATTTTTATTATTATAATAATTCAAAATAAACTAAAACGATTAAAAGTTAACAAATCTCAGTCTTTGAATCGAAATCTTAAACAACATCTACAAAACCAACAATGTTTGTAGAAAACTAATGTTTTTTTAGTATTATTTTAATTAAAAAATTTAAATATTTAAATATAATTTTTAATAATATCAAATCAAATAAATTAAATAATATATTTAATATAAAAGAATACACGAGAGAACGTAGTTTCGTGGAAAAAATAATCAAAATATGATAGCAAGTCTACGGATATAAGTGGCGTCAATGCCAGTCTTGGATGTTGTCTTGCACAGAGTGCATACGTTCCTAACGCGTAAGGGAGATGAATACAATTTTATACTGTTTTTTAATGAACACGTGTAAAAAATTTTAAATTCTTATTTAATTATACTTCTTAATTTATATAATTTTTAAAATATTAATAAATAATTTTTTTTAATTATAGTAATTTTGTAAATATTTTTTAATCTTTTATTATTTTTTTTATGAGTCAATGTATTAGTTTTTATTAATAAAAAGATTCAAATTCACAATTTTTTTTTTCTCTTCAATTTAGATGTAGACTAGCTTTATAACTCCATTTATTGTTTAATATATAACGAAAAATATTGAATGCTCTTTCTCCGTTTAAAAATATATATAATAATTTGCACTTCATGTTGGTATGCGGAAGGCCACCCAAGTCCTTGAAGACTATATAAGTCGGCTCTCTGCATCTTTTAAGAGTTTTGATTTTTTTTTTAAATTATAATTATAAAAAAATTTGAGTTTGATTGGTAAAATTTGTAGATTTTGCGGCTCATGAGCTTCGTCTGTGATATATTTAAAGGGATATTTTTTTAGTTAAATTATTAGTATATGTTAATGTTGTGATTTTTTTTGTAAATTATAATATTTCATATTTTTAGTATAAAAAATATTCTGTATTTTAAATTATTATAAATGATGATATATTTTTTAGTATAATATATTATAGTTTAATTAGTTTGAAGAATATTATAAAATTTTTAATTATTGTTGTGAGTATGGATTTGCAAATCACTCCATTAAGTCTGCAAGTTTAGCAGGCCCAACATGATATTTTAGAAAAAGTTCATTTATTTTTATGAACCAGACTTATTTGACCTGTTTAAAATAAGAGTTTTGTGGGTTGGACAAGTCCATTTACGTATCCCTACTCATAGCTAAGATGGTATAATAGAAGTACATCTAGTCACCTTACTATTAGGTCGCCAAGGATTAATTTACTTGCAATGTTAGCAGTCTTGCCCCTCTTTAACTTTTTTTTTTAAATTTTAATATTTATAATATAAAAATTAAAAATATAATATATAATATTTTTAACAAGTATTTTTAAAATTTAATATTTGATTTAGTTAATTTTATTTAAGGATTTGACTGTAATAAGGACAATATTTACGTGTTTTTTTATAAAATATTTAATCTTATTCTATAGTATTTATTACAAAGATAATAAATTTGACCTCTATTTTTTTTTTTTTGTGAATGGGCCTCTATTTATACAACTGTTATATATATATATATATATATATATATTAATTAATATTTATATAATTATATTTTTTGGATAAAAATTTAAATATTATTAATTTTATTTTTAATAATGTTTTATTGATATTTAAAAGTATATAAAAGAGTGTATTAGAATTTGTCCTTCTTAACACTCTCCAATCTCCCTTACCCAAATCTCACCATATTTGATCAAGATTGGAAAGTAACATTCTTGAGTTACAATCATACCTATATAATACCATCTTATATAAATGTTCTTGGATTAAGTACTTGTTATTAGGACGACTTAAATCCAGAACATAATTAATTAGATTTATTACTTTGGTTTAAAAGAAAGAAATAAAAATTATTTAAATTAAAGTAGATTATATGAAGACTTATTAAGTTTGTAATTCTTAAAATTTGACCAAAATTTCACTCTTGGTCCTAAAAATTAAAATAATTTATTCATCCCTGAAATTTCAAGTTATCATTAATCGTTCAAACATACTCCATTGGTAGGACGAGTAAACATTAGCTTTGGTAATCGCATTCAATTAGATTTAAGTACAATGACCAAATAATATACTTAATTACTGTATATGCTTGAGATTTTTCTGGTAAGTAGTATGCATTTTTATTTATTATAAATATAGAAGTTTTAGTTTATTAGGATCATTTTGAAAATTATAATTAGTCTAATAATAGGATCCGCTAAGAAATGTCCCAGAGACGCTAGATAAAAATTAAATTTTGTGTAAAATTTTTATATTTTATTATCTATTATTTAATGTTATTAAAAAAATATTATTTAATTTTTAAAGTAAGAACATTTAATTTTTTTTTCTCATAATAATAGATGATTTACTACTAGCACGGCTACCATTGTCACCACATTCACATGGTAGTAGTAGTGATGGTAGTGAAACATGAATTTTATGAAGAAAAAATTAATTAAATGTTCTTACTTTAAAAATTAAATAATATATTTTTTTAATCAAATAAATAAAAAATAATAAAAATATAATATATAATATTTAATTTTTAAGTAGCACCACAAGGCACTAATTAGCTTTTTTCCTATTTTTTTTTATTAATTATTATTATAGTTTTGGCTTTTATTTTTTATCTATATAAGTTTAAAGGTAAGTAAAAATAAAAAAGTTTCAGATAACAGTAATACTAATAATAACAATAATAATACTAATACCATTTTACTATTACTATCTAAATAATTTCTAAAATAATTTAAAATATATTGTATAAAGTTTCTATAATTAAAAATAAAATAAAAATTTATTAAAAAGACTTAACATAAAATAAAAGCAAAAAAAAAATTAATGTAAAATTTATTAATATATCTTAAATCTGAAATATATTTGATTAATTAAATCATACGTTAATATAATAATATGATACCATCATTCACATGTCAAACCAATAAGTCGCGTGAAAACAATTCTTGACTCTTGCGTTTTGCATAATGCGAGTTGCGTACGTTAGCAACACGTATTGTGTAAGGAAACTTAAATTTCCAAACTCCAGTACCAAAAAATCATTTAAAAGAAATTGAGATAAATTAATTTTTTATATTTCTATTTTTTATAAATTATTTTTTAAAATATTATTTTAATTATTTTTAAAATAAATTAAATTGTTATGTGAAATATATTAGAAATCAAAACACACTGGAAGAATTATTAAAGACTAATTTATATTAGAGATTCTTTTAACTTTTAAAATTAAAATAATATTTAGTTTCTTCCCATTCTATTACTTTTTATGAAAAGTTCAAACTTTGACATTCACGATTTAATATTCTTGACACCTAATTTTATTTCAGTTTTTAAACTTTTTGTTAATATTTAAATTTCATTTTTTTATCTAAAATAAGATTTTTTTAGTAGATTCCATAACAAAAACAAACAAAAGTAATAAAAATAGAAACTTACTATTTATACTTGCAGATTGGTTAAGTATACTCATGAAAATGGGGTGCATTTAATATGCCTGATGATGTAAATAGTAGGAATTCATAAGAAAAGTTTATTGAGTTGAAAATCAGTACGAAGTGATGTATTTAGCAGTATTTGTGGACTTAAATAGCAGATTTTAAAGTTTAACTGCTTTTGAGTCTTAGGTAAAAGGAGGTACATTTGCAACAAATTATCTGGAAATAATAAATTTTAAAACAAAAAATATATACTACTTTTTAATTCCAAACTGTCAAGATTACAATTGAATACCGGAATAAATAATCCAAATAAAATCCAATATCACAAAAAATAAAAAAGAGTAATAATGAAAAAATAAAATAATAAAAATGAAAAAAAGAAGAAAAGAAGATATATTTTTTAACTTTTTTTTTGTGCATCCTTATTTACACCTCCATTTTATACTAATTACACCCATCGGACTCAAATACTTCTGGACTATTTGTTTACTGTTTGGACCTTTATTTGCGCTGAATACACTCGCCTTGCGTTTTCATGGGTGTATTTAACAAAAATGTGAGTGTAAATAGTAATTTTCTTTTTTTATATAAATGTGAGTGTCCTTTTCTTTTATTAAATACTTGTTTTCATCTAGTTAAAATATTCATACAAATATTAAATCTAATTCTCTCTAAAGCAATGATAGTAATAATATTTAAGTTATATATCTATTTCATAAAAAAAGAAAATTTATAAATTTTGTGATAGCTTTGTATACTTAAAATTCTCTCTTAATTAATTTTATTAATAATAAAATTATTTAGAGTAAAAATATAAAATTTCATTTTATCCTTGTCTATTTTTAATTTTTTAAATAGAGATAAAAAAATTAATTAAATGTGACATCTTTTTTAATCTTGAAAATATAAGACAAAAGTTGTGACATTTTTTTGTCTTAAATATCATCTCTAAAAAATATATTTATTACTCTAAATTCTATTTTTAAAAAATAAAAATAACCGAAAAGATAAAAATATTATAATGGGCTGACTTGGGTGTATGCGGTTGTCAATTTTAAATTTTAGGAAATAAGAACTCTAATAATTTAGAAATCCTAACATCTTTGATTTAGTAGTTAAATGTATACACAAAAATTCAAGGTCAAAGGATCTATTCCCACCTTTTTTTTCACTTTATAATATTTTCTCTTATTTTTCTCACAATAAATCTTATATTTTAAATTTTTGTTTACTATCTAATAGGAAATTTAATATTATAATATCTACATACATATTATACTCTAATTAAATCTATGCCTTCGCTTTATTTTTATTCATTTTATTTAAACTTAACAATAAATAATATCTTTGATTTATTGGTTAAATGTATTTACAAAGGTTATATTTCCACCTTTTTCACTTTATAATATTTTCTTTTATTTTTTCTCTGATTAAATATTATCTATTTTTAATTTTTGTTTAATATCTAATAGAAAATTTAATATTATAATATCTAAATTCATATTATACTCTAATTAAATCTATGCCTTGGTTTTATTGTTATTATTTTTTTAAAAATATAAAAATAAATCAATAATGCTCCTTTATTTTTTATTTAAATTTTAAAATACTTATAAAGTTGTGATAAGCTTGCTAATTCAAACATTAATGTAGATGATATATTAATTTTATCATATATGTTGTAATAAAATACTTCATTAAATTGGAATCATATATATTATAATTTTTATATACATATCAATAAATTGGATATATTAATCTCTATTTGGTTAACACTATAAAATTCTATATACTAATATCTGTTTGGTGGAAATAAAGATAAGTTAAGTGAAAGATTTTAATAAGAATATTAATTTGGTGTAAATGGTAAATAATGCACATTAATATAGGTTATTAAGTTATATTTTTTGAGATGTGACTCATTTGCTATATTATATAACCAATTTTAAATTTTAAGATGCTATCTTGTTAAAAAGATATCTAATAAGTTTTTCTATCAACCTAATTAAATTAAATTATAATATTTTAATTAGTTATTAAGTAATTTAATAATACATTATATCTCAATTATATTTAATGAATAATTCAATTAATATCATATTTAGTTAGTGTTTAATTTAAAATTAAAAATTAAAAGTATTATCACTTTACTAACAAAAGTTAGTTAGATGAGTGGTCTTCACATTTTGAATTTTAAATATTAAAATGTTATGTGCTCAAGTTCATGAAGTATTTTGCGAGAAGCTTTTTATTTGAATTTCAAATCAATTATGCGTGACTTAGAAAAAATAGGCACAATGATTAATTAAAAATAATATATTTAATTATACAAAATAAATAATATATTTTAATAAAATAAAAAAAGGATATTTTAAATTCGATTTTCAGTATATTAAAATATTAATATATATATATATATATATATATATATATATATATATATATATATATATATATTATCTCACATTTGTATTCATTCTTTATAATCCGTATATCAAATTAAAATTTTCATTTATTATCTCTATCATTTCATTACTATAAACATATATTAATGTATAAAATATAATTTCATTTACAAATAAAAAGAAATATCAAAACTACAGTATAAAGTAGTCAGTACTTAAAGTTATAATAAAGATTTAGTTTCATGAAAGATTTAATATGATATTATAATAAATTTACCAAATAAGTTTCACTATTTAAGCGATTGAGAAGATCACCAAAAAAAAAAAAAAAAAAAGAAAGACTTGAGCAATTAAGGATAAAAAAGAAAGAAAGAGAGAAATAAACTCAACTCTTTCTAAAGTAAATTGTTATGTATTTTCATGTGATTAATATAACTAACTATATTTAATGAATCACATGTAAAAACTATAAACTTAAAAATTAAAAAATATATAATTACATTAATCTGATCTAAATATTAGCTAATTTTTAAAATTTAAAATAACATCCTTTTTGTGAATATTTAAAATAAAAAATATTTCAATAAGTAAATTAAATAACTATTTATTCCACGATTGTGGATATCATAAAAATTAAATTTTAATTAATTAATTTTTAAAATTATATTTTTCGGGAAAGAAAATGTGGAAAAGTTACACAAGAAGAATTGAAAAGACATTTTATGTTATTTTTTATTATTTTTTCTTATAACCTAATCGTAAAATCAAGTTTAAATAAAATAAAAAAACTTGCTTTAATTTTTTAGATTATTATTTTTATTATATGTTAAATATTAATAAAACTGAAATTCGAATTGGGAAAAAATATTTTAGTTTTACATTTGTATCTAGTCTTAAAAATTCAAAATCAAATTTTAAAAAAAAATATTTTTCACTTTTAATTTTAAAACCTGTTTCTAAACATTTAACAATAAAATATAATTAATTTTAAAATTTCTATTTTATCATCTAACACTACAAAATTTAAAATTCTTAACATATATAAACTATCATATGTCTTTAAAACTAGAGTTGAAAGATTTTGTTTAATAGAAGATTAAAAGCTTGTTTTATTATTTTTCATTTTTTTCACTTTTTAAGTTTGGCAGCTAACTCTTAAAAATCTAATTTTAAAAAAAATTAATTTACTTGTAATTTTATATTATGTCTCAAAATGAATTTTTTTTAAGTTTGATAGTTATTTTTTTCAATAACTACCTATCTAAAGGAAACCTCTTTCAAAATACAAAAAGCTTTAATGTCTCACACTTAACATTGCACATTCCCACAGTAAAAATTAAAATTTAAATAGAATAAAAAATTCTGTTATTTTAATTTTGAAAATGAACTTAAAAATTTAACAATATAAAAGAGAATCATTTTTTAATTATTTTTTATTGAGACCACTTTCACATTAATATTTTATATGGAATTCAATCAGAAGATGACAATGTATGCCCCTAAGATTATGATTAAGGTCAAGGGAGAATTCTTCAATCACATTGTAAAGAGGGATTGAAGAGAGAAAATGACCATATTTAGTAATATCCTTAGCATTATTAATTAGTAGTATATTTTTTAATCATGTTGACGTAAAAAGAAACCTTTTTTGCATCGATTGAGAATGTTGTTGGTATTAAGGAGTATTTTTTCTAAGGACGATAGATACGTTGATATAAAAAAATAAATTTTTTCCAGTGACTATAAACGTTGTTGGTATTAAGTAATATTTTTGCTAGTAACAACGGGTATGCTACCATAGAAAAACACTTTTTACAATGACATCTACAACGATAAATTTTGTCATTGAGGAAAGTGTAGTTTTCGCCACAAATTTGAACTTTCTGAAGAAAGAACATCCTTATCCCAACAACATCTAAATATTGCTGCCAAATGTCTATTTTTCTCAATAACTTAATTGTCGTTACAAAAAAATTGTTGTTAATATACTCATTTCTTGTATTAATTTTCATGAGATAGGAAATGAGAAAGATATAAGATCATAGGTGGTAAAATTAGATTGAGTACATGTAAGTTCAAGGTTTAACTTGAATGCTTAACCTTTGATGAACATGGACATAATCCTAGGAATGAATTAGTTATCTACCAATCACATTCTGATAGATTATGCTCATAACGTTTCAGTTTTCCTTGACAATAGATTAGTAGAGTTTGTCACGTTTTAATCAATGCTTTTGGCTTTTGAGGAAGGAGCTCAGTCTTTGGTATTCTTTTAAGTCTGAAAGTCAAAGTTGATTTGGATTTGTGAGGGATAGGTAATGGTGAAAGAGTTTTCAAAAATTGGTTCTTGAGGAAGTGCTAGAATTGTATCCAGAATAGAAAGTCAAGTTTGTGGAAGATTTGGTTTTGAATGTGGGACAAGGGCATGTGATTCCTTATTGTTTAGAAATAGTTAAGTTGATTAAGTTGAGGAAGTCAATTGGATATTTTCTTGGAAGAAAGGAGATGATGAAATCCTATATGTCTGGTTGGGAGCAAAATACTACTAGCAAAGAAAGATGGTGAATTTGTGTGTAGATTTCAAACAATTGGATAAGATAATCATTAAGAAAAAATGCCCATTGCTTAGAATGGATGGCGTGATGGATCAATTTCATGAAGCCAAGATGTTTTCTAAAATCAATATGAACTTGGGATGCCATCAAGTTAGCATGGAAGAAAGGAAGATATGTTTAAGACAACTTTCAAGCTTAAAATGAATGTTATGAATAGGTGGTGATGTCATTTGGAGTGATGAATAATTCAACTAGATCAAGAGTATTTGAGGACTATATGTAGGATCTTGAGGATGAGCCATCAGATGCAAAGTTGGCTAAGTGTGAGTTTAGTGGGAAGAATAAAGTTTGAGTTAGGTGATTTCAGTTGGTAAGATGGTAAAACCCTTGACCTCACTTATTAGTGATGATCAATTTTGTGGATTGTATCGATGTTTGTGAGTAGAGTTTGATGAAGCTGGAGCAAATTTGATGTAATCTAGGCATGACAACGGGATGGGCAGGGACGGGTATGACATTCTCATCCCCATCCCACTTTTGAAACTCATCTTCATCCCCGTCCTCATACCCAACGGGTATGAGATTTACGTCTCATCCCCATCCCCGTTGGATATCGGGTATACTCGTACCCGTCCCATACCCAACAAAAAGAATTTATAAATATTTCATTGAAAATTAATTTGTTTGAATATAATGATATTAATTGAAAATTTATCTAATAAACACATAATTTGTCATTTGTTAATTAAATGTCAAAATTTTCTTTTTTTTTAAGACAGATGAATATTTTAGTGATAAAAATAAGACTAGGGTGAGGCGGGTACGAGGACAGGTACGAGTATGGGGTGGGTATGTGTATCCCCATCTCCATCCTTGACTTAACAAATCAGGTATTTCCCATACCCTAACCATGCCTGGTCAAATCAGGGATTTCCTGACAACTTTGGGGCGAGTTTGGGGATTACCCACGGGTACGAGTTTATTTTTCATCCCTAATGTAATCCCACCTAACAAGGAACTTAGCTAGGAGAATAAAGGAAGACATGGCAAGGATGAAGCTCATTGAAGACCTTAGGTCATAGTTAGGAATGGCAACAGGTCGGGGCGGGCACGGGTAATGGTTACCCGCCACCCAACCCACTACAAAAATTCGTCACTCATTACCCGCTAAAAACTTGTCAGGTGCCCACTATAGAAATACCTATAGGTTTTTTTAATACCCGCAGGTATCCATGGGTACCCATGAATATTTTTAAAAAAATAATTTTTTAAAATTAAATATTTTTTATAAGAAGTTTTATCAAATAAATAATTTATTTTTTGAAAAATCTAGAAATAAAATTATACTAGTTTCAACAAGATTAATTAGATCTAAAAGTAGATTAATATAATATATTATAAAAAAATATTTAATACAAATAAAATCTTTATTTTATATTATCGGCATTTTTATAATAAATAACTTTATTAGCTATGAAGTTTTCATAAAAAAATAAGATTGATATCAATGAATTTTTATAATTACTATTTTAAGATTTATTTTCCAAAGATATTATACTTTTTAACTTATATATATATATATATATATATATATATATATATATTATTTTAGTTTAGCGGGTACCCTTGGGTATGGGTACTAGATACCCGTACCTGTACCCATTAAAGAGCAGGTAGAAAAAACCCGTATCAGCGGGTGACGAGTAACCATTTATACTATCTGTGTAGATATTTTTACCGGTTTTATCCACAGGTATCCGCGGACGTGGATTTTTTTGTCATCCCTAGCCATAGTGTTGGATTTATTTTACTTGTAAATACTTTTAGTTATTTTAGTAATCCCATTTTTTGACCGCTGAGCGTTGATGTTGCGAAATGTAAAATATAAAATGGCGAGTTTGAGTCAATATAGGGGTTCCGTTTGGGGGTACCACACCCTCTCTTGACTCGAGGTTGCACACTTGTTGGCTTAAGGCACATTCCATACCATCTTCATCCATCCTCAAGTTCATCTACCCCTATGGTTAACTAGGTTTTGTATTTAGTTGGGTTTTGATGTACCTTTACCTGAACTCATTTGTATTTTTGTTCTCTTAATCTAAGTTTACTTTCGAATGTTGGTGTTCTTCTTTACCTTACTCTTTATTTTCATATATTTCATGAGTTTTACTTGTTGAATAAGCTCGGGAAAGGATTTTGACTTTTAAAACCAGAAGAGCTCCCAATGGGTTTTATTGCTCGAGAAAGAGTAAAGTTCATTGGCCATCTTAAGCTCATTTCCTTAATGCGAGTTATTTGACTTTAGATTATGCGCGATAGCGATAGTCTAATACTCAAATAGCTCATTTCCTTGCTTATGAAGGATCTGGGTTAAGGATATTTTTATGGGTGATGTGACCATGGGTAGTGAATGAGGATTTTGAGTTCATTTATGTATTTAAGGGATGATTTAGTGAGCCTAACCATTGAATTACATATGTGTAACCGTTGCGTTTTTATTTATTTTACTTTATTTACTTTATGTTTGCTAGTTTTAGTTTAATTTGTATCTTTAATTTGGACAAGTAGAAAGTATTGATGTTTTTTAGTATCAACAAGGTCATGTGGATCGACCAATGTATTTCTACGATCGATGCACTTCCGTGAGTATTGTAGAAAACTTTGCACTCATCAAGTTTTTAGATCTGTTGTTGAGGAGTTGCTCTTGAAACTCAAATTTCATTCTTTATACTTGAAAAATTTTGTGGGATAGTGACCAAACCATTCTTTTATCTTTAGTAGATTTAGTTTTTATTTTTATTTTTCTTGTTATCAATAATTGCTACTAATTGCTTTTCTAGTGCTTTATGTGTTATCAATTTTCAGGTGAAGCAAAAAGTACTCATAGATATGGAGGGGCAAGCTAGCTAGCGATTGTTCCCAGTAAATTCCAACAATCCAAATCCTGCTAATCCAAATTCATCCAACATGGCTGAAGGCACAAGCTTTGATGCTCAACAATGGAAGCAAAGATGTGCCAGAACGAAAAGGGAAAGAAAGGAGGCCAAAAAAGTTTGAAGTTGTGTGTCAACCAAATCATCTCTGAGTTTGAAAAGAGAAGAAATCTTGCCCTAGTAAAACCACCTCAGCCATATTATCAAGAGTCGACTCCAAGACCATGGTACAATCAACCCACTCAAGTACCTTAATACCATTCCCAATCACAGTGGTACCAAGAGCATCTACAACCATGGTATCAAATAGCACTCAAGAGCTTTAAGGGACCTTCCAAGATTTTATGCAATATCAGTGACCAATTCATCAGGAAAGAGAGGCTTCATACAAAATCCCACATAAGTCACCTCAACCGTCATGGCCTCAAGACATGGCCTCCACTATAGACTACAATTTTCAAGGCTACATGAACATGACTGATCAAGTTGTGCATCAAAAGCAAAAGTTTGACTTGGAGGACTTGGTTGAAGAATATATGAGGTCTACCTTAGAGACACAAACCACTTTGGAAAGGATGAATAAGCAAGTTAGTCAGATAGTGGAGCAAGTAATAAAAATCAATAGATCGGGTATGGCTAGTTGTCAACCACAAACCAGAAATCCAGGGTAGACGCACCAACACCCAAGATGTAGATGAAGATTTTGATGATCCACTTAGTGAAGAAGAGGAAGAGGAAAAGGAAAAGAGAAAAGAGAAGAGTGGAGAGGAATTAATGGAAAATATCTTAGGTGAGAGCTTATGTGCAGAGGAAGAGGTAGTTGAAGAGAAAGAAGAAGAAAGTAGGAATACTCCCTATGGTAGTGACCAAGAGCAGGTCTCTGTGTCTTTTCTGATTCAAGAGGCCCATCCAAAAGAAGACATGGAGCATACTAAAGATCATTTCGAGAAGGAGAGTGAAGAACAAAAGTAGAGCTTCTTGAGGGAGAAGTGGAGTTAAAGAGCCAATCAGTTATCCTCTGCCTGTTGATGTTGGTGCGTGTGTTTCAAAGAAAGTTTCTTAGAAGTCATCACCAGCAATGTTAAGGAGACCCAAAATTAGGCGTAGGAGGCATAAATATATATTTCACTTCAAAGAGTTCGTAGAGAGGATGAGCAAGAATGATAGTTATTGGCTTGGAGCTAAAAGACTCAAACAAAGGCCCAAAATATCTCCAAGAAACCTAGGCTCCATCTAGGAAAATCAACCAATAGACCCGTGAAGTCTTAAACTGTCAGGCTCATGACATTAAACAAGTGCTCATTGGAAAGCATAAATACCTGTTTCACTTCAAAGAGTTCGTGAAGAGGATGAGCAAGAATGACATCTCCTGGCCTGGAGCTAAAAGACTCAGGTGAAGGCCCAAAATATCTCCAAGGAAGCTAAGCTCCATCTAGAAAAATCATCCAGTAGACCCGTGAGGTCTTGGAACGCCAGGCTCGTGACCTTAATCAAATGCTCATTGGAAGGCAGCCCGATCTTCTAACCTTTTTCTCTTTTCTTTTTCTTTTTCCATGTTTGTATATATATGTGTGCATTTTGAGTTATTACATTGTTTAGTTGATTGTGTGTTGTATTGTGTTTTCCTTTATGGTGAGATTGTGATGTTTGTGACATGTATGTACATATGGAGAGCGTGTTGTTGAGAGGTTAGTTTTGATGTTAGGGCTACTTGAAGTGTATTGTGTTTTTCATGTTGTTATGTTAGTAGGTGTAGGTTAGTCTTTGTAAATAATATGTGTTTAAGCTAGATTGTTGTCTTTTAACTTTTTGTTTAGGTTAGTAGTTGTGATGTTTAGGTGTTTTAAGTTTGTATTGTAAAAGTGGTCGAATAACCTAATATGTTTATTTTATGTGTTAGTTGTGTTTGAGTGTTTTATGTGTTTTATTAGTGTTTATGTTTTTGCGTGTTTCATGCATTGGTAGTTTCGGTTGCATTTGTTGAGATTGAAGATTGGAAGCAACTTTGATGGAGCTATCTCAAGTCTTAATTTTATAGATTTTGGTTTTAGCATCTTAATTCATTTCATGGTACCAAACACGTATCAAAAGGTGTGGTACTTGTATTGTGTGTTTAAATAGGCATGAGTATGTGATTAAGTTGTTTGCATGTTTGATTTCTATCATTTTCATTATTGATTCTAGATTTTTATGATGTTTTGTTGTTTGGAAAGCAAAGTTGTCAAAATTAGTAAGCTAAGTGGTGATTTACCTTATGGGTAATAGATTAATTAAGTTGGTAATAGATTACCTTAGCTGGATCAAGTAAAAAACTCATAAAATCTAAGTTTTTATGGAGTTAATTGATTACCCTATTTAGATAATCCATTACCCTGCAAAAAACTTTGGAACTTATTTGCAAGTTCTTGAAAATAATCCATTACCTAATTATGTTAATCTATTATCATAGAGAAAGTGCATTTTTGGGCTATTTTGAAAGAACTACCAGGTAATTAAGTAGTTACATATGGAAATCGATTACTTTGGTTTGTTATTCATTTTTAAACCATTTTCAATCATAATTCTTTATCAAAACAAAAGGGTCTTTAGGTTTCATAAAAGAAAGTGATTTTCAAAAGAGAAAACCTTTGAAACAAAAGAAAATCCCAGAATTTCATATATTGAGTTTCAAAAGAATCATAGATTGGAAGAGAAAAGAATCAAAGAACTACACTATTGTGTTTTGGGTATTCTTCACATTAGGTGATATTGTTTTTAACCCAAATATTTGTTTTTGTGCGTATTTAATAATCTTTTTATGCGAGTTCTTGTGAGGCTATTGTGGAATCTCATGATAGGGTTTCATGAGTGAGGCTATTGTGAGTGACAGAGTGTCATGGTTTAGCAATTTCTTGTGGGTGCAAGAGTATGCCTCTTTTTGTTGAATCTTTCTGTAAATTGTGTATGTGTGGTGTGCATGTATATGTTTTTTAGTGGAAAACATATTCGCAGAAGATTTATCTGAAAACTAGATATAGGTGATTGAGGACTGAACCAATATAAACAACTTGTTCAATTATCTCTATCCTTACACTTTATTTTGATTGAATTGTGTTGAATTTTATTGCATTGGTTAAAATTTTTGTATATGTAAAATTTCAATATTGTATTGGTTAATATTTTTAATTGAAATATTGATTCTTGAATTCATTATTGAAAGTTTGTCAAATGTTGAATTAAAACAAATTATTAAGGAATTCATATTAGTCTTGACTTAAACTTAAATCTTAAAAAAAGAGTTGATTCTCAAACATAAAGTTTAATCATTGAAATTGTTTTTGAAACTCTTGGATAGATTTTAGAAATTTCTGAAGCGATATTTTTGTTTTAGAAAACTCTAATAAAGTAAAATTTAAAAAATGTTTTTGGAATCTATTCAACCCCTTTTAGATTCTCCTTGAGACCAACAATTGGTATCAAGAGCAGGATCTTAAAAAATATTCAAGATTTTATCGATTTGAGTTTTGAAATATGTTAGAGAATCAATTACCTTTTAATGAGGGTGCCTTAATTAACAGACCTCCATTATTCATTGGTGAAAACTATCCTTTTTGGAAAGTTCAGATGAAAATATTTGTGGAATCTGTAAATTGTGGTATATGGTAAGTTGTGGTGACTGATTATAAAATTCCAACATATATGGTTGATAATTCAATAGTTGAAAACCATATGATCTACAATACAAGTAAGGAAGCATGTGAATATTCTAATCCAAGTTACTAATGAAGGAGCACTTGAAGTAAGACGTGCTAGAAAGAACACATTGATTCAAGAGTATGAAATGTTTCAGATGAATCAAAGGAGAAACCATAATAGACGTTCAAAAGAGATTTACACATATAGTAAACCATTTGAAGAAACTTGGAAATCAATTTGAGGAAGAGGAGCTGAATGCAAAGATTCTCAAGTCTCTCAACCAAAAATGGCAACCCACTGTGACAGCTATAACAGAATCCAAAAATCTTGTTGCTATGACTAGTGCTAAACTATTTGGAAAGCTTAGAGAATACAAGATGAATATGACTAGAACGGCTAAAGAAGAACAAAAAGAAAAGAAGGTCAAAGGTTTGTCATTGAAAACAAATGAAAAATCAAGTGATGAAGAAAGCACGGAAAGTGAATCATTGGAATTTGAGAACATCAATCTCATGGTTAGAAATTTCGAAGATTCATGAAAAATAAAAATGGCAAAAGGAAAGTATTCACATAATAAAAAGCAATCGAAAAAAGCGGACACAACCTCTCCTAAGTTCACCTATTTTGAGTGTAGCAAGACGGGTCATATAAAAGCTTATTGTCCTACCCTAACTAGAAAGCAAATCAATGATGTGACCAAATCTAAGTTCAAGAAGAACAATAACAAGAAGGTTTACATTGCTTAGGAAGACAATCCTTCTACCACCTTGAGTGGTGGTGAAAGTGACAAGAAGCCAATCTCTACCTAATGACAAAAGTTGAATCATAGAGTGAGGTACGTGATTCTAACTCTTCTTGTGATGGTAGCTATGATCAACTACAAGAAGTTTTTATTGGACTGCATGAAGAGGCTAAGAAATTAAGCTGCTTTAACGATGTTTAGAAAAAGAATATCAAATTGTTTGAAGCTAAAATTGATGAATTGCAAAAGAAAATGAAAGTTTTGAAAGATGAAAATCTAAATATGAAAAACATTTCCCAATACAATTACGCTTCATCTTTTTATTGTGAAAATTGTAAAGTGTTTGAATCTAAGATAGTCTATCTTACAAGAGCTTTATCAAAAGTCATAATAGGAATAACAAATCTTGATGCTCTTTTAGGTAAATAGAAAAGCATGACAAATAGAGCTGATATTGGATATAGCTATTCTATAAAGAAAAATGATTTTAAAAATTCTTTCAATTTTAGAAAAACATGAAGTACACCATATAATTCTTGCCACTATTGTTTCCTTAAATGACACACATCCTTTTAATTGCTTAATTCGAAAAATCGAAGTTCCTAGTGGGAAATATATATATATATATATATATATATATATGGATTCCCAAAGGTTCTAAGATTGTTACTAATCCAAATGGACCTAATTCCATTTAAGTACCAAAATGAGCAATAATCTTGTTTTGTAGGTTTGCCTCTAAGTGAAGAAGTCTCTGCGGTACTTGGACAGCGGATGCTCAAGGCACATGACAAGAGACAAAAGCAAGTTCGTCTCTCTACAAGCTAAAGAGGGTGGGTATGTTACTTACGGAGACTAATTGATGCCCTATTTAGTGTTTTAAGCTAATTAGTGCCCTATTTTAAGAAACAAAAGTTAGCAAATTATGAGTTGAATTTTGCAGGCTTTTTGGCAACCATATGAAGATGAGATTATGCAGTTTTTGGAGCTATTTTTATGCAAAATTTTATTTATTATAGGTCATTGAGGACTGAACCAATATAAACAATTTGTGTAGTTTTCTCTATCCTTACTCTTTATTTTGATTGAATTGTGTTGAATTTTACTACATTGGTTAAAATCTTTGTATATGTAAAATTGCAATATTGTATTGGTTAATCTTTTTAATTGAAATATTGATTCTTTAATTCATTATTGAAAGTTTGTCAAATGTTGAATTAAAACACATTATTGAGAAATTCATATTAGTCTTGACATAAACACAAATCTTAGAAAAAGAGTTGATTCTCAAACATAAAGTTCAATCTTTAATTGAAATTGGTTTTAAAACTCTTGGATAGATTTTGGAAATTTCTGAAGGGGTATTTTTGTTTTAGAAAACTCTGATAAACTAAAATTTGAAAATCATTTTTGGAATCTATTCAACCTCCATTTCTAGATCCCCCTGGGACCAACAACATTAGCATGTTGCATATGTGTAGTGAATTTTTGCATTATACGTAGTTAGTGTGTTTAAGTGCAGAATTGGCATATATGTGATCTTTTAGTTTGTATGTTAATTTTGTCAATTTGAATGTTTGGGCAAGTTTGTTTGACTTGTATTAGTGTAAATGTGTTGTTGTTTGTGAAGTTATATCTGTAGTTTGTGTTTTAGGTATGTCAATTGTGTTTCTGATCAAATCAACTCACTTTTGTTTTTGTAAATTGCATATGTCTTGATTTGTCAATTTTAGTGTTAAATTAGTGGATTTAAAGGTTTGTGCAAGTTTGTTTTATCTCTCATATCATAAGTGCATTGTTAGTTTAGTCATTTCATGCATATTTTGAGTTTTGAACCTTCAAGTTGCATTTTAGGAACATTTGTGCCTCATTTTGATTCTGCATAATTCATGTATTTTATTGTTGATTTTGCCAATTTGAGGATTGCATCATTGGGTTCATCATGTGATATCAAGAGCCTACTTAATTTTTTTCCAACTTTCCTTCGTGTCATTTTATTTCCTTTTATATCTTGTTAGTAATTGTCTTGTATTTTTAATTTTGTCATTTAAATTCCTATGTACTCTACATGTTTGTGTTGATTTAATTTTATTGTCCATTTCATTGAACCATTGATGTTTATGCTTTCGGTTTTCCTCTTTAATTCCGCTTTGCACCTTTAATTCCTTGTTCATGCTTTGTGATCTTCCTAAGAGGACCTTGATGATGACTCCACAATTTTGTGGAAGAAGCCACACAAGTGTGGTCTAGGATCCTTGGAATCACACTAGCTTCTTGTTCTGTATGTTTTTTTTTTTTTGCACCTTTATCTTTGTTTTTTGCATATCATTTGTCTGTTTTGGCACCTTTATTTTTTTAGCTTTTTAATCTTAGTTTTTTCATTTAGATTGTCTTATGTAGTCCTTTGTCTTGTCACTTGAATTCCTTTGTTTAGCCTCTTTATTTTTCACATAAAAGTGTGTTGATCTTCTTGAGAAATTGAGCATTCAAGAGGAATAATCTCTTGAGTTCCTAGGAGTCTCACATGCTATTAGACCTAGCATGCTGTTGAAAAAAATTTCCAAAAAGATTGCTCAATTTCTTCCTTATTTCATTCCCTTGTTCAATTTTAGTAGTAGCTTAATTTGGTGTTAGTCTTGTGGTGATTGTGCTTGGCATTGTTGACGGAATTTTGGGCATGTAATGTTGGATCATCAACTTGTGTAAACAAGTTTGCCATAACACCTTCCCAACTCTTTTATGCCTATCCTTTGATCACCTAAAATTCTAGTCCACTTCAGTTGTTTGTCTCTTCTTGAATTTCATTTTATACAAAATTTTTAGTGGTTTTTTTTTTTTTTGCTTCTTTGATCAAGCGATTACTATCCATTAACTTCTAGCCAATTTTCATTTCAAAATTAAGTGATAGGTGCAGAAAAATTAGTATAAAAAAGGGAAAGGAAAACAAGTCAAATCAAAAGTGTTTGATAAAAGTTCAGAAAGAAGAAAAAAAAATAAATAGTGCACCTACAATTTATTGAAAGGAGAAAATACAAGTGTTTGAAATTGCTTGATCTAAAGTGTTAATGTCATGGCCATATTGCTTAAATTTGCAATCATGAAGATTTGAGTCTTTTCTTCTTTTAGTCCTATTTTACTCTAGTACCAATCTAGGTTCTCTTTGTTGTGCTAACTGACCATTTCTTCTAGCTTTTGTGATTGATTGTCTTCTTTTATCTTCTTTGAGTTTGTCTACATTACTCTTTTCACTTGGATGTTTGTCTTTCACTCTTTGTGCTTGTCTTGCTTTTAGTTTCTTATTCTTGCATTCCTTTGGTCCTTTGGGTTCACCTATTTCCTTGTAGGAGGAGAACTTGGCTTTCCACAAGGGTAGTATCTTGAGGAGAGTTGATTGAAAAACCTAAAGAAGGGTTTACCTCAAGAGGAGAAGAAAGGAGCCTTTGAAGAGGAGGCAACATCATCACCAACTTGCTTTTTTTTTGTTAAGTTGTTGTAGTCAAAGGCCTTTTTAGCGGTGTTGGATGCCAATAAAAGTTACCTTTTTGTGTGTAATAACTAATTAGTTTCTCGATTTTAGGTGGAGGAAGGAAGTAGTACACCATTCTTCCACCTTAGGAGCACGACCTTAGTTCCTTTCCCTTGTAATTTATTTTTCTTTACTTGCTTTTGCATTTTAGTTAAGTATTTTTAGTTCCAAAGACTCATAATGCTTTAGGGAGAAAACAACAAAAAGAGTTAGGAGTGTTGGCCCTAGTTTCCCTCCCCTCTATCACTTTACAATGAGTTCACACACCTCTAGCAATAGGAGTATCAATCAAGAAGGGTCTCATAGGCTAGGAGTCATGGACAAATTCGTGAGTGAATTGAGACAGTAGAGGGTAGAAGAGAGAACAGAAAAACAAAAAGAGAGAAAAGAAAGAAAAGCAAGAGAGGAGAGGAGAGTAAAAAAAAGAGAAAAGAAATGAGAGAAAGGGAAGAAAGAGAAAGAGAGGAAGAGAGAAAATTTTCAAGAAATATTAGAAAGAGAAGAGAGAAAAGAGAGAGAGATTGGAGAAAGAATAAAGAGAGACAGAAAGATAAAGATAGAAAAGAAGAGAGATGAAAGAAAGAAAAGAAAGAAAAGACAGAAGAAGGAGAGGATATAGGTCTAGCCAAACACACTCAAGAGTAATTGAGATGAGTGAGAGTGGATATTTCGAGAGAGAAAAAAGGGAGAGGCCTAGAGGAAGGAGAGAACACAAACAAAAAGAACCAAATATTGATCTTCCACCTTTCCATGGTAAAGATGATGTGAAAGCTACCTTGATTCGGTGATGAAGATAAAACAACTCTTCACTTTCTTCCAAGTGAGTGAAGAAATAAAAGTACCTATAACAACCCTTATCTTCCAAGGGCACGCTATGTATCATCTATGTTCATTTCATGTCATTTCCTAGTGACTTTTTCCATTTGATACGTAGCTAAGGTGGATAGTGGTATTGGTGCCCTTTTCATTCCACAAGCAAACAAACATATATGGATAAAAAAATTTTGACATCACCAAGCAAGAATATGCCACATATAAGTATAAATTTCCATGAACTAGATGAAGATCAAGTAATTAACTTATAGTGATAATGGGGTGTGTCTAAATTGGATACATTCTAGTGCATGTGATCTGAATCCTACTCTGATCAACAATTTAGCATCAAATTAGACCAAAATTAAAAGGAAATTTTGTGAAACAAAAGGAAAAGTGGATTGAAGTAAAAAAAAATGGAAATCAGTTCATCTTTTAGGATTACCCATATCAAGAACAATATGTATATTTAAACTCATATTTTAAATCAGTTTATCTTTTATGCAGTTCACTTCTTTTATCCATTCACTTTATCGCACTTCTCTTCTTCTATCTATCTTCTCCAAACTCAAATTCTTTTATTTTCTTGCCCTTTACATTAGCACGTTCAATTTTATTCGATTGTATCTAGCTTTTTGAGTATACATTTTACATAGTTTTTTTAGTGCAATTTTGTTGGAAGGATTTTTCTTCCAATTTTACATTCAAAGGTATTGTGTCTTAAATATCAAATATGTTTGAAGGAGTTTTGTTTCAATAGTACATTTAAGGGTATTTTATTTGGATATCAAATATGTTCAAAGGATTTCTATTTCAATATTGTATTTTGTCTTCGATATTAAATTTGTTTCAAGGATATCTATTTCTAATAAACATAAAAAATTCAAATATCCATTTTGAACAAAATAATGATGCAAACTATTATGAAAGAAAATAAATCTTATTAAATAGATGTCGATACTTGAAAGTTAAAACCCTATTAATTAGAGACAAAAAAAATCCATAACTGCAATTATAAGTCTCAATAAAACAAATAAGTTGTTTGTGGTTTAGAATTAGAGTAAAAACTTGATAAAATTGAAAGTTAAAAACATAAAACAAATTTCCACCATAAGCACTTTGAGATAAGAGTTTATCCAACTTGTTACGTATTTGTATTTATACTCATGTTTATAATTTCTTGTACCTTTAAAATATGATTTTTATAATATAAATTCTTTTGAAACTAGTATATCGATCTTTAAAACAAATCTACTCTAAGATAACTATTGAGTTAAAGTGTGATGAAAAGTTTTGTATTAAGTAAAAATGAATAGGTTGAACACTACAAATGAGAGCAATCATAGACATGATATCTTAATAACATCTTTATTAGGAGTTGTTTAAGAACAACTTATCTTAAACAGCTCATATTATAAATGTTAACATGAAAATTATTATTTTAATATGGATTAGTTGTTTAAAATAATAGTTTTCATGTTAACTAACTCATCTAAATAACTTTTTTAAAGATGTTCTAAGTAACTCAGACCCCAACTTTTGAAAACTCAAAACTAACAACTTTCATTTATTCACTTTTCCTATTCACTTTTCCTTGAGTTGGTAACATATATTAAAAATGAGTTAAATGAAACACAACAAACATTCACTAATGTGTTCCTAGTCAAACATTTGATTCAATTTTTTTTTTATCGACAAAAAAAATTTATTCATGAAAGATGAAACCACGAGATATGTCTGTCTTCCGTCTATACAGAATTACAAACATTTGATTCAATTAGAATGAAGAAAACCAACAGTTTGACCACCAAAAGAATGCATTGTTCATAAGGACCTTATCAAATGAAATTAAACATCCAGAAAAAATTGAAACTGCATGCCTTATATTTTTCATTTTGCAGAAATTACTGGTAGAAAGTTATTTATGCTTTATTGCTTTCCCCTGCACAAAGCATTCGATTTTAGTGGCCATCTACCCTACAACCTATGAAGCACCAATATTTCGATTTACCTATCAGATAGATATCTGATAGCAATACTCTTTGATATGTGTCAATGAAGTATCCAAAGCAGCACTGACAAATTAATTTGCTTCACATATCCAATACCAATACTCTACGGATACTTCATTCCGATATTTATTAGTTAAAATGAAACACATAGTATGTATAATATAGAAATGTTGTCCCTTGATAAACTAAAATTAAAATTTTGTTCTGTTTATAAATGATTTCTAGATGAGATTAATATTGTTCCTATACAAAAATAGTAGAAAGCAATTTATGATGACAATGATTTCTAATATTTTTATTTCAAGTAATGTCCAAGCATTATGTTTTTAACTAGGATTTTCAAAATTGAAATTTTATTATGTTTATAAATTTTTATACTTTTCAAATACATATCTTACACGTTTTCATATCTGTGCAACATTGCTTACAATAGAGATCTCCTTTGATTCATCGTGCACTAGCAGAGTATGCAAGGAAATAAACAATAACTGTTATATTATCAATATTATCCACCAATGTAAATGAAATTGGTTTTTGCAAAATTGATATTGATGTTAGGGGCTATTTGGGTGTGACATCTGTTTTTCATTTGATCTTTAGCTACAAATACCAGAAGGGAATTCACTAATCAGTAGCTTAATAGTATATCATGTTAGCCACTTTTTTTTTTCTTTTTTTTTTGAAGAAATATCATGCTAGCCACTTAGTCATTTATAAACTTATGATACAAATTAGTATAAAAGAATATGCGGCTATAGTTCTTAAATTAAAAGTTCCCAACATTAATATGGTGGCCCTGATGTTTAAAATAAGAAAGCATCCTAATTTGATTTTGACACAAATATCAATCAATATGAACCTTAATATACATTATGAAGCAAATCATATCTTACACATTCTCTGGATATTGATCACTTGATCAGAAGATCTGCCAAGGTGCTCTCTTTTTTTATCTTGCCCAAATATCAATCAATATGAAGTTTGATATTGATCAATATGAAGTTTAATATACATTATGAAGCAAATCATATCTTACACATTCTCTGATGATTGATCAGAAGGTCTGACAAGGTGCTCTCTGATTTGATCTTCTTCCTCTGTAGTATTCTCCAATTTGGAATATTTTTTACCAGGATACAGAACATAATGTTGAATAATGAAAATAATGTCAAAGAATACAGATACCTGCAGTTGTGTATTACACAAAAAAATGTCACAAAAGCCTCGAGAAGCAGTATCTTACATTCTTACTGATCTAATAAACAAAGATTAATTTGCCAGGCACAAGTTCCATGCTAGATTTATAAAATGCAAAATTGCATTCTCAATGTATTAACTCACTTCGAATAGTAACCTATCACTCTCTAGATTAATTATTTTCTCGATCAAACAAAAGAGATGTATAGCTCTAAGATTAAAATAATGTTTAGAAATATAACCTGAATCATTATTAGAACCACAACTGCATGGAAAATAGATGGAAAAGAAAAATAGGGAACACGTACAGGTCTTATTTTTTTTTTATAAGCCAAGTACAGGTCTGATTGAATAAATTTTTCCAAACACACTTATAAGAGAAAAAAATGAAATAAATTTCTTCACAAGTTAAAATTAACTTATGCACAAGTTAAAAAAATAAGTTTTGAAAATGCTACAAGAGCTTCTACATATTAGCTTATGCATAAGCTAATTTTAGCTTATAGAGAAGCAAATTTCATTTTTCCTCCTAATTTTAATCTCCTAAAAGTGTTTATGGAGAAGTTTATCCAAACAAATCCTATAAAGAAAGAAAAAAGTAAAATAATCCCAAGATAGCTTTACATACCAGTGATAGCAACACTTTTCCTATGTTCCCATAGAAGTTGACCCATGAATCTGGAAAGATGAGATTTAAAATAAGTTAATGTCAAGAAGTATAATTAAATGACAAGAAATATCAATAGCAGAGGTGAGTAGATGACAAACTTTGATCTATAGATTGCACAACCATCTGTCCATAGTTTGCTATTCCTCCAGAAAAATCAAGTAGAATGTTACCAATGCTGAAGCCATCAGTACTTTTTCTCAGGAAGTTCATAACTGCCTACATTGATAACACACAATTAAATGGGCAGCGAGAAGATGTGAAATAAGTCTAGTATGTCGAGAAATTAGAAAAAGAATGATATAACATTTCCTCTAATTTATTATTAAAAATAAACTTAAAAAATGACAAATAAGGCACACTTCATTGACTTGCAGTAAATATGAGTTTCTTATTACAGCTCAAGAACTAGATCGTCTGTGTTTTCAACTGAAATGCGATGGACAAGGATAGTATTGTAGCTCACTTTTTCAAGCCAGTCACTTTTTTTATCTGAAGTATATGTCTTAAGCCCAGTTTTATCCCACTAGAATAATGTCAACAACATAAAATGGTGCTTCAACTAGGAATACTTTAGGAACACTTTAAATTATTAGGGATTACCACGAATTGAGAGAAAAAACTGAGTTCCACCTTTACTCATTGAATCTGACTCTTATATGTTTCTATATTTAATAAATTGGCTTTTCTCTCACAAGCAGGAAGGTCTAAGTAGTAGTAATGACTACAGAGACTTCAGAAAAGATCGAGGAAATAGTTTCATTGGTATTTAGGAACAAATACTATAATTAGTTTCTGCTAAGAAATTTTAGTTTCAAAAAAATGATATGTCAATAACTACAGAGAAAAAGAAGACAATTAAAATTGGAAAAAAGAATCCCTACCTGAGGAATGTACTTTATAGTAGTCATAACTACTTGAATTCCACTGCACCATAATCAGTATAAACAAAAAGTTAGAAGAAAATTAATCACATCTGAAGAAGACTAAGGCAACCTGGTATTTTCTAATAACACAACATAGAATTTAGCACTACAACAGAGGTGGGTCTGAAGTAGTTCGACACACACAAGAAGTCAAGAAGAACCCCAATAAAGAAAAGAATGCAACTGCCAAGTGCCACCATCAAATTGGTCCAAAATAATAAATAAAATAAGGTTCTCAAATAGCTGATATTCTGCAGCTGGCACACATAAGATCAATAATTCAGTAAGTCTCCTTATTAAAACTGAAATACTTTCAGTCTAAGTTTCAATTTCATATGCACCTTCCTAACTATATACAGAGTAAACAGAAAATATTTGCCTAGATTGAGTACATAATCCCCTAAGTTATTCATAAAAGAGAAATAAGCTTTCTGCTGCTAGGTACATAGCATGCTAATTAGAGATGAAAGCAGGATGGCCTAAAGAAAGTAACAAGACATGTGAGAGATCCATAAATTGGTACCATGAACTGATTAAGAATCAACAATATCAAATTCCAGCACAAAAACAAAATAACATCTGGTATAAAACCAAAAGTACATCATCAATGCAATTAAATTGAAGAATGAAGAGGATGAAACAAAGACAATTAATCACACAAGCAAGGACAACATACTTGAAGATGCTGAGAAGCCAAAGCCAGGAATGATTTGGCAAAGCAATAAAGAAACAAACTGCTGCAATAAGCCAAGCAACAGAGACAATTCCAATAGAAACTTTGGACACTTTCTGACTCCCACGCTACAAGAAAACAATTACTAAGTTCAGCAAAATTGATAATTCAGTCCATAGAACAAAAAAGAACAACATTCTCAAGAAGACAAATAACATGTTCTTACTTCATAGATTACAATCTGGAACAATGTAATTGCTGTTAGTAGAACAGCATGGATCGAGAAAGCAACATCATTTGCAGCCACTGGTATCATCTGAAACACACAAAATTAAAATACATCAGGGAATTCCAAGTATTTATATACATAAGTACAGTCAACAGACATTACTTAGTGTGTGCATGAGTGAGCTTTGCAAAATTGATTTTAAAGTTATGTGATTTATATTTGGATGTTTTTATTCTAAAGTAGAAGTAAAGTCTAATTTCTTTTCATCCAAATCAAAAGCTACCTAAAGTTATTTAACTCAAAATCAATTCTGGGTTCATAACTAATTTCCCAACTTAGATTCAAAATGAGAAATTTTGCCTAACATTTAGTTATACCTGATATTTCTACATGATTTTAGATCATCTAACATGAATCCGAAACGTACATGTATAATACCAAATTCACAATTATCAAAACAAAAATGGACGGATTATTTAAAAAAAAAAACCTGTCCTTAACATTTTCACAAAGAGAAGAACTTATTTGTTCTGATGGCCAATTTGTTTAAACTTAAAAGTATTTACAAAAAATAAAAACTATTTTAAAAAAAAAATGCCTTTTTAACAAGCAGAAGGAGCTTGCTTTTAAAAATAAACAAAAAACTGTTTTTTTAACAAAAACAGTTTAGCCAAACACATCATAAACACAAGAAACTGCTCTGCTTAAGCTATTTTTTATTTTCCTGTGAGATGCTCCAAACCAGTTAAAAGGATAAACTCATTTCGTTAACATGCTTAGTTACCTTTCAAAAGTACTTTTGCAATGGAAACTACAATAACTCAGGTTTTTAGAAGTAAGACATGGGTTGCTTCTTCAAATTCAGCTAGCAAACTTAACCCAAACTTAAATGAGTAGTAGAAGTACTCTCTCTAACACGACACTCTTATATACACTCTCTTTCGTACACTCTTCATCAATTTTGATGGATCACTCAGCTAAATTAGAAGAGAATCATTAAATAATACGTGACACCCACTAAATTTGATGATTGTAAAATTAAATTTGCAATCTTTTATCCAAACGTGTAATTATTTTATAAAAAAAGACTTAAATATATGTAGTCCTGGTATATTAACAAATTTTGCATCAAATGCCTAATAAATAAATTTTTGCTGGATCCCTCGAGCACCTCTTTTATTGATTAACAATATCATAATCACTCAGCTCAGGATTTATTCACACTTAAAACTCCTCATCCCTCCTCAACCGTGCATCTTGTGGGATTTAAACTCAAGTCTTCTTTCCTAACACTGTGTGTATTGTTAATTGAGCTACACTTGGTTCATACGGCACTTTAATAACACTTAAAGTTGCTTTAAAGTACTTTAAAGTGGTTTCATTTTAAAGACTCAACAAAATAAAAAAATCAACACTAAACTAAACAAAAAATTATTATACACAATGCTAAATTTACTAATATATTAGAAAATCAAAACATATTTGATTCTTAAAAAACCATTTTTTTAAGGGAAAAAAAAGCTTAAAGCCTTAAACAAACATACCCAAATATATGAAAAAGTTTAGATTACCCTTTTAGCTAGACATGACATGAAGAGTTTATCATAAGCAAAACGGTGTCGTTCTTTAGTTGAGAAGTGAATTCAAGTTAGTTTAAGAAGGAACCTCTCCATAACCGAATTTTTCAAAGTACTGTTTCTGAATTGCAGGGCTGAAGTAGAGAGAAGCATTGTATATGAGATAGGAACTGTGCTTGGTCAGATTCAGCAGCACGAAATCGAAGTTGAGCCCAACAACACTAAATTAAAACAAAACACAAACACAAAAAAATCAAATATTGAAGGTTAAATTTTTTAAAAAAAATATATATCAAACTAAAAAAAAATTATACCTTTTTCTGCGAAAATTCAAGATGACTTGAGGGTAGAAACTGATGGACCAGGAAACGAACGCGAACCAACCCAGAGCTTCGTAGGTAACTTGGAGCGGAATTGAATTCCATGAAGCCATTTTTCTTTGCTCCGATTTTTTCTCTGGCCCAAGAGCAATAACCAAGGAACAGAGTGCGTTGCTTAAATATGAAGGATTATGATGCTGACGTGAACAATTGAATTGAATTTGTTACATACGTGTTTGGATACGACGTTGAAAAAATCAATTTTGCAAGATTATGATTAAAACTACTTTTTTAGATAATGTGATTTACAGTTTAAGATTAATTATATTCTTAGAGATTAGGATTAGGGTTTAGGGTTCATGACTTTTTTTATTTTTGTAATTAATGAGTAAAAGTAAAAACATTTACTGTTATGATTGAATATTAATTAAATTTATATTTTTATTGTAAAACAAATTTAGTGTAAAATTTCTTTTACCTAAAGCGATGCATTTCATAATTAATTCTGAATTTTCTCCTATGCAAAACCAAAGACAACGTCAGAATTTATAAAAAATTAATTTTGAGTAAAAAATCAATTTTTAATATTTAAAAATTCATCAACTCAATTGTAAATAAATCTATTCTAAATTTGTTTTCTCTATCTTCTATGATAATTCTCTCTTTGATTCTAGATCTGTTGTAAATAAATATAGGAAAAATCATCAAATCCTTATACTATTAATTAGCTTAATCAATTTTAGAACATAAAAAAGTGTTTTTTATTTTAATTTTTCAAGGATGTTTTCTTAAATTTGATTCTTTAAAAAAACCTTGTTTGGTATTAATTTCACTATACAATTATAATTGATACGTAATATTTACATTAGTATTTTAATGATTTATGAAAGAATATTGTTTACTAAAATAAAAAAATATATTAAATGATTAAATTCAAAGAAAAATTAAAAATCAAATATTAGTTAAGTTTTATTAATTAATAGTTATCCACTTAAAAAGGGTTGAGTATAAATATTCGTAATCTAACAAATAAATTAAAAATAATTTTTATCAGTTAAAAAAAATTAATGGGTACTGATAACTTTATACTATCCATATCAGATGTTGTCAGTACGATTTTATGTAGTAATTATTATAAACTTTAATAAAATTACTATATATAATTATTAGTATTTTTTCTTTTTGTCTATTTTTTTATAGTTTTTACTCAGAAATGAAAAAGTGTAATAATATTTATAATGGAAACTTCCTTATAATTGGTACTCTGCGATTTCCAAGGTCATAGCAATCTTGGTTCCTGGACGCAATTGTGGTCAGATTCAGATTCAACCTATCAACACAGTTATCAAGTGCATATGTTCATTCTCATCACTTATTAGATTGGCTTGTTTTTTCTTTAAATAATTAGTTAAATAGTAATTGTTTCTTTTATTTTATTTTTGCAATTTTTTTAGGATTTTATTCATCAATGAACTTTATTTTAATTCTTAATTTTCTATGTATTTTTATTTTATTTTTGTCCAGATGAACTTTAGATTTAATATATTCATTTAAAGTATCAATAAAACATAACTTAATTAAAATAAAAAACAATAAGAGTTTAATCAGTATGTACTGTCAGTGTAAAAAGTTTTACACTAACATTCAATCACAATCTTTCGTTCTTGGTAAGTTTGTTGATTTTTCCACGTAATATTTTACAAATTATATAAATGAAGAGTTATGATTAAACGTTAATACTCAAACTACTCTTTTAGTTAGTGCATACTAATTCATCTCAATAAATAAATAAAGAGAAAAACAACATTTATATACTGTTAGTGTAAAAATTTTTATACTGACATTCAATCATAATATTTTATGTATATTAAGTTTATTAATTTTACGATTAATAATTAAAAAGTCATGATTGTGATTAAATACTAACATAACTGTTAAACTCATTAACAGTATAACGTAATTATTAAAGCAATAATGAGTAAAATCAACAAATTTACCATAAATAAAGGATGGATTCTGATTCAATGTTAATGTAAGAATCATCTTACATCCAACTAAACTCTAAACATATAGCTAGGAATTCTATGGTTATACTCTTGTTTTTTTTTTTATATAAACAACAGAAATTTTATTCATAAAAACAGAAAAAACACAAGATGTGTATATTCATTGGGAAAGATAATTTTATATATTTAAAAAATAAATAATTTTATTGTCATTATTAACTTACAAAAACACAAGTTGTATGTGCATTTCTATTTTATTATTAAAATTTTAATTTAATATATTTTGTAATAACATGATAAAATATATATATATATATATAATATAATTGATTGGGTCATTTTTCCTATAATAATTATAATTTAGTATATATACATGAGGAATTTTTTTTTATTAATAGTATAAATATAGTATTTTATAATATTATATATAATATAAATCATAGATATAGTAAGACAATTATGTATATTTGATATTGTAAGGACAAATTAAATTAAGAGATTTTTAGTGGAAGGAAAATAAATATCACGAAGAATTAAATATTTAGTTGTATTTAATTTAGTATAGTGAAGGGAATTAAATTTAAGTTTTTACTTAAATTATTAATTGAATTGAGGTGTAATGGGTTTATTATTAATGTTAATGCTTTGTGGCAGTATTCGGTTGATGATAGAATGATCGGGGAAAAGGGAATAATTATTATTCTTTTCTTTCAGAGGATTTTAGTTAAGTTTCAGGAAGTTGTCAGATAATCTGTTATCGGGAGCAAGGGTTGTATTTAGCAAATTGATTTTACTAAATAACCTCAACGCTATATTAATTCACTTTTCTCTCTCTCTTCCTTATTTCTTCTTCGTCTGATTTTTTCTTCGAAGAACCACTATCACTTTATTTCTCCTTGTGCCGTGTTCGTTGTTTGCATGGATGGCTTAGAGTTGCTGGATTCGGATGTGATCTCTTCTATAGCTCCTATTGCTTAATGATCTTTATTTTAGGTAAGTCTGATCTTGAATCAACGACCTTTTCCCGATCGTTTTTTATCTTGCCGTAAAATGGAATTTATTTGAAAATCTCGATTTCTAATATTCCTGCTTAATTTGGAAATTTTGTCAGGTTCCTGTGAAATTTCATAGGGTGGATTTTTCTATTTTATTTTGAGTTAGCTTTGAAAAGGAGAAATAGTTAATGGACCTTTTTTGTTGATTTTTGTCAATGGATTAATGACTTGGTAGTTGAGAGGTTTAAGCTATTTGAGATAGCGAATATTTTGACTATATTTTAAGTTATTTAAGATACATTTATTTTAATCATGTTTTGAGTTATTTAATATAATGTGTATTTGATTTTGATTTGAACTAATTTAGTTAGCGTATTTATTGATTGTGATGTAAGCTAATTGAGTTAGCGTATTTGTTGATTATGATGTGAGCTGATTAAGATAGCATAAATTGGGATTTCATAGTTGATCTATTTAAGATAGCGTGTATGTTGATTATAAATGCATTGTGCTAAAGTATTGCATGATGATGTATTGAGCTAATACTTATTTTAAGAATTCGTACGTGATTGAAATGAATTATGGTTCTTGCAAATTAATGATAATGGATTGAGATATATGATATGTTGTGTAGTTCATGATTATTATGGGAGTTGTGTTTGATCTTGAATTGTACAATTTATTAGATAGTTTGGATGTGGTTGTTACAGTAGGGTAACTTAGTTTTGGTTGAATTATTTTCTGTGACTGAAATTGAATTATTGGAATGACAATGTATTATTTGGAATTGTGATGTAATGCATATGATTGAAATGCATTATGAGAATATATTTATTGGTGTTGTTGGTTGTGGACAGTTACACTTGATAACTTAGCCTTTGATAATATGTTTGGTGGGTACATTGATGTTAGGAACACAACTAGGGTCAAGGTAATCCAGAATATCAGATATGCAAGGGAGTATTTCTGTTATTTACATTGTGGTCTTGGTATTAGATATGCAAGGGGTGCCTAAAAGACATACTTAGACAACGATTGTGTGTTGCAGGATGTCAGGTAGACACTAGACATCAATTTATGGTTGTCAAATGAGTATTGCTTAAACTTAAATTGGTGGTAACACAGGCAGATTGGACATATGTCGCCAATTGGAAGGGGTCTTAAGCTGTCTCGATGTCCGAACTCAATATAGATATTTCGGAATATGTCACGTCTGAACATGTTTTTGTGTGAAATGTTTGTATTCAGGTAATATAAGTGTGTTTGATTTGATTGATTGGTTGTGAGTGTTTATGTTCAAGTGGAGCATAAGAATGACTCATTGGTTCTTTACTATAAGTGAATGTGTGTTGATTGTACTGTATATAAATGTTGTGAAACTTTCATGCTTTATAACTGATGTAATGGTACATTGCGTATTATGTAAGCTTACCCTTGCAATAATTGTGTTTTCTGTATGACTGTGATGATCGTGTTTTGCACGAGAGCAGATAATAGTGATGATATAGAGAGGCGGGATGCTTTGGAGTGAAGTATGTTGAATTGTGGTTGGAAGTCTCCGAGGATGCTATTTTATTGTTGAATGTGTATATAAGAAAGTTGTGCAGAAATATTGTTGTTTGAATTTAGAGACATTGTTGTTAAGTTATGTGATCATTATGTTTTATATGGAAGTTGTGTGAACATAGTGTAAAGAGATGGATTAATTATTAAATGCATGTTGTAAGAACGTAGAGTTATATGTTATCAGGTTGGTTGTTTTGCCAACAGAGGTTCTACTATCTGCAGAGTCTCGTAGGGCGAAAGCTGTCGCTGAACGAGCTACCCTAGGTTTCGCTAGACGACAAGATTCGTTAGGTGAGCTGAGATTATGTGTATTATATTATATTTTATTTTGAACTTTGAAAGTGTTGTAATGTATACTTTAATATTGAATATAATGTAATAGAAATTTTATATCTAAATATTTGGGAATATAGATAATAGTAATTTAAATAATTATAAAGAGTATTTATGGTGTAAATAGTATATATAAATTTGGGATGTTACAGATATAAATATTTTAAAGTAATTTTTTTAAAAGTTATAAGGTTAATCAAGTAGCAAAGTTTATATATGAGAAGATAGAGGTCAGGAGTTCAAATCTCTCTTTAACATAATATTTTTTTTTTGTTTTTTAAAAATGGTAGAATAGATATTTTGAAAAGTGAACATCAAAAAGGGGAATTTCCTTTATTAATAGCATAGAGATAGTATTTAATATAATATTATATATTATAAATTATAAATATAGTAGGACAATTATGTATGTTGGATAGAAATATTTTAAAGTAGTTTTTTTTTCTTAAAATTATAAGGTTGATCTAATGGTAAAGTCTATTTACGGGAGAGGACGAGATCATAGGTTCTTTTTCAAAAAGAGTAAAATAGGTATTTTTTAAATAGTGGACATACAAAATTTCTTTTATTAATAATATAGATTATCTAATTACTATAAAGAAAGTCACTTATTATCTAATCTTTTACAATTTTGGATAATAACGGAATGCAATTAACTATCTGTTTTTAAAATAAAAAAAAAAGCTAATATGTTTAAAGTTAGACAATATTTTTTCGTAATTTTACTTTATTTTTAATCCATTTTATATTTATTATTTATATTGTAAAAAAAGTAAATAATTAATGTCACATACACTTAATTTATAGCAGGGTTATCAAATGTATATGAAGGATATTTTACAAAATATTTATTATGTTTTACAAAATAAATGCTGGAAGCAAGCCATGGTTATATTAGTAAAAATATAGACAATGTGATACATGTGTATTCATATTTTTATTAAATAAAAATATTTACTATGTTTATGTATTTTGTACCTAAAATACAGAAGAAAAAGGGTAATATTTATAAATATTGTAATTGATCAATTAAATAAATATTGGAAATGATTCTTATATTGAGTATTTTATTAGAAGTTTTTATAGTTTGTGTGAGAAAAGAAAAGAATAAAAGAGTACTGTGTAAAATTTGCAAAATAAACTATCAATTAGATGTTGTGTAAGAATGAATGTGAAGCAAAAAAAATGTTGAGTATGTGACAATATTATGTGATTATTATGTGATTATGAATCAAGGATAAGTCTCTATAAAAAAGGTACTCGATAAAGAGATTAAAAGTATATATGTAAAAGTTAAATAAAAGATATTATTAGTATTTAAAAATATAGATACATATTAATGTTATAGATACAAGTGAGTTATGCACATAATGAATTCATATTTTAATTAATTTAAAGGAATAATATGGAAGCTTATTATTATTTAATTTGTCTTATTAACCAACAATTTTAGGAGTATAAAGTTTTTATAAATATAAATTAAATTTTTTTCTTATTATAATATTTATAATAAATATTATTTTTTGTTATTATAAAGTTGTTAAACTATGGAGGACGTAGAACTATATATATTAAAATTCCAATAAAACTTGTTAATAAATTTTTTGAATAAAAAGTTCTATTTTTAATTCTTTGGCTAATGTTGTTAGAACGTTAATTAGAAATTTTCTTTTAAACAATCATTCTCTAATTAATTAATTAAGATTACTAGAATGAATTCACCAAAACACTTTTCCCCAAATTCATAGTATTTATGCTCTCATACAAATTCTTTTTTGTTTTCTACCTTCATAGTTATCTCTATGCATCAAAACTTATTTTCTGTCCAAATAAATTTCCTTTAATTTGATAGGTATATCCGATAAATAATGCTGTTTCATAGCCTCTCTAAGGTGAATAGTCAAATATACATAATTTGGCCAATTGTTTTTCTTTTTTTGGAAGATTTGGCCAACTTTTTCTAAAAGTTACTTTACTTATAGTTTAATAAAATAAATATAAATTTGCGTCATTTTTTATAGGCAATTTTGTCATATTTAAATTGTTATCTAATGAAAAATATATTTATAATATAAAAGTTTTTTAACAAAATTAATTTACACAAATAATTTATGTAATATTTATATTATGAAATAAGTTTCATACGAATTTATTTTCATCCGACTTCTCCTCTTAGGAAAAAACATTAAAAATAATTTGGTACAAATAATGAGTTAGCTGTTTAAATTTAAAATAAATATTCTTAAAAAATATGTTTTAACAAACAGATAGGATTTTTTTTAAAATAAGAAAAAATTATGCAAAAATAGTTTAGATAAACACATTAAGAAAACAATAAATTCTCACAAAGTTGTTGGCTTATCAATGAGTCCTTGCAAAATAAGTTTTATAGATATTGCTAGCATTTGGTGAGACAAGAAGTGTGTTCTTTGATTAAAAAAAACTGCTTTTGTTACAGGTTTCATTTCATCTAAGCTTGTTGCAATACTTTTTATGCCCATTCCAAAAGGTGATAATCCTACTTCTCTCAAGGATTTTCACCATGAGTTTATGCAACATGTTGTTTAAATTTATATATAAAGTGTTAGTCAATAATATTAGGTCTTATCTAAATACTCGTACTTTGAGAGTAGCTTCATTCCTAATAGACACTACAAATAATACAATGATTGCTCAAAAGAGTTTTACTTGCTTGAATAAGGGTAAGGAAGACGCCATTCTTCTCAAATTTGATTTTGAAAAGCTTATGATAAGATGAATTGGAACTCTCTCAATCTTACTCTGATTTTGGTTTCCACAGCATTAACCTTGAGTCTTCTTATTCCTTGAAGTGGAGCAATTCTATTATGATAATTTTACTCCTCAAAGTGGCTTAATTTTGTAAGGTTATCCCTCTCACCATCAGTGAGAGATCTTCATAGAAGGTAGAAGAATTACAATCCTTCAAACTTTTTTTCTACTTTCAACAAAATATAGAAATTTTTTTTTAAAAAAATTATAATTTCTTTTAAGTCTATTTTACTTTTTGTACCAACATTTTTGCCAAAATCCACCACTATTCCAAATCAAAGTTTCACAAGATGGGCTTACCATTTCTCATTTCTTTTGTTAAATAGCATAATGTTAAGAAAATAAACAAGTCAAGAAAATGATAAGGACACTAATAACTTCTTCAATTTTATGTTTCTATATGTTTATACACTAACAGCATTTATGAGTAATGGAATTTTCCATGAAGCTTGCAAATAACCTTAGGGCTAAAGGGTAGTTAAAGCCTCTATAGCATATGCCCTGTGCCATGGAATAGGATCAAGATCAACTAAGAGTGGTCTCACTGCATCTCAGACATTTTCAGACAATAGTCTCTGAAGACTTGGCATTATCAGGTTCAGAGGATGCTTCTAATTTGCGTTTCTTTGTGGGATATAACAAATAATGCTGGCACATGAAGAGGATATCAAAGAATAGAGACACCTGCAATGGTTTATTCCATCAATAGCATGTTATATGAGTACAAAAACTACTAGATCAATAGAATAACAATGTAAGAAGTAAAATCTTTTGTAGAAAGAAATCAATAGCATTTCCTACACTAAAACTTTGTCAGATAAAATAATATTTTTATTTTTAATGGATTATAATAATTATATTAAGGGTTTTAATTAGTATACACTGATAGTGTAAAACATATTATATTAAGGGTTTTTAGTGTAAAATTTTTAATGTATTTTTAATGACATTCAATTATATTTTTTTTATTTATATGACTTTTAAAGTATTAATTGATAATGTCAACAAATTTATTATAAATGAAATATTGTTATTGAATGTTAGTATAAAATATTTTACACTGTCAGTGTCCAGTATTTCAACTCATATATTAAACAATATTAAACAAAAGAATATCATAATTCATAAATTGTAAGTCATCAACCATAAGTCATAATTAATAAAAAAAAATAATATGAATTGTAAATGTAATTTTGAAATGAAAAAGAGTTTTTACCAAATATATCCTCATATTTCTATGTTAACACCATTTTTTTATTAAATTTGAAATTAAAGGAGTTGACTTAGAAAGAGGAGGTGTATTTACTGAAAAAGTTAAAAAAAATACCTATTAAAAAACTATGAATCGGTCAAACCAACTCTATGATTTTGTCAGTTTGAGGCCGACTTAACTGGTTTTATGCTAGTTCAATTCATGACTAATTTTGTGATTCACTTGATCAGACAAAGGACCAATTTTCGATTTAACAGACTCAATCAACCAGTTTGATATGGATTTCAAAACATTATTTGACAGAGAGCATAAAAAGAGAAAAGAAGGGAATAGTTGAGAAAAGAAAATAAGAGAAGTGTGTAGAAAACAAGTGAAAATTAAAAATTGTTTTATTGAAGAGAAATAAAATGAAAAAAATTGAATTAAGGTTGGTTGATCGATAAAAAAAAATGAAAAATATAATTTTATAAAGGAATTATCCTTACCAGGGATAGAAGTAGTTTCCCTATGTTGCCATAGAAGTTCACCCAAGAATCTGGAAATCATAAAATCTTTGAAAATTATGTGAATTCAAACTATAAATGGAAGAAGACCCTTTGGTAAAGAAGATGATGACATACGTTGATCAATTGATTGCATAGACATTTGTGCATAGTTAGCTATGGAGCCAGAAAAGTCCAGCAGAATGTTCACAATGCTCCAGCCTTCAGTACTTTTTCTCATAAAATTCATCACTGCCTATATTCATAACACAATTTATTAGTCAAGATAATATGGTTAGCATATGTCACCAAAACTCAGTTCAATGAAACTATCCTCAAATGTGTTAAAGCAAATATAGTAAAAAGGCCTTCTTTAGATTGTGTAAATTTGCTTCAAAATGTGCTTCATTGGTGATAAGACTAGCATAATCTTATAGGTTCCTAGTTCAAACAGATAATTCATATCTAAGAGCAGAGTATACATGCATGAGAAAATGTTAATGACATCTTCTTTAACCTACTCATTTTAGTATGCTCTTTTTTATCGTCTAAATTTAATAGAAATTACAACAAATTGTTGGTCGTATATTTTATTTAATGACCATCTTTTGTCATTTTAAAAATAAATTTCAATAGTGACAAATATATATCAAAAGAGAGTATGTTAGGAAATACGTTTTAACACTCAGATGCCATCATTAATATAAAGGTTTAATTACATTTTATACTTTTCTTTTTTCAATTTTTCGACATTTTAGCACCTCATTTTAATTCATGACATTAAAATGGTAAATTTACATAGATTGCTGTAAACATGGACTCACTAATAGTAGTAATCTGATGGAATGTTTCTTTATTGTGTGGACAAGAAAGGGGACAAAAGGAATTTTCATTTATGATTGAGCAAGATTTAAAAATTGAGAGGAATAATGTCATCGTTTAAACATCATAATAGGGGACATCATTTAAAAAAATAAGAGCATAAAGTGTAATTAATTAAGCTTAATATAAACAAAAAAAATTGGAATTAGAAGGAAATCATTCAAATGGGAATAGATTCTAACCTGGGGAATATATTTTATAACAGTCATACAAACTTGGATGCCACTGCAAGTTCAACAGTTTCAACAAAAGTCAGAAATTTTCTCACACACATCCATCATTCATTATGCATTATACTTTTTTTAAAGCCAAAGGAAAGTTTATCAGTAGCATCAGAAGTGATGAGAAAACAAGAAGGAAGTTTATCATTCTTCTATGCAAAATGGGTTAATACTCCACAGTAGGAAGTTAAATGAATGCAATTCACCATGCAACAAAAGATTGAAACAAGAAACATACGAAAAGATTGAGATTAGCCAGAGCCAGTGATGATTGTGCAATGCTACAAAGAAACACACTGCAGCAGTGGTCCATGCAACAAGGAGGATTCCATAAGCGATTTTAGAGATTTTCTGACTTCCCCTCTACATAAAAACTTAACCTTTTTTAGCATAATGATAAATTTTTATCATAAGAACAATAAAATCAATTAAAGGAAAAATAGCACTAACGTCATAGATTGCAATCTGGAACAAGGAAATTGCTGTCAAAAGAACAGCATGAGCTGAGAAAGCAACATCATTTGCTGCCACTGGTATCATCTGAAATAATAAATCAAAAAATGCAGAATGAAATATAGCTGGTGAATGAAGATATACCATATTGGTTTATTAATAAGAAGAAGAAAAAAGAAGTATTATTTTCCATATCAGTGAATATTACTCATATTATCTTGTAATATGTTTAACATTCCAACCATTTACATTTTGATCATCTTCAAATGTAAAGTTGAGAAACACTGAAACAACAACTTTTAAAGCTTGGTAGAGTAGATACCAAACATAAAGACTAATTCAAAAGTTGTTTCAATTTGAACTTTGCTGCTGAAAAAGAGTTAAAAAGTTAGTTTGGTGTTAAGTTAAATGTCTATAAAAAAGAAGAGAAGAGAGGTTATGGATTTAAATTTATAGTACTAACAATAAATTAACAAACTAATAACTAACATTTTCATAACCTACAAGATTTTGTCCTTTAAAAAAATACTTGTGGGTTAAAGGGCCCATTGACCCACAACAACCAAAGTGGACAATTAGAGTAAGGAGAAGTTGGAACACTAGCATATCAAACTATTAATATATCATGAAAGAAATCAGTATAAAATGACAAACATAAGTGAATACTGATTACTTAATTTAGTTGTTTACATTAAGAAAGTGAACATGCACAACAAAAGGAACAAACCTCTTTCTGACCGTATTTGTCTCTGTACTGCTTCTGAACAGCAGAACTGAAGTACAAAGATGCATTGTATATGAGATAAGAGGAATGTTTTGTCAAATTTAGTACCACGAAATCAAAGTTCAGCCCCACCACACTACACAAAACATAAAATAAAATAAAGGGACATAAGATATTAGATAAGAAAAATTGATAAAAAATTTAGACAGAAAGTAACTGATGTTAAAATTAAAATCCTAATAACAGAAAGAGAAACTGATCCTTCACTCAATTTTTTTATACTAACAAAAGTTTATAGACTACTCATATCAATAAAATAAAGTTACAATAAGAAAAATTAGTCTTTTAAACTAGTTGGACCTTTTTCTGCGGAAGTTCAAGATGACTTGTGGGTAGAAACTGATGGACCAGCAAGCAAAAGCAAACCAACCCAGAACTTCATAAGAGACATGAAGTGGAACTGAATTCCAAGAAGCCATGATTTTCTCCCTCAACTTGTTCAAAGAAGTAATCAAGAATCTCAAAGTATCAGTGGACCACCCAATGTGTTTTTTAACGCTGTAAGCAGTGTCCTCAAGCAACTGTGATTCTTGAAAAACTATACATATGTATCCATTAATGTAAGTATTTACTGTTACCTAAAAAAGAGAGACTTTCCTTGATTTCTTATTTTACTTTTCTTGTTTTTTTTTTCTTTCATGGCAATGTATGGGGCCAGGATTTGTGCCAAAGGGACTACCGTTATGTTTTTGACTCTCATGGGAAGATTTTAATGAAGTGAGAAAATAATTATAATAATTTTTAGCTTTATTTATTTATATATATATATATATATATATATATAATATAATATAATATAATATGTTATTTGTCACTCTTAAATTATTGAATTTTGTTTTTCATTTCTAATAGAAAAAATTTTGTCCCTGATAAAATTTTAATTTTGTTTTTAGTTTAAAGCGTTATCTAAACATTTTTTTTGAAGTATTGTTTAAAAAAAGTTAGGACAAAAAAAAACAATTAAAAACCAAATATATGAAAAATTTAAAAAAAAAACAAAACAAAATTAATAAATTTATTAGAGACCAACAACATATTTAAAGCCGCAACTTGTTATAGGTTTAATTACATGTATCATTCATTAATTTCAATCTTGGTGAAACTAAAACAATCTCTTATCACTAATACTCTCAGTAGTCATGCTTATAATAAATTTACAATCATAAAATATAATATTTAAAAAAATATAAATATACTTGTTGAAATAAAATATATGATTTAAAATAAATAAAATATAAAATAAAAATAAAAATATTGGAAACCGTTAAAAAAAAGATAAATAAGAAGAGAAATGGAAGATAAGTGAAAAATATGTAAGAAATAATACAATATTATAAAATTATAGTAAAATATTGTGATTTAAAAAATTAACATATTTATTAACTAGAAAGATAATAGAATTATACAGGGATATGATAACTTTTTTTATATAACATTAAAATTTATTAATAATGAAATTTTTTTATTAAAAAGTAAAATTAAAATAATATAATATTTATATACTATTTTAAAACAAACCAAAAATTTAGTAGGAGAAATATCTCACACCTTTAAAAATTAGTTTCTAAAATGTCCCATGGCATTTTAAAAAAATTATGAAAAATTCAACTTTTTCCTTTTTATCACCCAAACAGACCCTAAGTTATGTGATATGATCGGCTTAGATAGGTTATGTTAAAGTTCTTTTGCAAAGAAAAGAAAGTTCGATTAAACAAGACATGAGATAATTAAAAAGTTTTTCACAACTTACTTATGGAAATGTCCAAACAAAGCTTTGTCACATAGTGAAAAGAGAAAATATCAACAAACTAAAAGTACAATAAACTGGAGAGCAAAATTATTCTCGTGCTTTATATTCCAGATGCATGTGTAGCTGTAGTTTATTTTAGTTTTTAAAACTCAAAAACTAATTAAGTCTCATTTTTTTTCACAAAAAAAAAGTTCAGATTATTTTTCATATGTTTTAGGTCAGCTTTTATATTTACTTTAACAAAAGTTCAGCTTATATTTCTTTTAAAGTGTTTTTTTGATGGATTAAAACATTATTCCAGAAATATAAAAATATAATATTATTATATTTATTAAAAGTTTAGAAATTTTATTCTTTGACATTTTTATTTTTAACTTCTCATTTTTTTTATCTTTTATTTTTATGTTAAAGTGGAAAAATTTATATTCCCATAAAAATATTAGAAGTTATTTTTTTGTGTTAAAATATGAGAAGTTACTTATAATATATATAACTTCTATTTTTGTTTACTTAAATTATTTTAAAATTAAAAATCATTCCAAAGAATATAAAAAATAATCAATTACAAATTTTAAATTTATCCAATATAATATTTTCAGTTTTATTACTCATGGAAATATAATATAACGCCCTTATAAAATTTATAATTCATTATAACGGTCCGTGGGGTTTTAATTTTTAGTGGAAATTAATTTTCTAATGAAAAATAAATGCTCACTGAAAATTAATTATTTAGCGGAAAGTTTATAATTAATATTTTTTAAAAATATGATCGAATTTTGTTTTAAGCTTTTAATATTTTTTTAATTTTTATCTCAATATTTTTTTTATTTTATTCTCTGTTGTTATTTATTTTGAATTTAATTAGTATATACTAACCTTCAATAGCAACTCTTTATTAATATAGTAAAAGTCATATAAATAAAAAATCATAATTAAATATTAGTATAAAAATATGTTATACTAATAGTGTATACTAATTAAATTCATTTATTTTTATTAAACGATGATGTATATTCATTTATCTTAATAAATTAATTTTTATAATTAATTATTAAACACAAGTAAACATTTTACACTTGAAAGAAAACATACGTGGAAAAAAAGTCTTCGATACACTCTTACTGGTGAAATTGTTAGATTTTAAATATTTTTAATAAAACGAGAAACATATATGCACATTCAATGAAGTATTTTCATTTAAGACGCAAAAATGGGTCAGGTTCGTGCCGTCAACGGAGGGGACTCTTGGTGGGAATGATGCTTTTTAAGTTCACAGTTACATCTCAGTGTTGCTTTTTGCTCACTTTCTATATTTTTATACTAAAAAGGTTAGGAAAACTCTTTTAATTTTAAAAAATAAACTCGTTTTATATTCTTTTAATAAATTTTTTTAAATATATGATTTTAGTACATAAATTTTTTGTCACTCGTTGAGATATATAACTATTTATTTGTCTAATATTTTAGTTTTTCAATTTATTTTAGCCGTAAAGTGATGATGTCATAAAAAAATTTAATCAAAACGATAAAGGTAACTTTTTCAAAATTTATGATTTTGATATACAAAACTATCTGCAAATAAATTTTTTACAATTTTTATTACATTTTGTGACAATTTTTAGCAACCATAAATTAAAAAAATATACATATTATTCATCTTTTTTGTGGTTCTCCATCCCTCTTCCTTTATCTATGGTACTATCTCATTTCCATGTGTTGTCTCCACTACCACCATGTACAACCCCCCTTCCTTCTTTGTATTTTTTACATTTGTTTCATAATATTTTTTAGACGAGAATGTATTTCTCAATTTGAATTTTTATTTCATAATATTTTTTAAATTTTTTTTTCATAATATTTTTTTAAACATAAGGTTACTTTTTTAATTAACTTTAAAACATATTTTTTTAAGATTATTACGGATATATTTTTTCTCAAATATTTTAAAAACTAAATGTTTGTATATCTTTAATGATTAACAAAAAATTTGTGTGTCAAAACTATAAATTTGAAAAAAAATCATATATTAAAGACATAGTTTACTCATAATAATAAATACAGTTACACATCACTACTTAATAACTAAAATAAACAAAATAACAAATGTTGGAGGAAAAAAAATATTTATATACGTTAACTAGTCAATAAAAAAATTTATGTACCAAAATTATAAATTTAAAAATTTTCATATACCAAAAAAAATAGAATACCTATAAATTTTTTTGACAAGTTAAGTATACAATTTTAGTCTTTTTAAGTATATGCTGTCAGTAACGTAACATTAACTATAATGTAACGTACGTTAAGTACATGACGTGCTTATTAATATTCAATGATATTTAAATTAGATTTTAATTAATATATATTATGATGATATAAAGTTTTACATCAGTATTTAATAATAATTTTTTATTTATATTAATTGTGTTGATTTTACTTTTAATATTTTAAAAATTATACAATACAAACGAAGAGTTGTAATAGATTATCAATGTAAAATTATTTTATATTATTAGCGTATATTAATTAAATTTTTTAAATAAAATTATCTTTTTTCTCTAAATATATATTCAATAAATACTTTATATTATATATTATAGGATAACCAAAGTGCAAGATCACGTTTTTAATTAATCATTTAAATAAATGTATGAAATTTCATTAAAAGAGATTAAATTGTTTGAGTGTCAAGTTATTTAATTAAATTTTTGTGTATGTTTTAAAATTAATTTTATCATAGATGTGATTTTTTGGTGGAGTCGGCGCGAACAGTGTTTTGGGGGTTGCTTTTAATTATTAGAATAGGTTGGCAATGTCGGCAAGTGTCTTGTTTGAGCTCACTTGTACGGAAACAAAATTATACCAAATATTTATTAGTTCAGGTCAATTCGATAAAACTAGTAATTTAAATTGAATTAATTAATTTGGTTTAATTTTTTCACTTGATTAGGTTTAAACTTGAACCAAATCGAGCAAAATCAATCATATTATGTTCGGTTCGCGGTTTTAACACTTCAAAACTCTGACCCAACATAAACCAAACAAAAAGTATATATATTATTATATATTTTTTGTTTTATATCGAGTTGTTTTGAATATATACAATTTGTTGTTTGTATTGTATTGTATTTAATTGTTTTGATAGTTTAATTTGACTAATTTGGTATATATGAAACACTTGATATTTTGTTATAAAATTATAAATTTAGTAGATTAATAAATTTGGTTAATTTTATATATAAAATTATTTATTATGATTTAATGAAGAGAAATTTAATTTTTTTAGTGGTTTTTCCCGAATCCAAACCGAACCAACTCGATTATCATTAGTTCAATAGGTTCGAATCAGGGTAAAAAAAATCCAACAATTCAAACCTATTAAAATTAATTGGTTCAGTTTTTTTTCTCCCAAAACTGAACCAACACAAACCTTGAACACCACTAAAATGGAGGATTATTGGTTTTTTCTTTTGTCTCATTTTCTTTCTTAGCATGGGGATTTTCTTTTTGCACTAGCAAATTTTATTTTCGCACTTCAATCTATTGAAATCCCCAAACTAACCTTCATGCCCATGCACCCCTTACTAGCCTGTATGGACAAACATCTACGTTTATTGGTGGCCCATGCATCCACATTATAACTTGCACCCATATGTATAATCGGAAGAAGAGTGTTTCTTTTAACACCTACTCTTTTTCTTAAAACACTTATTAATTAAAATTAAAAACAAAAATAATCAAAATACCCTTGACTCATCTAACCTAATTCTATCATCTCTTCCTCTCGTTCTCACGCCACCTGAATCTGAAACATGATGACTTTTCATTTTTTGTAACATTCTTTTAATGTAGGAATTAATGTAATATGCAATTAATCATATGTGATAACTGCATGATAATAGAGTATTTGATGCCTTTTTTAGGAGTTATGATTTTGAACGGTCACTTAGTTCTATAAAATGGCTAAATTGTACTAAAAAAAGACAATCATCGAATAAGTCAAACTATAATTAAGTTTTTCCCTTTTTTGTGAAAGATAAATTTCTCTTTAAAACTTATCAAGGAAATTTCTCATGTGGCGTTCTGCTAGACTTATCAAGGGTAAATCATTATCCTTTGGCGTCACATGACTTATTTTCCATCATTGGAAGTAGTGTCATTTATCCCTTCATCAAACCATTTTCATCATTTCCATTTTCTTGTTTACCCAATTCTCATTTTTTTATTAACTTATTATCTTCTAACCTAGATAGATCCACAAAACGAATCCAGCCCCTCCTGATTCACATCAATTGGTATAAAAGTTTCGGCTCTAGGTTTGGAACTATGATGAATATTTTTTATTAAAGGTATTTAATAGAAAGCCATTTTTGTTTATTTGTAGTTGGTGGAGGAAGTTGTAGCAATGTGGTGAGCATAAGATTGGTGAATAAACTCAACAAATCTTCATCCTAGACAAACTAAGTTTAGATTCCTATTGGAAAATATGTGGATGAAGTGACATATGATATTGCTCTCATGGACTCATGTCATTTTCTTCTAGGGAGGTCTTGGCTGTAGGATAAAAAAATTAATCCTTAAAAACTCATAGTGCATGAAAAACGTAAGCTTAATTTGAAATTTCTGTCACCAAACCAAGTTTGTGAGGTTCAACATAAGTTCAAGGAGAAAATAAAAAAGAGAGAAGAAAATAGAAAATTAGAAAAAGAATAGAGTGGAGAGGAAGAAAGAGAAAAAGAAAGAGAAAGATAGAAAAAGAACGTTAAAATTTTAACTGCTAATGATGTTTTGAATGCACAAGATCATCAGTATACAAACCACAAATTGTCATGTGTGAAGAATAAAAATGTTGATATCATTCCTAAAGCGTAATTGTACATTCAGTCCACGGTTGAAGTTCAAGCTCATGAGGAAATTTTGCAGGTCTATTTTAAAAGAAGAATTGCTCTTGATTCCAATGTTTAGTTTGAACACCAAAACGGAAAACTTCTTTAAGGCATGAATTTGTAGTATGAATCTGAAATATAGATTCGAGGATGAATATTTTTTAAGGAGGGAATAATATGAATCCAAAAGATAATCACTTTTCATTTTTTGTAATGTTCTTTTAATTTAGGAACTAATGTAATATGCAATTAATCATGTGATGATTCTTTGATAATGGAGTATTTAATTCTTTTTTTAGGAGTTATGATTTTGAACAGTTACTTAGTTTCTATAGAAAAGGTTGAATTGTACTAAAAAAAGACAATCATCGAATTAGTGAAATTAGAATTCGGTTTTTCCCTTTTTGTAAGATATGAATTTCTCTTTAGAACTTATCAAAGAAATCTTCCTTGTGACATTCTATATCCATATAATAATTAATACTAGTCTATAGCCTTGCAAGGCACACATTGTATCAATAGTATTAATAGGTAATTGAATTAATAACAATATATAAAAGACAATACATTTGATTAATTGTAGTTCAGCAAGGTTAAAAGTCTAATAAAATTCATATAGTTTTTTAAGAGTTTATAGATACCTAATTTTGTCTAGTTTCTTTGTATAGTTTATTTTTGCATCTAAAAATAAAACAGAATAATTTAAAAGACAGACAACCAAATGGATGTATCTACAAAAATGTGGTATAGATAGTAGGTTAAATTCTTTTTAGGCTTTTAAGCAAAAGAGTTACATTTAGCATGCTGGGAGGTGCAGATAGTAGATCTGAAAAGACAAAAATATCCTTTCTATTTCATCAATGTCCATGTTACAAAACAAAGTGTAGTCTCTACCCCAACCAAACAAGAAATGCTATAGAATAAAATAATAATAAAAAAGGGATTACATTTCTTAGCTTGGATGTTGTTTTACCCTCCATTTTTTATTTGTGTTCCTTATCAGCATCATGCGCATTCTACTCACTGTGTACAGCCACTCCATTCCTCTCCACCACCAACATTGCATGTCTTCATAGAACAACTAACAATATTTTCATACCAATACAAATTAGCATAAAATTGGATCACAAGTGGGAATCTTATAATATATTTTCTACATCTTTTTCAACATTGATTTGTGTGATTTTAGGGCCTCGTAGTTTAGGCATGGTGCGACATTGCCTTTCTAGGAGTACTGTGCATAACTATTTGTCCATTTGCTTATTTCTACAATTTCTATAATAGATTTTCGTTTAAGTCATAAAAATAAAGAGATGCCTAGTTTTTACGCTTGTTACTTTATTCTTACAAAAACGAAGTGTAATATGTTTTATTTGATATTTTTAGATAGAGAAAGTTTTTTTCTTTAGTCTAGTTTTGAAATAATCTAAGCATTTAGTTTTTAAAACATGAATTATTTAACTAAAGTATATATTTTAAATTTAATAACTATATTGTTTAAATTATAAAAAGATTATGATGGTCACTTTGGATACACTTTCGATTTGAGAAATCCTTTAAATTTTTTTTATAAAAACATAAAATCTATAGTTTAAATTATGACTACTTCAAATGCACTTTTGATTTAGTCATTATAAAAGCTATCATAATTTAATAATTGTCACTTCAAATGCACTTTTAATTTCACAGTTATGCTAAATAATTATCGCAACTACTTTGAATGCTTTTCTAATTTGGTTGCGGTAATAATATTTCGAAACAAACTTAAGAATATTGAAAATTTAATTGCTAAAATTAAAAACCTAATACACTAATAATTTCAAGAACTACGTAAATTCTGATTCTCCATTCTATATGGAGATACATAGGAGCAAGAGTCTACTCTTGTCGAGCTCCAAAAAATAAAAATAAAAATAACTCAATTAAAAATAAAATATTGATAGTATTTTTTTATAAAAATAAATTTTCAAATAATAATTTTCTCATTAAAATGTTAAAACCAAAAATAAAATAAAAGTATTTGTTTTATTTTAAGGGTGAAATAAATATTTTTAAAGTTATCTAGTTTTGCTTATTTAATTAAAGGTAATCGTCCTTAAAACGGACGTCGTAGGGTACTAATACATTCCCTATGTATAATAGGCTCCTAAACTTAAAATTTGGTCTCATAGACCACTTTTCTCTAAATTTTCTTTTTCAATATTTTCCTAAATAAATATTGGTAGGACTCCTCTGATTTTCGAAAATTAATTTTTCCCATCCCGTCGAGACCCACGTGTCGATAGAGTTTAAAAGAGAAAATATTAAAATTAAATAATTTGTATAAGTTATTCCCATGATCGCCATTACAATCTTCAATAAAATTTTCCTTCCTTAAGCAATATAGGATCTTCACCGGCCAAAGCATTTTGATGGTTCTTAATTATATTAATTAAGGTAGATATAGATAATAGTGTATGAAAGAATATAATCCCGCATCTTTTCATTCCTCATTATCAATATATATATAAAATATATAGCTAGACTAAATTAGGAACTTTCTTAATACAAAATAAATTGAAATAATTACAAATTATTTCTATTTCTATCACACCCCCACAGTCGAAACGAAAGATTCATGAACGTTAAGACTGTTTTGAAATCTTAAAATAAAATAAGAGGCAATCCCTTTGTGAAAATATCCACGATCTGATACCGAGAAGGAACATGATGAACACAAACTTCTCCACATGCAACTTTCTCTAACAAAGTGAATATCTATTTCGATATGCTTTGTGCGCTAATGTTGAACGGGATTCCTAGAAAGATAAATGGCACTCACATTGTCGCAATAGACCATGTTGCCTTTTGAATGGGACAATGTAGTTCCAGCAGTAGATTACGAATCCAACATGATTCGAAAACGACATTAGCTACCCGGTATACTCGGCCTCTGCACTAGAATGAGATAAAGTAAGATTGTCACCCAACCATGAGATTAGATTGTCACCCAAAAATACAAAATATCCTGATGTAGAAAGTCTAATATTAGGACATCCTCCCCAATCAGCATCTGTGTAAGAGACAAGGTCTGTAAGTGAGGAAGTAGAAAGATGCAAACCAAGATGAAGAGTTCCTGAACATAGCTTATGATATGCTTCATAGCATTCATATGCGCATCCCAAGGGTCTTGCATATGTAGGCATACCTATTGAATAACATATGAGATATCTGGTCTTGTAAACGTGAGATATTATAGAGCACCGACAAGACTGCGATACTTGGTTGGATCTTTATAATGAGTACCTGTGTGAGCACTAACCTTCGATTTAGCATCAACTGGAGTAGAAGTGGGTTTACAAGAAGTCATACCAGCACGCTTTATTATTTCCTTGGCATATTTACGTTGTGACAGAAATAAGCCTCCTTGTGTCGAACCACACTTATGCCTAAAAAATAATTCAAAGAACCTAAGTTCTTCATAGCAAACTCACAGCTAAGACTAGTCATCAAAGATTGGCAGAAAACATCAGTAGAAGCAGTCAAAATAATATCATCCACATATAATAATAAGTAGGCCATATCAGAACCATTTCGATAAAAGAATAGAGAAGTATCCGATTAGCTATTAGTGAAACCAAAGAGAGAAACAAAATCATCAAATCATTTGTACCATGCACGAGGAGCCTGCTTAAGTCCATACAAAGACTTTCTTAGTAAACAAACATAATCTGAATGTGTAGAATCCCTGAAACTCATAGGTTGATGCATATAGACTGTCTCTTTTAACTCACCATGCAAAAAAGCATTTTTGACATCCAACTAATGAATTTGCCAATTCTCGACAATGAAAGACTAAGGACCATCCGGATAGTTGCTAGTTTCACCATCGGATTGAATGTTTCTCCATAATCAATGCCAACCATTTGAGTTTTACCATCACCTACAAGACAAACTTTATGCCTCTCAAAAGAACCATCAGATTTTTCTTTATGAGTAAAGATCCACATTGATCGAATAACATAACATCAGGTGGACGAAGCACTAAATCCCACATCTTATTTTTAATAAGAGCATTAAATTCATCATCCATAGCCAATTTCCAATTTGAGTCGCAAAGGGCAAGTAGTGGGTTACAATGAAGTGGTGATTTCATAACTGTGGTATTATAAGTTTGGTGGGATGTGTATTTTGGATTGGGCTTATAGATACCATGTTGGTTGCGGGTCACAGGAGCTGGAAGTGGAAGAGGTTGTGACTGAGGTTGTGTGGGTGGTTGTACCGATCCAGTAGGTGAGTTAGGCGGTGTGGGGGATTTAGCGAAGGTGGGTGATGGGGAGAGGAGTAGAAGGAGTTGGTTGGGCTATTGCAATAGGATGGGTCTTAGAAAAGGAAGGTTGGGTCGTTGATGTATGTTGAAGATGGTGGATCATGTAAGTAGAAAGTCCGTTATCTAAAAAATTATAATCAGTAGGTTTGAGGTCATGCACCTTAGCAAAGGAGAACTTGCTCTCATCAAAATGAACATGTCGACAAATGATAATTTTATTACTAGACAAATCAAAACACTTAGAAGCACGGTGATTTGAAGGATACCCCAAAAACACATGGAGTAGAACGGACTTGGAGTTTGTTTATTGTAGTAGACGAAAAAAGAGGATAACACAACACCTGAAGACTCTAATGTGAGAATATGAGGGATTTTTTTGGTAAAGCATTTTGAGTGGGAATTTATTGGCTAATAATTTACTCAGAAGTATATTATGTAGGTATGTTGCCATTTGCAATGCATGGTGCCAAAAATAAGGTGGTATAGAAGCATGAAGAAGAAGAGTTATCATGATATTATTAAAAGACCAAATTTTCCTTTCAGTTTTCCCATTTTGTGACAAAGTATATGGAATGAAAAATAAAATGCAATGCCATTTTACTTACAATATTGTAAAAAAAGGTTATTATCAAACTCCTTCCCATTATCACATTGGAGATTTTTAATATCACGTTCAAATTGAGTACGAATATGAGCGTTAAGACTTGTGAAAACGGAAAAAACTTGGGATTTTTTAGCAATTGGGAAAGTCCACAAATATTTAGAATAATCATCTAGAAAAAGGATATAATGACGATGTCTCGAAGAACTAAAAACAGGAGATGTCCAAATATCACTATGAAGAATATCAAAAGGCATAAATGTCATAGATGTTGATGCAACAAAATGCAATAATATGTTTACCGAGGACACAAGATTGACAAATAATAGAGCTAGATGGACTAGTACAATCAATCATTTTATTTTGTCGAAGAGAATCTAACACCAAATTTCCCAGGTGACCCAAACGATTATACCAAAGAGACGACGCTAAATAAGCAGAATAAGGAAAACTTTGTTTTTGATTGGTAGAAGTGATGGGGTAAAGTTCACTCATGCTGTCATATCTCATTAGCTGATTCTCCATCTGCAGATCATTCACAAAAAATTCAAACGGATCAAAAGTCACACATACATTATTATCAATACTAAATTTCCTTACTGACACTAAATTTTTAATAAGGTTAGGTGCATGAAGGACATTTTTCAATGATAATGGTGGGTTCGAGGAAGACAATGTTGTATGACCACAATCATGAATTGGAATAGATAGACCACTACCAACAGTAATCCCATTATTTTTGCTCAAATTAAAATAAGACGAGAGATTACCTTGTGTGGACGTCATGTGTGACGTTGCCCCGGTGTCCATGTACCAATTTGGATCAGGTTGAGAAAGAGACATCAGGTACATTGCGGATTCGATGTTTGTTGGAGTCCACTATGGAGTCGCAACATAGGCCTGCTGCTGCTGTGGTCTTGGACTGAGTATACCACAAAGTCTTGGCCTGGGTTGAGTAGGATATGGACAAGGAGGAATGACCCAATGTGCTTGCATCGACATCCACCAAGGAGGTTGAGACCATTGTCGTTGTACCTGTTGTCCACAACTGCTAAGATGAACCCCTCCGCAGTTGCCACCACGTCTACCATTAGCCTGGCCACCGCCATTGGACCTGTTGCCATTACCATCACTATTTTTGTTGCGATGTTTGTTGGACTTCATACCACCACCATGACCTGGAGAATTATTATGAGGATGAGTTGTTTGAGAAGATGAATTTGGGGAAGAATCATTAGTGAGAAGGGCAGTGGAATCAACTTCTTGTTTGCATCGCTCCATGATGGTGGTCTCTTCCAAAGCAAGTTTGGATCGAGTTGTAACAAAACTGGGTAGGGTCTTCTTGTTTTGCATCATAGTGACAAAATGAGAGTATGATTCTGGAAAACCTTGAAGCATTTTTAATACCATACTGTTTTCATTGACATGAGGCTCGACATTGGCTAGTTGATCAGCAAGAGTTTTGAGGCGATTGCAATACGCATGGGTCATTGAAAAATCAGCAAAATTGGTGTTGGTGAATTCTTTATTAAGATACATGGCTCTTGCATTCTTATTGTCATGAAAGATATCAACAACACTTTGTCATGCATGTTCAGTTGTGTTATCGTCAATGAGAATAGAGGTGGGGATGTCAGTTGAGACTGTGGCATAAATCCACTGTAAGACCACCACATCAAGCCATTTCCATTGAGGGAGATCATCGAATTTGGTCTTGGTAGCAACCGCTTTCTGCTCTTCATCCGTAGGTGGGATGATATGTTCAAGTACGTTGTGAACCTTTACTTAAACTTTGAATAATGCTGCCCATGAATGGTATTGTCCCGTTTCCATGTCCAATGTGATGGGGATAAGAGTTTTCACATTGGTGACAAACAAAGTAGGGTGAAATTTGGAACTTGCAGTCATGGTTGACAGCTGAAAACGAAAGAGGAGAATGACGGGATCGGGAATCAGTTATGGTTGCGGAAGCGAAAGATAAGAATGAGCTTTGATACCATGAAAGAATATAATTATGTACCTTTTCATTCCTCATTTATCAATATATATACAAAATATATAGCCAGACTAAATTAGGAACTTTCTTAATACAAAATAAATTGAAATAATTACAAATTATTTCTATTTCTATCAGTGTACTTAGAAGTAAAAGTGCATTTTCTCTTTCTAATGGTTCAACAATTGTTTTTGTACATTCCTTCAAAAAAATGTCATGATAAAAAGTGTTAAATAAATTAGCATTTTTAATATTAAATTAGTATAATTTGCTTGTTTACTAAACAAGAAAGAACCGCTCTAAAGCATATCTAACCGCACCATATAAAGATTATACTGTCCATAATGAAACATACTCACAATTTGATTATCATGATATTTTTTTTAATAGAAAAACCATCAAAATTGTCATTTGTTATATATGATCTTCGGTCTACCAAGATAACAATTCAATTCGAATTAAAGATTTAAGGATCAGTGGTAATTGTTCTTTATTTTCATCTTGCAGATTAAGACTTTGATGTTAATACAAAAGTCTATCATAGTATTTTGTATAAGACTCTCAATTTTGTAAGAGTTTCGATTCTACCACAATGTAGTGAGGTTGATTGTCTTTTCTTCTTCAGTCTCACATACATACACACATATTTTATATTGAGATTTGCACCACCTTCACTCCCATTTCAAAATTCAAATTAACCTTCTTCACCCAGTCAACCCATTATACTAATAACCCTCTACTTTGGATAAATTTAATTAGCATGTACCTAATTAGATTACCTCTATCTCATAAACACTCTTTTTGTTGGCTTTCGATTTAGCTTTCCATTACCTTTTTGAGCCATACACAATGACCAAGCTACAACATTGCATCTTTGGCATGCAACCAAAGTTGTTTCCTATTGCATATGTAAGTTTCATTTCCATCTTCCGCATTGTTGATCGATGGCATGTTCTAAGCAATGCAAAGTTTTTCCACTTCTGTGAACAAATACATGCAGCAAAAAAATGCACTCTCTGATTGGTCACGTGGAGAAGTTGATTCCAATCCACCATCTGATGGCATGTTCTCCATTGAATTTATTGTGCATTATGCCAAAATGGACATCATTTTATGGTGTTGCATGCAGTTTTACTATTCTTCGTTGACGAAAAAGGTTCATAAATAAAAATAAATGTTTTTTATTGAGAAGTTTTCCTCAAGTAGCATGTTTTCAGACAGGTACAAATTTCCTCTAATGGATGAGATAGTGAGACTTGGCAAAAGTTTCCATTTGACTTCCCTTCAATTGTATATAGTATAGACACTTTCTTTCTCTTGTTTATTTTACATATTTGTTGATAAATCTGCTATTTGATATGTCCTACAATACAATTATTAACATAGCTTCCTTCTCATTTTCTCGACATCTTCCCAAACCACACTACTTACCTTTTTCCAAAATCTCACAATACAATTAGACCTGTCAAATGCACCAACTCTACCTATTTAGCCCTTACTGATGTGGGTTAAGGCTAAAATGGCCCACAGATCCAAAAAGCCATGTGGACTAGGGATGGCCCACAAACCCAAAAAGTTACATTTTCAATTATCTAAGTTTCAGAGATAAATATCAAAATTATATTATTTAGAGAACTTCAAATTGGTATATCATTATTAAGAAAAAAATGAAGAATACTTGCTATTTTTTTAAGTAAATTTTTTTCATGACTTACGATTTAAATTATTCATTATTAACTTATTGAGAGTTAAGACCATTAATCAATTTTTTGTATGCTAAAATTATCTTTTTATGCAATAATATATCACTTACCTTGTCTTTTTTTTTGTACTAAAAAAATCTCTCTTTTTCCCATAGTGAATTAATTATGTTTACAGAGGTGTGTCAGATGCACTAAAAGAAAAAAAAATTATAACATGTTTTCACATAGCTATGTGGAACATCTCACAGAGGTGTAGGAGATGTGCTATAAGATAAAGGTATCACAGGTTTTCTTATAGTGGTGTGGAACATCCCACATTGGTGTGGGAGACATGCTGAAAGATAACGTGCATAAGGGGTTTTACCATGAATGTGGCATATCACATAGCCTTGTAGGAGATACGTTGGAAAAGAGAAAGTGAAAAAGGGATTTCCCCCCACAGAGATGTGATAAATACCATAAAGGCCGATATGCATTGGAAGTTAAAATGCATCAAGGGTAAGGGTAGCAAAACGAGTCGACTAGCCCCACCTTTTTCTCACCAAGAACAAACCAGGGAAGGCTGGCTATTGAAAATGAACTGAGATATTAGGGCGAGGGAAATAGCTTGGTCCACTTTGCTATTAGACGAGTTGGCAAACCAATAGGTTAACTCGCTAAAATTTGAAAAAAATAGTTCTTGTTTGTTTTTTAAAATAATATAAAATTTCATTTAAAAAATACTTTTTTATTTTATTAACCAAGTCGTTATTTTAAAAAGTAAATGAAAAAATAAAAAAAATAAAACCTTACATAATTGGTTTTATTTTTTAACGATATCACTATTTTATAAAATATAAATGACAAATTCATGAAAAAGTTTATTTTATTTTTTTAACAAAGTCATTTTTATAAATTCTACTTAATAATTCATTTTATGTTTTAATTATGATAATTATTTTACTAATTTGCATAAATATTATAATTTTTAAAAATATAATATAATATTGGCAATCTAGTAGGCTGCCCTACTCGCCCTGCCAAAATAAGGGTGTGCTAGTGCATTAGCCTGCTTGATCCGATCTATTTTTTCACCCCTAATAAGAGGTTTGCCTACAACAATGTGAAAATTTTGCATAAGTGTAAAAGATACATTAAAAGAGATAGTGCATCATATTCACCCATATAGGTGTGACACAATCCACAAAGGTGTAAGAGGTTCTCAAGAAGAGAAAATGCATTAGCATTTTGTCTACAATGTTGTGGAACACACGCAAAAAGAAAATGCTAAATGTATATAAAAAATAGAATCAAAACTATTTTTAAATAAAAAGAATACTATTTTAATTACTTAAAGTTAGTATTAATTAAACCTAAATAAAATAAAAATAAAGAGATACTTTTAATATGTGAAGCCATAAAAATATTTATATTAAGTCATCTTTTCTAGTTAAATTTAATAATAGTAACATCTTGATATAAAAATGAAAATTAGTTACGTAAGGGGTAAAACACACTCTAGCCCTAACGCTAACCTATGAATGTGGGGCTTGAGTATAAAAAAAAGTGTTATTATTATTTGGACCAAAAAAAAGTTCTTTTTTTAGGTGGTTTAGGGTTAGATCATGGGTTGGGAACTTGTTTGATAATCTAAATATAAAACTTGTAAACTATATTTAAAAATACAAGATTTTGAAAATTACTTTTCAAAATAAGTGTACTTTCAAAAAGTACTTTTGAGAACAGTGCTTGAAAAGTAATTTTTGAAATGTGTATTTATAATTCTAAAAAATAATTTCAGAAAAGCACCGTTTAGTAGCGTTGGTTATTAACCCAAAAAAATAAAAACAAAAAATAAAATACAATATGGAAGAATAAATTATATCTTGTTGTAATAGAAAATAATAAAATGCATCCACTTTGATGAATGGGTTACGAAGCAACTATAACTCGTTGTTTTTGCTAAATGTGTTATGAGTTCTACATTTTGCACTTAAGTTTTTCTTAGTTATATGTAATATGTTGTGTCATGTTCTATGTAAAGTAATCACTTCTTGTTCTTGATGCTTAACTTTTTTAATAAGACTCATTTGACTTATAAGAAAAAATAAAACACACTCAAAATTTCTCTTATCTACTATGAATAAAATTATTTTAGATATAATCTACATGATATGATATAAAGTAAATAATGGATAGATGTGTAAGAAAATATTAAGGTTTAAAAAACAATAGAAATATCAACTAAATGTTCAAAATTAGGATTCAAAGAATAACAAAATAGAAAGAATTAGGATTTTATATTAGTTTTATAAAAAAAGTATTCTAATAATAAAATTTATATAAAAGATAAAAAGAGATACTATGATTAATTCTGAAAATATTATATTAAAAAATATAATTATAAAATATATAAAATAAATACAAAAAGAAATATATTAATAACTATAGAAATGCATGAGGGAAATAATTTAAACAACGAGAATAGCAAACATTTCAAGAAAATACGTCCCAAAACCCGTCATCTCTTTTATATGATCATGAACACATAAATTCAAATCAAATGTTCATGAACACATAAAAATATAAATTTTAAATAAATTGATCCATAAATAAGTATTAGTTATGTTTTCTAAATTAGTTGATTCAGAATTTAATTTTTTATATGTTTCAAATTAACTTATCCAAAAAATTAATCAAAATTCAGTTCTATATCAATTGGTCTAAAATATATATCAAAATAATTTTGAATTAATTGATTTGAACTTCACACAGAGAATAAAATTCATATGAACCTACCCAAATTAACAAATGAAGCAAACAGAAATATTGATTCGAGACATACGATTGTATACTGTAGAAGGAAAATTCTAAATGGTGGTTGGGATATTGTCGAGTGATTGTTGTGTTATCCCTGAGGTAGGTTTTATGTAGGTTATACAATGAGAGTGAAAATATTGAAAGAGGAGATGAAATAAGGAGGAGGAAAAGGGAATGCGACTAAGATATGAATAAAAGTTATAGAATCTTAAGTTAAAAGATAACAGAAGCATTTTTGGGGGTTTTAAAAGAAAAAAAACACATATACACTGTTAGTGTAAAAAATTTTACTGTAACATTTAATAATAATCTTTTATACATGGTAAGTTTGTTAACTTTACTAATTAATATTTTAAAAATTATATAAATGAACAATTTTGATTGAATGACAATACAGCACTCTTTTACATTAAAAATATAAGGTGCAAATAACAATTATGGGGTGATAAAAAAAGCCCAAAATTCTCATTTAGTGGGCCATAAGGGCCCACCATCTTGTTCTTCTTCTTTCTCTCTTCTTCCTACTTCCCTTCTCTCAGAATCTCACATAACCCTTCCAAGTTCAAAGCAGAGCTCAAAAAATTAATTTTTTTACTTTTTTTTTTTCAATGGCTCACTCGTTAATCAGAAAATGCATAAAACCATCGACCCCCAATTTCCTCACAACCCTCTCAGCCGCCCAGATCCGTCGCCGGTCGGCGTCGGTGGCGGCGGCTCACGAGAATCCATCGCCATCTCCGCCGTCGTCATCGTCATCGTCATCGTCGGCCTTCACGTTTTCGTCGGAGGGGGATAAGGTGTACGTGAAGGCGCCGGCGGGGAGGTGGAAGGCGCCGTCGTCGTCGACGGTGACGATGCCGGTGTCGTTCATGACGGGGTCGATCGTGGGGAAGCGGTTCTACAAAGAAGTGACGACTCGTGAGGCCGATGATGGGAACGGTTGGACGGTGATGCTCGATTACAGAACGCTCAAAACCCCTTCCAAGAAACCTCTCAAGCTTCCCACTCTTCCTCTTGCTCAAGCCATTGCTGCTGAATGGGAATATCAGGTTTTGCTTGCTCTTTCACTATCACTATTAGTTTACGCCCCTTTTATTCATTTTTGTCTTTCTTTTGTTATGGATTTAGTGTTTTTTTATCTAGAAAAATATAAGTTGTTAATGTGGCAATTTTTACCATAGAAGGGATTCGAATCCACAATCGGTCCCTCTGGGACTTTGTCACTAGTAACCCCACATTTTAGTGTAATAATTGGACTTGTTTCCATAAAAGAGAAATGTTAGTAACATAAGATTTGATTAGTTTTGTTTTGTTTTTTAGTTTTTGAAAAAAGTTTTTATTAATAGTTTTTAAAAACTCTTCTCAACAAGAAAAGAAAAGAAAAACAGAAAACTGAAAAACAAAACTACTTTGATTACGTGCTTGTTTAGTAACAGTTTTATAAAACCGTTTTCAGTATTTTAGTTTTTAAAAACTAAAAAACTCGTTTGGATAGTATTTTTTTAAAACAGCTTTCGAAAACCGTTCTAGTTTTGTAAAATTTTGAAAAACAGGAACAGCTAAAAGTAGTTTTGCTTTTCAGCTTTCTGTTTTTGTTTTTAAAACTCAAAATACAATCAGATATGTTGTTTTTTGCTTTTTATTAATGAAATTCTAATAAATATGAACAAGTTTTTCCATTTTTACATCTTCAAAACAATTTTCAAATAAAATTTTTCAAACAAGTTTTTTCTTTCTTTTCTTCTTGAAAAAAGTTTTCAATAGTTTTTGAAAACTATTCTTGAAAAACAAAACTGAACCAATCAAGTTGGAATGTTTTTGAAAACAGAAAACACTATCCAAACAAGTTTTTTAGTTTTTAAAAACTAAAATAGTGAAAATAGTTTTATAAAACTATTACTAAATAAGCACATACTCTTTAAGATAAAGTGTGTATTACTAAATCCGCCCCTCTCATTTTAGTGTAATAATTGGATGAATTTGAACCAATGATCCGTTCCTCCCTATCACTAAATCAATCTTATAACCTTACATTTTAGTTTGATAATTGGACTTGTTTACATAAAAGAGAAATGTTAGTAATACACTCTTTAAGATACTCTTTTGGACACTCTTATGAGGCATTGAAATTGAGTAAACCAATATTTTATTTCTTGAATTTTAAATACACGAGTACTAGCACTTAGATTTTGAATGAAACTTTCAGGCAAATTAGTCGAGTTAGGCAAGTTGGTCCTTAAACTACTTTAGATAGCACTTTTAAACCCTTTAGAAGCTCCAATTAAGGCGTTATAGTGACTAATGTGCAGAATGTTAAAAAAATTTAGGGACTAAATTGCTAAGCAAAATATTGTTCAGGACCTGTCGATCACCTCTAACATATTTTAGGGACCACTTTGGGGTTTACTCGGTTGAAATTTATCAAAAGCAAATAATTATTAGGATCCTACATGTAAATGACTAATGATAGATTGAAATTTATTGGTCCTCAACTACTTTAGATAGCGCTTTTAAAACCCTTTAAAGCGATTTAGTAACTAATGTGCAGAATGTTAAAAAAATTCAGGGACTAAAATGCTAAACAAAATATATTGTTCAGGACCTTTCAGTCACCTCTAACATATTTCAGGGATCACTTTGAGGGTTTTACTTGGTTGAAATTTATCAAAATTAAACAATTATTAGGATCCTACTTGTAGATGACTAATAATAGATTAAAATTTATTGAAAATTACATATTTTGTAGGGATACTACTTGGAACTTCTGACTCTCTCAGGTTAAATTATATCCAATAATATGGTGTGTGTAATAAGAGGAGTGTGTTAATGGGTGAGTGTTAGACAACACCCTTCTGCATAAAATTATGAAGACTTGCAAGATAAGAAATTGGGAAGATAAAATCACTTGTGCTTCTCCTATAGGTTAAATTCAACTTCAGTTTTATAGCAGTTTTCTCATTTTACTTCTCAAGAAGGAGGAGGATCAAGTTACTCTCTGTTAGATTTTAAGAAAATGATTACTGGGAATGAGGAGTTACTTGATGTCCATAATGTAAGTTGATTTTAACTTGTAAGAGAAGCTTGTGAAGAATTTACTTGCTTATTTTCCTCTCCATAATGGTTAATAAAGTTTATTTAAACATGACAAGAATGTTATGTTGGATGAGTGGACATATTAGGGAATGAGGAGTACTATGAACAATACTTTCTATTTTCTAACACATGTCAAGTTATTGTTTAAAACAGGTTGAAAACTACAAAATTGTAGGTGGAGTTCTTTAATTAAGGAATATGACCCACACAATTTTGTGATTTCCTACTAATTTCAGTTAACAAGTGTGTTAAAAACGAGTGTATTTAGATTTTAAAGTGTTTCTAGCATATCTCTTAGAATATTTAGGATTAGGAATGTATGAATTAGACATGATTTATGATGGAAAATTGTCAGGCTGTTTGATTTATGTAGAGAGTCTATCTAGTGAGAAAAGGAATGTTTTTTGTTGATATTGTTATTGTGTGGCTTTTAGTGTTCATACTCTTTGATGAATGTTGTATTGATGTTTAGTTAATTACTTTAACAGTGCAAGTATTTTCACAATTTCCCAGAGTATATACTGTTAAAGTGGGGAATGGATTTTATTATCTTACATGAAACAAGGTTATGTTCAAATTATGTCTGTCGCTTTTCCCTGAAGAGAGATAAATGAGACATATTTAGTGTCTTCCAAGTGAGAATGAGGGAGTGCAGCTCTATTTGTAACCTTGTGAAACTTTTAACTCAGAATCATTTTAATAAAATAGAGACATGCTTAGGATTTTGACTTTATTTTCTGCCATGCACACTGATAGCAATAGTTTTGATTACTTGGTTGAGAGGTTGCTCATGTTAATTGATCATGACTATCACTATTGTTATTCAAAGTAGAGATTATATTATGTTAAGTGCTAAAGGATTATCAGGCCATGCCGATGGCTGGAAAATGTCCATCTCCCTGCAAATCTATGAATGTTGTTTCATGATATTAAATTTTTCTTTGAAAAGCATTATGATAATTTAAAGTCACTTGGTTGAGTGATATACCTCATCCCAGCCTCCCAATTCAATAAGATTATATGCCCCTTGAATCACCATTCAAAATACTTAAATGGTGTCAATTTGAAGCTGCATATTCTGTTTAATATGGTTATGAATGCATAGGGGTGTCACTAAAGTGGACTGCTAATGAAGTTTGATTTATTGTAGCAAATTGATGGCATAAGACCCTTCACAATGCCTCTTATGAGACTTGCGTGCACTGCCTTGGAAAGAGTTCCACTCACAAGAAGCAAAATTATTGAGAATTTGATGAAGAAATTTAATCAGGATTTAGTATTTTGTCGTGTGCCTGATGACAATGAACTGACTAGCTCTGTATATGGTATGCATTAGTTTATAGCTTGATATGTCCTTACATTTATGATCTCAGTTAATAAAGTTATTATTGCCTGATGTAAAATTGTAAATACATGCTAAGTGCATTAGAATTTGGTAAGTTGAAATCATTATCTCAAAAATATATTGTAAAAAGCATTTTTTAAGAGCTCTTTTAAATTTTAATTGATGGTTTTCAGGGTGTGGATTTGTCCTTTGCAACTTTGGAATTTTTAAACTTAGATTGCTGTAGACCCGTTCTTATTATTTGAATAAAAAAAATAACAATACTATCTTCAACACCTAATATAATATATAACAATACTATCTTCCACACCTAATATAATATATAACAATACTATCTTCCACACCTAATATAATATATAACAATACTATCTTCCACACCTAATATAATATGATAATGAACTTAAAGTCCTCTGAATAATCTTCCTTATTATAGTTAGTGGGAATGATTTTCTTAAAGACAGGCATAATGTAAGATGTTCCTTTTTTATTTTACTGTCATAGTGGACTGTTTATCTAAATTTTTACTGGCTTCATTTTCATTTTTATTTTCATTTTCTTGTTGGTTTGGTATTGTTGTGACTAGTCTTAAGTCATGTTTCCATTATGTGTGGTAAAATGAGCATATTTTATTAGAATGAGGTAAAATATAAGCATTCTAGGTGAAATGAGGTATATCACTCAATCTATATACTTTGATAAACAACAAAAATGTGTAAAAGAAAAAATTATGGTACTTCAAAAAATATACCCTTTGAAAAGCATCATTAAGAGCATATTTTAGCCTTTTACCTAGAATGCTTATATTTTTTCTTTTCCACATTTTCTTGTTTATCAAAGTATCTAGATTAAGTACCATCTCATTGACTGAGTAAAATGATACAAATTTAATCTTTGCAGATCTACAAGTGGAGAAAATTGATCCATTGCTTCGTTGGATGGAGTCAGAATTTGGCTTTAAGCCTGTTGTTTATTCCAGCTTTTTTGGTGGAAAGCAGGAAGATGGTCTTGTATTGGCTATAGAGAATCTTCTAATGAAAACAGATGATTGTGAATTGGCAACAATTGACGCTATTGCAGCATCAGCACATTCATTAACTATTGCTATTGGAATGGTGCATGGGAGATTGCAAATTGAGGAAGCAATTGAACTCATTAGACTTGAAGAAGATTTCCAGGTACATACTTACATGACTATCGCCATAATATATAATCTGATTCATAAACTTCTCTCTCCCCATATTTTGCTTAAACATTGAAGTAAAACTGTTTTGATTCTCCGTTTCAGGTGGACAAGTGGGGCCTTGTTGAAGGTGGCCATGATGTGGATATTGCTGATCTAAGGGTGCAGATTTCATCAGCAATTGTATTTCTTAGTTTGTCAAGATGCATATAGGTTTTTAACATCCTTTGATGTTTATGTTACCACCCTAAGAACTAGCTATTAGGCTACACTAGAATAGGAAATCAGGGGTTGCTGTAATATCCAGATCATTCTAGAGGAAACATTATAGGCTACCCATAATCTTGTTTTGTAGATGAGTTTTATTTTGGTTAGAGATTTTGTCATGACTTGAAATAATATAAACATCGCCTTACTAGGGGTTGATTTCCTTGGATAACAGGTAAAATTCTTTGTACAAGTGTTTTCTTTCAGCTTCATTATTCATAAATACAAAGTTGTGGGTTGTGGATTGAGATGATTACGAAATATGCAGTGGACTGTAGACTCTTCATAAATTTCGAGCATGGTTTTTGAGATTGAATTGATATTTTAATTGGAAGTTTAACGGTACAATTTAAATAATTTACTGGCAACATTTTTTTGTTCTATATTTTCATGTATTCAGTATTTGAATATCTATTCACTCGGCCTATGTCATTCTGTGCAGCTTTCTTATTGGCAAACTTTGCGGTTGAATGAAAACAGAATTCTTTTACCTTTTTCTTTGTATTGGCTAAAGAGATGGTATTGTTCTGAAGAGAATCAAACACTGGAAACTCTGAATACTTTGGGTGATAATAAGTGGTGGGAAGGATGCAGGCTTTCTGATTCTGTGAGTAGATCGTGCTTGAATATAAGAGACTTGACTAACCATGTATTTTAGGTGTACTGTGAAAGATTTTCAAAACTTGATTTTACATAAAGAATTATAATCTTCTTCTAGACATTATGAGTCAAAACAAAATTTATTACAAACTTCATTAAAACTTAAATACATTAATTATCATAATTATCCTAAGTCCTATTTCAGAGTTGTAGACTTCTTACAAAATTAATTTTAATTGAATGTTACAGAGTAACTTGTTTAGAAGTTCGATATATTAAGAGGAAATCTTTTGAATTATGCAACATCACTTAGTAGTTAGGTTTATCCTTTGTTTGTATCACAAACATATATAAAAGGAAACATACGAAAAGAGTGAGATTTTTATAAACCATCAATGTTAATAATCTTAATAAACTTAACAAATAATGGTATCTAAGATTTGGCCTATGACTTAGTCTCACATATGCTTAAATATATGGACTCAATCATACTCATTTTGATGACTGAATGAAATCTCACTAGACTTTAGGTATGGATCCAATAACCAATCCATAATTATTCACCCCAATAATCAAGGATTTGTGTGATTGATAGTTGTATATTTTTCTTAGTTTGGTACAATAATTTTCTCGAAAAATCGGACCATCTGTCCATAACAAAACTCTGACTATCTGTTTATCACAACATTCTGGCCACCCACCAGTCCAGCACTTTACCCATCACAAAACATAAACATGCATTCTACCTATTACAAAACACAAACAAGTACTCTTTATGAAAGGTTTTAAATCTATGAATATTCTATCTCAAGTATCAACATGGATTATCCTAAATATTCACTCACCTGATGAACATCCTCAGCCCAGGTGCCAACATAGACTACCCTGGATATTCATCTATTAAAAATTATCTTAGTACTCATTCTAGTTCTGCCTTTCATCTCGTAGTATACCAAGTTGTGACTTTTCAAAACCCGGTACTCATGCACCTGCATGGTACCCTTACCAGAAAATCTAGGACTTTGCTAATTTCATCTCACTACATCTCAACATAGTTCCAAAGGTTACTAGACTTGCTAATCACAAATCACATAGTACTTATATTTAAATCATCATTCACATAATCATTTACGAATTAAAGGATTAAAAGATCACAAAGATATATAAATTAATTTCTCATCTCCAATTTCTATTTCATGGATAATAATCAATAATACAACAGTCATATCAATATATTTTTACTACTAAAAGACATATTTTTAATGTGAAAAATCAAATTAAACTACAACCATGGAGCATACTTAAATTGTCTTTTATGATATACACGTATAAAATTATAAGATAATTATTAATAATTTCAAGAGTAGTGATTTTTATAAATTAGAGTTGTAGAAACCAAAATTTATCATCATTTAATTTGTGATGGAGAGTGATAAAAGTAAGATTCATAGCAAACTTGGAATAAATAATATCAACAAGCCAAAATGTATTATATGAAAATAACACAATGAAATAGTTTTATAGTAAGAGATTGAGATATAACCAATTTTTAAAATAAGTTAAATGATAGAACAATTCATAAATAATTACGAAGGACCATATTATAATATCTGAATAATAACTTGGCAAATATAATAAACAGAGGATCAAAAGTGACATATGAAAGTAATAAATAAAAGACCAGAAGTAGTATCATAAATAATAATTAAAGAACAGAAGTAATATCTAGAATATATTAATAAAGGACAAAAAATAATATATGGAGAGAATAAATAAAGAACCAGAAGTAATATTTGGAGAAAATAAACAAGAAACCAAAAATAATATATGAAGAAAATAAAAGCATAATTAGATGTTACTAAGCGATCAACTAATCATCTAAAAATCAAGGTCAGAACAATTAGTATATTAATGGACAACAAAAACTTAGTTTTAGAAGTAATGATAATCATAATAATAGTAAAAATATATAAGTCTATTAAGATTAATACCACAAAAGGTTTATAAATCCCACTTGATGAAGAGTAGTTAACAACTTTTGAAACTTTAATCTCCCGCTTGAGAGCTTTCTTCTTCCTCTCCATTTCGCAAAATGGCTACCCCTATTAATAGCCAAAGCCTAAGCTTGTTTGCTGAGTGAAATTTCGTTCACTAAGCGAATATAGGTTCAGAGCACTTTCGCTGATTGAAGAGAGGTTCGCTTAGCAATGGTTTGTGAAATCTAAGTACTTTGTCTCACGTCTCTTAGCCGTGAAAGTTTTCGCTAAGCAAAACTCTGGTTCCAGTTACTCTCACTGACCGACCTAAGCTTCACTGAGCGAATGTTTCTTTGCTTAACAAATGTTTCTTTGCTTAGTAAATTTCTTCTAAAAAAACTATGTGTTGTTGTCCCAAATCCACTAATCGAATTTCCAGAAAAGAGAATTTGCAAATTTTTGGAAAAGAAATGCTTTCTACTTATAAGTTTTTCACATGCATAACTAAGTTTTTAACTCTAACATCTAAATTGAAATGTGAATAAATTATATAAAAATATGCTTATGAAAATAGGTGTGTTACATATTGCAAATGAGGACTAGTGTTAGAAATGCCTAGGGGTGTTTATAGTGTAGTTTGATACACTTTTAAGTCTAAAACTAGTATAAACCAAATTAAAAAAGTAAATGTAGTGCAACTCAATTTAAATTAATTATAAAATTCGAATCAAACTAAATCAATCTTTTATAATTTTGTTTGTGATTTTAAATACATTCTTGTTTCTGTCAATTCATGAGTTGATACTATTAAACATAAAAACTTTGATTAAATTAAACGCAATGCCCTGATTTATAGTAATTTTTAGGAGGATCCAACTCTAAGGGCCATATTGATCATCACCTTGACATGACTGCTGAATTTTAATTTAAATAGGACATCCAACACAGGCATGGTTCAAGCTCCAAATACATTTACATTTATAGTTACCTAAAGCCTTAGGTACAGTCAACTTTAAAGAAATATTTGGAATTTTTGTTTTATGACAAAAAAGTAACAAGACTGGCTCCCAATTTCCAGTGAAACATTTGGGGTGGACAAATCAAGGGAGAGTATTCAGCTTTTTATATCTAAAAAAAAATCTAAATCCAACATTGCTACAGCTAATTTATGAGATGGGGTTTTGTTAGCTATTAACATTTATTTCAGAAACACAAGGCAATATCAACTTAAAACCCAAGTTTTACAAAAGGGGCTCAGGTTTTATTAAGAATATAGCTAAATCATCCCCAACTTCGAAGAAAATACAAAATCCCAACATAAATGATCAAATGCAGACAGACATCATGTTTCTAATAATAAAATTTTGAAGCTTTAGGCTGAAGGGACTTGATATGTGAGATTTGCTTTCCTGGGTTCAAACCCTTTGGGCAGGCACGAGCACAGTTCAATATGGTGTGGCAGCGATACAGCTTGAATTCATCATTAATGGCCTCCAGTCTCTCCTTAGTGTACTCATCACGACTGTCGCTTATCCACCTGCAAATGCCATAACAAACAATATTTCAGGTTTAAATAACTCAACCATAGAGGTATCTATAACAGAGACACACTGCACTAGATCATATGCAATAAGAATTATCTGCTATGGACAGTTGTACTATAATTCATTCCTAATCCTGACCAAGTTCGACCTAAGGATCAAGATATGTTACTCTCACTCACTCACATTATTTACAACAGACAAGAAAAAGAGAAAAGAAGTTCTTCAGAGTTAATAATGTCTGGGAAAGAAGAGCAGTGAGTGTATATAATTCATGGGAAATATCAATCTTTCATGGAAGGGAAATATTTGTTGTTAATGTTATTTTTCCACACTTTCTTTTTTACTGAGAACTTGTACAAAGTTCTGATTTTGACCGAATTGTTAGCTAGCTCAAATCAGCTAATTTGTAGTTAGACATAAGAGAAAGTGTTAAGTTCATAAAAATACCACTCAAATTATGAAGGAGATAACTTAAGAAAAATAGTTTATCATATGTCCATAAATTGTTTTCAACTTATTTCAACAAGCTCTCCAGGATAACTTATAAAAACAGTTTACTACTTCTGAAAAAAGTTTAAAGTTATCCCCCTTTCAATTATAAAAGCAACTTATACATAATCAGTTACATGATAAGTATTTATTCAATAAAACCATAATTAAATCAAGATTGGTTCTTCATATTTAATATTGAAAAAATGAAAATGTATAGTTGATTAAAACAGCAATAAACTAAGACATATCGATTTGGTGTAAGTACACCAGGGACAGCAGCAGAGACTTCACCCTAATATTAGCATAAGAAAATCAATAAAACATCATGCATATATAATGAAAATACATAGTTCATTAAAACAGAAACAAACTAAGCCATATGTAGAAAATTCTATTCGGTGTAAGTGCTCTAAGAATAGCAACAGAGATATTATCCTAAAATTAACCTAAGAAAATCAATAAAACACTATGCATATATCATGGCAGGTGTAAACATCCTTTGACAACACAAGCTTCAAATTAATTTAACATAATACAACAAATAACATAGAACCCACCAAATTGTATACTCAGTTATAGCATAAACCAACTGACAAAAACAACAAAACAAAACCCAAGCTCACATACTCCTAATCAATTTCCTTTCACACATTCATTTTCAACCAAGAAAATCAACATAACAGCATGCATTCTCTAGAATCATGGTGGTGGGACTCAAACTTTCAAGAGAATCTTAGAGTCAAAAAGAAATTTCATACAGTTTGTCACTTGTATAAAAGAAAGGGATAAACAAAACAAGAACAGGGAAAAATAAATGGCAGTTAAGAGTCAATTTGAATAAACTTCTCTTCAAGTACTTATAAGGGTAAAAAATAAATAAAAACAATTGAAGAGGTAAAATAAACCAAACCTCTAGCACAACAAATGCTCCCCAAATTTTTCAGAAGCTATCTTCTTTAACTTTCTCTATTAAATTAAAAAAAAAAAAAAAGAAGCTCCTACTAAGTTGAGCAGCAGGATTTTACAATTGAAAAACTCCAATAAGCCAATCCAAACAAACAGGAACTTAAAAAGATACCAACGAGACAGAAAAAGCTGTTCAAGGAAACAAATAATATACCTTTTCACGACACAATACACACAAAAAAAGCCAACACATGATTTTCAGAATGCACAAAAAACTCAACAAACGGTTGTCAGTATTCACCACATCCTTTGTTCATGTAACCAACTTCACAGTTCACACACATGTAGGAAGAAAAACAAAAAGCTTCCATTGTTGTCACCATATCACACAACACACCTTAATCACAGTACCAGCCCCCCAAAACAAAAATCAATCCAATTAACAAAAAACCACAGAACCCAACATAACATATCCCAATGACAACAATAACAAAACCTATGACCAGTATGGATGAGTTTCTTTGAAAGCACATTTAGGAAAATAAAATAAGAAAAAATAAGTAAAATAAGCATCTACATATGCTATAGCTAGCTTATAATAAACCAATTCGTAGAAATTCTATCATATAATTCTTCTGAAAAACTGCAAGATTTTTTAAACATTAGAAGTTAATTTTAATTTATAAAAAAACCCATTTCCTTTTTTCACATCATTGTTCCCTCCTAAAAGTGATTTTGAAGAAACACATTTAAACACACAACATCGTACACAGCAAATCATAATGAAATTCAAACACACAAATAGTCAGTTACACGCATGATTTGGGCACTACCATTTAATTTGCCTCCAACATCGTACACAGAAAACTACAATGAAATTCAAACATACAAATAGTCAAATAGTCAGTTACACGCATGCTTTGGGCACTATCCTCTGATGAAAACCAGAGTTTCACTTAGATAAACTAAATTGACTTCTTATGCAATCAATTATCAGTTATTAAGAAATAAAAAAACTAAATCAGCTAAAAAACAGTTGTTAAGAAAAAGTCATACCCTACAAATTATCAGTTTCTTTTCCTTTTTCAAAAACAATAAACTTTTTTCTAAATTTAGTGTATAATCAATTATCAGTTATTAAGAAATAAAAAAATGGAGAAAACAGCTAAAAAAAAGTTGTCAAGAATTAAATAATCATACCCTACAAACCATCAGTTTCTTTTTTTAAAAAAAAAAAGAAAAATTCTAAATTTAATATATTCCCAACAATCTAGCTTATTTTTCAAACTACTTATAATTTATCTATAACATGTATAAAGGCAATTCACCCTTTTGGTATCCATATTTGGTTTTCAACTTTCCCCCTTCATTTTTTTTAATAACTACATATTTGAAAATTTTCTACAATCTATAACATATATATATAAGGCAATTCGCCCTTTTGGTGTCTATATTTAGTTTCCAGTTTTATTCTTTGTTGTTTTTTCTAATAACTAACTATTTGAAAATTAAAAAATAAAAACAATTTATAATCCATAACATATGTCCATATTTAGTTTCCAGTTTTACTCTTTGTTGTTTTTTAAAATAACTACCTATTTAAAAGTTAAAAAATAAAAATAATTTATAATCTATAACATATATAAAGAGAATTTTACCTCAAAACGTATATAACTATACATACAAGTGACGGATTTTGGTAAAAAATGTTGGTGGAGCCAAAAAAGAAAAATAGATATATTTTAAGAAAATTACAATTTTTTTGTAAAAAAAATTGTATTTTTTAGAAGGAAAGAAAGAAAAAGTTTGGCAGAGCTAAAAACAATAAATATACTACAAAAATAATTACAATTCTTCTACTAAAAAATATATATTTATTAAAAAAGTGGAAAAAAGTTTGGGCATGGCTCCCTCGAAGCTCCTGAGAAGATCCTTCTTTGACTATACATAAATGTGTGACCGTCCCAAAAAAAAAATTTAATTGTTCTATTAACACTAAAGCACGGAGTGTCTCATTTCTCCTGGAAAATTTATAACCTAAATAACATCGTATAATCCGATTATAATCTTTAGTAAACACACTCAAAAATTGACTTTTGATGTAATCAATTATTAAAAATTTAGATGAGTTACCTATTAGCGTGGTAAACTTATAACCTAAATATCATAGTATATAATCAGATTATAATCTTTAGTAAACACACTCAAAAATTGACTTTTGATGTAATCAATTATTAAAAATTTAGATGAGTTACCTATTAGCGTGGTAAACTTATAACCTAAATATCATAGTATATAATCAGATTATAATCTTTAGTAAACACACTCAAAATTGACTTTTGATGTTAATCAACTATTAAAAGTTTTGATAAGTTACTCGGCCAGTAAAAGAGTTTTACATGGTGGGACCATCACAACTCTTTATTTACATGACTACCACATGTAAAAGATTCTGATTTACTGCTAGTGTAAAAACTATTAAAAAACAGTGTATAGGTGTTTTTCTCAAAGTTATAACCTAAATGACATAGTATAATCAGATTATAATGCTTAATTAAAGAAACTCAAAATTGAGTTTTGATGTAAGGAATTATGAAAAATTGGATGGAGTTATACCTATTAGCGTGGAGCAAAGCGGCGGGTCCAAGATAAGATTCAGGGTTCCACCAGTAGCTAGGGCAGGATGTGCTACAGCAGGCGCAGAGAATGCACTCGTACATCCCATCGAGCTTCTCGCGATCCTTTTTGCTCTGAAGAATCTCCTTCCCCGGTTCCTGCGGAGGGTTCTTCCGCTTGAGCCAGGGTTCGATGCTCTTATACTGGTTATAGAAATTGGTCATGTCAACGACGAGGTCCTTGATGACGAACATGTGCGGCAACGGCGTTACGGTTGAGGCCGTCGATTCGGAGGGGATTTTGGTGAGGCAGGCGAGGCCGTTGCAGCCGTCGATGTTCATCGCGCAGGAGCCGCAGATCCCTTCGCGGCACGAGCGGCGGAACGTGAGGGAGGGGTCGATCTCGTTCTTGATTTTGATTAGGGCGTCGAGGACCATGGGCCCGCACTCCTTCAGGTTGATCTCGTACGATTTCAGCTCCGGCTTCGACGCCGTGTCCGGGCTCCACCGGTAGATTTGGAAGGTTTTCAGGGAGGGGCTCGCGCGGGCCTTGGGCTCCACCTGCTGGGCTTCGGCCTCCGAGGCGTGCGCCCGGAGGAGGGTCAGGTTGAAGCCTCGCGTGCAAGGGACGCGCTGCGCCGCCCTCTTTAGGAACCCCGTCGCCGCCGCCATTGGAAGCTGTAGTTTAGTGTGTACGGTGTTGTGTTGTGTCGCTACCTTAACTGTGGAGTGTGGTGGTGTTGATGTGCGATTTGATTGGAAGAACGGTTGGGTGTTTTTCTTTTTATATACGAACGAAAACACACCGGTGAGTATTTTGCATCCATTCACATTTTTATTATATTATAATAATATTAGTGAAAAGAGCAGGAAAAAAAAACTTGCATAAAATAAAAGAGTTTACTTTGATTGACATAATAACATGTAAAATTTTTCTATTTTAGGAGTTATTTAAAAATAAAAACATTCAAGTAAATATGAACATCTGAATGGGTTATTACCATTAAAATAGTTATAGATTAAACTAGTAAAAACCTGTTTAATATTTGTTTATTTACATTTTGATTATATTAATTTTAGTAGGAAAAAATTATAGTTACTACTATATATTTCTTCTTAGCATGTTAGTTAGAAATGGATTTCTTTTTTGTTTATTTTCTTTCAATTTTTGTATTTATTTAAAAAATAGATGATATAAATTGTATAGAATGTAACCTTTATGTAACCAAAAACTTAGTAAATGAAGGAAACGAAGAAAAAGGAAATGGAAAGAATCCTAATTCGTGTTAGTTGGTTACTTTTATAATTAAGGATCATAATTGTCTATAAAAAAATGTAATTCCCTTTAAATATAGATATATATAATTTTTTTTTTTGTAAACAACATAGATAATAGAAAAATAATGTATGTCGAATATAAATATTTTAAAGTAGTGTTCTTTATTCTAGGGTTATAAAATTGATCTAGTGGTAAAAGTTTACATGTGAGGAAATGGTTTTGTTAGTATGTTAATTAGTGTTATAATTAAGGAGCATAACTTATCAATTATAATAATTAGTTTTTATTTTTTATATCTGTTTTCCCTTTATTTAGATTAATTGTCTGTGCTAAATTGGTGGAGTTTGTTTCCTTAACTCTCTCCAATTTAAGTTATCAGTTTGTATATTTATACTATTGTAACCCAGTAATAAAATATTAATTAAAAGAATTTCTCTATATGGTATCAGCCTAATACACGATCCTCTTCTTCCTTCGTTTTTTTTTTCTCCAACACAGGATGTCGCTCCTTCCTTTCTCTTTGCCTCCCATGGCTATTGACAACTCTTCATATATTAGCAACCCTCATGAGTCATCAAAACCCTTTATTTGCATCATTCTTAGTAGTGTCACCAAACTTCTTCCCTCCAATTACCTCACCTGGAAACTTCAAGTTAAAGCTCTCCTTGATGGCTATGATCTTCTCAAATATCCTGATGGATCCTTTCCTGCACCGGCGCTGACGGTCTCCACCATCGTTAAACCTTCGGTGACAACTCCGAATCCTACTTATCAAACTTGGCGTCGACAGGACCGTCTCATATACGGTGCTCTCCTCACTACTCTCTCTCCTAAAGTGGCATCCCTGGTGTCTCAAACAACGACATCACATGATCTTTGAACTCTTCTCCAGCGCACCTATGCCAAGGCATCCCGTAGCCACCTCAAGCAGTTAAAGGAGCGTCTCCACATGGCGTCCAAAGGTACCCAATCCATCACCACCTACATGCATTCTCTGAAGCAAACGGCAGATCTCCTTGCCTCACTTGGCTCTCCTGTCTCCATTGAAGACATGACCAACCATGTCTTGTGTGGCCTCGACGACGGTTATAAAGCTGTCATTGACAACGTCAATGCAAGGGACACTGCCATTCTTTTTTATGATCTCCTCAATAAGCTTCTCATTCAAGAACCCTCCATTGTTGCTACTCAACGGCAGGTTCCTGCTCCCATGACAGCCTTGAATGCACAGGCTTGACCCAACCATTATGACAAAACTCGGTCTGGGCAATTTTCTGCATCATCAACTTCACGCCCTGGCAATCGAAAACCGTTTCTTAGTCACTGTCAGTGGTGCAACGTCAAGGGCCATGTCTTATCTCAGTGTCACACCTTCCAACAGCAGCACCCTGGTGTCCCGATGCCTCCTCATTCCTCTTCTGCTAACCCTAGACAGGTCCAGGTTCATATTGCAACTGCTGGCACATCTCAAACTAATTTTCTGGTTGACAGTGGAGTGACGCATCACGTCACCAATGATCTTACCAATCTAGTGCTTCATCATCCGTACACGGGTCCAGACTCATTGTTTATGGGTAACGGTTCAAGTTTAAACATCTCTCATTATGGAACACTTTTACTTAATGATTTATCCCTCTCACATACTTTGTGTGTTCCTTCCATGCAACAGAAAATCCTTTCTATTTCTCAACTCACCAAACAAACTAACTCTGCTATTGTTTTCTTGCCAAACTCTTTTTATGTGAAGAACTTACAGACGAGTCAAACAACCCATAATGGCTCATGTGTGGATAGACTCTATCTCTGGCCAGCCAACTCTCTGTTCGTCCACTCTGTCTGCACAGACTCCTCTGCTTCATGGCACCATAGACTTGGGCATCCCTCCTCTTCTATCTTCACATTTATTCAGCAGCATTTTTCTTTGGGTTCAAATAAATTCCAGCAATCAGATTGTAACTCATGTCAAATTAGCAAAAGCCATAAACTTCCCTTCCATGAATCCATTCTTAAATCATCTTATCCTTTGGAAATAATTTTCTCTGATGTATGGACTTCCCCTATTTATCAATTGATGGTCTTCGCTACTATTGCATGTTTGTTGATCATTTTACTCGCTATATTTGGCTATATCCGATAAAACGTAAATCTGATGTGCAAACTCTATTTCCCAAATTTAAGTCGCTTGTTGAAAATTTCTTTCATCACAACATCAAAATTCTTTACACGGATAATGGTGGCGAATATATTGGTCTCTGGCCTTTTTTAAGCACTCATGGAATAAGTCATCACACCACCCCACCTCATACACCTGGACACAATGGAATTTCCGAACACCGAAATTGGCACATTGCTGAAACCGGTCTCTCTCTTCTCCACCACTCAGGTTTGACCCTCACATATTAGCCTCACGCCATGACAACAGTTGCCTATCTCATAAATCGTCTCCTAACACCAATTCTTGGGTACTAGTCACCCTATTCCAAATTACTCAAAATTATCCCGGATTATCATAAGTTAAAGCGTTTTGGTTGTATGTGTTTTCCCTGGATTAAACCATATGCTAACCATAAACTTGCACCAAAGTCTGCTATGTGTGTTTTTGTAGGTTACTCGGCTGATCAACATGCATACTTGTGTCTCGATCCAACCATAGGAAGGATCTACACCTCTCGCCATGTCAAGTTCGTTGAATTTGAATTCCCGTACAGCTCCCTAGTACCTCAAGCTAGTCTGAGTGCAGAGCAACAACAAGGCCCACTTCAACTCTCCATACTCCATCCCATAAACCAACCCATGGTCAGTACCACTCTAAACTCATCAGATGAGATCTCGGCTGCCCCTTCATCTTCATCTTTCCCCAACTCCCCGACTTCGGCCCAACCCTCCACTGAACACTTTGAATCCCCTCCATCACCTCCAACCTCAACCTCATCCTCATAATGTTCTATGCCACCATCCCAACCCGATGCCAACCCTAACAGGAGACCCCAAACCGATGGAGTGGCATCATCACCCAGTCCAAAAACAATATTGTCAAACCCTTCAAGAAGCTTAACCTTTATGTCCAACCCTCTTCTCCACTTGAGCCCAACACTATCACCCAAGCTCTTCGCGACCCTGATTGTCACTCAGCTATGCAAGCTGAGTTCGATGCCTTACACCGCAACAACACTTGGGAACTTGTTAGTCAGTCCTCTACTCAAAATTTGGTTGGCTGCAAATGGGTTTTTCGAATCAAAAGACACACGGATGGCTCGATTGATCGGTACAAGGCTCGGCTAGTCGCCAAAGGTTTTCACCAACGCCCTGGTTGGGACTATACAGAGACATTCAGCCGGTTTTTAAACCAATCACCATTCGCATTGTTCTCACACTTGCAGTTCGTCAAGGATGGTTCATCCACCAACTTAATGTCAACAATGCGTTTTTTCAAGGGAAGCTCAAAGAGGAAGTTTTCATGCTCTAGCCCCCTGGTTTTGTCAACAAAAGTTTCCCTGATCATGTTTGCCGCCTCAAAAAGGCACTCTATGGGCTAAAGCAAGCACCTCGCGCCTAGTATACGGAGCTTCGAGTGTTTCTACTTTCTCTTGGCTTTGTCAATTCAACTGCAGATGCATCTCTCTTCATCTATAAAAAATCAGGTTCCACACTATATTTATTAATATATGTTGATGATATCATTGTCACTGGGAGTTCCTCTACAGAGCTGTCCAACCTTATTTCCACCCTTGCTACTTGGTTTTCGCTGAAAGAACTTGGCTGTCTTAACTATTTCTTGGGCGTCGAAGTAATTCCTTCCGCTACAGGACTATTTCTTTCACAAAGGAAATACATAACTGATCTACTCCATAAATCAGGCATGGCTAACACAAAATCAGCATCCACTCCTTTGTCCGCCAGTGCTCAATTACTCAAGGATTCCGGTGATTTCCTACCTTGCCCAACTAAGTATCGCGCACTCGTGGGAAGTCTTCAATACTTAAGTCTTACTCGCCCGGACATCGCCTTCAGTACCAACAAACTTGCATAGTTCATGCAACACCCTAGAACAGCATATTGGTTTGCCCCCAAACGGGTGCTCCGTTATTTGGCGGGCTCTTGCAACAAAGGCATCTTCATCTCGGCAACTACTCCACTAACCTTTCATGCTTACTCAGATGCAGATTGGGCGGGTGATAAGGATGATTATATCTCTACCACTGGTTATTTGTTGTATCTTGGTAGTACTCTCATCTCTTGGAGCTCCCGGAAACAACGCTCTATTGCTCGTTCCTCATCCGAAGCAGAATACAAAGCCTTGGCTAACACGGCCAGTGAACTTCTATGGGTCCTATCCTTGTTCGCTAAACTTGGTCACATGCTCACAGCCAATCCGATTATCTATTGTGACAATCTTAGTGCTGCAACTCTCAGCGCTAATCCTATTTTCCACTCTCGGATGAAACATATAGCCTTAGCCTATCACTTTGTTCGTGAAAATGTTCAAAAAGGCAAGTTTCGAGTGTTCTTTGTATCTACTGATGATCAGCTTGCTGATATACTCACAAAGCCTCTGCTTTGTCCTCGGTTTGACTCACTACTGTCCAAGTTGCATCTCTCTTCCAGATCGTCCAACTTGCGGGAGAATATAAATTATAATAATTAGTTTTTATTTTGTATATTTGTTTTCTCTTTATTTAGATTAATTATCAGTGCTAAATTGGTGGAGTTTGTTTCCTTAACTCTCTCCAATTTAAGTTATTAGTTTGTATATTTATACTACTGTAACCCAGTAATAAAATATTAATTAAAAGAATTTCTCTATATAACTATCTACAAAAATGTGGACACCAAAAGAGATAGTTCCCTTTAAATATAGATATAAATAATAGTGAAATATAAAGAAGTATTAAGAAAAAGGTAAAAATGGATATGAAGCAAAGAAGTTTGGGATAGTGAAAGTTAAATAAAGAGTATGTGTCAAGAAAAAAGTAGTGAGATATAAAGATTAAGAGTGATTTGATAAAGTGTGTGAAAGTTAAATAAAAAGTATTATTGATATTTAAAAATATGAAAAAAAAAGAATGTCTTTATTAGTAGTATAGATATATACTAATGAAAACAAGGTGTATTCACATCTTTGTTATATAAACAAAGAAAAAGACATTTGCATTGTCATTATAAAAAAATTATATTCCATCACAATACTTCACAGTAAGTTTTTTCACTTTTACCATTTAATAATTTAAAAGTTATGAATGAGAAGTTATGACTGAATGTTCATATAAAACTTTTGTATTTTTTTATATATAATAATTAAACTCTTAAATAAAATATTCAACATCCCAAAATAAAGGTAAAAAATGCAAAACTTAAACATAGTTATTATAATTAACAAAAAAATAAATATAAAAATTATATCTTGTTAGAACCTTTTATAATTAGTATGAAAAAAGAGATAGAAAGATGAAAGAGTGTTACAGAAAAATTATAAAATGAGAGAGTGAGAGTTTTTGTAAAGATAGAAGCAGTGAGACAAGAGATTAAAAGTGATTTGATAAAATATATAAAAGTTGAATGAAGGATATTGTTAGTATTCGAAATATAAACATAAAAAAGGCAATTTCTTTTTATTAATGGTAAAATGAGGTGGGATGGTAGGGGTAATTTGAGAATTTGATTAGTTAATGAAGTGACGTGGCGGTTTTCTTGTAGTAAATATCAAGTCACGCACTCCTTAAGCGCAAAGTACTGTATATTTATATATATATATGTTAATTGGTATACACTATATATTAATTAAGAGATACAAAAATTTATGGGTAAATAGGACTCGTAAGATTAAGATGCAAGTTGGAATCAATTTAATCAAACTGATAATCCGAATCAAAACTAAGTAAATTTTTTTAATCGATCAAGTTTTGATTCATACTAAATCTAACAGAATTAACTATATTTAATTCGGTTTCAGTTTTAACATTTTAAAAACTTTGATTTAACCTAAATAAAAATATATATGTTAAATATATTTTATTTGTATTGAATTGTTTTAAATATATATAATTCATTTTTATATTATATTGAGTTTTTTAATAATTTAATTTGATTAATTTGATATATACAAAATATTTAATATTTTGTTATAAAATTATTAATTTAATAGATTAATAAATCTGGTTAATTTAAGTATAAAATATTTCTTATAATTTAATGAAAATAATTTTTTTTAATTTTTTATTGTTTTTCATAAATCTAAACCAAACCAACTAAATTAACTGTGATTCGTTTTGATTTGGATTATAGAAAAAAAAAATTCAAAAATATGAACCAACAATTCAAACAATTAAAATTAATTAATTTAATGATTTTTTGTTTTTCTTTCAAAACTAAATTAATTCGAACTGTGAATACTCATACTCTTAATAAGACATAATTTTTTTCACTGGAAAATTGAAGAACCAAAGAAAAGCCAGTTACGTGACGTGGAAGGAAAAGAAGGGTTTTAGGAGGGGAGTTTTTGTGCGATGCTGAATTTCCGATTTCGTTTGATATTTTCTGTGCTTGTGCTCACCACAAGCTTTTGCTATTTCGAACATTAAAATTAAGGCTATGCTTAGAGTAACGTTTGTTCAAATTGAACCACGGACATGTCTAAAATTAAAAACTGACATAAATCCAAAGTCATTAAATGAAGGTCCAGCTTTCATTCATATGGTAATTAATCCACACAAATGGTCCTATCTTTACATTTATATTCAGATACGTTTAAGGAAAACATTTATACGCACAAATACTGATGGGAAATTATTAGTGTGCAGAACTAGTTATGTAAAGTTAATGAATTTAATTGCATCATTCGATGATTTATGATACAGTTTAATTAGTATAAAGAATTATGATTAAAAGTTAAAATGAAGAATTATAATTAAATAATAGTATAAATTCTCATAGTCAGTTATAATTAAATTAAAAGTTAAATAAAAAATTATGATCAAATATTTTTACAGTATTTGTGTATATGCTAAGTAAATAGTTTAATTATTATGCAATAAGACATTTAACTACAATCTATTTATTTATTATAAGTTTTTTGACTTTACCTGTTAATACTTTAAAAGTAATATATATTAATTAAACTCTTTATGATAATAAAAAACTTAAGAATGAAAATAATTTTCTGTTGAATTTTTCAAATTTGTCTCAATTTTGATAAATATTATTTGTTTTGAGAGTGTATGAGTATCAGTACAAATATTAATTTTTAAATTGGAGATGAAATGTAACTATTTGTCATACACATGTTTTTGTACTCATCGTAAAAAGAATATAATAAACTTAACATTGTACATTTATATAAAATATTAATTTTTAACTTTTATTTTTAATTGTTGTTATTTATTATTTTTTATATTTTTTAAAATTAAAATATAGTAATGACTTAATATATAAGTTATTTAAAGATATATAAGTAAATTGAAATTATAAAAAAATATAATAAATTATTTGTGAGTGTACTCAAATTGAAAAATATCCTATTAAATTTTATATCCATTTTTTTATATGTATCGGAACTCATTCTACATTTTCAAAGATGGAATGGGAGGGTCAAACCCACATTTGCCCGATTTAGTGGTTGAAGTCATTTAAAAAAAAAGTCATAAAGTTGATTTAATGAATAAAGTCATATATGAAAAAAAAAAGTAACTGTAACTTCAAATTTCTTGTACTAACAAAATATTAACAAATTAATAACTAATATTTGTTGATAGGCAAGGTAGGTAAGTCAATGTAAATTTGTTGACACACGCTAAATTCCTATATGGATAAAAAAAATATTCCCCTTTAACATAAATGTAAAACTCTTTTTAAAAAAAAATATTTTTAGAAGACTCTTTTCAAGTTATCTTTTGGATTAATTACTTTTTTACTAATATATCTCAATTACTTGATAATAAATGTTATCAATTAATAAGTAAATTTATTAATGATTAGCACACATTGATTAGGTGGAGAGAGCGATTAAGCAAAGACAAGGAAAATAATAAGTTCAAAATTTTAATATAATAATCATTAAAATATATAAAAGAGACTCAAACATTTACCGTGGTTGATTGATAATTTTAATTTTATTTATTTAATTAAATTTAACATTAATAAATAATTAAATGACTTGTTCATATTATTTATTGTATATTTACACATAAATATAATTATTTTTAAAATCATAATCATGGATATAATTTATTGTTATCTATATATACTAAAATAGATATATTTTGAAAATATTAAAAAATAAAATTTAAAATCTCAAATAATTAATAAAATTGTGCATATTATTAAATAAAAATATATTTTTATGTATATATTTAAATATACATTAAATTAATTACATAAATTATAATTTAATTTCTTATTTTTAAAATTTTAAATAATTAATAAAATTGTGCCAGATATTAATAATCAATAAAATTATTTGATATTTTATCATAATTATTAAATGTCTTGCTACAATAATGTTTTTCATTAATATATTAAACCATATTGTATGTGAAATAATGAATAAATAAAATTTTATCATTTATTATAATCATTAACTAATAAGGGACCATGTGATGCACATGCAGAATTATGAGAGAAATAATAGAGTTGAGTGTTATATTTAGGTAAGAATATTTATAAAAGTAATTATAACAATAATTATAGAATAAGAATTAAAAATAAATGAATACTTAAACATTAATTATTATAATAAAGTTCATTTTAAACACGTCTTAATAAGAAATATACTTGAAGCAAGAACAATATAGTAAACATTTATTGATAAAACTTGTTCATACAACACAATATTGATTTGAAAATAAGAGGTGAAATCAATATTGATTGAAGACAAATATATTGAAAATGATTTTAACATTAAAAATTATATAAAGAGCAAATAAATTGAGAGTAATAATTAACCGTCAATAGAACTCAATTAAATATTTAATTCTTAAAATGAAAATATATAAATAGAGCTCAAACATAATATACCACCATAGAAGAATGAATGAAACATGAAATTCCAGATTTCATACTACCTATAATAATGGAAATGAGTCAAAAAAAGGAAAAGAAGGAATGTATACATAAAATATTATTGATCATATTCTCTTATAACTCATTAATAATATTGTTATACAAAAATAGTTGGAAAAAATAACACTAATTTCTTAAATTTGACTAAAAAATTATCTCAATGTTACCACATACTAATGTTTGAAATCTTCAATAGAAATAATAGGATATTAATAAGAATATAAGAGAATAATTTTTAGCATTCAAAATGAAGAAAATAGTATATAAAGCTTACCAAGTTAGAAACAAAGAAGACCAGAATTAATCAGAGAACCAAAACAATATATAAAGAGCAAATGAAATAGAGAGTAATAATTAAATAAAGTAATAATATTCAAAGATCTCAATTAAAGATCTCATTCTTGAAATAAAAGGATGTAATTCCAATTGTTCCGTTGATCTTTACTTCCATGAAGAGGTTTACGGAGGTGAAATGGAGGATGGAAATGAGAGGAATGGAAGGTGAGCACACCACTCTTAAGGTTAAGAGATAAGTGTAGAGAATGTTTGCTACAAGGAGGGATACTTGATAAAATCTAGAAAGAACACTCTCAAAGAGACACTCACAAAAAAGGAGAGACTCTCTCTCACACCAAAAGCTCAAAGCTTAATTCTATTCAAAATTATCCAAAGATGTGTACATGCAACTAAAGAGCTATATATATAAGCTAGAAGGGATGAGTTAGGCTAATTAATTGGACCATGGGTTAATCTAACCAAGATTAGGCTAACTTTGGTGAGACAACACTAACCATTGTACACTAACTATGGTCATGTATAGCTAACTAGGAATATGCCCCTAATCTAGTCTAGATACATTCGGTATCATCTTGTAAAAAGCCAAAGTCAACAAAAATACAAAAGAATCTAACCCACCCTAGCATACTCTAGTATAATGACTATAGTAGAACTAATGACCTAAATACAATAGTCAAATGAAAAGGTCAACTTACTAAAAAGTCAAAGTCAATAAAAATACAAAAGAAATCCTAAATTTAATTTATACAATGAAAGAAAGGAAAATCTTCATGTATCCTTCCAAAGGGTCCTTAGGCAAGATTGCATCATCGTCTCCGCCTTAAAAGTATTTGTCCTCAAATCTTAAGCTTTCTTCCTTTTCTTCCACTCTTGCAAAAAGATAGACAAAATCATAAGTAAACATCTATCATAAAAGATGGATGGAGTAGGAACACAGGGTTCCTTTTATGGGTTGGAGTAGTAGAGGATGAGGCCATGAAATGTTTCAAGATGAAAGTCAACTTAGTGCTCTTTCCTCTACCGAGCATATCCCAAATTTGCCTTTAATGTGCCAAACATTGACCCAAAAGGGTTGAAAAGGCGAGTGAGGTCTAGGTTTGGTGCATTAGAGCACTCGTGCCTAAAGATATGCTTAAGTTGGACTTGAGGTTGTGGGTCAATGTGCTTGAAAACTTTTGACACAACCTCAAATTCAACTTGCTCATTTTCTAATGCAAAAAGATTTTGTACTCCCTTTTATCTTTCTCCAAAGGTTACAAGCACCAACAAATGGTTGATGGAGAGGTAAGGAATAGAAGTCAGACGACACTTCTTGGAAGAAGATAAACCAAATGACGGTTTGTCACAAAGGAGAAGACCCTTAATAAAAAACTCAACTAGAAGAGTCTCCTCAAAAGAGAGGAAACCCAATGACACTTTGCTATAGAAGAATGCTATAAAGAGTCTTATATCAATTCCAAATCGTGTGTGAGCATTACAATTAGGTAAGATTGGATATATATAGGGAGTGATGGGTGAGCTAGGCACTAAGATGAGCAATGTGGGACTTGGTTTGGCTAGCTTAAAAGCCAACTAATCAAGCTTAATCCTACTAAGCTTGCACGATAAGATAAGATAAATTTGGCCAAGGATTAACACCGTTCTAGGGAATATATGAGCCCACATGTTGGTCATGTTTTGTTAGTGCAAGGAGGGATGCAAAAACAAGCCAAGGGGTGTCAGAAAATCCACGCATCTATACTCATTCTAGCTCACTTCTAGCACACGCTCTACATACTGACTATTGACACCTCTATGCTCAAGACAATTAAAAGGAATGGCCTAAATACATGGTCCAGAGGGAAATGACAAGAATACCCACCTAATTACTATAAAACAAACACGCACCCAAACAAATAAATATTTACAAATAATTAATTCAAGAGAGAAAAGAAAGAGAATAATAGAGAAAGAGAAAGAAGCTAGAAAAGATAGGTGAGAAAAAGACAAGAAGGGAGAAAGAAAAGAAAGAGAAAGAAAGGGAAAAACACAAGAGAGAATAAAAAGACAAAAGAGAAAAAAGAGAGAAAGAATGGAGAAAGAGTAAGAAAGAAGAGAGATGAGAGACAAAGAAGAGAGAAAAGAAAGAGAAGTACAAGAGATAGAGAGAATGAAAGGTTTTAGGTCTAGCCCCACACATTCAAGGATGAGTGAAGTGAGTGAGAGTGGACATTTTGAAAGGGAAGAAAAAGGGGGAGACTTCGAGGAAGGAGAAAGCATAGACAAAAAGATAAAAAAGTTGACCACCCACCTTTCCATGGAAAAGATGATGTGGAAGTCTATCTTAATTGGGAAATAAATGTAGAACAACTCTTCACTTGCTTCAATGTGAGCGAAGAAAAAAAAATCTCCTTAGCAACCCTTAGCTTTTAAGGGTATATTATGTATTGGTGAACCTCCCTTGTAAATGATAGGTGTCGTCATCATAACCTTCCTATCTCATATTGGAATGATATTAAGGGTTATGAGGCAAAGACATATCCCCTCCTATCATGAAAGAGAGCTCTTGGATAAACTTATCCCTCCTAAGAGGAGTCCAAACTTATCCCTAAAGGAGATGGTTCTTTTCAAGTCCTAGAGAGAGTGAACAATAATGCATATAAGTTAGACCTCGTGAGGATTATGGAGTTAGCACCACATTTAATGTTTGTGATCTATCTCCTTTTATAGGTGTTGATGAGGAAGAGGATGAGTCTCTAGATTTAAGGTCAAATTCTTTTCAAGAGGGAGAAGATGATGCAATTTTCCTTGCCAAGGGTCCAATCAATATGGTCATGGCTAAGAGGATAGAGAAGGACATGGCTAGGATAGAGTATGCTAGACCTTATCTCTTGTTTGAAGTGATTATCATAGGCCATAATCCTTAATTTATTTCCTTGTAAATATTATTTCATTTTTATTTTTCCTTGGGTCATGTATTTCGACATTTCCCCATAGTTTAGAGCTTTGATGTGCTTTTAGTTAGTTTGGGAGTATATTTAGTCCTAGGCTTGAGCATGGTGGAAGTTGGGGCTCCTCCCTACAACCTCTAGGTTTGTTTTGGCACCATTCCTCCTTGATTAGCATGGACATACGGTTTAGGGAGTGTAAGTGTTGATTAATTAGTCTTAAGTGCTAATTAAGTCAAGTCACACACTCTTTAGAATCTCACATCCAAGACTCTCCTTCCCCCTATATATACCTACCTCATTCTCTTGTATTGACACTTGAATGATTGAATAGAATACTCCTTTGAGCATTTCATCTTAGTAGATTATTTTGAGAATCATCCCTTTTGAGGAGTCTCTTCCTAAGCTTTTATAAACAACACCCTCTCTCTTATGGCAAACTTCATAGTCTAAGACTTATCTTCTTCCCCATAGAAAGTGACGTCCCTCCTTCATGCTCCTTGCCTTCCACCTTCTGTAATATCCCCATTTTTAATGACTAGATTATAATATAATTTATTTGAATTTCAATCTAGAAATTAGATATATATATATATATATATGTAGATGTATATATATATATCCATATTAGAATTTTAGTAATATATATTATTAAAAAGCAGTATAATGTGGTACAATAAAAATATAACATGTTGTTGAATTATAAAATAGAAATTTTCATAACTTATTATTGAAATTTTAAAGAATTTTCTGAAATAAAATAAGTTTTTTTAAAAAAAAACGCTAAGAAAAAATTATTTTCTCATTGGAATAAGTTTCTTCACTATTAAGATTTGTTATTTACTAAGCGAAAGATGTTCCCTCAGTGAAATGAGTTTTCTTCACTATTAATGATTCTTTTCATTAAGCGAAGGATGTTCGCTCAATGACACTCATTTAGTGAAACTCCATCACTAAGTCAAGTGACTGAATCATGTTGAATATTGCTTAGTAAACCATTCATCACTAAGCAAATTTATTTTAGTATTAAATTTGCTTAGTGACCAAAATTCTCTTAGCGAATGGTTCCAAACTTAGGCTATAAATAGGGAAGTTCAGGACCAAAATGAAGAAGAAAAACTAAGTTATTCAAACGCTAGGATTAGGATTGAAAGAGTTTTCACCACTCACCTTCAAACTTCTATTGAAGTAAAGAGGAGTGAGATTTATAAATCTTTGTGGTATTAATCTTAATAAACTTACATATTTTTACTACTCGTATGAATATTATTACTTCTAAAACTAAGTTTTGATTGTCTATTACTATACTAATTGTTTTCACCTCGATTTTTTTATGCTGAGTGGATTCTTTAGTAATATCTAACTATTCTAACTTTTGTTTCTCTAGAGATTATAATCTAGTCCTTTATTATTTTCTTCATATATTACATATGCACCTTTATTATTATTATTATTCAGATATTACTTTTGGTCCTTTATTATTATTCTCTAGATACTATCTTTTGGTCCTTTATTATTATTCTTTAGATCTATCTTTTGGTCCTTTTTTATTTATCATTGTATCATCCTCCAGATCTCACCATTTGGTCTTTCTTATTTATTTATCCTCCAGATATCACAGTCTGATCCTTTGGTGTTATTGTTATTATTAAAGTTATTCTCTAGATATTATGGTATGGTCCTCTGTTATTATTTACCATTTATTCTATCCTTTGACTTATTTTTCAGAAGTTACATTTTGATGCTTCTTTCTACAAATTTATTCCATCATAATATTTTCACATATTACATTCTGATTCTTTGCTATTATTTATTTCAGATTTGCTTTAAATCTTAATTTTTATTACTCTCCATCATAAATTAAATTATGATAAATTTTGGTTTATACAATTTTGATTTATAAAAATTATTATTCTTAGAATTATTAATAACTATCTTATATTTTTATATATGTGTGTATTTTATTTTATTCAAAAGATTATTAATTATATGTTGAATGTTCATGGTAAAATATATTTATCTTATAAAATATTCAAGGGATTGTGTGTAAAGTTTTGTTATTAAAATTTCATGATAAATATGATACTTCTAAAAATCATGTTTTTAATTTTATAAAAGATAATCTAAGTATGCTTTGTGGCTATAGTATAATTTGATCTTCAACATAAGAAAAGATGTCTTTTAGTATTAAAAATGAATCAATTTTATAGAATATTTATCATTATATTTATCAATTATCATTCTTAGGATAGAAACTTTAAGCTGAGAAATTAATTTATGAACTTTCAATTCTTTGAGATTGATTCATAAAGTATTATGTGAATAATGATTAGAAGATAAGTACTATGTACTTTTGTGATTGTCGAGTTTAGTGACTTTTGGAACTTGGTTGAGATGTTGTGAGATCAACTTAATAAAGTCTTAGGTTCCCTTGTAAAGGTACCATGGTGCATGAGTACCGTGTTTTGGGAAGTTAAAACTTGGTACACTACGAGATAAAAGGTAAGGACCAGGTTGGTCCTAAGATGATTTTAAATAGATGAATATTCAGGTTGGTACATGTTGTTACTTGGGCTAGGACAATCATCAGGTAGATGAAATATTCAAGGTGGACTATATTGACACTTGAGTTAGTACAATCATTAGGTAGATGAAATGTTTAGGGTAGACCATGTTGTCACTTAGGCTAGGACAATCATTAGATGAAATGTTCAAGGTAGACCATGTTGACACTTGGGCTAGAATATTCATAGATCTAAAACCTTTTATAACTGCTCAACATTCTCAAGATTATGTAGTATATATCTTTCTTGGTCTGAAACAGTGTCTGTTTATATTTAGTGATGGGTAGGTAGCCCGATTGGCAGGTAGCCAAAATATTGTTATTGATAGTTAGGAAGAATTTTGTTATGGGTAAATGACTTATTTCTGAAGAAATTATTATACCAATTTAGGGAAAGATATACAACTATTAATCAATCACTTCCCAAACAAATCCTTGATGTTTAGGGTGAACATCACAAATTGACTATGGATCCATACATAGAGTCAAGTGAGGTTGAGTTCAAATATTAAGATGACTGAGATTAAGTCCACATATTGAGTCATGTGAGGCTGAGTCATAGATTAAACCTTAGGTCCCCCTTATTTGTTAAGTTTATTAAGATTAATGTTGGCTGTTTATAAAAATCTCTCTCCTTTCATGTGTTTCTTTTCATATATATTTGTCATATGAATAGAAGATAGACTTGATTAATAGGCTATGTTGAAGGATTCAGTGTATTTCCTCTGAATATGTTGAATGCATAAATGAGTTACTCTTGATGTTCAAGTAATTTTAGATTCGTAAGGAGTCCACTGCTCTAAATTAGGAATTTTTAAAGGATAACTATAACAACTAATGTCTTTATGTTTTAAATGAAGTTTGTAACACATTATATTTTGACTTGCAATGTTCACAAGAAGATTATTGTTCCTTATGTAAGGTCAAATTTTGAAAATCTTCCATATTTTTATAAATACTTTTAGTTAAGAAGTAGGGTCATTGCATCTTCCATTGCTTGAAGTTGGGAACCTCCATGGAGATGATCATTGAGAGTGCACAAGGTTTTGCATCAATAAGGAAGTTTGAACTGCAAAATGTTTTACAATCAACGAGTGATATATAATCCACAAATTGAAGAATTTAAAATGATTAAAAAGAGCTTTCTCAAAAATTGTATATACATGATGATAACTAAGTTTAAAATCAAAATTTTAACCACTACCATTTATTTTTTGAACTTCGGTTGGCTGAAAATAACAATTGTTCTCACTCTTTGAGTCAAATAACCGATTATCCACATGCGTTTGTTGAGGAAGATTTTTTAAAAATTACTCATTGAAAAACTGTTGAAAAGTTAAAGGATTGTTGTGATAGTGATTCATTTGTGGTATTGGGAACAATCAAGCTTATTCATGAAGAAGAAGATTAGTGGTACTTAACATATAAATGCAACAAGTCTATTTTCCCTATTCAAAGAGATATTTTTTGTGAAAATTGCAATCGACATGTTGTTGATATTTACTCAAGGTATGTAACTATTTTCTAAAATCATACTTTGAAATATTAATAAGCAAATTTCACAATGTGATATCAAATAAATTTTTCTGTTTAAGGTATCATATCAAATTAAGGGTTATTGATGAGACAAATAGTGCTACATTTGTTATTTTTTATCGTGAGGCAACACATTTATTGGGAAAAGGTTGTGTGCTGACCTGGTTAAAGCTACATAAAAGGTAGTGATGGCTAAAAATTAAAATTAAACAAATTTTTTAACAATATTGTTATTAAGATATGTTTTATTATGATGTGTTATGCAATCAAATGATTCTCTAATTCCTATTGAAATCCGTTCTTTGGTGATTAAATAATTTCTTTTCAAAGTTGTTAGCAAGAATGTTGTTAAGAACCGTTTACAATCCTTTTTTCGACTAATTAGACTTTCTCATGATGCTTATATGATTAAAAAATATAGAGATGAAATAAAAAAAGGTCGTATCAAATTTTATTATCTTTCTATTATTTTTAATGTATAAGGTCTGTAATATAGCATAAAAGTAAAATAAATTGATGTTTCCATTTGTTGTAGCTGAAATCATATGATCCACCAATTAGGGATGTCCATTGGGTTGAGTGACCCGATGACCCAAAGTTATTAGGCTTGGTTTTTTTTAGATTGGGTGAAATCCAACCTAACTCGATCAAACTCAATCCCCTACGGTTGGGTGATGGGTTTAGTGAGTTGAACCCAAGACCCAATCCAAATCGATAATAATATTGTATTATTATTATTTATTATTTTAAATTAAAAATTATCTTTAATAGTTTAATTTATAACTCTTGAGTCAAGACTATCACACACTAAGGAAAACACTTTGCACTGCAGGGGCACATCCTTACTTCAACTAGCTAATGTTTATTGGTAGATAAAAAACCAATAATGAGCTCTCATTTGATAGTTTAAACTCTTCTCCGAATTTATTCTTCACACTATCAACATCAATAATTTATTATTTATTTTTATGTTACAACAATGATATATTTTATTCTTTAAAAAAATATCCTACAAAGTATAAAAAAAGGTTCTAAACATTTAATTTGTTCTTTAAAATATATTTTTTTAAAAATGATGACCCACTTAATTCAACCCAATCCTACCCATTCAATGGTGGGTTGGGTTGAGTTTAATGAGAAAAAAACAAAAATCCAATCCAATCCAACCTAATGAGTTGTGATTAGGTTGGTCTTGGGTTTGTTTAAACCTGACCCAACCCAACCCGTGAACACTCCTAGGACCAATTAGTGAGATTGATCTTATAAGTGAATTTTGTTCTATTGGTTATAAAAGGAATTATAAGCTACTTGGCTTGGTTGTTGACTTTGTAGAAGCTAAAACAAGTGAGAGCTCTGCGATGCCAAAATCAATTGGCTTGGATGATTTCAATAAGGAACCTATGTTGGATGATGTCGAACTAATTGAGATGACACAAGCAAAAGGTGTGAAAGATAATGAACTTGAGTTAATTCAGTACAATTGTTCTATCAAGTCTCCAATAAAGAAATTGAGCAATGAAAAAAAAGGAAGAAATTAGAATGTGAATTTGTTTCCCTTTATGATGAAGATGATGATATGACTAATTAAAAGGCTTTCTAATTCTATTGACCCTAATAGGTTTGAAAATAATACCAATTCAAAGTTTATAAAAGTGATCAACAAGTAGAAGGATTGAAAAATTTGAAGAACTTGACTTGAGTTATAGTAATATGTAGTTTTCTAAACAATAATTTTATTTTATTTTAATGTTTTAATTAGTATTATGGCCTTTGATTATGTGTGCTTTGTTATGACTTTATTTTGTATTTCTGTGTACCTTTAATTCTAGATTTGGAATTTAAATGGTATTATTAGTTATGATTTGTTTTTCCTTTTTCTTTTTTAGATATTACTTGGTTTCAAAAACTGAAAACATCATCATCTAGAGTTCCATTTGTTTTGCCTTAAATAGCTTATAAGAATTGTTTTATGGAGCTTTAAAGAACAAGTTTAAATATGTAAAGATTGGTTAAACATTAACTGATTGTAACCTAAAGAAAAAAAAACTTTTTGTAATTGAAGGGAAACCATAACCAATTATGTAGTCTTGAACTGATGAGAACCAAAATAGATATGCAATGTTTGAAATTAACTCATACTAGCATCTCATTTATTAGCAGTAATCTTAAGTGTAAAAAACTCATAATTTAAAAGATAAATTATATGAAAAAAAATTATTTTTGCAGCACTTTAAATATGATTTTATTAATTTTAAATTGTCTAATAAAAAAAACATATTGGAACTAAACAATTGGTATGTTAAAAAATTAAAATAGTAATTAGAAACATATGAACTTTTAGGATTCAATGTTATTTATTAGTAGTGATCAGAATGTTAAATTTAGCCAATTGATATGATAAAAATTAAAATAGTAATTAGAAATATATGGAGTTATGAGTTACATCTTATTTATTAATGGTGAGCAACCATTTTGCATTCAAACTTATAGGATTCAAGGTTATTTATTAATGGGGAGCAAAATATTCAAAGGTTTTCCTTAAATAGAATATATCCCAAGGATTAATCTCATACCTTTTGAGTCAGGGTTGCCTTTTAAATTTCAATTAAGACAATTTTGTATTTCTTTATACTCTGCAATGAATATTAATAAAAGCTAAGTGCAATCATTGTCTCATGTTGGTCTGTTTCTTCCAAAATCCATGTTTAGCCATGCCAACTATATGTAGCTTTGTCTGGGTAAAAGGTTTGAAGATATTTATTCTAGATGAAAATGATAAATCATTGCCTCATCATAGTATACAGAGCATCATATGCTGACTAAACAATATTTTATTCAATTTAATGTGTCTTAAAAGATAAAGTATAATCACATTGTTTTATTTTATGTTGTCATATTACAAAAGTTCAAAGTTTTGTCATCACTTTATTTGATACAAAGAAGAAATTATGATGCATAAATAGTGAATATATATTCCTACAAATTGTTTTTAGACTAATTATAATTTGAAAGATATTGATGTGATAATTGATGATCACTTGCCCAAAAGGATCCTTTCTAAGGTCACTTGAAAGGGAAATGAATTTATGGAGAGTAAAGGAATTGGGTGTGATGCCACAAACACTAGGTTTGATAAGGCAAAGCTGAGAGGCCACAAGGGAGGGGTCCCTTGATAACTCTTAGAAGCTCTCACAAAGGAGAAGGGGGGATACTCAAAGGAAGAACCTCACGGCCAAATGGTCTATTGGATTAAATTCAAGTGAGGGGAAGAGCTCTTATTTATAGAGGTAGCTAGCCTGTTAAACAAGACAACCCAATAAAAAGGGCTAGGATTAAAAAGAGAGATCTAAGAGAGGAGGATTGAGAAACAATCCCCTCCTTAGATCATCAAACTTGATGCCCAAGTCTCTCAAACGAAGGTCAAGATTCCTTCTTATTAGCTTAGGAGGTTTATGTAGGAAAAAAAAAGTGTAGATATCAAGGCTACTCCTTATTTCCTTTATAAAGACCCAAAAAGCTAAATTCACCCTCTAAATTCCTAAGACACCTCCTAAAATAAAAATGGACTAAATACATGTCCCAAATGAAGTTCCTAATGCTCCTTAAAATAAAGGAAAATTAAATTTTATTAACTAAAGACCCTACTAACCTAATATCTTCGCTCTCCATAGAAGGTTAAGTCTTTCTTTGTTTGCAAGGGCCAGGTCTTCTTCAATCCTTCTAGCCATGACCCTAGTGATAAGTCATTGGCTAGGAATGGTCACATCATATCCTCCCCCTTGGAGAGGATTTGACCTCAAATCCACGGGGTTTTCATGATTTTCAGCACCTACAAATGGAGATAAATTAGAAACATTAAAACTGGTGCTTACCCCATAATCCTCAGGCAGATCTAAAACATAGGCATTATTACCGATCCGCTCAAGGATTTGGAAAGGTCCATCTCCTCTAGGGCTAAGTTTGGACTTCCTATGAGAAGGAAATCTATCCTTTCTCAAGTGAAGTCATACCCAGTTGCCTTTTTCAAAGATGACCTCTTTCCTCCCCTATTGGCAAAAGTAGCATTTCTCAAGGATTGACACTCTATGTTAGCTTTAACTCTCTCATGTAATTGTTTTACAAAAATGGTTTTTGCCTCTCCTTATTTATGCATAGCAACAGAAAGAGGAAGAGGTAAAAAATATAGAGGAGTACGAGGATTAAAGCCATAGACCACCTCAAATGGGGAATGCTTGGTGGTTATATGAACCACCCAGTTATAAGCAAATTCAATATGGGGAAGGTGCTCATCCCAAGACTTATGGTTGCCTTTAAGGAGAGCCCGCAACATAGTGACTAAAGATATATTCACCATTTCTGTTTGCCAATCAGTTTAAGGGTGACAGGTAGGGGAAAAAAGAAGTTTAGTTCCCAGCTTAGCCCAAAGAGTTTTCCAAAAATGGCTAAGAAACTTCACATCCCTATCTGACACTATAGAAAAGGGTATAACATGCAATCGGACAACCTCTTTAAAGAAAAGTCTTGCGATGTTGCTCGCATTATCCACTTTGTGACAGGGAATAAAATGGGCCATTTTTGAAAATCGGTCCACCACCACAAATATGGAGTTTGAACCTCGTTGGGTTCTTGGGAGCCCAATGATGAAATCCATGCTAATATCTTCCCAAGGTGTAGAAGGAGCAGGTAAAGGTGTCTAGAGTCCATGAGACATTACTTTAGACTTTGCTTGCAAGCAAGCTATACATCTAAAGCAATGTCTATGGACATCTCTACACATATAGGCCAAAAGAATTTCTCTTGTAAAAGCATGAGGGTTTTTGATTTTCCAAAATGCCTCATGAGCCCACCTTCATAGCTCTCTTTTGTGAGTAAGTTCCTAATTGATCCTTAGGGTATACAAAGCTTACTCCCTTTGTAGAGATACCCCTCACATATGAAGTACCCATCATGGGCCTTTAATGCAAATGCAAATGTAGAGGCAGCAAAGATGGGGCTGAAATCCTTGTTAGAAGGATACATAGCCCGAATGTCATCAAATTCTAAGATTTTTGCACTCAAGGAAGAATAAAGGGCATGATGCCTAGAAAGAGCATTAACCACCACATTTTGTTTTCCTTTCTTTTACTTGATGACATAGGGAAAGGATTCAAGATATTTCATCCACATTGCATGCCTTTTTTTCAATTTACCTTGACCCCTCAAATATTTTACTGACTCATGGTCACTATGAATGACAAACTCCTTGGGAGCAAGGTAATTCTCCAGTTTTTCTTTGAAATACCCAATGGGGTGCCCTTCTTGCAACAAGACAGCTCTCACACCTATACCAGAGGCATCACATTCAAGTTCAAATGTTTTAGAAAAGTCAGGTAATGCCAAGACTGGTGGATGAGTCAGTTTATGCTTAATTAGCTGGAAGGCTTTCTCTTGTTTCTCACCTCAAAGGAAAGGAACTTCCTTTTTCACCAAATCATTTATTGGTGCGAAGAGTGTGGAGAAATTAGGCACAAAGCGCCTATAAAATCCAGCGAGACCATGAAAGCTTTTGATCTTTATCACACTTTTTGGGGTGGACCATTCTTGAATAGATTTTATCTTTTCAGGGTCAACATGGACCCTTTTTGTGCTAACTACAAAACCTAGGAAAACTACACTATCTACAGAAAATGTGTATTTTTCTAGGTTACCAAAAAAATGATTACTCCTAAGAAGAGAAAAACATGCCTTAGATGTCCTAAATGATCATCTAGGTTCCTAAACTAAACTAAAATGTCATCAAATTAAACTACACAAAATTTACCAAGGCAATCCCTCAGTATATGATTCATTAAGCGCATGAATGTGCTTGGGGCATTGGTTAGCCCAAAGGGCATAACCAACCACTCATAAAGACCAAATTTAATCTTAAAAGAAATTTTCCACTCATCACCCTCTTTGATCCTTATTTGGTGGTAACCACTTCTAAGATCTATTTTTGAAAATATTTTTGCCCCATGTAATTCATTCAACATGTCATCAAGACGGGGAATTGGGTGCCTATATTTGATGGTGATGTTGTTGATTGCACGACAATAAACACACATCCTCCATTGGACATTCTTCTTAGGCACCAACAAGACTGGCACAACACAAGGGCCTAGGCTCTTTTGAACCCAACCCTTCTCCAACAGCTCATTCACTTGAGACTCAATCTCTTGGTTTTCCATGGGGTTGTCCTATAGGCAGGTCTATTAGGTAGACTTGCGCCAAACACCAAATCAATTTGATGTTCTATAGCCCTGATGGGAGGAAGTCCTTTCGGGACCTCATTAGGGAATATATCATCAAATTCCTTTAAAATATCTTGAACTCGTTGAGGAAAGTGCTCATGTGTATGACTTGTGGCAGTGCTCTCAACAGAAGAATGCAAAATGGGACAAAGATTTATGCCTTTTTGCAAAAGAGGAGATAAAAGGGTTTGTTAGTCAAAGGAGCTTCTTTTAAATCACGTTTAGTAGCAAATAAGTCCCTTTTACTATCATTCCCTTTGGAAGGGGCATCACTTTCCGACTTTCTCTCTTTACCCCTTTCAAGCTTTAGGGGTGAAGCTTGTTGTTTTTTTTTTTTGTTTTTTTTTTCCTCAACTCTTTTCTTTTTCATTGCAAATTGATCCTCAACCACTTGAGAAGGTGACAAAGGATACAATTTGAAGCGCTTTTAATTATGGGTAAGGATTATTTGGTTGGAGTGACCATGGTGAATGACTTTCTTGTCAAATTTTCATGGTCTCTCCAATAGGATATGACCAGCCTCCATAGGAACTATGTGACAAAGAATCTCATAATTATAAGGTCCTATGGAAATTGGAACCATAACTTGTTCATTGACTATCATCTCCCCTTGCTCATTGAGCCATTGCAATTTGTAAGGTTTGGGATGGGGCATGGTAGTCAAGGCTAGCTTTTCAACCAACCTACAGCTACAACAGTTACAATATGAGCCACTATCAACAAGGAGAGAACATACTTTGTCATTTACTTTACATCTTGTATGAAAGATGTTCTCTCTTTGTGACTGGCCAAGCTCTAGAGGTTGGCTTCCAAGAAGCGTTTGAACCAGAAGGAGGTCTCCCTCATAAGGAAAAGATTCCTTACACTTTTGTTCAAATGCATGTCCCTCTTCTTCCTCACTCTCCCTAGAGGAGGAAGATGAGCTACTCTCACTACGAATGTCTTGTCCCCTCATGATCATGGTTTTCTTGTTGGGGCATTGAGAGGCAATGTGGGCTCTCCCAAGACATTTGAAGCATTTGATACTACTTTGTCTCTCAGTAGGCTTAGTAGTAGGGGTTTTCTCTTTACATGAGGTGATTTTGTATCTTGAAAGTGCTTGAGTTCCTCTTTAGGAAAACCCTTAAAAGGGTTCCCCTTAAGTTGGTCTCTCTTTGGGTAGGAGGGAGAATCTTTTTTAAAGTTTTTTCTCTTGAGTCGATTCCCAGTTCTTACACAAAGTTCTACCAACTCATCAAGGTTTGAGTATGAAAGAAGTTTCACCTTATCTCTAATGTCAGAGCTTAATCCATACAAAAACCTAGCAAGGGTGGCATTGGGTTCCTCAATGATATTGGCCCTTAGTATGAGAAGCTCCATCTTTTGTCTATACTCCTCAATACTTAGGTTATGTTGCCTAATTCTTTAGAGTCTATCCAAAAGACCCCTCTCATAATATGAAGGAATGTGCCTTCTTCGCAAACAAGTTTTTAAATCATTCCAGTAGAGAATGTTAGGCATTTTTTTACGGGCCCTATCCTTGACTAACTCATCCCACCAATGCAAAGCAGGACCTTGAAAACTAAGGGAGGCCAAAGGTACTTTCCTTTCTTCCCTTATTTCATAGCATTAGAAGAGTTGTTCCATTTTGACTTCCCAATCTAGGTAAGTTTCAACATCTTCCCTACCATGAAAATGAGGTAGTCTACCTTTTGTTCCCTAACAAGATTTGTGTTTTCTTGAGGAGAATGATGATGGTATGATGAATGGGAGTGATGCTTATATTGATTTTCATAGTATTCTTCTTCACTAAAGCTAAAATTCCTAGATGGGGATCTTATGAGAATTCCTTTCTTTTTTCTATCACTCTCCCTCCTATCTCTCCTCTTACTCTTTTCTCTTCTATGTCTCTCTTTTTCCTTTTTTTCTATTTTTGTTTCTAGTTTTTTCCTTCTTCTTCTTTCTTCATCCTCTCTTCTTTCTCTTTGCCTTCTCTCTTCTCGCTTTTTTTTCTCTTTTCTCATTTCCAACATCTCTTTTTTTAACTTTTCCTTCTCTTTTTCTTTTTCTTTTATTTCTTTTTTTCTCTCTTTTTGTTCTTTCCTCTCTTGTTCTTTAGCCATCAATTCCCTAAATTCTAAGTTAAGGTTTTCAAAAGTGTCTCCCTTAGAAGGTTTTCTTTAGTTGACACTCTTACTTGATAAACAACTATGTGCACTAGAATGTGTGTGGGAAGTCATGATACTTGGATGTTAAAAACTAGAGGGTAGGCCAAAAACTTTTTTTTTCAAGCAGCACTCCTCTCTTTTTTGTTTTCTCACCTAAGGTGGCTTGATGAGTCTTTAGAACTCTTAGCTTCTACACGTTTTTTGCAAAAAAAATAAATAAATTAAAAATGCAAGAATGTAAAAGAGAAAGAGTTCTAATCGTGCTCCTAAGGTGTTGAAGAAAGTGTACCACTTCTCCCTTCTTCACCTAATTAATGAGGAACTAAGCTAAAATTAACCAAAATTATTACAAACCAATGGAGGGTCTTAAGGTCACTCAAACTCCCAATCTAAAATTAGGTTTACACAATACAAAGAATAAAAAATAAAACAAAGTCTTCACTCTAAGATTTTTGGTGTTTGACTCCTTTTGATCTAGCCCCTTTGAGTTGCATCAATCCACCCCAAGAATGCTACCCTTGTTTCCTCTTGTTTGGACTTGCCAAAATCTTGTGTATGACACCTTTTCCAAACTTTCCTTACCAAGGTCGAATACAACACAAGACAACAAACAAAGGTGAATAACAAAACAAGGTTCATAAATCCAAGTGGATAGATTAAACCATGGCAAACTCAAAGAAGTAAAGAAGACAAGCAAGAAAACATAAGGCTCACAAATGAAGGTAGCACACAAATAACTTTCCTAGATTAGCTCTAAGAATGGAGATGAAAAACAACTCAAACAAAAATTGAAACTAATAGTTGCATACTTAATAAAATTTAAGTGACCAAAAGCTAAAAGGCTTACTCAAGTAATTTTTGAATCACAATTGGGTCTTCATATCAAATGTTTCTACTATTAGGTACACACCTTCAAAATTATTTTTCTTTTGAGTTCTTTATCTTCTGTTGAACTTGAACTTGAACTTTTTCTAATATTTTTTTAAACCTTTTCTAATCATTTTGCTGCACCTAATAGCTTGTTGAATTGAAAATTTAATAAGGATGCTTGAAATAATAAACGCTTGAGCGAATATGCACAAAGTAAGGTCACACAATTTTCAAGCAATGTATGCAACTAAAGGCAAAATAACTTAGTAGTTCCAAATACCACTGAACTAATGGTGCTTAAGGAATTATTTACGGCTGATTTTGAAGTAAATTGATTGCTCAAATTACTAACACAATTTTCCCAAGCTAAAATTCCATAAAGAGACACCAATAGTGAAGGTAAACCAAGTGGAAAGCTACTAATAATCCAACATAAAATAAGAAGCATATAAAAATATTTAAGAACAAAAAAAAGATTACTATGCTTGAACTAAAAGCATAAAAGACTTAAGAGACTCAACAAGAGGTTCACCTCTTAAGAGCTCAATTCAAAATGTTTTTGAAGGCTTTTTGTAAAAATTTTAAGACGCTAAAACTTAAGGAATTTAAATGAGACAAAATAGGAAACTAACATGACTAGTATTTGACAACACACAAGATTAAGAAAAAATAACACACCTAAAAATAAAGAAAAAATTTTAGCAAAAGACTCAAACAAAAGGCGCAACAAAGTGGCCAAAGTTGATCACCACAATGGTGTGAAAAAATCCTCAACCATGTGGGTTTAATGGTCACAACTTCTTAGGCACACTTTAACATAAAAAACCAAGGGAAAACTAAGCAACTTGAACACGAAAATAAGATGCAAAGAAAGGGACAAATAAAATTGCATCAAATTAAATGGAACATATGTGCATATAGAGGAAACAAAAACGCATGTAATAGCAAGAATAAACCACTATACTACTAGACAATAAAGGAAATAAAGATGACAAAAAATGAAGGACTTTAAAATAAAGAGATCAAAGAGATAAACAATCAAAGCAAGTAATAAAAGATATGGGCATGACCTTTAGAAAGTGGCTCTAGATACTACTTGATGTGATAATTGATGATCACTTCCCAAAAAGATCCTTTCTAAGGTCACTTGAAAGGGAAATGGATTTATAGAGAGGAAAGGAATGAGGTGAGGTGCCATAAACACTAGGTTTGATAAGCCAAAGGGGAGAGACCACAAGGGAAGGGCCCCTTGATAACTCTTAGAAGCTCTCACAAAGGAGAAAGGGGGACACTCAAAGGAAGAACCTCACGGCCAAATGGTCTATCAGATTAAATTTAAGTGTAAAAAATACAAGTGAGGGGAGAAACTCCTATTTATAGAGGTAGCTAGCCTCTTGAACAAGACAACCTAATAAAGAAGAGCTAGGATTAAAAGGAGAGATCTAAGGGAGGAGGATTGAGAAACAATCCCCTCCTTAGATCATCAAACTTGGCGCCCAAGTCTCTCAAACCAAAGACCAAGATTCCTTTTTATTAGCTTAGGAGATTTATGTAGGAAAAAAAGGGTGTAGATATCAAGGTTACCTTTTATTTTCTTTATAGAGACCCAAAAAGCTAAATTCACCCTCTAAATTCCTAAGACACCTCCTAAAATAAAAATGGACTAAATACATGTCGCAAATTAAATTTTCAATGCTCCTTAAAATAAAGGAAAATGTAGGAGGTGAAGTCTTCATTTGTCTGCAAGGGTTAGGTCTTCTTCAATCCTTCTAGTCATAACCCTAATGATAGGTCATTGACTAGGTATGGTCATATACGATATGCATATGTTTTAGATTACATAACTTATTGGCTTTTTATATTATTTATTTTTCTATTTACGTTTCCTAATATATGATATCTTATAAAAATTATGAGTAATATCTATGCATAAATAAAATCCTTTGTACAAATCCAAGAATCATGTACATTATCTTCTAAACTTTATTTTTTAAGATATTTTTAATTTTAAATTTACTTATATTCAGAATTTTCCTATTAATATATAATATTTATAGATATTAATAACTTTAAACTATTTTAATATTATAAATCATATTTATAATTATATTATTTAACAACATCGACATAAATATATCACCGTACTTTGTATCACCATACTCTATGAGTACACACTAGTTCAATATATCAATATATTGTACAAGGTAAAATTGAATCTTCATCAAACTACTGCTTGATTTTTTGAAATTTTTTTATTAAGTATCTACTATTAGAATTTTAAATTGTAAATTTTTAATATATTAAATTTGAGATCCGCGTATGACTAATGTTCTCTGGTATAATATCACATTTAGAATATTTACATTTACAATAATTTTTAATGAAACATTATACTCCCTCCGTTTCAAAATATAATCCTTAACTCATACACTGATATAAGTAAAAAAAAAAAGTTATTTAAATATAAAAATTTAACTAATTTTATTTTATTTTTTATTTGTAAAAATCCTTTATTTAATTATTATTTATAATATCAAGTTTCATTAAATATTTTATATATAACTTTATTATCTATGTGTGATAAAGTATAAATAATAATAATAATAATTAATTTCATGTGAAAAATTAAATATTTTTCTCATGAATAGTAATAGTGTACTCTCTTGGGTTTACTGAGTAATTATTGGGTAATTAATTACTCGGTACTGTGATCTATTTGTAATTTAATTAAGTTTTTAATTTTTGAAATTTTACTACATTTTATTTTTCTCTTAAAAATTAAAATTAATTAAATTTTTTCGTCTCTAAAATTTCAATTTTATTTTTAGAGACAAATTAAACTAAATTCGGCACAAATATACCAAAAAGTAGAATTTAGTTTTAATTAAGCCTTTTATTTATTATTATTATTATTATTTTATACACAGTTTATCCTTTTTGATTCGTGGTAATGCAAATGAATGGCTGTGACCAAGCGAGCTCTTAGTCACAGTTCTTCAACTGATTCGAACGAGCCTCAGTAGAAGGTAAGAACCAAGAACCCTTCTTATGCTGATTTCTCAATTGTTCCTGTGACTAATTAAATTAGAGCATTGATTATTTGAAAGTGGGTTTTCCTCTTTGGCTTAGAAATTTTTGAGAAATGATTAGCATTTTGCCCTTCAAAGTTAGCCACTGGGTGGCCCCTCGCTTTGAAATGGGTTGTGGTGTTGCTGATGTGAATAGGAGAAGAAGGGTGAAACTGGGTTTTGTTATTTCGGTTTCTCATAGCGAAAAAGTTAGTCTTTTTCAATGCTCAAGAGGGTATGGGAATGGGGCTGTGGTGTTTTCTGGACACCCAAAATTTGATTTGAGATGTGGGGTTTTGTTGGGATGGTTTGAACCAAAAGTTGGTATCTTTTTAAAAAAGGCACTGAAGGGTCATGTTGGAGACTTGGCACCACCCTTGGGGTGGACATTGGAGGAGGAAGGTATTGAGAGTGAATTGGTTGAGAAGGTTGATTCTGTTGATGGATCAGTTAATGGTGAGTTGGAGGGTGTGAAGTCTTTGAATTTGGATCTAGTCCAGGATAGTCAGTGTGAAGTGAAAATGTGTGGTGATGATAAGAGCAAGAAAGGTGGCAAAGAAGGGTGTGATGGTAAGGTTGATGTTAAAGCACTTGCTTTGAGATTGCAGACCGCGAAGACAGTGGAGGATGTGGAGGAGATTCTTAAGGACAAGGGAGAGTTGCCTCTCCAGGTGTTTTCTACAATAATTAGTAGTTTTGGTAAAGAGAAAAAAATGGATTCTGCGTTTATTCTTTTTGACTGGATGAAGAAGAGGAAGAGAGAAACGAATGGCTCCTTTGGTCCTAACCTTTTCATATATAATGGTCTATTAGGTGTTATCAAACAATCTGGACAATTTGTGGAAATGGAAGCGCTTCTAAATGAAATGGCTGGAGATGAAATCACTTATAATGTTGTGACATATAACACATTGATGGCAATTTATGTTGAGAAAGGAGAGTGCGACAAAGCTCTTGGTATGCTTGAGGAGATCCATAGAAATGGCTTTACCCCGTCTCCGGTATCCTATTCTCAAGCTTTGTCGGCATATCGGAGGATGGAAGATGCCAATGGAGCTCTAAATTTCTTTGTTGAGTTTAAAGAAAAATATCGTCGAGGGGAAATAGGAAAAGATGGCGATGGAGAAGATTGGGAGAAAGAATTCATGAAGCTTGAGAAGTTCACTATCCGTGTTTGCTATCAAGTAGTGCGCGGTTGGCTTGTCAGTCGTGATAACTTTAGCAACAATGTGTTGAAGTTTCTTGTTGACATGGATAATGCTGGGATTCCATTGACAGGAGCTGATCTTGAGCGGCTTACGTGGGCTTGTACCCGTGAAGATCACTACATTGTTGTAAAAGAGCTGTACACTCGGATACGGGAAAGGCATGATAAGATCAGTTTGTCTGTCTGCAACCATGCAATTTGGTTGATGGGGAAAGCAAAGAAGTGGTGGGCAGCTTTGGAGGTATATGAAGATTTATTGGACAAAGGGCCAAAACCAAATAACTTGTCTTATGAACTGATAGTCTCTCACTTCAATTTTCTTCTCAGTGCAGCCAAGAGAAAAGGAATTTGGAGATGGGGGGTTAGGTTGTTAAACAAGATGGAAGAGAAAGGCCTAAAACCCGGATCTAAGGAATGGAATGCAGTTCTTGTGGCCTGTTCTAAGGCTTCGGAAACAACGGCAGCTGTGCAAATATTCAAGAGAATGGTGGAAAATGGTGAAAAGCCTACTATAATATCATATGGGGCTTTGTTGAGTGCTCTTGAAAAAGGAAAACTCTATGATGATGCCCTTCGAGTGTGGAACCATATGCTCAAGGTTGGGGTTGAACCAAATGCATATGCCTACACAATTATGGCTTCAATTTATACTGCACAAGGAAATTTTAGTAGAGTTGATGCCATCATTCAGGAGATGGCAACAATAGGAATTGAGGTAACAGTGGTAACATACAATGCAATAATTACTGGCTGTGCACGTAATGGTATGAGCAGTGTAGCATATGAATGGTTTCACAGAATGAAAGTTCAGAATATCTCTCCCAATGATATAACTTATGAAATGCTGATTGAAGCTCTTGCAAATGATGGAAAGCCAAGGCTGGCATATCAGTTATATACTAGAGCTAAGAATGAAGGTCTTACCCTCTCTTCAAAAGCATATGATGCAGTAGTCCAATCCTCTCAGGCTAACGGCGCCACCATCGAATTAGGTCTTTTAGGACCTCGTCCTATTGATAAAAAGAAGAAAGTGCAAATTAGAAAAACTTTGACTGAATTCTACAACTTGGCTGGTGTTCCCAGGAGAAGTAAACCTTTTGATAGAAGTGAAGTTTTTCACTCACGGACACAAGAAAATCTATAAGTAGTTTCATATATTGAAGTTAGCATAGTCAAATATGTTACCTCTGTACATTCTGCTCTGTCATAGCTTTAGATTTTTTGTATCCTTAGGCCTAGAAGGTAAAAGAATCACAACCATGTTTGCTTCCACTTTTGTAAGCAAAATAGAGATATAACCTTTTTGCGGAACTATCATTAGAATTATGGCTCAAATTCTACTCAAAAGAATCACCAACTCAATTTAAGGGCATTTTTAGAATAACATAAAATTGACCAACAATAGCTGTTTTTGTTGGTTTTGATGATTTGATTTTTTTCTTATTATAAATAAGGAACAGGGAGTATTTTATATGATTTTGATGTTGAAATTGGATTGAAAATTGTTGAAATTTATTTAGATTTTGATGTTTTAAGTGTGACAAATGCATTATGCATGTATAATTCGGACAAAGTTTCACTTTCCATACAAATTATTTGTATTTCTGATAAATATATGAGAAAAGAAACCCCACCATATTTCACTAAGGTTGGATTTACTTCACCCATAGTTGAGCAACACATAGGACAGAGGTTCTTTTCTTGGGATCTTTATGAATATTTTTCAGCATTAGGTGATTCCAATCTATTAGAAGTCAACCATAAAAAAAAAAAAAGGAAAGCAGATAGTTGAAGGAAACCCAAAAAGTTGCAGAAAAGAGTAAGGAGTTGTTTGTATACTATTTTTAGAAACAGTTTTCTCTTTCTTTTAATTTATTTGTCTCTTGAAACATTTGAAAGCACTTCTCTAAGGAATAGAGATATGTAGGATGTTGTCCCTACCTTTTTATCAAAAACTCATTATTTCCTCCATTTATAGCATCTCTATTTATTTTACCAACCAACCTATGACATTTTTTTTTTGAAAACAATAAATGATTAGAGGAGAATTTTCTTAGGAGTGGAAGAGTCATGACTCTCCAAACTTTTTCTCTCTCTTTTAATAAATATAAACTTTTTTTAAAAGATTGTAATTTTTTTTTGTAATATATCTATTTTATTTTTTTGTTTCTCCAAATTTTTTTTCTTTCCTTCTAACAAATACAGAAATTTTTACAAAAAAATTATAATTTTCTTAAAGTATTATTTTATTACACCTCTGAATACATGGACAATTTTAATAATGAGAAAAATAGAAAATTTTTTTTCTTCAAATATTACATTTTTCAAAACCTTTTCACCAGTAAAGAAGCATTACATTTTATCTCACCATAATAATCTAAGTCATGTACAAATTTTATCAATTAATAAACGTTTGACACTCCAAAGACTATAAACAATTTCAATACTCAGCAACAAAAAAGACAATTTTAATATTTGAAGACAATTTCTATAAAACAAGCCAAGGCAGTAAAAGTAGCTCATGTTTACATACTATGATTTTTTCTTTGGATTCTGCCGGACATTACTTGTGCAAATGTGCATAGAATTTGTACAAATGCATATTTCGTTCGTTTAAGCTCGCAAACCCCAAACTTCATAATTCATATAAACTTGTCGGGTAAAGTTTGGAAGGTTTTGTTTTTGCACTATTAAGGAAAGGAAAGATATGAAAAAAATTGAATTCAATTGTTAACTGTTATTATTAGAAATAGGATTGATCATAGATTTGAGCATGATTTCATAAAATCATACTATTTTTTCGATCTAAATAAAGCATGTTTTTCATGAAAAAAAATTGCCTAAACATGTTCTATGCGATACAGGTAGGAAAACAACCCTACTCAATTTTTTAAAAATAGAGAAATTAAAACCAAGTCAAGATGATATCAATCAACCCCTCCTCTTGCGTTCTTGCGCCAAAGATTTTAATAAACTTTACTTAATCAAGTTCACATCCACTATATAGTCCATACAAGTTAAATGGGATTATCCGTAACCCGAAAAAAATATATAATTTAAATTTTTAATATAATCAAATTACTTATTTACCATTTTAATTAGAGATTTTTTTCAAAATCATCTAAATGATTTAATATTCTTTTTATTTTTATATTTTTAATTTTTTAAATTAGTATTCAATAAAATTGTTTAAAAAGTTAAAATTATATTGTTTAAAGGTCGGGTCTTGCAGAGGCCAATGGACTGGGTCCACTTAGCCCATTAGCAAAATAGACCAAGCTAAAAAATCCATATTTTAATTAACTAAAAAAGATTGAGTATGTATGTCTTGTTGGTTGTGGATTAGGAAAACTCTTCTATGAAACTCTTACTTTAATTGATTGAAATTTATTAAAAGTCTCCAATTTTAAGAAAGAGTATCATTTAACAAGTTAAACCTTAAAGGTAGGTAGTTTTCAACTATGTTTTAAAAATCAAACGGTGATCACACCAGTGAAAGTAGTAGTTCACGGTTCATCGGTTATTGAACCAGTGGTTGAACTGGTCATATTAAAATAATATTTTTTATCATTAATGTATTATAAAAATTAAGATTATAAAAAAATATTTTTGCTAAATACACTTTAAGTTATCCTTATTTTTATTAATTTTTTAATTAAAAAAGGGTGAATTAGAAAAAGAGTGGTGCATTTAACAAAATCTAAAAGAAATTAAAAAAAGTTATGAACCATTTTACTAGTTGAAAACTAACATTAAAAGCAAATTTTGCAATTGTCATGTTTTATGAACTGGTCATACTAAAATCATATCATATTCAAAGTATAACATTAGAAGCAAATAGAACACACTCATAACAAGAAAAAGCAATAACTTTTGTCATGTTTTATTTTTATTATTACCTTTATTTTTATCTATGAAATTTAAAATTAAAAGATGTGTTTTCAAATTTAAATCATATTTTTGTAAAAAGGTATTTAAAAATATAAAATTTAGATATTCAAAATTTTGCAATTTCAAAAATAAGTAATAATTTAATTGATAAACAATATAATGATAATTTATATAGTACATTTTATATTTTCTTTTGCTCTAATGGTATTTGATTTTTAATTTAAGATTTTTATTTAATTACTGAAAACTGTACTAATAGCAATAAATTGTATGACACTTTATTTCCCTTTTTATATTCTTCGTATAAACTTTGAAATAACATTCATAAATATTCTTTTATTGTTATAATTTTACTTATTTTAAAGCCTTATAATGTTACTCTCATGCAGTATAAAATAATTAAAATGTTAAATATTCAAAAATTTAATTTATTTACTCTTAAAATTTTTAAAATTAATTTAGATAATAAAGTTTTTAGCATAGATTTATTATGTGATTATTTACATGCATTCTATTTTTTAACCTGACTTTGAACTTAAAATAATAAAAAATATTTGTATTAAGATTGTAATTGAGAATTTATAAATTATGATAAAAACCATAGAAAACTATATATACTATTTGATGGAAAAAATATCATTTAAAAAAACAAACTATTAAACAGTGACATTTTAAAATTGAACTAATTATTTTAAATTTATAAATTTGAATTAGTTAATCCAAAAATGAACTAATTGTTCAGGCTGGTTGGGTTTATAAAATTTTCACTCAAAACCTAGTCAATTCGATTGAATATTCATTTTTGAAATTTGAAATTCTAAAATAGATTTTTAATAATTTTTTTGAAAAAAATTATTTAAAAGTAGACAATATAATTATTGTAAAGTAAAAATAATAGAAAAATATAACTATAGGTAAATATTAAACAAAAAAAAATAAAAATAAAAATAAAATATTATTAAAATTCAAGCTATAAAACATACCCTAGTATAAAATATGACTATCAACTCAAAAAACAATAGTAGTCCAAACTAAAACTACAAATAATAACGCAATATATTAAACAGCTATAAAATCTCATCAAATTTGTATTTTATTATTTTTTGTATTTTCAATTAATTATTATTATTAAATATAGTTTAAAAAATTAAAACTAATCATTCAACCCAAAATGTTTGAGTGTAATTAAGTTAGATCAAGCTTGACCCAATAGTTAAGAAAACTCAATTTAAGAAATTTGAATTAACATTTTCTATGATTTGAAATCACACTTAATTTTATAAATTTATTTTCTAAATTCTTATTTTACCTCTAAAGCTAATTTCTCCCTCTCTCTTCTTTAATATTCTAATTCTTCAATGAGAACTTATTAGAGAGTTTAAAATTTTTGAAACTTTTTTAACTCTTGAATCTGTTTATCTTCACTCTTATTTCTTCATCTCACTTCCTCTTTGACAGCGACATTAAAGACATGACTTTGGTTTACCAACTTTTCCACTTAGATCATCGTTCCTTTTCTCTTGCTCCATTCTTAATTGCCTGTCACATTGATTCAACCAAACATTAACATTTAAATGTTAACCAAGAGTGAGATGCTGAGCAATTTTCAAAACAGGTAAGACAAAACAATCATCACAACATTAGAAGAAAACAAGGACAACGCCATGGAATGGTGGTGCACCAACCACTGATCAAAATCCAAGTTATATATTAGACATCTTCAACTTGAGAATTAATGCTATATACTTAAAAATTTACAAATTTTTTATTCTCTAACAACATTTTGTTGAAGAAAAATAATAGAATAAAATTAATGGCATATAAATATTTTTTTATAAGAATAGGTATGTCATTTTTATTATAATTAACATGTTTTTTATGGGATTACGAAGTTGAGGTTAAAGTTTTTGGTTTCTTAACTAAAAAGCAACATATTATTAATATGGAGTTATGATATTGTCTTAATAATTAGTTTTTAAACTTATATTTACTATATATATATATATAAAATTATATTTTAAAAATATTAAGTCTATTGAGTTTTATTATGATATTTATTTCTCTATATAATAATAGTAAAAACAATATATATATATATATATATATAATGAATGAATAAATTCAAAAGCATATAGATAAATTATGTATGAAAATTTAATATATATAATTATTTTTATTTATTTTATTTTTACTATTGTGTATATTAAGCGAACATCTAGTTGACCTTTATGTGTTTTTAATTAATAATTTTTAAATGTATTTATTATAAAATTTAAAATTTATTTTAAATTGAATATATATGAAAACATATTTATTAATAAAGAATATGTTCCATTTCTAATTGTTATTCAAATTCATATTCGATGCAATAAAAAAAATTGAAACATAGAAAGGGAAAATGATACATTTAACTCGTAATTTAATTATAGTTATTAATCGTACACGTGGTTATAATAAATGATAAATTTTTATTTATTAATTACTATATATATACACAATTTTAATGTTTTATAATAATTTTTGGATTAAATAATTATTATTTTATTAATTATTTTAATTAATATGAGTTAAAAATAACATAAAAAAGAAAAGAAAGAGATTATAAATACAAAGAAAGTAACATAAAATAAAAATAAATTAAGAAATAAAAAATGTAGAATAAATAAAAATATCAAATGAAAATAGTGAAATAATTATTAAAATAAAAATGACAAGAAAAAAACGCAAATAAAAAATATGGGCAAAATTATTACTATGCCGCTCTAATCTTTCTTTATATATATACGGATGATTCTGAGACAACTTTCTCTCACAGAAAAAAGATTAAAATTGTAATTATATATTTAATATTTTTTTAAAAAAATCTCTATTTATATATTTTATTTTAAGAATAAAATATTGGGATATTTGAATATTATTATTTTATTTAATTATTATTTTTTATTTCACCTCTTATTTTTAAACCGATATTATTCTATATGAACAAGTTTGTTAAAAAATGTTTACTTTATTATTATTATCACTTCAAGTATATTTCCTATTAACATGTATTTTGGATAAACTTTATTATAAGCATTAATGTTTTTAAGTATTTATTTTTTTAATTCTTATTTAATAATTATTGTTATAATTACTTTTACAAATATTTTTAACTATATATATATATAAAAGATTATAAGAGTTTATTTAAATTCATTAAAATTTCATAAATTTTACTCATAAACTTGGAAGAGTTTACTTTATATAAGAATAATAAAATATTTATAATAACATACTAATTAAATATTGTAGTAACATAATAAATTATGAATTTCACAATAATTAAATAACTATCTATCTCTATGGTAATACATCACTATTGGATAATAATTTGCAAAAGTGATAATAAAAATAGAGCGGTGGCAGCAAACGTTATCAGAGTCAATACCATCACCCTCACCGTCGATGTTGCCACCACCTTCGGTACCTTTACTACTATCGTTGACGGTGGCAGCAGTACAATTAGAGGTGGGTGACAATCTTGTAGAGGATCCACAGAGTTGACGAGAAAGAGTAGGGATGACAGAAATACCCATACCCGTGGGTACCCAGCCAAATCTGCCCCGATTTTAACGAGTATTATCGACTTTGACCTGTATGGATACGATGTGTTAAACTGGGTATGGATATGTGACTAGTCACCTCGTACCCGAACTGGTACCCATCCGTTATAATTTTAATGATTATATAATAAGTTTAAATTTATATATTTAATTAAAAATTTTAATTCTTAAACTTTAATATATAATTTCTTGTTATTAATTATTCTTTATATATTTTTTAAATTAAAATATAATTAATAACTTAATATATACTTTATTTAATAATAGATAAGTAAATTTATTTTGTAAAAAAATAATATGAGGGAGACTTGAGAGTATACTCGAACTCGAAAATATTCGATGGGGATAGGGATGAAGATTAAAATTTAATACTCGTCCCACACTTTGCGAGGATAAGGAGGGTCAAACTTACACTTACCTCGTTGCCATTCCTAACAGAGAGCGACGCAGACAAATATTTGCTTTATGAGAAAATTAGGTGGACTTATTTAATCAACAATTGTAATTAACCGCTAGTGTAAAACTCTTTTACACTGACAGTGTATAAGTGTTAAACTCTCATATATTATATTATATATATATATATATATATATATATATATATTTGAATTGTTTCAATTTGAAAAAAATAAAATGAAAGAAGTGTAATATTTCAAAGTTATAATAAAATATTATAATATATATTTGGTAATCAAATATAATTTAAATAATATGAATTATAAAATAATTATACTATTTTAAAATTTTAAATTGCATCATTTAAAAAATATATATAATAAATAAATTTTATTAAACTTTTGTAAATATTATATTATTAAATGAAAATATTTAATTTGGAATATTTTTTAGAATATATATTATAAGTAAAATAATATAAATAAATTTATAAGTTTTAATAGATATATAAGTATAGATATTAAAAAGAATGCAAAGTAAAAAAAAAATATAAATTATGAAAGAAACATAGTAACGTAAAATGAAGAAAAAAGAAAAAAAAAACAAAACAGAAATAGAAACCGTAAAAAACGAGTGAAGTATAAGTATAAGTCTGGAAACGAAAAATCTTATAAAAAACTAACTAATACTTATCAATAGCTAAAAAGAAATCTAAGGAGCAGTACCTAATAGTTAAAAGAAAAAAATAAAAATAAAATGAAAGATATCATTATGTGATTGCTATAAATATATATCAAACTGTGAATGAAGCGAAGGTAAGGTAAAGAAAAAATATAGAGTACTAAACACGAGAGGTAAAGAAAAGAATATGAGAGGAAAGCTTGTCAAGTTGATAGTAATAATGAGTATGTATTTGGAGGGGGAAAAATAACTCGACATTTATCACTTTATATTATACTTGTTTATTTTATATTACTTTTAACTATAATTATTTAGTAAGGTGTTACTAATCTCATTTTATTTATTATTTTATAATACTTTTAACTATAATTATTTAGTAAGATGTTACTAAGCTTGTTCTATTTATTATTTTATGTTACTTTTAACTGTAATTATTTATTGAGGTGTTTCTAACCTTATTTTTTTATCATTTTATGCTACTTTTAGATATAATTATTTAATTTGTTGTTCATAATCTTATTTGATTTATTAAATTAGTTATTTTATTAATCATTTTATTTTAAATATAATGGTTATTAAATATATAAAAAAATTTTAATAAAAGATTTAATCCTTAAATAAAGATTTGAATTAAGTTATAGTTGGAGGTTTAACCTATTTAAATGAGTAAATATTTAAGGTGAAATATTCTTATATTCTTTAAAAAACCATGGTAAAGAACTCATTTCTCCCAACTAGTCACTACAAAAATAATTCAAATTATAAATATATATAATGTTTTTTTAGAAAAAAATAATTTATAAGTGATTATTATAATTAAATATATATATATAGAGAGAGAGGAATATTTCTACTTATTATAAATTTTTATTATTTAAATTGTTCTTATGTAAAATATTTACATGATAATTGTTCTCACTCTTTTATTTTCTTATCTTTCGTATATAAAAAAAATGGAATTGCGAATTTAAAGGATTAATTGCAGTGAGTGATTTCTACCACTTTTCCAAACACAAATTGAGTACACCAATGTGATTGAAAATTCAGTGACGTTTAGAGGAACTGATGTGTCATCTTTTATTTTTGACAGATTAACTATACAAATCCCTTATTAAATATTAAATTCTGAAAAACATGTCGATGAAAAAATTACAACAGGAATAAAAAATAGAATGTCTACTTAGTTTGACAATAATTTTGTAAACTTAAAAAAACTCAAGTAAATAGATACAAAAATATTAAAATAAGTAAAAAACAATAATAATAGATATAAATTATAAATAATTAAATAATTAAAATTTATAAAAAAAAATGAATAATTAAAAGAAACTGAATTGACATCAAATAAAAAAAAAATCATTTTAACAGTTTAACCAAAATTTAAAATCTTTCAAGCGAATACAATTGTTCTCATTCAAATTCTTATTTTTTGGTTGAAGTATATATACAATTGTTTTCATCAAATTCTTATTTTTTATATAGAGGGAAGCAAAACACCAAAAACAGAATAAAGAGCAGACAGTAGGTTCTTTTAACAGCTAACAAAGTAAAATCTTAAGGAATCTAATGTGCAGCTAAGGAACTTTGTGACACAACTTCCTTATGCTTAATGAATTAATCCTTATAAAATAATTATGAAAATCATTTGCTATATTTATAAAAGCTTTCTTATTAATTGAGAACATCATTCTATATAAAATAAAACTGAGTACAGAAAAATATTAAAAATCTATATACTTGGACACATCTCAATTTTTTTATGATAACAAAAAATCATAAATAAATATATAGAAAAATCAATAAGAATTAACTTTATAATGTCTATTAAAAAAACTACCTTTAATGAGAAAGAAGAAGACAATCAAAAATATTTTTGCAAATAAAAGATTATAAAATATTTCTAAAAGCTTTTCTTAAGAAAAGAAGACTACTAGCAATATTGTGAGTAGCAGAGTAATTTCTTTTCTTCAAATGAAATAAAATTATATTATACTTATATTTTATACACTTTTATAAGAAAAATATTTTATTATTAATGTAACATATGCAAGAAAATAAGTAGTGAGACTAGCATGTTAGCCAACATCATCACAATACAAAACTTTAAATAATATATTTTGAAATTTTTGGTTTTTTAGAATAAATTGAGCAAGGAAACTACAACTTCTGGGAATTCAGTTTCACTTCATGCTATGTGTTAAATTTGATTAGTAAAACTTTGAATTTATAATTTCTTCTCCTTCCTCAACTTGTAATTTAATTCTGCTAGCACGGATAAGTTTGTTCCATATATAAATTGATTAAGTATCATTTTTATTCTTATTGTGTAAAGCGAAAGTTGTGTTTATGATGTATCTGATGTGTCAGTGTTTATAAACTTCAAATTTTTAATTTAATTACTGTTTAATAATTATAATAATAAAATATAAGATTTAATGTCATTTTACAATAGTATTTTTTTTTTGGTTGAAAATGAATCCTCTAATTAATTTTTTTTAATATTATTAAAATCTCACAGGTAAATAAAATGTTTTTAATATTATTAAAATTATGTTTTATCTACAATCATACTTTAGTTTAAGATATATTATTTTATTAAAATATACTTTAGAAATAATTTTAAATTCAAACAAATGTACTTTTCATGATTTCAAAGAAACTATATACTTTTATGGAATGAATAATTATCTATAAATTAATTAAATTTATTAAATATAATTTTTAATGTTTTAATATTAGTTTGTTCTAATTAATATACTATTTTTGTGATATTAAATATTTTATATTATAAAATAAAAATAATATTTATATTTTCATATATTTAATATTTTTAAATTATTTCAATTAATATTTTTATTAAAATAATTTTTAAATTACTATTCATTAATATCATTTATGAAATTTTTAATTGTTTCACATATATCATAAGTTACAAACTAATAATATTTATTTTTGCATAATAAATTTGAAATTTTTTATGCTGGATAATAATCTTTATATTTTTATGTTTTCATAAACATTGGATTTTTTTAAGATAAAATTTTTAAATTTAAATATTATTTTTACATATATTTATGTTGGGTAAAAAATTCTAAAAATAAAATTATATATTTTTAATATAGTAAAACATCCAGAAGTATAACATATGATTAACCATGACTAATTGATCAACTAACAAATGATTATAAGGAAATTTTTTTAAATACATCCTCAAACTTTTAAAGAAACCATAAATAATATAAATATTATTATTTAAAATATAAAATAGATAGTCTGTACTATGAACAATTATTTTATATTTTACAAATTATTAAAAATAAAAAAATTATGCAACTTAAAAATTATGTTTTTTTCTTAAGAAAAGAAAGATATGATACATCTAGAGAATACGGTAAAATTAATTTGTAATATAATATATAAATTTTGATTGTAGTCAATTGAATTAAATAATATAATTTTTTTATTCTTTTAAAAAAATTTATTTATATTGAAAAAAAATTAATTAAAAATGCATTATATTAGGATGAATACACACTTTATACAATTGCCAATCTTTCTTTTATTTTTCAATTAGCATGTATCAAGTTTTGTAGGAATGTTTACTTGCATTTCTAAAGTATGCCGTGAATGCAATTTATCTTCTGGAAAATATATATAACAAGTGATCATGCCTTTTTTAAGTGATCATGCATATTTTAAAGGTCAATGTTTTTTTTTTTTTTTTAAATTCACAGTTACAAGTCGGAGGATAGTTTCTCACCAACATAAATTAAAATTAAGATATTTAATATTTTAGTTAAATAATTCATAATGTTATTAAAGTCAAGGTAGATTTTTATTTAATTAGGATACTGTGATGCTTACTTTTTTTCACCTGATTCTATCGTATTTATATTGGCAGGAAAAGTTAATGAAATAAATTGTCTTAGGTTGGAATCCACAAGGAAAAAATATTTCATTACCATTCTCAGAGAAAATAAATTATATTTTTATTAAAATTTTGTTTCTTACTAATTTTGTAATATATTTAAAATTTGTTGAGAATAGTATTTTTCATATAAATATAAGTAAGCAAATATCACATTATCATTAAAAAGGATATAAGTATATATCTAAACGAGTACATAACTTAAAATTGTTTTTTTAATTATTATAGAGAAAAGACCCATGAGTTAAGGTCCCAAAAATAATAGATGTAATTTAATGATAATATAAAATTTTTATACTAATTAATATTAAACTCATTATTATATAAGTAATTTGCAAACAACAATAGAAGTTGTCATGTTCAAATATTAAAAACAATTTTTTAATCCACACATTATCTTTTGATATCTATTTTAAAATAATAGTTTTCATCTTAAATACCTATCACTAAAAATACTCTTAAATTTATTGACTTTGCATAATAATTTAATTTCAATTTGTTAAATTTATCGATAATTGTTTTAAAAGTCAATTTTGATACAATCAAAATTGTGGATGTTAGCATAAAATTTTGATACCTTACAATTCATTAATTTTGTAACCTTATAGATATTAAATAATAATAATTATTTTAATAATAATAAAATAAATACAGATACAAATATTGATGCAGTCAATCCCTTCTTTTCTGTCTTTCAAGTGTTATTTTCCCTTATTGATTCTTGCTTATTGAATTTGAAAAAATTCAATGCAACGTATTTATCGTTTTCTGGCTTCGACCAATTTTTCTTCTTAAACTAACAATTTATGATTCTCCTTTTGTTGCATGTAAAAACCTTGTGAAACTGTAGCCCAAACATCAAATCTCTTTGAAATATACTTAATCTTGATGTAAAAAACTCAAACAAGGCTGATGTAAAAAAACTCAAAAAGACTGATGTTAAAAACTTGATTAAAAAAATTATTCAATTGTTTGAAAATATAATGAAATGAAATAAATTATAACTTTTCATTTTCTATATTATCTTATCTAATCATTCATTTATTTAATCAAATGCATTGATATAACTCAAAATAAGGTTCAAATAATAATTTTAATCTTTTAATAATTCCATTTTATCACCCCATCATCTTCCACTCATCATTTAAATAAACCAAACAACATATCCATTCCATCCCAACTTCATTTATTTTATTATCTACCCTCAATCCAAATATAGTCTCAAATATGCTTATATTAATAAAAAAGTCTTATTACAACCATAATACATCAAATCATAACAAAATGTACACTATCATCTAATACAAAATTGACATGTTGATTATCTTTTTACAGCAACTGTCACGCCAATTATAATTTCTAATTGGTTTAACAGTGTAAAAAATTAACTGTTATTATCAATTCCACTTCTATCCAAAATGGACCAAAGATTACACCTATGACACAAGATTTGTGAGTTACAAGGAATTCTTATCATGAATTTTCTAAGTCTCTTACCAAATGTTGTGACCCTTTATTAGTAGACCCATTAGCTCCTGTTGTCCCCTTGAAAGATTGTAAAGAAACCAACCGAGCAAATGCACTCTTTGATCTGCTAATTATTGGACCTCCATGTTTCTCAGTTAAATCATAAGATAAAGATTTTACAAGTTCATCAAAGCGTCGCTTGAAGGTTGGGAACCTTGACATGGATTTGGTGAGCCCTTGAAGTCTGTGTACAAATGAAAACAAAATGAGACAAAACTTCAAAATTAGAGATAACAATCCTGCCGCATGGAATCCAACTCATCCCCATCTTGACTTTGACATAGAAAATCCGTTTTAACCGGGGTTGGGATTTCCCTGCCTAAGAAAATCGAAAAGGTAGGTTTGTTGGTTCCCCCTTGCTCCTACCCCACTTGTTTGTTAAATAAATTTCATACGTATGTCTATTGTTCAAATCCACACCTTTGTGAACCATTAAAACATGATTACGCAAAAATCACAACACTATGGCTAAGACCACAATGCTGTGGAAGATGCACTATAAGTAGTTGTATACTTTTTAAATTAAATATAATTAATAACTTAATATATAATTTATTTAATAATAAATAAGTAAATTTAAGTTGTAAAAAATAATATAACATGCCCACACCCGAAAATATCTAATGGATGGAGACAGATTAAAATTTCATACTCGCTTCTTTTATACCCGAATCTGCCCCGCACTTTCCAAAATCTTGGACGAGAAGGGCCAAACCCACCGTGTAGTCTCATTGCTATCCCTATGTAAAATGATGGACCATCATAACAAAATCTATTAATGGGTGCATGGGGTAAGTTTATTATAATTTAATAGCTTATTTAAAAAATAGGCAGCTTTATGTTTTTCTAGTGTGATTAGCACTTTGGCTAGACTGCTTTTGCTTAAAATAGACATTTTTCAGCTTATTTTAAGAAGCAAATCCTATCTACTTATCAAAAGCAATTTTTTTTTCAAGTTTAACCAAATGCATTGCTCTACTCAAAGTAAAAAAAAACAGCTAAAAATAGATTTGACATTTTGTTGGGCTGGGAGTTGTATACTAACGCTATGTTTAGATAAATTTCTCCAAAAACACTTACAGAGAAGAAAATAAAAAGGAAAAATGTGACAAAACCTCTTCATAAGCTAAAAGTAACTTATGCGTGAAGTAATTTATAGAAATTGTGATTTGTACATAAGTTAATTTTAGTTTATGATTTTTTTCTCATTTTTCCTTCTTATTTTCTTTTTCTACAAGTTATTTTGAAAAAACAACAAATCTGAAGCCCAATTTGGATTAGCTTCTACCATATGAAAAGCTTTTCATATCATGTCAGTGGTTGATTCCTACCTTATGGTAAAAGCCGTTATAAGTTTCAAGTGTTTAAAAATTGGATGGAAGTATAGTATTTGAAAAAGTTGAGAATCATAAATTTTATTTTAGCATATGTGAAAAGTCAGGATTTATTTTTAATTCCTTATTTTCTTCTTTTATAAGTTTTACCACAATCTTAACCTTGAGATTTACACAACTTCACTTCAAACTCAATTATAACCAGTACCTTCTAGCCAAAGCCTCGAGTTCCGCACGTTTGACCTCAGATTCAGGGGCTGGACCAATGCTAGATTTTTCCATCCTCTCTGCATCACCACTGTAGAGAACTAATTTGCAGAGGTAGTCCTCTTCTGAATCAGAAAGATTTTTAGCTTTGATTTGCTCCTTAATGACCAAAAGGGGATTAAGGAACCAGTCAAAAAATATCTCCCTTGGACTGTTTGTGGTAGTTAGTTCAGTATCATCACCTAAGTAAGCAAACAACCAAAACGGTTTCTTCAAAATGGTTAAAAGAAAATAATCTCATAAGAGAAAAGTTAAGGGTTCCTCACTTACTAATCAATATGCCTGTGGAATTTAATTTTGCAGAGCGCAAGAGTGCATCGAATAAGCAATATGCTGGCAAACCAATACTAATAACTCTACTTCCTTTACCAGACTTGGCTTCTTCTATGTCTTTTCCTGTAATTATACCTTCAGAAACCATTCTTTCTCCAACTCTTTCACATTCCTTGAATAAGCCATCCAATAGCTACACAATTCAAGAACATTCAGTTAGTACATACCATCAAGTTGCAAAACACGAACATCCAATGAAGATAATGTTGATATGAGGAGTGCTAGAGAAACTGTCTCAAGGACTGTTTATCTGAAACTCTTCCTACGATTGGTTAGTATTTATTGGAAATCACCAATTTTAGGAAAGTCATTTAATGACAAGTTGAACCATCAAAATTGGTGATTTCCAATTAATTCTAACCAATCATAAAGAGAGTTTCAGAAAGAGAATTTTTTATGAAGTTTTCTTTAACACTCCTCAAGTGGATATTTTGAGTGACACATTGTTTGAGACAAAATACTACAAAGAATACCTCAAATGATTTCAACTCAACAATGTTGTTCTTTATTGAAGACGTGCGAGAAGGAGTCTTGTGGAAGGAGCTGGGTCTTGAGAAGGGATTTGAACTAGAGGTTCTTTGTGATGAATCAACCTCTTTTCGAAACTGAGGCCTATCAGAAATCAAATGTGTAAGTACGTAACATAAAAACATTAACTACAAGTCACAGTGATAATACATGAGAGCAGAAAAAAACCTAGGGAAGCAGTTTCCTTCCCGCATGTCAAGAATATCATTGCTGTATTCATCATAAATGGCCAAAGCTGCAACAACGTATGAAAGGCCCAACAACAAAGAAGACTCCTGCATTTCAAAGAACAAATAAACAGTGAGACAGAATTTATTTTGTTCACACAATCAAACAGGGGTCCCCTTCCACTGTTAAAACCACAAAAGAAGAATATCAGTACTAAAGGAAATTATAGTAGACTAGTAGTAAAAGCCTGATAGATCAAGGAGATGAAATGTCTATACCAGTATACCACCCAAATCATTTAACAGGACTGGGAATTAGTACATGCTCACTGATACTGACCTCTTAGCCTTCCCCCTACATTCAGCCCAATCATCCATAACAAACTCCCAAATTATCTCTTCCCCTTCCTTGCCACTTAAAAATATTCTATTACTACAAATTGACAATATTTCTTCCCACTCTACCTTACCTTCACATGCTTCTTCCTATGGATGCGATCAATAATATTCTCTGCCAGTGCCAGCACTTTCACCATATTCTCAAATCTCAATGTGAGATTCCAAGAAATTGTCCTGTAGTCTTATAGATCTTGCACTGAATAAGCACCTCCCATTATGTCCTATTCGTTGCAGCACCATAACAAGATGCATTTATGATCACAGTTCTCTGGAAGCGCAGGAGGTAATGGTTGATTGCTGACAATTGTAGCTAAGTTTTTCAATAATGAAACATGAAGACCAAATGAGCATGACTGCATTTTACAAGTTTCAAGCAACCTGCTCTACCTTCACCACCACCTATATATGTCTTAAAATCTTGGATTTAGCTTCTCATTAATCTACTCAACCAAAATCCTTTAAGTAGGCTAACTCTCTAGCCTAGGCACCTCATGTCCCTTTTATCTTATCAGTGTACTGCATCATTTTGTTATGGACCAGCACCAAATATTAGTTTAGTTCATATAACACCATTCCTTTTAGCCATCAACTGGTTAATTCTACTATTGATACATCTTCAGTACATTGGAGCAATGTTGGCAGGTCTCTTCCATACAAGGTTCTCAAAGTAGACATGTAACAGAAATGTAGCAGTTAACTTTGTACTTGAACTCAACCCAACTAAATTAGCAAGCAGGGCCACTGATTAGGTTTAGAACCTGTAAAGCATCTCAGGAACATGTGCGTTTAATGTTTCTGTATGTCCAATTATATATCATCCAACAGTCACTGATAAGCAGAATTGAGTTTTGATCGGTTCCTGACTGTTTAAAAGCTCAGTCCAAAATTATCTACTAAAAATGCGGTTTATTTCTGAAACTATGAAGGAAAGAAATCCATGAAACCTTGCAAGTTGCAACTCCTCTAGTAAATAAGTCAACAAGCTCCTTTATAGTAGTAAATGGATGGAAATGGGTTAAAAATTAAAAAAACAGCACTTTTTTTGCAATCTTATAACTTTAGTAAGTTCTCCTATAAAATCCAATGTAAATCCTAATGCATAGCTGTATAGTATTGGCAAGGGCAACTAAAGTCCAGCAGTAGATATCACTTGATACTCAAGATCAACAACCAGAGATGAAGCTTGGCAAGTGTTCCTAAGAATGGTGTCACTGGAAAGCAGCATAGCTTTTAATATTACCCTTCATTCCTTCCTGATACAACATACTAAAAATCCTCTTATTTATAGTTTAAATAAAACTGTCTATCAAGTGGACAGATATCTATGCTTCCTTAATTTGTTTCCTGCCAAATTAACATACTTGGGTCCTCTTGTCTCCCTCAACTCTCTTCCTGATCACCCACCATTAAGAATATATACCAAGTGAAGTGTTCTATCATTGTACTCCACACCTCTCTGTCAGGCTATGGTCAACCTGCATCTTCTTTTCCCAAGTAATAATGTTGATCATGGCCAATTCTTCAAATACAGTAATTCAATACATCTTCTGTTTCCAGTCTTTCCATTACAGATCAGTTTATCACTTTTCATTTCCTTTACCTTTTTTAATTTGTTTTATCAACTACTTGTGCTGTGCATCAACCAACAGACAGTGGACAGAATAAAAGTTGAACTGTGATTAAGGTACTTGTGTTATGCTGCTAGTGTTTCCACTAAGGCACTAACCAAGCAGAGATCGCAGAACCAATTTATATTACTTGGATAACGTGTCAAATGTCATTTTAGAGTTCTATCTATCATATATTGTTTACTATTTATGAGGATATCTGTCAACAATGTATGCTCAAATGACAAAGCCTCAAATGCTCATGGTTCATAGCTGTCTTGTTGGATACCAAGTACTCAGTCAGTATAGGCCTTCACCTTTTACTTGGAAGTTGGAACTTCCAAATACATGGTATATATTGCCTAATATCAACAGGGAACTGGATGCTGTGATATGTCAACCAACAATAATTGTTGAAACTAGTTTAGATTTTTGTCATCCCAATCTCCTGTGTTACTTCCACAATGTAGCATTGACCTTTTCAGTTGCAACCACTCGCAAAATGTATACAGCAGTCAAGTAATAGTATGCCTATCATTAAACTACAACTGCTATATATTTCATTATTTTGTAATTGTAAGAGTCTGTTTGGGTGATTTTCATGAGAAGCGCTTCTAGGAGAAAAAGAAATACAAAGAAAAAAGTTAAAACAATTTCTCCATTAATTTCTTTAAAAGATGTGAGACTTTTACAAACTAACTTTAAAAAGTCCCACATTTTTAAAGAAAATTATATGAGAAAACTTTTATAGATTAGTTAAAATTAGCTTGAAAAAAGTCCCACATCTTTCAAAAAAGCTTATGGCGAAGCTTTTTGGACCTTTTTTCTTTGTATTTTTTTCTCCTAGAAGTGCTTATCCAAACATGTCCTAATTTCTATCCCAAGTATATCATAATTGGCTATAATAACAATAGTAGTATAGTACAACTAGGGAGACAAAAGACATGAGGATCGACCTCATAAGCAACAATCCCTGAATAGGCACCAAGACAGAAACTTGCTAACATGGATGCCAGAATTGCCCCAGCAACAGCCAATGGCCACAAAAGGATAGCAAGACCTGCGAAAGGTACACATATGGACTCCAGGAAAGGGCCTTCACGGCCAATGAGGTCATGAAACAGTCTATGCCACCCCTTAAAAAGCATGTATGGACCTTTGCATAGGGCAACAACTGATATAACTGGTACATCAACTATGATTCCAATAACTGCAGCTAGTAAAGCACCGGGAATATAAAGCAGCCTGCATTAAAGCAGGAAAAAAAACCATAAATGATTATATAGCACAAAGCCACAAATCTATGTCTGACATCATGTTTGGAATATTAAGACTGGTGTTTATCTAAAATTCCTTTTCATAGTCACATTTTCTCATGCCTTTTATGTTCCCAAAAAACAGCAATTCTTATTTTTCTTTCAAAGTACAATTGAATATTCTCATGTTAATATCACAAACTAAGATAAAACTGGCACACAACCATAAGAAAGAAGAACATAGTTAGACAATTAGTTTTATCTGGTTCACCATATATTGGTTGATCCAAAAAACAGAAAAATTTGGAAGACGGTTAACTATCATTTCTCTTATTAAAGTTTCTATACTTCAATTTCTACTTTTCACTGAAATGATATGAAAACCAGAATATAGCCCATGAAAAGAATTGTCATTCTTGAAGATACTCTAAGAGACTAATGTCTTCTGTCAATATTTTAATAATATGCTCAAGCCAGCTAATAAGTTCGGCATGCAAATAAAACAAGATTTAAATAACCCAAGCAACATAGTTTTGTAAGCATGAAATACTGAGATGTTCCCTCTGTGATTACAATAGTTAAGCTTTCTACAGATTGCGTTCTATAGGAAGTCCAACTGACACAATTTGTGAAACCAATCTACCTTCTCCGACTAGAGGGAACAATGAAATTTTTTAATATTTTTCAATTTAAAATTCACAATTCACAGCTCCGTTAATTTCAAAGTAAAATAACTAGTAGTCAGGTTGATAAAATATTGTCTGCACAACTATGGTTTAAAATTTGAAAAGCTTTAAAGTGTGAAATGTGAGCTACAAACAAGTCTCCCTTCACAAACAGGAATAAAATGGAGCCCTCAATCAAAGAAAAGAACTTAACCACTATTAACTCCTGACAGACAGGATTGGCAACTTGGCATTACTATTAAGTGACACTTTCAATCAAAAACATCTTCATTAACATAAAATTTGGATCATGATACAAATACAAAATTTCCAAGGAATACTTTGAAGACACAAGAAAGGCACACACAAGGCTCCAACTGAGTAGGGTAGGGTCAAGAGGGGGTAGCTGTATGCATAATTGCAGCCTTACCCCTGGAAAACGCAGATAGAGACTCTTTCCAGGTTTTGAACCAGTGACCCCCAGGTCACAAGACAAAACCTTGCTTTGCACCAATGCTCGCCCCCACTTTAAAGACATAACAACATTGAAAACAAAATAGTAAGGTATACAATGGCAAAACCTGAACTCATAGTATTTTGCATCTGGAGGTCCTTTTTGTCGCAGGTCATCCATAAAAGAGAAGTATGAATGGAAACAAACATCTTTTACATCCCTGACAACCATGCAGCTCTTTTCAACAGTGCTCCATGTACCATCCTGACAATTTAGTACAAAGTTTCTATAATTAATAACAGTAAAACATATAACAACATTTTAACGAAGGAAATGGACATAGTAAACATACAACGAAACAGTGGTAAAGTTTGGCATCTATTCCTTCCTCTACAACTTTAAAAGTAGCAAATATGGGTGAAAAAAATCCATAGGCTGCTCCACCAACAATACTTCCAAGAATACCAAATATTGGCCACAAAACCAACAACACTGGTAGTACACATAGGCAGATAGCAAGCTTCAGAAGAGGCCCCAATTGTTTAGCTCTGTCCATTAGGGAAATCACATTGAGAAAGCAATTACAATTTCATAATACATGGATAGAATAGTGAGCAAAAAAACATGAAAGAGAGGCATTCAAAAACAGCACCTCACAACGCAGTAATATGTCCAAACAGCATGTGCAGTCCAAAGTCCAAGTATGATGACAGTGTTCCCAATTGCAATTAATAAGCATATCAAAGGACAGAAAATGATACCTGAAATGATTGGGATTTTGAGAATGGTAAGTAAGGCTTCCAATCATACTCCTCACATAGAACCCTACCCCTTAGTTCTTCTCTATTATAGTAAAACATTATAATGCAAGAAGCTATTACATATTCCATAGTGGAAACTGGAAAATAACACAAATACACTAACTGTTGAAATTCCTTGGTTTACCTAGAAACATGTCCAAGTTGACCTTAAACTATCATATAGTCTGCTTTCATTTAAATTAATTCCTTTTTACTTTCATTTATCAAAATTCTGTGTTCCTATGATATTTCATCTTGCGCAGTTGTTCTTATCAACAAATCCATAAGGTTAATCAGAAAATAAAACATACCAAATCCAATTATTGCCCCTTGTTTATAATTTATCATATAAGATATAAGACACTTGAACCGTGATTATAGGCGTGATTGATAGCCATTAAATAAATAAATAAATAAAAATTGTCCACTATAAATCACAACACAAGGGAACACGTGTAAAACCCCACAACAGGCTCCACCGAACCTCCCCACCATTGGTTTAACAAAAGAAAGTGAATAAATTTCACAGAAAAATCAATATTTAACAAATTATAAATAGCAAAAAAGTATTAACAAAGACTGTCCATCAGTATTTTCATTTCCAAAATAACAGCCTAGAAATCATATAAATTATGTTTACCTTCAATTAGTAAATTCCCAACTAAAACCATATAAAAAAATTCAAAACCAAAAAATAAATAATATACCAAAAAACACAGAACAGATCCATTGTCGTTTACCTCCCCACCATTGGTTTAACAAAAGAAAGTGAATAAATTTCACAGAAAAATCAATATTTAACAAATTATAAATAGCAAAAAAGTAGAAACAAAGACTGTCCATCAGTATTTCATTTCCGAAATAACAGCCTAGAAATCATATAAATTATGTTTACCTTCAATTAGTAAATTCCCAACTAAAACCATATAAAAAAAATTCAAAACCAAAAAATAAATAATATACCAAAGAACACAGAACAGATCCATTGTCGTTTACCTTTGATGGTGCCCAGAACCAGAAGCCCAATGAAAAATGGAAGAAACCTTATGAAACTCCACAAAGAAGCACAAAAACCCGTGGGAGGCTCCATTCACTCAGATCTCTGCAAAAGGAACACTATAAAACGCATCACACTTTTCGGTCACCCCCAAGTAGAAAAGATCCAATCTTTGAGCCCTTTAACCTTCACTCACCACATAAGAAAGGTTTCAACTAAGTACCCAGAAGCCAAAAACCAATTTTTTTTTCTCTACATGCACATAGTGATAAAAACTCAAACATGCCCCTTGGTTGTTATGCTCCTAACAGTGGCCACAGAAACAGGTGTATCCTCCTGAACCCCATTTTGTTGCTTTCTCCAACTTCTTAACGACAAAAAATCAACTTTGCCAAAGAGGGTACAAGGGGAATGTAACTTATCTGAAACGGTTGAAAATTTGAAGTACTAAAAAACCAGGGGAAAATGAATGAAGCAGTTTCTATCACAGAAAGTATCATATATTAATGCTTAGCCAAATTTTCATATTCCATACTTTTCCACCTTGTTTCAGTTTCCTAATATGACGATTCTTGTGTCGCAGAGTGCATAAATACTCTTTGTTTTTTTATACGCTAAAAAAGCAAACAACATAACGAGTAGAAGGTTTTTCTGTCAAAGGCATCTTTTCAGTCTTAAAATTAGAGTGATATTTAAATAATTTTATAAATAAATTTTCATAATAAAAAAAAATTATTGGCACATGAGCTGTGCTTTACTATTAAGGACATAACTATTTTGAATAGTGTGATAATTATGCATGTTGATGGTTTTTATTTTTGTCTTTTAATTTTTAAATAACAGTTATTTGTAAAATAATTAAAGATAAAATTAAAAATAAATATAAATTGAGTTTAATTAACATATTCTTCCAATTTAAACTTATATTTATATGATTATTATATAAATAAAATTTAATTAGTATATAATTACAATTTTGCATTCTGATTGAAGTCATACAAATTACTTTTATATATGTTGTAAACGGATTAGAAAATAGATTCTCTTTTTGAAACTGAAAATTGTTGATGAATAGTTAAAATTTATTATGATTAGTTAAATTGATTGAAATCTTGATTTTACTTATCATTAATTATTTTTCGGAGAAAACATTCAGAAAAATTTTCTTTAAAATTATTAAAAATTATTTTATTTAAAATATCTGTCAAAAGTTTAAGTATTAGTGTAACACTTACAAGTTATAAAATTTAGGGAAAAAAAATTTACTTATTTTTGTCCGTACTTTATTGAAGTGTTAATTGATGATCTAGGTGTGATTTTCTTTTTTTTTTTCTTCCTTTTCATTTTTGTCCGTACTTTATTGAAGTGTTAATTAATGATGTTTGGTATGATTTTTTTTCTTCTTCTTGGCCCCAACTTTTGAAGCAGAAGCAATGAAGCATTGCTTAGTGTGAATCATGTACAGGACATTTTGGATTATGTATTTTGCCGAAATATAGTAAAAGCTTTTTATTAGAATGATGAAATCTTGAGATTTTATTTGTTTTTTTATATAAAAAAGGAGTTTCTAAAATATGCTGAAAATTAGTAAAACATTCAAATAAATTGTTTTAAATAATAAAAAATTATAATTTATGATTATCTTTTAATAATTTGTCGTTTTAAAAGTTTTGTTCTTTTTTAATTGTTTTATTGTGTAAAAGGTGACTATTTATTAGATACAGATAAGATTAATTATCTTTCAGTAAATTTGTTTAAACAAAAATTAATTAATTATAATCAATTATATGTAATTTATTATCAAAATAATTTAATTATTCTATTTATTCCAAATACACTGTAATTGTGATTAAAAGTTGTCAGAAAATAAAAAGAAACCAATATTAATTAACCATATGTAACTGTTTATTTCTACATTAAAAAGATGCATTAATTAACCAGATTATATTTAATATATTTATTTATTTATGAAAAAATACTGACTTTGTAACTAATTTTTATTTTTATTATTGAATGAAATTTATAATTGTTATCAAATAAATTTTTAGTAAATTATATTGTATTCTCTTATAATTTTATGCCTTTTGAAATAATTTTTTCATTGTTCTTGTTATTAAATGAATTTTTTTATTTCATAGTAGTCATTGATTTAATTTAATCACATTGAACATTAACAAAGAATAAACTGCTCACATAATACTAATTATTATATATATATATATATAACAAAATTATATTTATAATACTAATTACCGTAATGAATATATTTATTACTATCAAATCATGGGTAAAAACTAAAAAATTTGATGCAATAGAAATTATCAATTTTATTTTAAAATTATCATCACCTAATTTTGTCCGGGCAAGTAAAGAAAAAAAATGAGAAAAACAAAACTAAAAAATTATTAATAATTGAGTCATTTTCTTAAAATAAATAAAATAATATAAAAACCAATTTATAAAATAAAAAAGAAAAACAGATCTGGTTTTATAATAAAAAAGAAAAAAAAGGAAAAAATCATTTAAAGGTGTGTTTTACTACCCTAACTATTCAGCTTTTACTTCCTAATCTATGGTACTACAATCTACAAACTACCAACAAATCTCCTTAAATCATGTTTTTAAGTCTCTCTTCTAACCTCTCACTTTCACACTTATAACATCATCTCATGGTCTCTTTTCACTTTTTTCTACCTTCTCCTCTTCGCAACATACACATGGATCACATTTAGCAACAATATCATATAGGCTCCTAAATCTACTTGACTCATATTTCCTTTCTATAACAAAAGTCACACCATGTTACATTCATCAAACTAAGTCACACCCAAGTCTCCTATTCTCTATGTACAATGCTCAAAATGGGCAAAATCAATTAACTATATTCAATCATCTCGTCTTAAATCAACTCTCTAAGTATCTTTTTATGCTTTCTGTTTACTTCTTTTGTTACGGTTTTGTTTTGTCATTATTTGCTACTATGCTTGCTTTTTTATTTTTTTTATCTTTTTATGAGTGGTAGATTTGAGTTGTTTTTTGGTTTTTGTATGGTTGGTGCGTGTAATTATATTCGTATATGTGTGACTTCATGAGCATATGTTACCTTTTTCTTATATTTTTATTTTGTTAGTTTGTCATTTATTTTGTTGAATGATCCCATTGTTACGTTTCATATGTGGTATGCACCTTTTTTTTATTCTATACGAATACTTGAGCTCATGACATTTTTCTTTTGGACTAATTAAAAATAATACCACGATGTTTGCAGTGATTTTCTCTTACGTTTTATATGTGGTATGCACCTTTATTTTGTTGAATGATACCATTGTTTTTACTATTATTTCTTATATGCACTAGAAAAGCTGAATAAAGTGAGAAATTTAAGAATTGATTGGTTTTGTTTTGTTTTATAGTTTTTTAAAAAAGTTTTTAAGTATAGTTTTCCAAAATGGTTAGAAAAGAAAAAAAAAACTTGTCTGGTAAGTATTATTTGAAAACTGTTTTAAAGATGTAAAAATGGAAAAACTTTTTTATATTTATTAAAATTTCATTAATGAAAAGTAAAAAACATATTTTGATTGTATTTTAGGTTTTTAAAACAAAATTAGAAAACTGAAAAGTAAAACTTCTTTTAGTTGTTCTTGTTTTTTAGTTTTTAAATTCAATCAGAATATATTGTTTTTCGTTTTTCATTAATGAAATTTTAATAAATATGAACAAGTTCTTCCATTTTTACATATTCAAAAAAGTTTTCAAATAACACTTGTCAAACAAGTTTTTATTTTTCTTTTTTCTCGAAAGTAGTTTTTGAAAACTCTTTTCAAAAACTAAAAAACAAAATCAAATCAATCAAGCCCTTAGGTCATTAGAAATAAAAAAAAAAGTGTCAAAGCATAAAGAAAATGAATGTGGGCATGCACATGCACATGCTTTTTAATATATAGGACAACTCAGATGAGAAAAATGGTTACGGTGGAAAATGACAAAACATAATAATAACCATATGATTTCAATAAAACGGTTCATATTAAGTTGTTAATTAAACAAATTCACGTGGTTCTCTCACATAAAGTCTTCTCTCACAAATCAAATCTTTTTCTGATGTACTACTCTCTCTTGTCAACCCGCTGATCCTCTACAAGATCACCACCACCTCCACCTATACAGTTGTCGCTGCCGATAGTGGTGGCGACATCGGCAATGGGTGTTGTCATATTGATGATGGTGGCAATGATGATAGAGGGCGTGAAGACGATGGTAGCGATGGTGGAGGCAGCGATAGTGATGGCGATGCCCCAAACCTACCGTCGCCGCCACCACCCCTACTGTTGTCGTTAACACTCCTATCGTCATCACCACCATCGTTAATACCACTACACTTATTGTCGATGCCGCCATCATTGGCGGCAGCGACAACAATACTAGCAGAGGTGCTGGCGATCTTGTAGAGGATCAATGGAGCTTATAAGAGAAAGCAGTGCATCAGACAAAGATTTGATTTGTGAGAGAAGGCTTTGTGTGAAAGAACCACGTGAACTTGTTTAATTAACAACTCAATCTGAACCATTTATTAAAATTCTATGGTTATTATTATGTTTTCTCATTTCTCATCGTAACCTTTTTTTCTCACCTGAGTTGTCCTCTCACTCACTCTCTCTCTCTCTCTCTCTCTCTCTCTATATATATATATATATATATATATATATATATATATATATATATATATATATTGGTTTGTGTGTCTTATGTAAAAATACTAATATGTAACAATGATTTAGTTTTAAAATTAAAATATTTGATGGTAAATACTTATAATAATTAATTTATAAAGTATGTTTTAATTACTAAATTCATGTATCTTTTATTTTAATATTAAGAACAAAATTTGTAATAAAGAAAGGGTTAATTGGTGTGACATCTCTTTAATCCTAAATTTTGAGGCACAAGTTGTGACATTGTGACAATGATGTCTTAAAATTCTTCTCTAAAATAAAATATTAATTTGAAATTAAATTAATAACCTACAAGATAAAACTATTCTAATGGATGACTTGGGTGTACACCCTTGTCAACTTTAAATATTAGGATATATGAACTGTGACAGTTCAAAAATTCTAAGTCTTAATAAAACCAAAAAATAAAAAATATTAACACGTAAAAATTTTCAACAAATAACTACGTAAACTTTTATTCTTCAGTGCACCTAAGGATATGTAGGAACAAGAAACCTTTCTTGTCAAGCCCCCAAAAAATAAATTAATTAAGAAGATAAAGAATAGTTAATTAAAAAGATAAAAATATAATAATGTTTTATACAATAAATTCCTCTCAATCACAAATTATTGTAAAAAATGTTAAAATCAATTAATAAAATAAAAGTACTAATTTGTAGGGGTTGAAATAAACATTTCCAAAGCTATCTAATTTTTTCACATGTAATTAAAGGTAACTGTCTTAGAACAGACATCGTAGGGTACTAATACCTTTCCTACACGTAATTAACTCTCGAACTCAAATTTTGGTTTCATAAACCACTTTTATTTTAAATATTTTTCGATGTTTTTCTTAATAAATATTTGTGGCGACTCCTCTGATTTTTTAAATTATTTTTCATCGTTCCATCAAGAGCCACGTGTCGACAAAAATATATTAATAATTTTCACTATAAGGACATGTTTTAATAATAGATTATAATTGTGTGAAATAAATAGAAAGAAAAATTAAATTTAAGTTTGGTTATGATTAATTAATTTCAAAATAATTGGTTGTGCTCCTCGTATTGATAATTCTATTTTATTTTGATGAATGTAATTGGAGTTAAGTAGATATGAAATATTGAAATCTGGTGGAATGATGGTTAGTGATGCAAACCAAGCTTGCACTCCCTTGATATTTTTTCTTGAGGTTCTAAGCTTCCAAGAAATGGATGATGGAGGGAAAATAATATGGAGGTGGGGCACTACTCTTCAAAGAAGAGATAAGCCAAAAATTGTTTAGGTTTGCCACAAGGGAAGAAACTCTTGATAAAAGCCAACTAGGAAGAGGTTCCTCTAGAGTGAGGATCCTCAAGACCTTGTACTAATGAATGTGCTCACAAAGAGACTATTTTTCATTCAATTCAAATGTAAGAATTACGTGGAGTGAGGGGTCCTATTTATAGGAATAAGAGGTCGGGATTAGGAGCTAAACAAGGACATCCAAGCCCAAGCCCAATACCTAAGCTAGTTTAGTCTAACTAACTAAGATTCCGTCTCCTAAAAATTTGCCTATAATCAAGGAAAGTAGGTCCTTGTGTTTGTCATGTTTTGTATGTTAGAAAGTGAGGTGCAAAAATGAGGTAGGAGGTGTGGAAATGACCCACACTCCCAATTTGGGTTGCACCTCTTTCTACACACTCCACATAATTATTTAAGGTACCACTTAGCTTTTACAAGGAAAATGACCAAAATACAAAGCATTAATTCAAAGATACCCACGCCCTTAATTACTAAGGTAATTAAAAATATTTACAAACTAAATATAATGAAGACAAAAGACTTTAATTCTTAAATCAAGCTCTATCCATATGTCTTCCTCTCATCGTCCTAGTCATGATGCATGCTTGGTAGGATTGCATCAATAGTGAGGTGGAAAGTAAGGATAGTGAGTATTCTTTTAAATTTAGGTATTCAGATTGGCTTTTGAGATGTATTTGGAAATATGTTTTTGGGGGGTGCAAATAGAAATCTCAAGTTACTAAGTGCATTCTGACCCCAAACCCTTTTCTTCCCCTTTTTATTTCTCTTTTTCATTCTTCTCCTCCATTCTCAACAATTCTCTTATTCTCTCTCAAAGTCCAAAAACATCCATTCCTTGCATGTGATCCTTCAGGTCCAAAAAATTCAACGAAATCTCTTCCATTGTTCCTAATTTTAGTTATTTCTATGTACTTTTCTTTCCCTTTTCGGTTCAATCATTCTCATTAAGGGAAAATCCTCTTTGAAATCCAACTTTCTTAGGTTCCTTGGTGGATTTAGAATTTTTTGTAGGTTAGCTTTTAAAAGGAGAAATTGGTAAAGGGAGCTCAATTCTTATCTTTAATTTATGTAAAATTTTGATTTGATGAAATGAGTGAACTTGTAAATAAGTGAATGAGATTTTGAATAGTGATTTGAATTTAGAATGCTTTATGTTTTGATCTTGATTTGAGTATCTTGTGTACATTATGATTGGAGTGTTGTGTTTAGGATGTTTTGATGATTAATTGCACATGTGTTTAGTGAATTATATTTGTGTTTTCATTTAAGTATTTTGAGATGACATGATGATTTGATGAACTAATGCATCTTCTGCATTTGGTGAACTGTTGAGAATGATGATTAATTGATTTGATGTGGGTTGTTAGGGAGGTAACAAAGCCCTTGATATGGCACATTGAATTAGGGATATGGATGGTTCAAAGTGACCCTGGTGCTAAGGCTTGATTAGGATGATGATGTAGTGTTAAGGTCTAATTAGGGCGATAATGCACTTGGTTTGAGTTAAAGTATGGTTAGGGCGATAATACACAACGGGATATGCTCAAATAGCAAATGGATGTCAGAATTGGGTCAGGTAAACTAGACATCAGTTGGGTATCAGAAGCGTATGCCTAGACTTGAACTGGGTATCAAATGGGTCAGATAGACATCATATACTAGTGTGGGGGAAGTTAGATGGGTTGTCACCTTGGTATCCGAATTCAATGTAGTTAGTCTTTTCGGAAATCGTCTTGTTTATGATAGGTGATTCTAAGTACTTATGTTTTGAGGGAACATAAGTTTGAATGTTTAAGTGTAATTTGCATGCTTGGTAGTTTCATATAATGAATGTGATCAAGAATTTATATTATTTTGATATGTATGTTGATTTACGATCTTATGAGCTTACATTTTCTTGCATGTATTTTCTGTATGACTATGATGGTCGTGCCTTGCACAAAGTAAATATCAGTATAGGAGCTGGAGGTCAAGCTCAACAAGGTTGAAGAAGGCAGGAATTAGTGGAGCCAATATAGTCTTTTTGGATTTATATAGGATATATGTATCTTGGTGTATGTGTTTTATATAAAAAGAATTAAAGTACTTAGTATTTTAAGTTTGTATAAATATATGTGTATGATGATAGAACCTGAGTATACTTAAGTACTATGAGACATGTTGTAAATGTTAATGCTAGCAGAAGTTGAGTTAGAAAGTTATTATGCTTGTGTTGGGTATTTATTTGGATTGGTTTAGCAAGTATTTACTAGTTTCTGCATTCTACATAGTCTCACTGGATGATAGGTCTCACCTAGCCGAAAGTTGCCATTGTTAGGTAATCCTTTGACTTTGCACCCATCGACATGTTTTACTTAATGTAAAGTACCTTCTGCCAGCATTTTTGTGTGGTTTTTCGCTAGCGACACATCTTGTTGAGAAAAACTCTTTCTTTGGAAAAGCGTAGTTGAGACCTCTCGTTGGGCTACACATGGTGTTGGGCAAGGTACCTCAGTTCCTCGTTGGACAGCATGTCGCGTTGGACGAGCTGTTCAGTGTATGATTTGTGTTATTATGTGGAATTTTTAATCATTTGAGTTTAATTTGTATATTAAATGGATGGATTAGGTTTATCAAGGATATTAATTGCATTAGAATTTCTTGAGATGTTACATTCACGAGTGCATAAATAATTAATAAATTTTAATCTAAAATATATTTTTAAAATTAGATAAAAATTTGATTAATTGGTTAAATTTATTAGACAAATTGTTTCATATCTAATTCTATATAAAAAAGATAAAAATGAAGTTTAAAATAAAAATTATTTTTTAATACTTTAGTCTCTTTTTTAAAAAAATTAAAAGTATTAATTGACCACTACTTTAATTTTTTATTTTATAATATAATGGTTTTTAAAAGAGTATTAATCCACAAATTTTTAATTTTAATTAATCCATATGGGTCAAATGTTAGGGTTGTTAGTAATGTTAGTTTTTGTTATCAATAAAGATTGAACACGTGATCTTTTCCCACCTCCCTCATTTTTCTTTAACCATCTAAGTCATTTTATATCTTCTAACTATTCATATAATACTAATTGTTATATTTTATTATAAATTTATATGAGTTTAATACATATACACTGCTAGTGTAAAAGAGTTTTACACTTACGGTTAATCACAATTCTTGGTTTAAATGACTTTTAAAGTAGTAATTGATAAAGTTAACAAACTTACCATATATAAAGGGTTGTGATTAATTGTCATTATTGACAGTGTATAAGTGTTTTCATCAATTTATATTTATAACAATAATAATCTAACTCTATACCATTATATGAAGGAAATTATTTCTTTGGTGTACACATTTATTAATTGAGTTTAATTGGTATACACTGTTATTGTAAAAAAATTTTACACTGACATTTAATCACAACTTTTCATTTATGTGACTTTTAAAGTAGTAATGCGTAAAGTCAACAAATTTACCATGAATAAAGGGTTGTAATTGAATGTTAGTGTAAAAATTTTTACATTAACAGTGTATACCAATTAAGCTCTTATTAATATCAATATTACCCTTTTTTTAACTTCTAATTTTAGTTTTTCTGTAAAACAAAATTAAACACAAAAAATTAACTAACTAAAATTAACTGCTTAAAGAAGTGATCTTGAGAATAAAGAGTTAACCCAAAGTCATAGGAACACTCACTAAGAGATTATGTCTCATTCCTTTCGTTTAATATTTTTACAGGTTTACATGTGGATATTTTATAGAAGAAGCTTGGAATTGCTTGCAAAGAGAAAGTTAGGATCACGATGTAGTTTTAAATATATAGAACCATATTTATATTTTATGTATCTTTTACATGTTTGTAGCACTCAAACTAAATTGTATCTATTTATATGATATATGCTTTAGTTGAAATTCTACTTATATGCTTGCTTAAGCTGAATTGTAATATTGAATAACATAAGAAGGCAAAGGGTAATATCTTCTAAGAATGATACATTATACCTTAAGAGTAGTTTCTCCCATTAATTTTTTTTATTAATGTAGTATATATATTTATAATTATAAATTTTCTTTGTAATTTTTTTGTTACAAAAGACAAAGGAAAACCCCCCCCCCCCAAAAAAAAAAGAAAGCAAGGAAAATAATTAGCCTAACAAATAGAAAATGTTATGAGTAATGTCCCACTAAATTATATAAGAGGTTATAACAAATAGAAATTCCTAAATCCATCATTGTATATGTAACATCTTTCGTTACAATAACAAATCATAATATAATAAGTAAGAGTTATTATAAATAAATAAATTTTCAAAATAATAAGTAAAAAATATTTTATAGAATTAAAATAAGGTGAATAAAATATGAATCCTTACCACACAAAATTCTCAAATGTAGACATTTCTAAGACAAATGTAAATGATAATTAAAATAACAACAAGGATGTTCATTCTAAAGAAATAAAACAAATATAAGTTATGAACTAAGTCTTCATGGCTTCTTAACCTCCACATCTTCTTCTTCTTCTGACTCTCAAAACAACACTATTTCATGAGATAGAAATCTTAGTGAATAAAATAGGTTCCAAAAGAGTTCGTAAACAGCATTGTTCTCAGCGTATGCGGAATCCCGAAAATCTGTCCATGGTACCCACAATAATAAAAACTTTTTTTATACATAAATTATGATTTAATTCAAATAATTCATAGTAATAATAATCAACATGATGAAAATATTTTTCAATTTAACATCGTCATGCATACACAGTATCCACAAAAATATAGCGATACTCATGATTACTCTCTTTCACTCTACGGCTCCTAGGACCAGGTTTTCATAGATTCGTAAAAAGGTTTATGAGCTCATATTCCATACAATGGCGTCTCATTGTCTTCCACACGCTATTATGAAGGTATCCCGAATGTCTTCACCATCCCAAATGGAGGTATCTAAAACCTCTTTCCCATATTTAATGGACATATCTCAAGTTGGCTATTCAAGGGTTGAGAGATAGGAGAGAAGAATAAAACCAATGTTACAGAGTTATGCTTCAAGAGGTGAGTAAAACTCTTTCTTTAAAACTCAATCATGGTATCATTTTATTGCGCGATTTGCTTCAAGAGGTGAGTAAAACTCTTTCTTTAAAACTCAATCATGGTATCATTTTATTGCACGATTTGTTTTTATCCAACATCCGCATGTTGTAAAATTATGATTTATTTTATAAATTTATATTGATTATGTTGTAGTAATTATTTAAGATACCTTCATTTTGGATGAGGATAAACTTGAGATACCTCCATTTAATATGAGAAAGAGATTTTAGATACCTCTGATGGGGAAGAGATTCGGGATACATTCTTAATAGAGTGGGGAAGACAATAAGACATCATTGTATGAAATATGAGTTCATAAATCTTTTTACAAATTTATTGAAAACCTAGTTGTAAGAATTCATATTTTATTCACCTTATTTTAATATTAGGATATATTTTTGACTTATTATTTCAAAATTTTGTTTATTTTCAATAATTCTTTATTTATTATACTATGGGGTTGTTATTGTAACGAAGGTCATCACAATTCTACAAAGACCTTTTTCCATAGAAAAGGGAAACTCTTCTACAGAGATAGGTATCTGCAGAAGCAAAAAGAATGTTTTTCTGTAGAAGCAATTTTTTTACTTCTACGGAGAAGGGTCTTCAGAGAACTATTTTTTTTTCTCTGGAGATGCATCTTCGTAGAATATGAGAGAAATATTTTTTTTATTTATTTTTTAACATATTTTTTACCTAAAAATATAATTTTATTCAATATTCAATATTTACTTTATATTTTATAAATTTTATATTTAAAAATTTTATTTTTAGAAAATTTATTTATAATATTTATATTATATTTTAAAATTTTATATTTTAATAATATAATTTTTTAAATTTATATTATAAAATATAAAATTTTATTACGAAGAAGGTTCTCCTCAATAAAGTTTTATATTTTATAAATTTTATGTTTTAAAATTTTATTTTAATTACAAAATTTATTATAATATTTATATTATATTAAAATACAATTTGTTTATAATATAAAATATAAAATTTATTACGGAGAACCTTATCTATAATAAAGCTTTATATTTTATAAAATTTATATTTAAAAATTTTATTTTAATTAAAAAATTTATTTATAATATTTACATTTTATTTTTAAAATTCATATTTTAATAGTATAATTTTTAAAAAGATTATTAAATTTTTTGATTATAAATATAAAATATAAAATTTTATTTATGAAATATAAAACTATTAAAGGAAGAAAAAAATTTCTTCTGTAGACAAGTCTATCCAGAGAAGAAAAAATTTTCCTTTTTCGGACGAGTCTATTCCTAGAAGGATATTTTTTTCCTGTGTTGGATAAGGCTGTCCAAAGAGAAGGAAAAAAAAAATTCTTCTCCGCATAAGGTTGTTTGTAGAACAGGTATAAATAAGGGTATATTTGTCTTTTAATACTTGACATGTGGTAAATAAAATTTTAGTAGGTGGGAAATGAAATTTTAGTCGGTGAAAAATGAAATTTCCTCATTTTGGTTTATAAAAAAATGTGTCAACCCAACTTAGTTTATTTCAACTTTTTTATTCAATCTGCTAGGTCGACCCAACCTATTATGGGTTGGTGGGTTATATACGCTAGCCCACTAACTCAATAAAAACTAAAAAAAATATTTTTTTTTAAATTTTAAAATTAACTATTTCATTAAATCTTTATTTAAAATTAAGAAAAACTATTTTTCTTATGTAATATAATAGTTTAAAATCCAAAAAAAAAATAATTATATAAAGTATAAATTTACAATTGAATCTAAAATAATTAAAAGTGTTCACCATTCCAATTAATAAAATAAATCTAGACATTCCCACCCAATATAATAGTTTCATTTTCATATCACTTGAACAATCAACATTCAATCCAATAGTAACTCCCATATACAATGACCATGAAAATTAAGTGTTACAAAATAATAAATTAAGTCACAATCCAATAATAAAATATTGGATTGAGTTTTCACTTTTTTCCATTAAACCCAACTTGCTCTTGAATGAGTTGAGTTAGATTAACTAAGTCACAGTTTTAAAAAATATTTTTTTAGAAAATTCTTTTTTTTAAAAATAAATTTTAGAATATTGTTTTGTTAGTCTTTTTATGATGTTTTTTTTAAAAAATATACTATATCATTATTATAACATAAAAATAAACAAAATATTATAGTTACAAATTATATATCAAAACTAAAACAAATTAAAATTAACATACAACTAAATTTTCAAGCAATAATAACTAAAAAAATATTTGTCCAAAATAAAAGTAAGCACAATTTGTTTAAGCTAGTCAAGTCATACAAATAAATACAAATTGCATAATTTTTCCAAACTAATAAAAACATAATATTAAAAGCAACACATAATAACAAAACACATAATTTCAAATAATAATAATTTAATATTATGGTCGGGTAGAGTCTCGGGTTTAACTTACGGAACCTGTCACCAACTCATAGTGGATTGGGTTGAATTAGGTTGAACAACCAACCCAATGAACTCCCATATCCACGAGTTTGAACTCGTTTTAACAACTCTATCTATACTCTTGTAATTATCTCACACACACCTTTTAGGGACTATTAGCTATTAATGGAATGACTTGAGAGAAGAAGAGAAAATAGAGAAACAAGTTCTATCCCTCGAGAATATAATGTGTATTTTTTTTTTATTTTGAGAAAAGGAAGAAAATCCACTAACAAATTAGCCCATAAGAAATTTAACCCTAAAATAGGATTATCAAACTATTGGCAACCTATTTCTAAGAAATGGTCAGCAAAAGCTGAGAAAAGAGCTACACTATTGCATTATGTGTACACATGGGGTAGAGGGATATATTAATCATCTTGAATCTAGGAATGACAAATAAATCCGCATATGTAAGTATTCTACAAACCCGCCTCAACGTTGCCAAGAAATCTCCTATTTGATTAAGCATGAATACGAATATGAGAATTACCCAATTTTTTAAATATGGGACGGTATGGGAATGGGTATATCCTTACCTGTCCCATCTTCATCCCTCTCTCATCCTCATTTCCGTCCCCGCTTCCTTTACTAAAATACTCTACTCTTACTATTTTATTAAAGCCTTGATAACATTGATTAACCTTGATAACATTTTTATACAAATGGTAGTTGGACAATTCTTCTGAATGTTTGTTATACCGCTGTAGAATCAAACTCCTGAATAATATCATTATAACCTTTGAGATAACGTAAACCGAGGAACAACACCTACTGCCTTGGCCATATCCTAAACCAAAGCAACTTCAATAATAGTTGGGATCTATCTTCTAAAAATTCAATTATTTCTAATTCTCCGTATAATAAAATCAATAAAAGCATACAAATCTTTTCGGTGATCATTATGGCCTTTTTAATATACATATTAGATTTAATTCATTTCATCAAGTATTTCTCAAGAAAAAAAGCATGTCAATCCTTGTCCAAGATCTTCTTCTGGACAACATTAGAGAAAGAACAATGATGGGGTAAATGAATATGGTTTTAGGTGCAGCATGACAAAATCGACATTGGAAATAAGGAGTAAACCTACATCAAGTATTTCCAACTAAATGTTTCTTGAGACCTCCATGCAAAAGAAACCAAATAAAAATTTTAACACATTCTGGAGCTTGCCAACACCAAACTGGAAAAGGAAAATTCAATCTGCAGATCGATCTCATTCGTTGATGCTCTCCTGAAATGAACAAAAAAGCAAATTTAGTAGTGAATATGTTAGCTGGATTAAGACCTATTTTCCAGGAAAACCGAGAAAAAATTATTTCAGGAATAAGGTAAATAAGAAAACATGTTCGAATACTTCATTTTCAAAGACCAGAAAATTAGAAAATTGATTATCTAAAAAATTAAAAATTATTTAAAGTAGTGTTTCATATTTAAAAAATATTGGACAATACATCTTTAACTACATCCCGTCTCCAACTAAACTTCCCTTACCCCTTCGAGACTTTACCTATGCATGTTTTTCCAAAGATGTGAGGGATTTTGGTTAATACTTAGAATAGGAATCATCCTTTGAGGTAAGGGGGTGAGAAATTATCTCACATGCAACATGTATAGGGAGATGGGTAGTAAAACGATCTCTAAGTTGCAATAGGTTTATGTATATCATTGAAGGGTTATGAACATCTGCAGTAAGTGCAAATAATATGTTTTTGTGCGTGATTGTGTGGATATATTGTTCGTCTCAATTATCATTATATTTTTGTATTTGAATAACAAGAATATTTGATTTTTCTAACTCCTCAGTGTTTGGCGTTCATGAATATAACTAAGGAAGGTCCATATTAATTTTGTTGGATTCGTGGCTTTGAGGTTATCATTAATTAATCATGGTTGATATGTTGGTTTATTAGTGTATTCAACGTGTTTTCATAGGATCAGGAATTATGGGATAAAATAGTCTATGTATAATGATTATTTTGGCATTGAGGTGTTCTCTTTTTATACTTAAGGTTAGCAATTGTAATGTATGTATGTAATCTATTGGACGATTGAAGTAATGCCTTTTCAGTTTATTTTGATTAGTTATAAAAAATGGATTAGTTGGAACAAAGTTATCATTTATTTATCATTAGTTTATATCTGTTTTATATGAAGAATTGATTGAGCATGATTTGATTCCAATTTCATAATATAGAGTGTGCTTTGAAGGACTAAGCAAACCTTACGAGAGATAAACAATGAAAAATCGTAATGCTTATTTTACTTACAACGTTCATGATCTTATAATGAGAAAATCCATAGGAAAACGGATAGGAAAATTATATAATTTGAGAAAATGATCTTCATGAAAGTTGTAGCCCTAGAAGTTATCTAACTAATACTGTTAGTTTTACCCCAAAAAGATTCATAGAACTAAAGTTATGATCATATTCGTGACTAAAGGTCAAACTGATAGACTTAGGCGTATTTTACAATCAGCATTCATGATTTTTGGATGAGAAAACTGATAGGAAAAGATGAAATTTAAGAAAGTTTTCTTCATGTAAGTTGTAGCTCTAGATGTTATCTAACTAATTCCATTTGTTTTACCCCAAAAAGATACCTAGATCTCAAGTTACGAGCAAATTAGTGATTGAAGGTTGAATTGTCAGCATTAAGCAATGAATTCATGTTTCCTCCAAGTTTTAACATAGTAAACGTTTGTTTTAGCTCTTGAGATCAAAATAAGAGTTGTAGATAAATTTTCTAGCTTTTGAAATAGTTAAAAAAATATCATAGGATTAATAAATCTCTAGATATTGCATTTATACTCCATAAAGATCATAGAGACTAATTAGAAAATGAGTGAGGAAATTTTCAAAACTTATAAAATGTTGTGGTGAGCTATGAATGTAATAATCATACTTGTATATGTGAGAAAGTGAATATATTCAATATTATAAATGATATTTTGTACATGAAAGTATGTGTTTTGGATAATTGTGTTGAAAAACTTATTTGTGCTAAGAACTACGTCTAAGTTGTTGCTTAACAGTGTGTGAACTCTAAATTACTTTATCACTTGTTAAGTTTAAACTTTTTTTAGCAGTGTTTAAGTATTTTTTGCATAGCCATATGTTTAGATGTATGATGTATCTTATAATTATGAGTGTCATGGATGATTGAATGTTTGAAAGTTATTTAAGGTGTGTGAATTTGGGGTTTGTTTCAATGTATGATATAGATGTTGATTTCAATATGATGCATAATGTGTTGATGACGTTGGTCAGAGTGTGCTTGATGAGGTGTCATACCAGCTACAGTTGGGGAGAGTTTGATAACATGATTATATGTTGATATTGTTATTTATATTGATAATGAAGGTCAAGGTATGTTTGACAAAATGTCATCACAGCTATGGTTAGGGGTGAAGTGTGATAACATGATTAGATGTTGGCATTATGATTTATGTTGTGGATGACATGACCTATGAACATCGTAGTCGAAGAAGTTTTGTAAGAATCGCCCATTATGCGGTTCTTTGAATAGGTATTCTTGAGTTGTTTTGCATTGCACCTGCGTGTTAATGGCATAGAAGATGATTCACTTCGGTGACTTATGGTGAGATGATTGCACCTATGTATTACTAGCGTAGAAGATGACTACTTCGAGGGTGTACCTGAGAGAGCATGCATGAGCATTAATAGCATGAATGTATTTATGCGTGTGGATGTGTAATCTCTGTCATGGGTATATAATGATTTTATATGTATTTGTTGTACTTAGTTGATTGCACATTCTCTTTATATGGGTCTTAACATGTGTGAGACGTATTCTCACCCTTTGCTGCTTGTTGTTACATTTTATTTGGGCTGAACGTCACTTTCTAGTGAGCAAGATCTTGATGATATCGTGGATTATGAAGTTTCGGCTTTTTTTTACCTCTTTCTGTTGGGTTGTTCTGATTAAGTATGACATTGGGCTAGAAAGGATAAATTAGTAGTATTTTTTTTGTCATGTATACGAACCATTTAAAGTTTCCTTATGAGTTGTATCAATTGAAAATCTTGTAAAGACAAATTTCAAAGTCTAACACGTTTACTTATATGTCTATGTTTTATTATATCATAGTTTTGGAAAATAAATGTATATTGAATGATGTGAATCCTTTTACCTAAATGTAAGTCTAGGATTTAAATAATCAAATTTCTATATTATTTTTGTAATTAAAGAATAAAGTGTTTGAGGTAGAAAGATATCATAAGATTCCCAAGCAATACCATATTTACCCATTGCATGAGAATATGATCACTCCCAATTCAAATTTTGTACAACCAATAATATTTATTTAAAAATTTTAAAATCATGTGTGTCATTTATAGTAAGATTTTTTTTTCAACAAATCATCCTATGGAATATTTTTATAATTAATAATGTTTTATCTCGACAATATATCAGTTTTTAATTTTTACTCATAACTTGAGTTTAATATTCAAAAAATAAATAATCAATAATTAAAAATAACATTCGTCATATATATAAAATTTAACTCGTGTGCTTATTTATAAAATATCATAATTTTTTGCTGAACTATAAATTTTATTTATAATATATGCATAAGTATTTATTTATATAAATAAACATTTATTCTCAATAATGCACAAAAAATAAACAATAGACATTACTCATTGATATAGATTTATTAACTGCAGTTACATATGATAATTATTTCTCTCAACAATATTTTGGTTTGACACTTGCTAGCAGAAATCCACCACATTAATTAGTGGGAAAATATTAATGGTGACATATATAGACTTAGTATTAAATCATAATCACTAATTATGGGCATCATCGATAAATTCTTTATGACACTTTGCAATACAATCATGATAACACTTTTCAAACACACCATGTCCCCCAGGAAATAAAAATGAAGGTGCACATAAATGGGTACAAGATTTCTCATCACATTTGACTTCATCAAACGCAGTGTTTAAACCAGTTTCTCCAAGTGGAAAATTGTAATTAGCTTGTGCGAAGCCTAACATAACCATCATTATGATCATAATCTCAATGGATTTTCTCTCATTCTTCGTCATAATTCCCCTTCTAATCTATAACTTTATATCAAAATTTTTGTTGTGATGTTTTGAGGGGAAAAAAAACCATTTATTTATAGACAAAATAATGTTCTTAAGATATCGATAGAATATGTCAAGTCAAAAAAAGACTATTTTATTTTTTGTAAATTATTTAAAAACATTTATTTAAGAAAATATCTCAAGTCAAAGAAACACTATTTATTTTTTATAAATTATTTTAAAAATATTTTTTTAAGAAAATATGTAAAGTCAAAAAAAGACTATTTATAAAAAATAATCATTTACTTATAGACTAAATAAATATTTTTTGTAAATTGTTTTTTTCATTTTGCTCTTCCAAAATAGCAATAAAATTTCTATCTATTTTCCTCTCTTCCATTTAAATATTTTTTGCATTTTGCTCTACCAAAATAGCAATAAAATTTCAATCTATTTTCCTTTCTTCCATTTATCTCCAATCAAAGAAACAGTAAATGTTTATGTTCGTAAGATAGCTGTAAATCCACAACAAATGTTTGCAACAAGCTTTTCTAACTCTACAATAAACTTATTAATTAGTTGGTTTTTTTTTTTTTTTTTTTTTTTGCGTTCAATGGAGGTTTTTGTCCCTGCCAATTAATATGCAAAGTTTAAAAAAATTATTCTTGTAACTTTCAGCAATTTTTTTATTCTTTTTATTAAACTACGAAGGCTATTTTGTAATGCTTTTAAAAGTATCCTACACTTAAGTAGGTTATTTTTTAAAAATAATTATTTAAATATGTCTGGTAAAATACATCTTCTAAAACCGTAAATACATATTGTGGTTTAAGACTCATTGACTTACGTGAGTCTTTTTTAAAAATAATTATCGAGTCTGTTTTAAAAAAATTTTACTAAGATAGTATGTTTTGCAGTTTGATTTAGTTAAACCATAATTTTTAATTACAATTTTAATGTCACCTCAGTTTGATGTTTATATGATGTCTAACCTGAAAAAAACTCCTAAAACCACAAACATAAATTACGGTTTAATAATGATCAAAATAACTTTCTTAAGAACATACCAGTGATAGAATTGCTCTCTTAAAAGCACAAGTAACACTTGCGATTTGTGTTTTTTTTTTTTTGGTCTCGCACCCTCCTAACTAGTACACATCCTTTGTATCAAATAAGATTTCTTGGGAGACATAGTTTGTAACTGCAGTTTATGTTTTTTGTTTTTCTAAAAAAGAACAAATGTGACGGGAATGCGAGTTTCAAAGTACTGAAAAGAATAAAATATGAATATTTTTTTATTAAAATCTTTAATTATAGTAATATCATATATTTTTTAGTTAGTTACGTTAAATTTTTAATTTTTATATCATATATTAAAATTTTTAATTAGTTACATTAATTTTTAAAATTTTAAATCATATATTAAATCTTTAATTAGTTATGTTAAATTTTTAAATTTTAAATCATATATTAAATTTTTTAATTAGTAAAATTAAATTTTTAAATTTTAAATCATATATTAAATTTTTTAATTAGTTACATTAAATTTTTAAAATTTTAAATCATATATTAATTTTTTTAATTATTTATGTTAAATTTTTAAATTTTAAATTATATATTAATTTTTTTAATTAGCTACGTTAAATTTTTAATTTTTAATTAGTTGCGTTACATTGTTTAATTTTAAATCATATATTAAGTTTTTAAATAGTGATTTAGTAATTATTATTAACGTAACTAACTAAAAAATTTAATATATGATTTAAAATTTAAAAATTTATCGTAACTAATTAAAATTTAATATATAATTTAAAATTTAATGTAACTAATTAAAAAAATAATACATGATATAAAATTTTAATATATAATTTAAAATTTAAAAATTTAACATAACTAATTAAATGTAATGTAACTAGTTAAAAAATTAAAATATGATATAAAAATTAAAAATTTAACATAATTAATTAAAAAGTTTAATATACAACATTATTATAATTAAATATTCTAACGTAACTAATTAAACAAATTTATATAATATTACTATAATTAAATATTCTAACAAAAAAAATTATTTTATAATTATTTGTTCAAATCTTATATATGAAATTATTATAATTAAATATTCTAATGTAACTAATTAAATCTAATATATGATATATGAGACAAGCCATAAGGACATAAAATCGCAGGTGTGTGATGCAGTTTTAGGGGCATAAAAAAAATGTAAATTACAATTTGTATCTACGATTTATGTATCCCAAAAATATTTTATTGAACACAAGGAATGAAGTGTATTGATTGGGAAGGGATAGAACAAAACACATAAAAATACACAAATTCTCTTATCTGTTCTTAAGAAAGTTATATTTGACCATCATTAAACCAGAATATGTGTTTATGGTTTAGAAGAAGTTTTTTGCTAGTTTGGATGCTATGCAAGGATACAACTTTTGTTACATTAAAATTGTACCAAATTGACCAAGTCAAATTATAAAGCAGACCCATATTTGGTAAATTTTTTTAAAACAAATATATTTAAATAATTATTTTAAACTTATGCAAACTATGGACATTCTTTACTAAAGGTTTTAAACTTACATAATTAGTGAAGATTTCATCTGGGGTTTCTAAATTACCTTAATTTTGGATATTTTGTGGAGGTTTATAAACTTAATTACATGAGATTTCGCATCATGTCAAGTTGACTTTTTTTTTTTTAAGCAATACAACATATATGCAGTAGATATGCAAAATAAATAGATTAATGGTTTGTTCGATTTGTGAAGAGGAAAAGAAAGTAGATAAAAAGAAGACAAATAATTAAAAACTAAATAATATAGAATGCTGTATTATTTGAGACAGATAATACATGTGGGCCTCATTATTTTTTGTAATTTTTTTTCATTTTTCTCTATCAAAATATCAATAAAATTCTATATATATTCCTTTCTTCCATTTATCTCCCATCAAAGAAAGACTAAATATTTATGTCAAGTCATAATATCTCTAAAAAATAATAAAATTAAATAAGTAAAGAAAATATAAAATATAAATAATATAATATAATATATGATGGACATAAAATATTATCATTTACTGTAATATCTCAAAAATCTAATATAAATAGTGTCCCTTACTATTTTACTATGTCAATTTTAATTATAACGTTTACTCAAAAGCATCTTGAACATCTTAACCAGCAACTAGAGTTGCCTAGCGAGAAGCTTGAATTATAATATTTTGGCAGAGAAAAGAGTTAAAATAAAAAGCTTCAATGAAGAAGTGTCACTCAGTGAGACGTGCTGTTGGGGAAAAACCTTGAAAATACTTGGTAGATAAAAATTTGCGCTAAGCGATACCTGTCGCTAAGTACAAAGGCATAAAATTTCCTGACAGAAGCAGTTTTGCACTGGGCAAGAGTTATTGCTCAACCAGACTTTGCAGAATTCTAAAACATTTGTTGCATAATTTACAAAATACCCACTATTTGATCTCCATGTTGAGACATGAACATACATAATTCACCATTCAAAAACACACTATAAGGTTCTATTATCATTATACTTGTACATACTCACATAACAAAATTTTAGGATATATTTCACATACACATCAAAATCATTTAATCTCAACAAAGAAAACCAAATTAAAGGTCATCCTCTTCCATAGCTAAATCATACCTTCTTTGCTCTTGCCTGTTTTGCCTCTCTGCCTCACTATTGTTATCCGCTTTCATGTTAAACACGATCATTACAATCATACATAAAACACACACAATACAAAGGTAAGCTTACTAAAACAAGAAATAAATTAAATATAAACATGTCACAATTAATAACAAACTTCAATCAATAGAATTATCACACAAGCAAACACACTTATGATCTTCCTAAACATAAGTAAGCATTACAACATAATAATAGACATGACGCTTTCCAGAAAACCTATTGAGTTTAAATATCAAGGTGACTTATTTGACTTTTCTTAATTGGTGTTTGGTGTCTGCTTGACCCAATATTGACAACCAATTAAAGTCTCAGCATACTTATCAGATACTTCCAACTAATGTCTGACATGCAAAGGACACATTTCTAACACTCAACTGTGTTTGATGTCTACCTGACCCAATACTAACACTCAATGCTATATGAGTATATCCTTTTGATACATTCTCGCCCTACTCGACCTGCGCACCAGGATCACAAAGACTTTAGTTGTATCCCTAAACTCAATAAATCACATACAAGGCTGAATTACCTCTTCGTAACCACCCAAAATCAATAACTCAATAAATAATCAATTCAACATATCATATATTTCAATCCATATAATATATAACGTCTCAACATATTTACAGAGAACAAACAACTCAAAATCAACAACCCATTATCAACAATTCCAAAACAACATATTTCATGTCAATTACACATAACACCCAATTTCATATAACACTAAAATCAAGCTAAAACTCAATGCAATATTTAGGACCTTAATCAATCACTGGAAATTACCTTCACTTACCATTAAATTAAAGTTTTCTAAATTAAATTCAAGGATCAAGTTTCCTTACCTATTTCTCCTAAGCTAAATTATGGGAAGAAAAGAACCTATAGATGATTTCCAAAATAACTCAATTAAAGAAATCCCTCAAAACCTAACAAAACCCCCCAAAATCAAAGAGAATATAAGAAATTGGGATTCAAGCTTGATTCTCCAAAAAGGGAGATGCATGCAACCTAAAAGAGAAGAAATGGATCCAAAGAAGTAAAATTGAACTTAGAAGAAATAGAAGAAATTCCTTAGCTATCCATAGAGGATTCAGAGGCATGCAAAAAGAGAGAAGAAAAATGGCTCAAGGAATCACAACAATTACTTACCAACTTGAATCCAAGGTCAAGGTGAAGAAAAGTGAGAGAAACCCTCTAGCTTTCTAAGGAGGATCAACTAAGATGCAACAGAGAGAAGAAAAAGATGTAGCGAAAGAAGGAAGGAGGAAGAAAAAGAAGAAAGAAAGGAGAAACAAAAGGTTTATAAAGGTAGATGAGTGTATTTAGTAATTATGGTTGCTAACTACACTCCATTTTCAACCAAATTCTGTAAAACCAACTCATATACCTCAATTCAAAAGAATATATGCTTCTTTCAGATCCTAACTTATATAACTCACCCATCCATATTCTATTATTTGTAAATCACTTAAATTCAATCATATTCATAATTAAATAAACACATTTTGTTTTGCTGGCCAAGTGTCAATTGTTAATGTGTTAGTTTTTGTTAGTGGAGGGATTTGAACCCACGACTCTTCCTCTCCCCTTCTCTCTGCATGTTGACTTTGCCACTAGACTAACCTTATAAGTCCTTAAATAAACACATTTATTATAATAAAACATAGATATAAATACCACAATTAAATATTTCATAATTAATAATTAATTACACTTAAATTAAATTTAACTCTCTTTTTTATTTATTTATTTTCACACACTTTTAAAATAACAATCAAAACAGAATTTTACCTTTACAATTTCTAATTTCTAACATATGCAAAGTTCTCTAAAAAAATATGCAAAGTAAAATTTGTATCACTTTATATATTTTTTTAGAAATTAGAGAAATTAAATATAAATATAATATTTAAAAGCACTAAAATCAAAATTTTAAATTATTTAGAAGGTACACAAATATATTCTATCCTTTTGTTTTGTCACCTTGTTAACTCTTTAAGGAATACGATAGCATGGTTAACAACAAAAGTAAAGAAAAAAACATGTGCATAAGTCTTGCAATCAATGTGGTCCTACCAAATTATTTTAAATTATACATATTATACTAAAATATTATGCATAATATATATTTAATATTATATATATTTTACTAATTATTATTAAAATATAATTGCTACCCAAAAATATTATTATAGTTTTAGCATTAATTTTACTTCATAAGAATAATAATAAAATTATAAACATAAAAATTCGGTCAAAATCAAAGTTCTAAATTCAAAATAAATAATATAATATGTGATATACCTAAAATATTATAATTTGCACTTTCTAATTTCTAACATATGCAAAGTTCTCTAAAAAAATATGCAAAGTGAAATTTGTATCATATTTTTTAAATTAGATAAATTAAAGACAAATATATTTTTTAGAAGAATAAAAATCAAAATTTTAAATTATTTCGAAGGAATGTATGTATTGAAGTGTGGGATTACTTGTCATTAATTATATTTAGAATTTTAAATTATATATATAAATATTATTTTATCTTAATTTTTTTTAACTATGGTTTAGTTTGGGTTGGACCCAAACAAAAATTAATTCAAATAAAATTAGTTGGTTTTATTTAAATTGTGAGATTTGTCGAGTCAATCTAGACCAATAAATACTTTTACAAATTGGTATTTAAATTCTTTAAATTATTCAAGGTTTTTTTCGGGAGTACAACTAAAAAAATCCATTAAATTCAAACTTTTGTATCAATTTCTATAACTATTACTATTAATATTAGTATTAGGTAAAACTATCTTTTTTAATATATGAATTTTTTAAAATTTATGCATGATTTTGATACATAAAGTTTTTGTTTGCTAGTCAAGGTATACAAATATTTTTTTGCTAACATTTAGTCTTTCTATTTATGTTAGTCATTAAGTGGTGACATTACAAAAAATATATTAATAAAATAAGGGAAAACTATATTTTTGTATATGAATTTTTTCAAATTTATGATTTTGATACACAAACTTTTTGTTACTGATCAAGGTATATAAACATTTTTTTTCGTCCAATATCTTAGTTCTTCTGGTTATTTTTGTTTTTAAGTGAGTATGTGTCACTCCATCCCCACCCCATGTAAATCCCCATCCCCCCTCCCTCACCTAATACCCTTTTTGCCTAGTGCTCCTCTTCCTCCACTTCCTTCACCTTTATTTCATAATATTTTTTAGACAACATGTAACGTCTCAAAATTCAAAATACAAATATTCAAATAATCATTCAATTAAAAGAAGATTAGGTTGTCAAAAAAATATTAAAATAAAGATTCATTGGAATTTAAAAGATTAAGAATCTATAATTATGAAATGATTATTATAGTCTAGATAAAATACTTGTTATATTTGAATTGGTGATCCTTAACAATGATATATGTATTTATCATATTTGTTATATATATATATATATATATATATATATATATATATATATATTTTAATTCTATAGAAAATATATTTGATATAAAATATAATGTAGAATTTAGATAAGATGGTATTATATTTTATTTAGTCATATATACCATATGTAATATAATGAAAAAAATAGATAAAATAATATATTATATTTCATTAGGTAAAATTAAAAGATTAAATTATGATTTTTAAATGAAAAATTAAGTTAGGTGTTGATAATGCTATTTTTAAAACAATAGTAAGATAAGTATCTAGAGTTAAGTAGTTCCTTAAAAAAATTATAGATTAGTTAACTATTCAAAGATGTTGAAAAAAAGGAACGGCAAAACAGACGAAACAAATTAAAAAGTTAAGATCTCAGTTCAAGAGGTGAGTATAAGTCTTTGTTCAAAATCATCCATGGTATATAAACTGTTTTAGAAAAATACTTAGGTGAACTATTAATCGTAGGTGTTTCTATAATTTTTGGTGACGAAGCTAAATTCTGGTTATGCACGTAATAATGGTGTGATGGTGAATTGGTGTGCGTAACTGCTTGCCTTATTCCCATAATACTTTCATTCTGGTTGAATTTAATTAACTGATAGTACTTTTAATTTTTACTGCACCCTGAATCTTATTTAACTGTCATAACAAATTGAACCCTAAGTGTGTACGTGAGGTATCTTTAAAGTTTGGAATTAAAATCTTTTGGTGTTGAAAGCTTGTGGTAAGGTTTGTGTTAATTAATTTTTGAATTAGCCATATCAATTGAATTCAACACGCGGTTGGTGTATGGTATTTTACAAATGTTACTGTGCTCTTAATTGATGTTTATAAATGAAGTGTGTCATTTCGATGATTTAATTTTAATATCTTACTCCACGGTACGCCTTAAATTTATACGTTTGGATTATATTAAAGGTAATTAATGTAGTATTTGAATTTGTTTTAAATATGTTAATGAATTTGATATAAGATACCTCCATTTAATATGGAGAAAAAGTTTTAGATATCTTTATTTGGGATAGAAAAGATGTTTTAGATACCTTAGTTTAGGATGAGAAATAATTTTGGATACCTCCATAATAGTGTAGAGAAGGCAATGAGACGTCATTGTATGAAACGTTAGCTCATAAACCTTTTGATGAAACTATTAAAAAAAACCTGATTCTAGGAACCGAAAAGTGAGAATAAGTGATCATGAGTATCACTATATTTTGTGGATTGTGTATTTGTATGAGGATGTTAAATTGAAAACTATTTTTATAATGTTATTATTATTGCTAGAAATTATTTGGATTAAATCATAATTTATGTATAAAGAAAAATATTTTTTATTATTGTGTTGGCTAAAAACAACACTAATTGGGAACCCCTTTTTTTAACCTATTTTATTCACTGAGATCCGCATCTAATTAAAAGTGTTGTCTTCAAAGTAAGAAGAGGAAAAAACTAGAGGCTAAGGAGGCGTGAAAACTTAGTTCATAACTTAAATTTTTTTTATTTAGAATGAACATTTTTTTTATTTCAATTATCTTTTACATTCAGTTTAGAAACATCTACATTTGAGAATTAAATTTTGTTAGGATAATTATTTTATTCACCTTATTTTAATATTAGGAGATATTTTTGACTTATTATTTCAAAAGTTTGTTTATTTTCAATAACTCTTTACTTGTTATGCTATGAGTTGTTATTGTAATGAAGAGTGTTACATAACAAATGAAATTGTATTTATCAATTTAAATTTTTATACATAATATTTTTCAAATTTTTATTTCATAATATCTTTGTAAACATGTTACTTTTTTTAATTAACTTTAAAATATATTTTTTGAAAATTGTTACAAGATATATATTTTTCTCCAATATTTTCAAACAAAAAAAAAATATTTATATACCTTAACCCGTTAACAAAAAATTGTGCACCAAAACTAAAAATTTGAAAAAATTCACATACCAAAAACATAGTTTATCTATAAAATAATAATAAATACAATGATATGTAACTACTTAACAGATAAAATACACGGAAGGACTAAAAGGTTTGATGGAAAAAAAGGTTTATATAGCTTCATTAATCAACAAAAAATTTATCTATCAAAACTAAATTTAAAAAAATTGATATATCAAAACCATTGTTTAGCCTTATTATTATTAATATTGAAAGCGGTTATAAATTGTTTTTAATTAATAAAAGTAAAGTAAAAGTGTCGAGAGAATGATAATGGACAGATAACAAATTAATTGTTCACTTTTTAATATCATTATTGATGAAAGGACTAACATGTTTTTCGGTAGCACTTTAGGATACCGATAAAAATATGTCATGCGAGGAAGGTGATTTAGATATGAAAGTGGATACGAGTATTATATTATCACTCATATATTATATATAATACTAATTAAAATAATTATATTATATAATATTTACATAATTATAATTTTCAGTAAAAATATTATTAAAATATTATTTACATTATAATTTATAATAAGTAACATAATTATATAAATAAAAAAGATGAATAATATATTTTACGCAAGTTTAATAAAATAAAAAAACAATTTACAATAAGATATTAAGTTATTTGTAAACTAAATATTAATAAAATTATAACATTTAGTAATGTTTGTATAAATTAAATTCTAATAATTTGTTTAATTAGTTATTTTATATTAATTTACATGATGCCCGCTAAAGTTTAGATAAAAAATATAGTTATATATTTATATATTTCAATATTTATTTACATTAATATTTTAGCTTATTCATTGCATTATCAAAATCTAATATGTAAAATTCATTATAATAATTAATTTTACAAAATTAAAAACTTATTTTTAGCATACAATTAAAATAAATATACATATATAAAATGACAAAATTTAATCTTTTTACAAATCAACAATAAATATTATGTTTAATTATACAACTTTAGGGAGTGTAGCTGTAATTTGATTTGTGTTTAATATTATCTAATATTTTTTTCATATTTTTTTTATTTATGTGTAAATGCTATTAATTTATTATCTTATACATAAATAAAGTGTGATTCGCAAATGAAAATAAAAATATATACTATATATGTATCAAGTGGTTACAACGATGAAGATGTGGAGATTAATACTTTACTATCTATCTATTTTGGTTCTTAATCAATTAGTTGAAAGTTATAAAATAATAAATAAGAGCATAATTAATTATTAGATCAATAATAATGTATTTAAAATAATTATATCATATTTTAATAAGATAAAATTTCTCATATAAATCGATTATATGTTTAAATTATAAATTATTATAATTACATATTTAAGTTATAAATTTTTATAACTACATATTTAAATTATAAATTACTATAATTACATATTTAAATTATAAATTACTATAATTATATATCTAAATTATAAATTTCTATAATTAAATATTTGAATTATAAATTATTATAATTATATATTTAAATTTTAATTTTATAATTAAATATTTAAATTTCAAAGTACTATAGTATGTGTGCCTAATGATATAGAAATTAAGAAAATAATCTTAGATGAGGCACATAAGAGTAAGTTGAGCGTACATCCAGGAACAACAAAAATGTATCAAGAGCTTAAGAAAATGTTTTGGTGGCCCAAGATGAAGAAGGAAGTAGCTCAATATGTGGCCATGTGTTTGACTTGTCAGAAGGCTAAGATAGAACATAAAAAACCAGCTGAAATGTTACAATCTTTAGACATACCTAAATGGAAATGGGATAGTACAACAATGGATTTTGTAGTTGAATTGCTATGAACAATGCACAAATTTAATTCCATATGGATTATCGTGGATAGACTAACAAAATCTACTCACTTTTTACCCATTAACATTAGGTGTTCATTAGAAAATCTGACAGACTTATACATAAAAGAAATTGTAAGATTACATGGTGTCTCATATAGCATAATATCTGACAAAGATCCTAGATTTACTTCCAAATTTTGGGGAAGTTTACATCAAGCCTTAGGAACCAACTTCGTTTTAGCTCACCCTATCATCCTCAAACAGATGGACAGTTAGAAAGAACCATAAAATCATTAGAGGATTTGTTGAGAGCTTGTGTGCTAGAAGATTCAGGTAGTTGGGATTGATACTTACCTTTGATTGAATTCACTTACAACAACAATTTCCATTATAGTATAGGTATGGCACCCTATGAGGCTTTATATGGAAGAAAATGCAGAACACCTCTATGTTGGTTTGAGACTAGGGAAAATTTGATCTTAGGTCCTGAAATGGTGCAGCAAACCACACAAAATCAAAATGATTCAGGAAAAATTGAGAATGACTCAAAGCAGACATAAAAGTTATGTTGATAAGAAAAGAAGACCACTTGAGTTCTAAGAAGGTGATCATGTATTCTTGAAAGTTACTCTAAAAACTGGAATTGGTAGGGTAATGAAATCAAAGAAACTCACTCCTCGACTTATAGGTCCTTATCAAATTCTTAGAAAGATAGGTCCTATTGCGTATCAAATTTCTTTACCTCCTTTTCTTTCTAATCTTTACAATGTCTTTCATGTGTCTCAATTATATATATATATATATATATATATATAATCCTTCTCATACAATAACGCCGGATACAGTACAATTAAAGGATAACCTTACATTTGAAATAATGCTTATACAGATTGCAGACAAGAGGATTAAACATTTGAGAAACAAACAACTTCCACTGGTAAAAGTTATTTGGGATGATGTTACAGGATATGCTACATGGAAATTAAAGGAAAAAGTTAGAGAAAAATATCCTTATCTGTTTAGTCAATAAAAATTTCGAGGATGAAATTTCTTTCAATAGGGGAGTATTAATATAAAATAATTATGCTATTTTAAATATCAACTAAAATATTTTAAAATAAACAAATATCTTATTTTTAAACTCTTAATATAATATTATAATATTAAATATAAATATTTAATTTGAAATATTTTTAGAATATATGATATAAGTAAAATAATAGAGATAAATTTACAATTTATTTTAACATATATATATATATATATTATTAAACTGTTCAATATATATATATATATCCTTAAACATATGTACATAAAAAAAAATTACGCTGAAAAAAAAATATAGGTACGTCAATGTTAAAAAAAGTTACGGTGAGTCAATATATATAAAAAAAGAGATGATAAGATTGAATAAAACTATCCCTATATAACTAAAGATATTTATAAGTAACTAAAACATTAAACCTAAATTATGTAATGATGGCAAAAAAAAAAAAATAGTTGAGTACTGTAGCATGAGACTATAAATAAGAGTAGCGTAAGATGAAAGGGCAGAAAGAGATTTTGAGAAGAAAAGTAGAAGTGGCAGTTATAACATGTGTATTCGGAGAATAAAATTCAAATTCTTGTATTATTCCAATTATGAAGGTAAGGGAGAGGAGATATTTATCGCTTTTAATTATTATGTTTACTTATTTGTTGTTTATTTTATGTTATTTTTAACTATAATTACTTAATGAAGTGTCCCTCTTTCTATTTATTATTTTATGTTATTTTTAACTATAATTACTTAATGAGGTGTCTCTAACCTCGTTCTATTTATTATTTTATGTTACTTTTAACTATAATTATTTAGTGAAGTTTTCCTAACCTCGTTTTATTTATTATTTTATGTTACTTTTAACTATAATTATTTAGTGAGGTGTTCCTAACTTCGTTCTATTTATTATTTTATGTTACTTTTAACTATAATTATTTATTGAGGTGTTCCTAACCTCGTTCTATTTATTATTTTATGTTACTTTTAACTATAATTACTTAGTAAAGTGTCTCTATCCTCGTTCTATTTATTATTTTATGTTACTTTTAACTATAATTATTTAGTGAGGTGTCTCTAACCTTGTTTTATTTATTATTTTATGTTACTTTTAACTATAAATATTCATTGACGTGTGTCTAACCTTGTTTTAAACATAATGGTTATTTTTATTATTTTGTATATATAAAAATTAATAAAAGTTCTAATCTTTAAATAAAGATTTGAATTAAGTTGTAGTTGGAGGTTTGACCTTGGAGATTTAAATGAGTTAATATTCAAGGTGACATATCCTTATATTCTTTAAAAATTATGGTAAAGAAGCTCATTTATTCTGACTAGTCACTAAAAAAATAATTCAAATTTCTAGAAGAAATATATATATATATATATTATTAAAAACAGATTTATATATATGTGTAATTATTATAAAAAAGTATATATATATATATATATAGATAGATAGATATTTATATTTTTTATTTAAATTGTCATTATTTAAATTATCGTTATGTAAAGTATTTACATGATAATTGTTTTCACTCCTTTATTTTCTTGTCTCTTATAAAAATGGAATTTACAAATTTAAAGGATGAATGCATACAACGCCCAACCCCTTTTACTGCAGTTATTTCGGCTACTTTTCCAAGCACCAATTGGATCACCAATATAATTGAGAATTTCGATACATTTAGAGGAACTGGTGTATCAACTTTAATATTTTACTACGACCTAGATGAACCAATAGTGATTGAGGGACCAATAGTGATTACCTTTTATCTTCCACCGACTAACTATACAAATCCCTTGTTAAATATTTTTCCACCGGTCATGTAAAAAAATTATAAGTAAAAGGAGAATCGTACATAAATAAAATCTTCCCTATATATATAAATATGTATATAGTAGAAATATATTATATTGTAAATATGACTTGTGAATATATATAAATATGGCTTGTTTATGATTTTATATTACTTTGTTAAATAAATAATTAAAGAAAAAAATTATTTGTAAAAAAAATTTAGAAAATAAATTATTCCTTGTAACTAATAACAGATTTAAATAAAGAAAAAAAAATTCATAAAATTGGGATACATAGAATACCATTACATTAAACCTAACCTGTTTTCTCAACTATTTTATACCAACAACTTTTTTATTATACAATTATATTTACTTCTCCTTAAAATATTTTTCATATACATATTTTATCTCTACATTAAGTATAGTACTACAAGAAAAATGCTAATTATCAAAAGAATTTTACTTACAGATTTAAATTCACTGATAAATTTACATTACTGACAAAATATTACCGACAGATTCAGTATTTATCAAAAAATCATACTTTCTGATGAAATATAGTATCTGTTGAAAAATAATTATTACCGATAAAATTATATAGATGGAACAAAAGTCGTAGGTAAATTTAATTTACTTACAAAATTTATCAATGGATAATCAGTGGGTAATGTTAAAGTTGGACTTTTTGTTTTACTAATATATAATAATACGATATTGTTTTAAAATAAAATGAATAGACCTTTTACAAGCTAATAATTTTTAAATTATGTGACATAACTTCTACATATAATAGTCAAAATTAGTTGTAAAAAAGTCTCGTATCTTTTGTAAAAGTTTTATTTTACATTTGTTTTGTATTTGTGTCTTTTAAAAGTACTTGTAGAGAAATTTACTCAAACAAACTATACCTAGAGTTGAAAAATATGACACCTACTTATCGGAACAAAGAGGTGAAAATTGATCAAATTGAATCAATTGATTTTTTTTGGATTGCTATTTTTTAAGCTTATTAATTTAATTTGCAATTTAACCAATGTACGTTTAGTATGTCAAAATTGACCATTTTATGGATTTCATGACTTTTACTAATTTGTTTTCATAATTTAAACTATTTAAAAATAATATGTTTTTATTTTATAGTAATATAATACATTTATTGTTATAAAAAATTTCTATTACATATTTTTAATTAGAAAATAAATTTAGATTGTTAATAAATTTGTTGTTAGATACATTATTTTAGAATTTGAAAATAATTTAAAATATTGTTTTTATCTAATATAATATTTTGATTATTATTTTTAATATTAAAAGCTTTATAAGTAGGTTAAAAAAATATTTTACAAGCTTTATAATTACGTCAAAAGTATATTTTTTAATATTAAAAAAATTGTCCATAGATAATTATTGATGGATGTTATCCAAAAGCCTGTGCTGATGCCTGATTTGACTATTACAAAACTAAATTTGAGGTCTCTAAGGATTTGAAATCTCCATAAATTGTGTTAAATGTTCAGCATGAAGGCTGAACCCAAATAAAAAATATTTGTGCTCACAATTTAATAGTTTGTGATGGAGATCCTACAGTAATATGACTAAATAAGAGTATAAAATAAATTGTAAATTTTATCTTATAAGGTAGATTTGTGAGATTGAGTTAGGTTCAATTTCATCATATCTAATATGGTATTTAAGTTTATCCTAAGTGTTTCTTGTTGTTGAGCCTTATCGTGTTACTCACTATCGGGTCATTATCGGAGCACTCATAAATGTTAAACTTCATGCTTGAGATATCTAGTCCTCATCGTGATAGGAGTATGTTGGAGATCACACATCAATTGTCGTATGACCAAATAAAAGTATATAATAAGATGCAAATCTTCCCTTAAAAGTTGATTTGTAAGGTTTTCTAATTGATTGAAAAAAAAAAAAAAAACGCTGAAATTCTTTTCATTGATCGAGAATATTGCAACATATCACATGTCATATTTACAAATTACAAACCCCAAACCAAGAATGTGGCTCCACATACCAATAATGTTGTCCCCGTACTTACAAAAATAAAAATTTTAAAGTGCAAAACTTTGATGGCTATTGCATGCTTAAATTATATTTAAAGAGCCTATTTATGTACGTATATAAACAAAATTAAAGTATTAGGGTCTTTGTACATTGTCCACGTATTTATCATTTCTTTCTATCTTATCACCTTTTTTTGTTATTATTCTTTTTAACATTTAGTATTTTTTTTATTTATCTTAATAATTACAAATAATACTTTATATTCAAATTAAAAAAAAACTCATAGTTGTCTTAAAATGATTAAAAAAGATTTGATAACTTCATAGTCATAACAATAGTATATAATTAAGATTTTTATTTTTTTTATACTTTACACTTATGTAAAACTTAGAGTTTTTAACTTATATTATTTGTTTTTTATATATGGTTTGATTTTTTATATACTACTATTATAGAAATTTAAATAGTATACACAATTATAGTAACATTATTATAAACTATATCAAATTTTAAAATTAAATAACACAATGAAATAAAATTACAAACAATGACTGTATTTTTACTAATATATTATATTTAAAATAGTGTTGTTGATAATTGGTTATACCATAATCAATTATGGAATGTCAATTATGGTAGGAAACAGGTGTTAGTTGATAATTAGTTATAACATTATTGATATTTTGTAATAGACTGTTATTTCCCTCAATCGCTAACACAATTGTCACTTATAAATAAGAAGTAATAACAACTTGAAAACATGCATTAAACAATGCAATTTACTGCATTAAATATGCTATAATTTACTGCAGTGCAGTCACAAAATTTATACACTTCAATTTCACCTCCAACAATTAGAAGATATGGAAGATAGAATTTAATTTAATTCATTCAATTTCACTACATTTAGTATTTGTAATCCTTTAGTCAGCAATAGAGGCTATAATGTACTACAGTATATATTCGGTGTATTAATTTGTTTATACATGCCTTGCATTAATTCTGCATAATTCTAGTAATTCTGACAGACACAAAAAAAAAATGTGTTTTTTAACATACCAGAAGATATCCAATAGAAATTTTAATTTGAAATATCACTTACTTTTAACTATATTTGATTAGAAATAAATTATATCCAACGGCGTGATTTCTTTTAAATTTTTTCTGTCAAAATAGAAAATAAAATTAGTTAAGCGTATAATTTATATAGTTTTTTAAGTAAAAAAAAATTGTTTTTCACAATTTATACACATAGTTTCAATTTAAGCACAAAACACCCGATTTATCAATTTAGAAAAGTATAAAATAAAAAATGATACAGGAATTTTTAAGAGAAAAAATGATAGATAGATATACTAAGAGTCAATAATAAATAAGAAAGATATTTATTTGTTCTCCCGTAAAATTTTCATTAAGAATTAGTTAGAATGAAACTATAATTAATGCTTAACATGTGCAAATTTACTCAGAATAGAAAAACTTTTTTTTATTATCATATGTTTTGTATTTTAATTTGGATTATACAAGTTGATTGCATGCATGAGAAAATTCAATTTCCAAATTTAATATTTGATTGCATAATTTACATCCCAAGTGTTGGTAATTGCTAAGTCTGTGGATTCTTAAATTTAATAATTCATATCTTACCATAACTTATCTTATGTGGAGTATCAGCGGATGACAAAAGGGCTAGACGAGTGTAGATTTGACCTTGTAACATCCCAAATTACTGCTAATATAATCTATTCTACTACTCATCAACAAAACCATTTACAATACAAAATAAAATTCAAAATATTAAAACTCCAAGTAATATTAATTTCAAATATTGTATAGCTCGCTTAGCGAGTTATGTTGCCTAACCAAGAACTGGAACACCTCGCCTAGCGGCACATATGGCCTTATGAGAGGTCTAAGTTATAAAGTCTCAATGAAGGGACCTTGCTCAACGAGAGGTGTCGCTAGGCAAAAAAACCCCACCAAAAACTTGACAGAGTGTGTTTTACGTTGAACAAGACATGTCACTCACTGGGTGCAAAGCCAAATAATTGCCTAACAGTGGAAACTTTGCATTGAGCAAGACCTGTTGCTCAACAAAACATTGCAGAATGTAGAAACTAGCAAAAAATGCTAAACTAAACCAGGGACACTCATCACAAGCATATTATCCATATACACTTTCAAACTTAACCACTACTAGCATTCATGTACATAAAACCTAATCTATTTTTTAATAGTATATACCTTTACAATAATTCCTTCGTCACATGATTCTACATAGTTCAAACAAAAGTCTATATCTTATAGTTCAATTTCATCATTACACAGATTCAGATACATACTCAAAATAGTAACTATACGAGTCTTTAACCCTTATATATTTACATAATCCAATAGCAGGTCCCATGATATGGTTTCCTATATATACATATAGCACAACTTATACAACTATACAAAGGGTCTAAACAAAACACATTTAGCTTCCACACCAAATTCCATTTACTTTCAATTATGGCTCTCTGGTCTCCTAGCATCACCATTGTGATATACTCCCATGTAAAGCACAATCATTGTAGTCATACATGAAACACATACAATGTAAAGGTAAGTTTACTAAAATAAAATCAATATCATCAGAGGCATATTATAATCACAAGGATGCAACATTTCACCAAAATCATCAAGTAATTATACATCATTCATCAAACATGCTTATATCCCATCTGAACATAAGCAATCATTACAACATAATCGTATGACTCAATGTTTTCCGAAAAATACATACATTGAATTTGGATACCAAAGTGGCTTGTTTGACTTCCTACAATTGGTGTCTAACGTCTACCTAACCCAATACTGACAACCAACCAAAGTTTAGGCATACTCATCTAATACTTTTAACTAAAGTATGACATTCAATGGACCCTACATTGACCTCAACTAACTCTCAACTAACTCTCAACTAGTGTCTGATGTCTACATGACCCAATACTGACACCTAGTTGCTATCTGAGTATATTGTTGCCCTAACTAGACCTTAACAACATGTGCATTATCGTCCTAACTGGACCTTAGTACCAGGATCACTTAGACCTATTCATTGTATCCTTAGTTCAATGTATCATATCAAGGGCTCCATTACCTTTCGTAACAACCCACATCACAACCAAATAATCATCATTCTTAACAAATTCACCAATTGTAGAGCATGCTTTAGTTCATCAAATCTTTCTTTTATCTCAAGTACTGAATTCATAAAACGAGCATAATTCACTGAACACATGTGCAATTATTCATCAAAATATTATGAATTCAAATTTATGTTCACCAAATCACACGCAAACATTTTTATTTCATCAAATCAAAATTCTTTATAATTTAAACAAAGATTCAGTTCTCCTTATCTATTTCTCCCTTAAAAGCCGAATTTGATGAGAAAGGAGAACTCGACTGTAGGAATCACTTAAAGCTTATAAAAATTCTAGAACAAAAAAACAACCTAAGAAAATGGGATTTTAAAGAGAATTTCCCTTATGGGAACGATTGAACTGAAAACAAATGGAAAAAGACTTGAAGAATTTGGATTAGACATACTTATACTGATCAATACTCGAAATCAAGAACAATGAAAGAAATTTCTTCGGATTCCGTCAACGATTCGTTGACCATGCAAAAGAACAAAGGATTGCATTGAGAGAGATAGAGAGGAAACAATGATGAGAATGAAGAGAAATTGAAGGAGAAAAAATGAAGAAGAAAGGAAAGAAAAAAAGGAAAGAAAGAAGAAATAAGGATGTGTTTAGTAATGTCAATTTACTATTTGCACTCCCTTAAGCATATTCTCAAATACTTCTCAAATATCAGTTTGAACACCTCAAATTAAAGGAATAATAATTATGAGGCTGATTGACCCAAGTGGGTTTATTTTTTAAAAAAATTAACAGTATGGGTCTGTTTTGAAAAATATTACCAGCGTGAGTCTGTTTTGTTGGTTAACTCGGTCAAACCGCAACTCCGAATTGCGGTTTTATTGCCACGTCAGCAACGTGATTACGTGGAAGCCAGCGTGGAAAAACGACTATGAAACCGCAAGTGGGAATTGCGGTTTGACTGGTCTTTGACTAGCACCGCCTTGTTATCCAATGGGTAAAAAAACACAGAAAACGATGCATGTAAAACCGCAAGTCAGAGTTGCGGTTTGACTGGGGTTTAACCGGCCCCCCTCTTTACGAGACGGTTTTTTACGAACGGGTGTGGATATTGAGGAAGAGGCGCGGTTTTTTACGCACACAAACCGCAAGTGCGAACTGCGGTTTTAATTAAAAAATATTTTCCACATAAACTGCAGATGCGAGTTGCGGTTTATGTGGAGTTCGAATCCTATAAATCGACCCCCTTACCCCACAGAACCGCACACCCTTCCGCCGCAGAGAATCGCACACCTAGTTGGAGACTACATAGTGATAATCAAAGAAAGCTTTTGTTTTCTAGAAATTATTTATAAATATTGAGGTTAGTTTTCGTATATAATATTTGTTTGTTATATATTAATTTTGTATTTTGATATATATTATTTTGGGTATTATGTTAACATAATGTTTTGTATTAAATTGTAGCAATTGTCATGGCATCATCTTCTTCTCGCCCTTCTGTTGATTGTGTTCATTCTGGACCTGTGGAGAATGACGTGTTGTACATGCAAAATCAACACGTTTCTCAACATATATGGAATGGGGAGGACGACAGAAAACTGTTAATCAGACGTGCAGTTCCCATGTACAATGGAGAAGAGTCAATTCCTCCTCAAATTGTACGATATTTACGACAAACGGGATTTTACACGGTCGCGCAGATGAGTTTTCTTCGTATTAATGCAGGTTTAATTAATGCATTTGTTGAGCGGTGGAGGCCGAAAACTCATACTTTCCACATGAGATGTGGAGAATGCACTATCACCCTTCAAGATGTTGTAATTTTGTTGGGTTTACGAGTAACTGACATTCCTGTCATAGTTTCAACCAATGTTAATTGGGTTGAATTATGTGAAGAACTGCTTGGCGTTTCACCGAATAACGATGAAATTGATGGTAGTTCTATTCGAGTTAGTTGGCTAACTCATAATTTTGGTGATATCGCAAATTTTGAAAATAATGAAGAAAATTTACAGAAGTTTACTAGGGCATATGTTTTACGCCTCATTGGTGGTGCCCTGTTTGTAGATAAGTCTGGTAGTAAAGTATCTTTAAGGTATTTGTTATTGTTGCGAGATTTTGGTGAGTGCAGTGCATATGCATGAGGTGCTGCTGTACTTGGTTTTTTGTATAGAGAACTATGTGTTGCAACAAACTACAAAATAAAATCCATGGGTGGTTATGCCTATTAATACAAATATGGGCATGGGAAAGATTCCCAAAAGCTGCACCGACTATATTACCCCCATACAAACCAAACAAACCCGTTGGATCAAGGTAATTTTTTTTATTGAGTATAATGTTAGTTATATTTGAAAATATTATTTGTCAGTTAGTTATATAATATTTAATATTATTCATATAATTTTCGTAGGTGGCTACGACGGGGAAACCGACACATTGGAGCCACCGATGATTTAAAACATCATCGTCGCTTACTGGATACAATGAAGCAAAATGATGTAAGAAAATGTATGTTATTGTTTGTTAATTTTGTGTACGTACTAACTACTTCTTATTTTATATAGGTCATTTGGATGTCATATCCAAACGAAGTTTTGGCACAGTTACCTTCGATATGCTTAGAAGAGGTTAACGCGTGGAAATGTGTTGTGCCATTGCTTTGTTTCAATATTTGTGAATGGCATCAACCAGATAGAGTAATGCGGCAGTTTGGCATGCGCCAACCCATACCCCGTCCTCCTTTGCAGCCCAAAAAATTACATGGGTTGAGTATGCGAGGAAAAGGTTCTGAAAATTGGCTTATGTTGTTGCAACCAGCCATTGCAATATGGAACAACATAGACCAATTTAGGGTCGAAGAAACTGGAACTCAGGTTGGAGAGCTGACATTCAACTCTGAGTACATGGTTTGGTATCGTGCCAAAACCAAAATGTTTATCGACCCAAGAAATGCAAGAGCATCGTTGTTGGTAAAATTTGTTATAGTTATCGAATTTGTTTTTTAATTTTTGCAATAAAATTTTTATGGTTTTAATGTTTTCCATTCTATTTTTATTGTAGGGTGAAGTTGGAGAGACATTATCGTATATGGTGTCGCCGGAGGGAAGAAACAAGTTGTCAGTGGACGATTTAGTCCCATATGTTGATAAAATAATGGTCTTGTTGGAAGATGAAGATCGAATCACACGAGCGGCAGTGCTAGCACCCGAAAGTATGCCTGAGGTCGATGTTCCAGATTTTCACGTTAAACAGTCATATCGTGAAAGTCGTGGTCTAACTAGACGGAGGGACGTCGTTCAGGCAGAAGTTTACCCTGTTCCTAATTTGCCTGAACGTCAAGAAGGCATATATTATACACCGACACAACTAACTGGAAATATGCCTACTACTTATTATTATCCGTCTCAGACAGACGTAGGATCATCTTACCAAGGTCGTATACCGTACGGTGCTGGCATGTCCCAAGACCATATTTTTCAACAAATATTTGGATCACTTCGCACACCGGAGATGCCACCAGAGCAACAACCCGCAACGACAGCAGCTATCGGCGAACCGCAATTCGATATACCTTGGGATTCTCCTTATGCTGCCGCTAGTCTAGGATTAGGTGGACAATTTGATCCAAACTCATGCCAAAATGTAGACGATGATGATGATGGTCAATGAAATATTTTTTTATTTTCACTTCAGTTTTTTATATTATTTTTTAAAGTTATTATTGTAATGTTTACGAAAAAAATGGTAACAAATTATAAAATATGACAACGTTGCAAAAGTTCGAAAGAGATAATAATAAATTATAAAATATAACAACGTTGAAAAACAGAATAACATTTAAGGTAATTACATATCACCATCGGTTGGTTGAGAGCATCCTACATCAGCATGCAAAGGGCAACTTCTTCGATTATGACTCTCTTGTCCACATCGGCGACATTTATTTTTTTTGTGTGTTTGTGACTCAGTAAAATCCATTTCATTTCTTATCCTCGTTGACTTTGGACGTCCTTTTCCTCGAACAGCAGAATGGTTTGGGATAAGAGTCCAACTTTCTTCATTATGAGGGATCAAGTCGTCATTCCCAAGAAGAAACCATTGACCAGAGTATGCACGCATGATGAAGTCATTCGTGTATACTTCATCAACAAATTGATAATAGTCTAAACTAATTGCACCACACACAGCAATTACATGTGAATAAGGGTAATGGAAAGCTTGGAATCGCCCACATTGGCAGTATTTGTCGTTCAAGTTAACTACCCATTTTTGTCCTCCACATTGAGTCAGTGGATTAAAGGCGTCTTCGACTTCGAATCTAGTCGTTTCGATATTGTACTGACGGACTATATGGGAACAAACGTCTTGTTGGTTTTTACGCAATGCTTGCATCAATTTATCACAATAGACCTTTCCAGCTTCCAATTGGGACCTACCATGGGATCCTCTTTCGACAAAATATGCAACACATTTACTATATGTTGACCTTACCAAAGCACTGATGGGAATATTCCTACAATCCTTGAACACTTTGTTAACGCACTCAGACAAATTAGTTGTCATGTGTCCATACCTGTAACCTTTTGTATCGTATGCCATACTCCATTTTTGCTTCGATATGTCATTTATCCAACTAGCTACTTCAGTGCTTTGCTGACAAAATTTTTCAAAGTTTCTATCAAATATATGCTTGCATGGAGTGTAAGCTGCAAAACAACACAATACAATCGCTCATTTATAATAATAAAAAATACAGTTGAAAAAAAATGTCATGTGGATAAAAAGAAGCCATACCTAATTTTATCAACATTTTTTTCTGTGCCATATTTTTAAATCGGGTGTTGAAATTACTTGCAATATGGCGTATGCAATACTTATGATAAGCATATGGTGGTTGCCATCCTAATGCCTCATTTTGCACAGCAGACTTAATCCCAGCATGATGATCAGAAATTAGATAGATTCCTTGTTTTTGTGTCACATGCAGTCGTATGTGGGATAGGAACCAAGACCACGAGGATGAGTTTTCACTTTCAACCACAGCAAAAGCTAAAGGTAATACATTGCTATTTCCATCTTGTGTGGTTGCGATTAACAACGTTCCACGATACTTTCCATATAAATGTGTTCCATCAACCTGTATCAATGGCTTACAGTAGTTAAAGGCATTAGCACACTGCTTAAATGTCCAAAACACTCTTTCAAACTGTTGGTATTGATGGTAACCTCGATTGCCAACAACAAGATCATCATGACATATTTGATAGAAAAAACCTGGCGATTTACTTTCAATGAATTTCAAAAATGTTGGAAGAGTCGCGAATGATTCATCCCAGTCCCCATAAACACGCACAATTGCTTTTTGTTTTGCTTTCCATGCTTTCCTGTATGATATTTTGTATTCATATTGACTACAAATTCTCTCCTGAATCAAATTAATTCTTAAAGATGGGTCTGAACCAACCATTCCTAAAAAAATTAAAAAGTTAACAACAAATGATAATAATTTAATTTAAATATTACGTTAGATATGGACAAGTAAGCAAACCTGATATCAAGTTACTAATAAAAGTTGAGTTTAATTTTTTGTGGTCTTGTGTGACTGCCGGATTAAGACATTGATGATCTCCACCCCATTGAGTAACCGTCCAATTGACTATTTTTCGAGACAAAATTGCCCTCATATAAAATGGACACCCATCTTTATGGTTGGGACATTTGATAATGTATTTCGAACTTTTTGACTCCACAACATGATACGTTTGATGTGTTCGCATTGAATATTGTATCAGCGCATTTTTTAGATCTTCTTTTGTGTCAAACTGTAGACCTTTGTACAATGCATCTCCAACATTCCATGACTCATGCAAGTCTTCGCCTAAAATATCTTCTTCATCAGGATGCAACCAATTAATGTGTGTATAATGAGCTGCATCAGTCCAAGGTGGACGTTGCCCTGCAACTGTAACAGTATTGTTATTCATGTATCTCTTATTCAACAAATTAAACTAGTAAACCGTAAAGAAAATAATTGTTTTTGTTAAACATACCTTGTTCCACATTTGTTACCGACAATAACTCCATATTACGAGTTTGATTGTCATCAGTATCAGATGAATTACCATCAATTGAAACGTCATTTTCTTCATCAGATGTTTCCTCACCACATGATTCACCAACAACATCATCATCATCTACTTCAACTATGTCAGAACTGATTATACCAGTGTCTACTGCAGTGCCTAAACTACTACCAACTGATGATTTATGAACATACAATTCTATTATATCAACATTATTTTGTTGTTCAAATGCATTCAACATAATTTCAATATCTTCATCATCAACAATTTGTAGTGGCACATATTTTCCAGAAAATAAAAATCTACAAGTTAGAGATGATATAAATTCATTTGATTGCATTTTTAACTTTTCCTGAATTTTGTTCTTCAATGAAGTAAAACTGATATGACGCGTAATTCTAATTGCTCTTCTACTCCCTTAAAAAATAACACCTTCGTCTCCTTCGTACATTCTTCCATCACTATAAATGAAGGTGACAATTGGAGCAGACATAATATTCATAAATGTACCTACAAATAAATAATAAAGTAAATTTAAACATAAAAAATAGAGTTAAAAAAGCAATTTGTTTTTAAAAATATTGAAAAACACAAAAAATTTACAAATTACATTTTTTACCTGAACAATTGGACTGTAACATAAAGGTTTGTTTTACGTCAGGTGCAACTACGTCTGCGGTTCTCTGGGTCGAACGAGTGTGCGGTTCTGTGGGGCGACGGGGGATTAAATAGCAACTGCACGTAAACCGCAAGTCTGATCTGCGGTTTATTAAAATTATTATTTAATACAAACCGCAGTTCGCACTTGCGATTTACTGGAAAAATAATATTTAATTCAAACCGCAAGTCGCATCTCGAGTTTTATATGAGTAGAAACAGGGATCCTTTTTGCAACCGTTGGGTAAAGGGGGGGCCGGTTAAACCCCAGTAAAACCGCAACTCTGACTTGCGGTTTTACATGCATCGTTTTCTGTGTTTTTTTACCCATTGGATAACAAGGCGGTGCTGGTCAAAGACCAGTCAACCGCAATTCCCACTTGCGGTTTCGTAGTCGTTTTTTCTACGCTGACTTCCACGTAATCACGTTGCTGACGTGGCAATGAAACCGCAATTCGGAGTTGCGGTTTGACCGAGTCAACCAACAAAACAGACTCACGCTGGTAATATTTTTCAAAACAGACACATACTGGTAATTTTTTTAAAAAATAAACTCACTTGGGTCAATCAGCCTAATTATGATCACTCTTCATATTACTAAACATTATTAAAAGTCAATCACATAATATCTTTACAATTAATACAATCAATTACTCCTCAATTAATTTATTAATCAAAACAAAACTTAAATTTAATTTTCCTTTCCATTTATTTTATGCACTTATAACATTTTATTAAAAACGAGATCTTATCTTTCCCACGGTCTTGTTGCCTTCGCGAAGGCTTTGGAAAACTTCAGGGCACGCACCACACTCTGATTCTCCGACGACCTTGTGTCGAAGCTCATTGAGTTATGTTTTCAAAATAAATAATTTTATCTTTTATTTTATGTATTCTTATTACTTATAATTTATAGATATTAAAATATGATATTGGTTCAAAATTAAAAATGTGTTTTAATTATACAAAGGGTTTGAGCAAATTGTTTGATTAAGAAATTAATAATGAATATTAAAAACTTTTTTCTATATTTTCCCATGGGTATCAACCATATTCACTTATATTTCAGAATATATAAAAAAATTGATAGATATATAGTAAGTTGATAATTTTTTGTTTATAGTTGATAATTTTTTGTTTATAGTTTATTGTAAATAATTTATTTTATAACAATTTTAAATGTAGGATGGATAACTTTATCTTTTTTAACAGTTTTTGTTAGAGGTTTATCTTATTCAAACAATAAGACAAAACAATTTTAATTTTAAACAATTTATAGATGTGTTATATATATATATAGAAAAAGATTTACTCTTTATTTTTACCATTAATTTTTTAAAATTTATTGGTTATAATAATCATAAATGTAAAGTGTAGTATGTAGTGGGTGAATAGAAGATGATGCAGGTGTTTGTCCAATAAAATCATGGTGTAGTTGCATTTTTGGGCATATTATTATTGCGTTTTAATAATAACCTATTCATTTTTTGGGCTTCAATTTGGTACTGACGGTAACAAATTCTTGAGAATTTTTTCCTGTACTTCAATAAGTTTTTTCTACATCTCCATAATTTTCTTAAAATGTCAAAAAAACCCTTAATGAAATTTAATTACCAAACATTTTTTCCTTTTCTTTTTCATCTACACCTCTCTCTCATTTCGCACGTCTTTCATTTTGTATCTCTCTCTTTAGCTTCTCTTGCATGACTTCATTTTTTTTCTCACTGAATCAGTGGTTTTCTCTTTTTCTTCGTGCGTTGTTGTTTATCCTCTTTGCATTTGTTTTGCTCTTCGTGGTTCAGCTTTGCGTTTATCTTTTCACGGTACATTAGCTTTTTTTATAAGTCTGGATACCCTCTGGACTTGTAAAAAATATTTGCAAATTTTATTTTACAAGTTTGGACACCCTTTCCAGACTTTTAAAACATTTTTCAATTTTTTTTTTACAAGTTTGGATACCCCTGTCTGGACTTGTAAAAAATTTTGCAAATTTTTTCACAAGTACGGATACCCCTATCCGGACATGTAAAAAAATTTCCAATTTTTTTTACAAGTCCGGACACCCCTATCCAGGCTGAGTCCGAAAACTCCTGTCCGGACTTGTAAAAAAATTTGTAATTTTTTTTAACAAATCCGAACACTCCTATCCAGACATGTAAACAAATTTGCAAATTTTTTTACAAGTTCGGACACCCCTGTCTGAACTGAGTCCGGAAACCCCTGTCTAGACTTGTAAACAAATTTGCAAATTTTTTTTATAAATCTAGACACCTCTATCCGGACTTGTAAAAAAATTTGCAAATTTTTTTACAATTCCAGACATCCCTGTACGGATTATGTTCGGAAACCCCTGTCTGAACTTGTAAAAAAATTTGCAAATTTTTTACAAGTTCAGATACCCCTGTCAGGACTTGTAAAAAAATTTGAAAATTTTTTACTAGAATTAAATTTTTTTTAACCTAGGGTATTTGAGACTTTTTCTACCTTTATAGAGCTGTAGTGAGAAATTATGGAGGTGCACAAAAAAATTCTCCAAATTCTCAGGTGCTATGAAGTCCCTTCTATTTTTTTAAGTTGGGCCAATCAGTATTGGTATAATAAATAAGAAAATAAAATATAATAAATCAAAATAATAAAATGAACCATGAGAAATAAAATGATTTTCTTTCTTTTTTTTAACAGAAGTTTGGATGTACTTTTAATTTTGTTATCATAGAAAACTTTAGTTGTTATAATTATTATGTTATTCAAATTTTTTAAATTTAAAATAAAAAATTTATGTTAGTCACTTGGGTGTACTTCTGATTTGATTATTCTAGGATTTTTAAATAAATAAAAAATATAATGAATATTTAATTGTGACTATTTCGAATGCATTTTTTATTTAATTATTATAAAAGTTATTTAGGTTAAGTAATTGTCTCTTTTGATGCACTTTTAATTTGATAATTACACTAGACGCATAACAATTTGTCAAAGACCACTTTAGATGCATTTCTAATTTGTATCATAAAAATATTTCAAAATAAATATAAAAATATTAAAATTTACAAAAATAATAAGTTTAATGCTCAATCATTTTAAAAGAACTATGCAAACTTTAATTATCTATTGCACCTGAAGATGGGTAAGAGTAAGAACCCATTTTTGTTAAACAAAAAAGATAAAAAAATATTAATTTAATCATAAAAATACAATAATAATAATATTTTTAAAATAATTAATTTCTATTGATGATAAAATTGTTCTTGTTAAAATGTTAAAACTAATAAATAATATATAAAATAGTTTGTATATCTTAAGTGGTGAATTAAATTTTTAAAAAATTATTTAATTTTGCACATTTAATTAGAGACAACCATCTTTATGATGACATTGTAGGGTACTAATACATTCCTATGCCTAATTGTCTTTTGAATCCAAAATTTGGCTTTTTGTAGACCACTTTTTTCTTAAATGTTTTTTTATATTATCCTTAATAAACATTATTGACAACTCCTCTAATTTTTAAATTATTTTTTGCCGTCTTATCCTAACCTAGATGTTGACAGATGATGACAACACTTTGGAGTTTCGAGAGTCAAATCTAAAATGATTAAATGTGCAAAATTGATCAGTTTTATTTTTTTTGTTTCATCCCTTATTTGTTTGTTTTATTCGTTCATTTGATTATTTGTTCCTGTTTTATGTTCTCTTTTTAGTTTATTCTAGTGATTCATAATTATGAATACATTTGTTTGTTTGGATTGATTTAATACATTTGTTTGGATTGAACTAACAAATGACATGTGTGTGTGCTATAGAGCTTTAGAAGACCTTTGGACAGGTATAATAACCACCTAATGGTAAGACTTACTCTCTTAGACTTGTAGGATAGATCTACTCTTAAGTGTACCTATTTGGCACTTTGGGACATCCTTATTCTTGTATACCATTATCTCATCATTTTAAGCATACATTTTTCATCAAAACCATGACCTTGTTGGTAAAAAAAATAATCAAATCATTACATTAATTTTAGAAAATAAAAACTCTAAGGCTTAAATATGCTTTTAGCCTTGAAACTTAGTTGTTTAACTAAAAAAAAAGATGCACTTTTTAGTCCTTAATGCAAAAAAAAAAAAATAAAGAAAGAAGGAAAGAAATAACAAAAGTTACAAATTGTACATGAAAAAAACAAAAAGACAGGAAAACAATCAATGATTAAAAGGGCATTCTCTACATTTAAGGGACGTAAATGCAACAAAAAATAAAGATTGAGTCACTAAAACCATAAATTCTAAAGGACTAAAAGTATAACTAAGCTAAATTGCATTCTTTTCTCTTCAACATTCTTTCTCATTTCATAAAAAAAAAACATAATTATGTACTTGCATTCATGCTTTGCATGATTAAAATAATAATGTTTTCACATCTTCTTATGTTTAAGTATTGAATAAAACAACTTGTCATTTTGTGTATGAGTGTTTAATCTTTCATTTTAGAGAAAATTTGTAAAAAAAATATGAAAAATAATATTTCTTTTGCATCCATGTAATCTCAATGTAAATACGTAGTTAATTGAATATGCATTTATCATTAAAAAAGAAAAGAAAAGAGAGAAAATGCTTATCTTGTTTTATTATTAGACCATTTCATCATCTTATGTATTAGTATTTGAAATCCATAAAAAAAGTGCATATCTCGATTTCATGTTATACAACGTACAAAAGCATAAAAAAAGACTATTAAAAAAAGGACGATATTCAAAATTGAATCATGCATAACAACAATAGTGGTGGTAAGTAATGATAGTAGTAGTGGTGGTGGTAGTCGTAGTAGTACAATATGTTTAAAAAACTTATTATTACTATAAGAGTTTAATTGATATACACTATCAGTGTAAAAATCTTTACACTCACATTCAATCATGATTTTTCATTTATGTGACTTTTAAAGTAGTAATGAGTAAAGTCAACAAACTTACCATGAATGAAGGGTTGTGATTGAATGTCAGTGTAAAAATATTTACACTTGCCAGTGTATGGCAATTAAACTCTTATTTTAATAATAATTTATATGAATTTAATATTACAATATGTTTTTAAAATAGTGATATGATACATTTATTATTATTAATAAAATACATTTAATAGTAATAATAAATTTTTAAGAGTTTAATTGGTATACACTGTCAGGGTAAAGAATTTTTACACAAACATTCAATCATGACTTGTCATTTATGTGACTTTTAAAATAGTAATGAGTAAAGTCAACAAATCTACCATGAAGGGTTGTGATTTACTGTTAGTGTAAGATCTTTACACTGTCAGTGTATACCAATTAAACTCAATTTTTAAAAACTATATTACAAAATGTGTTGTTGTTGTTGTTGTTTTTGTTATTATTATTATTATTATTATTATTATTATTATTATTATTATTATTATTATTATTAATTGGTATACAATGTCAGTTTAAAAGGTTTTTACACTAATATTCAATCATAATTTTTCATTTATGTGACTTTTAAAGTACTAATTAGTAAAGTCAATAATTACTATGAATGAAGGGTTGTGATTTAATGTCAGTGTAACAGTATATATAAATTAAACTCTTATTATCTTATTATTTCCCATATAGTATAGTTGACTTCTAGAGCACAGACAAAATATTTAGAAGTAATTATAGATGCACCCCTCAGGTTTAGTGTAATTATAGATGTACCCCCTCTTTTTTTTTTTAAATACATAGTCTCTCCATACTTTTACATACTCATTATAGTTGTACCTCCTCTTTTCCAAACTACATAGAACTCCGTTTATTTTTACATTATTACATTTTATTTCATGTAAACGTGATATGAATAATTTTTTTTTTCAAGTTTCATAACAGTACAACAATGAAGATGAGAGGAGTGACAATTGTAAAGTTTGAAAAATATAAGAGGTGCATGTGTAATAGTATACAAAACTTAGGGGGTATATGTGTAATATTGTATAAAACTTAGGAGGTACATGTATAATAAATTTATATATGATATTACACTATCTTGGAAGAAGGGGTACAACTGTAATGAGTATGTAAAAGTACAGAGAATCTGTGTAATTTAAAAAAAAAGGAGGGAATGCATTTGTAATTACACTAAATCTAATGTGGTGCATCCGTAATTACTTCAAATATTTAATATATATTTTAATTAATCATTTAACTATTATTAAATTATTCAAAATATGGCGGTGGCAGCAACGACCATAGTGACAGCTAATGGTGGCGACACTAATGGTGAAAAATAAATTATTATGAAAGAGAAAAATAATTAAATGCTCTTGAAAATGAAATAATATAATTTTTTTATTCCATTAAATGACGAATAATAAAAATATGGGAATTTCCCACAAAATTTAAGGTTTGATTAGTTTGGTTTTGTTTTTAAGTTTTTAAAAAGACTTTTCAAAAGCTATTTTCGGGAAGTGAAAAAAACTTGTTTGGTAAGTATTATTTGAAAATTGTTTTAAAGATGTGAAAATAAAAAAAAAAACTTGTTCATATTTACTGAAATTTCATTAATGAAAAACAAAAAATAACGTATTCTTATTGTATTTTGAGTTTTCAAAACAAAAATAGAAAATTGAAAAACAAAATTATGTATAGTTGTTCCTATTTTTAAATTTTTAAAAAGATCAAAATGGCTTTGGAAATGGTTTTAAGAAAACAGTAACCAGATAAGTTTTTTTGTTTTTAAAATACTAAAATACTGTACCCAATTTTATAAAATTATTGTCAAACAAACACAGTAATTTCTTATTTAGATGTTTGTTAGAGAGATCCACATTTTAAATACATTTAATAAATATTTAAATGATTAATTAAAATATTTATTATTTTACTACTGGTTCCTTAATTTGCTAATTATAAGCATTTATGAAAGTCATCAAGAGAAGTTGAATTTTTATTACTCATTAATGTGTAATATTGAAGAATATCAATCAATAAATAAAATATTTAATGGATTTATTAGTTTTATTTTTAAAAAAAAACGAGTATTTAATGAAGACACTAAATGTTTACAAAAAATAAGGACTTAATTACATTTTTAGTTATGAAATTTGATTAAATTTCCCTTTTTTCCTGAAAATTAAAAATATTTTTTTCATTAAAATTTAAAGTTTACATTATTTTTAAGGACTAAATTTTATTTATTTTAACTAAATTCAAGACAAAAAAAATTATTTTTTATTTTTAAGAACCAAAAATATAATTTAGTCAAATTTTAGAGATTAAAAACATAATTATCCAAAAATCTTTATACTCACCATTTATACCAATTAAATTCATATTTTAATTATAGACATGTTTTAGTTTTTATTTCATTCTATTCGATGTATTTATCTTTTTATAAACATTTAGTGTCTTTTTTAAATACTTGGGGAAAGTTAGGCATTGATTATGAACATTGTTCTTTAAATATTTTTATTACACCTTTAGTTTTCGTATTTTGGAAATTTATCAATTTCTATTCATTACAGGTTGATCATCAATTTTGATAAAAAAAAAAAAAATTGTTGAGTGATATCAAATAATGAGTTGGTACTAACATGATACTCTCTGTTTTTTTTTTTGGAATACCTCTTTATCTGTTCATTTGTAGTTGATAATTAATTCACCTTCCATATTTTGAATTTTTTTTTCTATTTTTATTACATATTTTATACTTAATATTTATTTTATTAGACAACTCAATCTTTAATTTTATTATTTTTATTTTATTGCGATTAGATATATATACCTACTTGATATTTATAAATTTTATAGGGATTGCTAATTCTATTAAAAATTAAAGAAAATTCTAAAAATGCACAAAAATTGCCGACTTTTAAAAATATGAGACCATGTGCGAAATATCATTAATATTGAGGTCAGCGTCAACATGTTAATATCATATTATGTTATCTGTCATGCCAAAATGTTAATGATACATAAATAATTAGATATCATATCATTAATTTGTATTAAAAGTTGACAAAATTCTAAAATGCACACAAATAAACTAAATTTTAAAAATATGACAACTATGAGTTTGATAATTTTTTGAAGGATTAAAATTGCACAATTCTAAAACAATAGGAACAAAAAAAGTATATAAGTTTTTTTTAATATATGATTTAAAAAATCAAGAAGTAAATAATAGTGAATATTTTTCTTTAGGTTTTGTTCGATTGCGAAGAAAGAAAGATGAAATGAGTAAAAATTGAAGTTGTTTGGTTGTTTGAAAAGGATAAAAAGTTATGAATTAAAGTTATTACAATTACAAAATTACCCATATATTTATGATTTTCCTTTTTAAAGAATGATAATTCTAGAAGAGTTAGTGCTTCTTTGACAAAAATTTTATAAATTTGTCTTTATTATTTAAAAACTAAAAAACTCATTTGATTATTGTTTTCTTAAAACAGTTTTAAAAAGTAGTTATGATTTTTTAGTTTTTAATAGTTTTTATAAATTTTTCAGTTTTATGTTTTTGTTTTGAAAACTTAAAATACAATGATCATATTTTGTTTTTTGCTTTTCATTAATGATATTTAATAAATATAAACAAGTTTTTCCATTTTTACATTTTCAAAACAGTTTTCAAACACTTACCAAACAAGTTTTTTTTTCTCTTCTTCCAGAAAAAAGTTTTTGAAAACTCTTTTAAGAAACGAAACTAAACCAATCAAGTCCTTAATTTATTTATTTTTTGCAGTTTCCTTCCTTTTCATATCTGTTTTTAATAAAAAAATTAAACATGTGTGATTCACATATTAATGACACTTTCCTTGCTACTTTCTAAACCAAACCAGCCAAAGATAAATGTTTCTTTAATGAATGTCTTAATTGCACGAATGCATCACCATTAATATAAACAATTAATAATCATTAATGTGAATTTTTTCCACTAACTCAACTGTATGCATATAAATATCCTTAACTTGGTTTCATGTAATACTTAATTTTATCATAGTTCAATTGTGATTTCATGTTCTAGTTTCAGAAATTGTAGCAAGGATGAAGCTTAAGATTAGAAATTGGGTTGCATTGTTATGCTCAATGTGGATGAGTTTTGCAGTGAGTGTGTTGGAAGGTGTGGGCCCCATACCTGATCCATTAGAGGTATTTGGGCATGATGATAAGAATGATGTAATAGGAACTAAATGGGCCATTCTTGTTGCTGGTTCATATGGTTATGGAAATTATAGGCACCAAGCTGATATTTGCCATGCCTACCAAGTACTTAAGAATGGTGGCCTTAAAGATGAAAACATCATTGTTTTCATGTATGATGATATTGCCCATAATCCTCTAAATCCAAATCGAGGCATTATAATCAATAAACCAAATGGAACAGATGTTTATAAAGGAGTTCCCAAGGTATGCATAATATCTACTTTAGATACATTTGTTCAAAGTTGCTAATAATTTATTTGTAATGATTAATGATTTACGTTTTTATGTTTAAACATTTTCAAATTTTAGTTTTTTTCTTCCTGATCTTTTAAAACATTTTTTGGATCATGGATTTTTTAGAAAAAAATTATTCATTTACTACTATGGTGTTAACCTTACCTTAGAAAGTGATAATCATTAATTCATGTTAGTCCTTGTATGAAAAATTTTCAATCCCTTTTACGCTTTGTTTTAACATTATTAGGGAGTAAAAGGTAATTTTCCTAATGTTTCTATACGCAAAGTTTGGTCTGAGAGGAAAATTTTAATTTTAATTTAGGAATTAAAATTTAAGTAGTTTAAAAAATATTAGTAGAAAGTAAGTTTAAAAATTGGGGACTAAAGCTAAAATTTAGAAATTTGATAGATAAAAGAAAAAACTACTACCCGTTTCAATATTTATGATAAAAGCAAGGAATAACAAATTTCACTTTATTATAAGGTTCAATTAACTAATTTAATAAGATTAAAAAAATGATTAATCTTGTTAAGCACATTAAATTTATCCTAAAATTGTTCTTTTCTCAAAATTACACACACGAAAATTAATGGATTATGTTTTTATCACATGAAAAAGAAATACTTTAATAGAAATGGAAAAAGTATAATTTTTCAAAGTCTTCAGAGACAATTTTTTATTATTTGTCTTTTAAAGATTAAAATTACTGTATTCCACAATTAATTATTCAACTAAGAAAAATAACTTTAGTTAAGAATATTTTTATGAAGAAATAATTAATATAGAGGATATTTTAGATTAAATTTTAATATACTCAACCAACTCATTAGTGAACTAAGCCTTTGTTGGGCAAAGAAAGATACGAAAAGAGAGGAGGCAGAAATAAAAAGAAAGAAAATCACAGCAAAGTGAAATGGAATATAGTGTAAATTAAAATTATTTAGTTGAGTAAAATATGATATGAAAAGGAAAAAAATTATAAATTAAAATTAATACAATTAAAAAATTACTAGTTTATTTATTAATTTATTTTTTTGAATAATTTTATACATGATCAAGTAATTTTGAAATGATCAATTTTTGTTTCCACTTTTTTATGCGTGTTTTGCCAGGAAATTAAAGAGATAAAACAATAATAACTTTTCACTTATTTTCTTACCACTTTCTTTGTTATCAATCTAGAAAAATAGTTATTTTTACTAATTTTTTCTGCATAAGTAACTTTTTACTTTCTATATTTTTCTGCAATTGAATAAATTATACAACTAAGAGAAACAACTTTGGTTAAAAATGGTTTTGTGAAGAAACAATTAATATGGAGAATATTTGAAATGAGTTAAATTATTATGCACCAAAAGTTATTATATACATGATTTTTTGAAGTAATAATTGGTAAAATTAACAAACTTACCATAAATAAAGGTTATGATTGAGTGTCATTGCATAAGTTTTTTTCTTATTTTCGATTAAGAATGACAATCATGCCTGTCGCTGCCCTAATTTTGACAGAAAAAATCCGTGTTATTGGTTCTTGTCTCGTTCCCATATAAGAAAATCGAGAACAGAGACGAGGGTGAGTTTGGTTCTGGCCCCGTCCTTACCCCCACCCTATTTTTATGTTAAACAAAATTTCATATATATATATATATATATATATATATATAATCTCACATGTATGTCTACAAATTCACACCTATGTGGACCATTCAAACTAACATTATAATTTAATAACTTAACGTGTAATTTATTTAATTAATTAATGAATTAAATATAATTAATAACTTAATATATAATTTATTTAATAAATTCAAGTAATTTAAATTTAAAGTATAAAAAATAATATATTAGGGTTAGAGAAGGAAATCTGGGCGGGCCGACCAGACCCAGCCGTCAGGCTTCTAAAAAAATTGGTTGAGTTGGGTTGATCCATATTTTATTTAGGCTACATATTTCTAAGCCAAGCCTAGCCTAACTCTATATTGGGCCTAATGAGCCTTTTTTAAAAAAACAAAATTCAAATTCTTATTAAAATAAAACTTATCTTATAATACAAGCCTAACTAATTTAAAATAACAAATTAAATCAATAAAAACACATCATAAATAAGTCTAAAATAACATAAAAATATATTTATATGCATATTTTAATTTAATTTACATTTTAGAAAAACATAATTTTTATTTGTTAAAATTATATTATTAAATAAACATCATACATACTTTTATGTGTATATTTTTTATTTAATATAATTTTAACAATATATTATATATTATTAATATGTATTTTTAAAATTTATATATTTATATTTGGTTCAGGCCATACCGGCCCAAACCCATTTACAAAGTTAGGTCAAATGAACTGAGACAAAAAAACTTGCTTTAATTTGGGCCTCCTTTTTTAGAGTTTAGCTTGACCCATTTGTTTGAGGTTTTTTATTTAACACCTACTAATTTTTCATTTCTCACCTACCGGTTGAGAAAAATACTATTTTGTCCTTTATTTTTTCTTCTCCAGTAGTGCACCGCCAAAGAAGAAAAAAAATTTGCAAATTTTTTTTCTTCTCCGGCGACGCAATGGTGGAGAAGAAAAAAATAAAAAAATATTTATTAAGAGTAACAGAAATTAAATGTTATTATTCTTAATTTAATTATAACAAAAAATTAAATTACTCATAAGTGTTTTTAGTCTTAAATTAATTATAACAAAAAAAATAATTAGAGTAATTAATGTCAGTATAATTATGGTAATAATAATAATAATTAGAGTAATTAGTGTCAATTAGAGTAATTAACATTAATTATAGTAATTAGAATAAAAGTAGCTAAAGTAATTAACGTGTCATGTAATTAGAGTAATTAAACTCAAAATAATTATAGTAATTAACGTCATATATCAAAGTAATTAGAGTAATTTGAAAAAAAAATTAAAAAATTAAGAGAAGGTTTCATAATAAATTTTATATTTTATCATATAAAATTTTAATAAAATGTTAAAAAATTATATTATAAATAAATTATATTACTAAAATATAAAATTTTATAAATATAATACAAATATTATATATAAATTTTCTAATTAAAATAATAAAATATAAAATTTTATTAGGGGAACCTTTTCTGTAATAAAATTTTATATTTTATTTATTTTATATGTTAAAATATAAAATTTTAATGAAATTTTAGTAAAATTTTAAAAGATTGTGTTATACATAAATTATATTATTAAAATATAAATAAATAGTTAAATAATTTTTTTAATTAATTTTTTTCCTTATTTGAAAACTTATTTCATAGAATAAGTTATTTTATTTTGAAATGTGAGTGGGTGAGTTTAATTTGTTAGAGTAGGTGTTATGAGATATAAGACTAATTTATTATGGTAGGTGTTAGGATAGATAACTAGGTTAAAGGGTATTTTTGAGTTTTTAAAAAATTATTAAGGTTGGTAGGTGTTAAATAAAAAAGAGGTAGGTGTGAAATGAAAATCTTTTTGTTTGCCTGCAGACTAAGCCTATTTTGACAACTCTAATTAGGGTACCTAAATCCAAATCTACCCGATAGAGATTAAAATTTCATACTCATTTTATGTCCTGTACTTTTTAGGGATGAAAAAGGGGCAAACCTAGCCCTGCTTGCCCCGTTGCCATCCATATTTTAGATTATCTTAGTATACTTCACCGACAAATTATTAAACCAGGAGAAAATAATTTTAGAAACGAATATTTTTCTGAAGGAATAATTAGGACCGAGATATTTTTTATTGGACTTTGGAAAAGAACCAAACAAAACTTTTATTGAACCTTATAATTAATAAGTCGAAAAGAAATATTATATATATAACCCAGGTTTATATTTACCAAGATTTTTTCCGTTTTTAGATTTTGAAATCAAGTCTTTAATTTATAAGATGTAATAAAAGACAAGTCTTTAATTTATAAAATTAAAATGTAGCGTTTTTAAAAGTTCAAAATTCTCATTTTTTTTCACATAAAAATATTTCCATGTAAGTTTTTTTTTAACTGCACATTTTTACCATTAGACTATCCTCATTTTACAAATTTTACCGTCTAAGTTTTTCATCGCATATTTTATTTCATGTTTTCAATTTTTGTGCATTTTACTCTTTATTTTTTCACACATTTACGTCATATTTTTTTTCACGTTTTATGACTGGTGACAAAACAATGTTTCACAAAAAATGGTAAAAAATGTTGTTTTGATTTTTTTAAAGAACACGTCAATAGCGGTAATTTGCGAAAATTTAAAAGTATGATGGTAAAATGGGCAGAAAAGATAAACTTGGATGATAAAATATGTCATTATGCTTTTAAATGTTTACTAAATTATATACATTTAATATTTGTATTGAAAACTATAGATGGAAAGTTATAGATAAAAAACAAAAACAAAGAAACGCATTTAATTAATTTAAAAATAAAAGTTTAATAATAGCTCAAAAAAATTGAGAACTAAAATCATGAGCTTGATTATTTCTTGAAAGATTTTTTTTTTCAAAAATTACTTATAAAAATTTTTGAGATGTTTGTCTAAACTTTTTTAATAATTAGAATAAGAAAATAATTAATTTTCTACTTTTCTCAATAAACAACCCTTCTCAAAGAAAATAGTTGCAATAAGAGAGATAAAATCTTTAAAAAACAGGAAACCTTTATTTTCTTGATACATTAGAGCTAAAAATGATTTTTTATGATTGTAATCAAACGAAAATTTATTTTTGATTATACAAGAATCCTTAAAATAAAATAAATATTTTTAAACAATTTTAAAAAACATTTTTTTAACCCAAACAAACCGGCCCATATATCATATGATCTAAAGCAGCTAAAAGTTTATTTTATTTAAGTAATTTATGATTCATCTGATTAAATGATTATCTCTTGATTATCATTTTGTTGTGAAAAAATCAATATACTTTTTAGGATTATACTGGAGATGCCACAACTGCACAAAATTTCTATGCTGTGATTAGTGGTAACCGAAGTGCTGTTTCTGGAGGCAGTGGCAAGGTTGTCCACAGTGGTCCAAATGACACAATTTTCATTTTTTATGCAGATCATGGCACTGTGGGTTACGTTTGTAAGTAATTTACTATTATTTCTGAATTTATATATAGGTAAAAAAATTGGGTCATGCTGTAAATTTAAATGTAAGCAAATGTAACTAATTTTAATGTTATTATTTCTATTTTTTTTTGTTTAATTACAATTTTGGCTCTTTTTTATTGTTGATATCTAGTTTTAATAATAAAGGATGTTTTAAAAATAATCTTATTTTATACTTGAGATGACTGAAATTAAATGATAATAATTAATTTTCTTAATCTGTATAAAATTAGATGATTTTGCTTATTATGAATCAGAGGGGTTAACTTATAATGTTTAATGTCACATCATGTGTAAAACATGCATTAATTATCATATACCTTAGGGATCAACTAATCGGTATTATACGAGTTTAACTATAGGTTTCAAGTTGTTAATATGCAATTTGTAAAAATATTTGAAAAAAGAATTTGTCGTTCATAATGATTCTACAATATTCGAATATAATTGTCTTTAGTAGATAGGTATGCTTTTTTTTTAACAAATATTAGTTATTAATATGTTAGTTTTATTAGTGAAGAGATTCAAACTCATAACTTCTCCTTTCCCTTCTTCCTTAACATGGACATTACGCTTACTAAACCAACTTGTAAAGAAGATGATATATGTTGTTAGAAAAATGCATGCATTAATTTGATGATATATACATATGTGTGTATAAACATTGTTGTGATCCAAATATTTGATTTGGTAAATGATTTGAACAGCCATGCCAGTTGGGGAGGATGTGTTCGCCATCGATTTTGTGGCAGTACTGAAGAAAAAACATGCTACTAAATCGTATAAGAAGATGGTGAGTTTTCCTTGAGTGGTATGCTTATTTTACCTGTTATCATAGAATTATGGATAAATTTTTTCATAAGTAAAATTGTATTTCAATTAATATGTTTTTAACTAAATCTTGAATTTGTATTTATTTTTTAATTAGCTCCTTTTGTCAAATTGACATATTAATAAAAAAAGTTATTTTTAATAACTTTTGTAAGATTTTGAATTTGAATGTGATCATCATCCCGTTTTATAAAAAAATTTATTCGTTATTTTAAAGTAACAATTCACTTCACTTGTGGGTTTGGGCTAGAATAAAAGTGAGACACAACTCTATTGATCAATATTGTGAAAATTGTGTGAAGTGTATACTTCGTAGGATAGGTTCATCTAATTTACAAAAAATAACCTCAATTTTAATATAGCCATCAATTAAAAATTAAAACTTTTAAAGCATGTTAAAGATCTCAACTTCAATAAAAAAAATTTACCCATTATTTGACTATTGAAGAAAAAGCTAAAATCATATAGATATTTGTTTTTATTATGATATAATTAATTCAAAGGTCTAGTTGATTAATCTTTCTTTTTGCTTTTCAAAATTTTCATTCATATATAAAATATTTCTTAATATGAAATAAAGATACTTATATAATTAAAAATAATAATTGCTTAGTTCTATAATTAAATTAATGTAAAAAGTTAGTGTCCTCGTATTGACATTTATAAATTGATGCATATATTATATTTAATGGAATACAAAAAGGTAATATACTTGGAAGCATGTGAATCTGGGAGCATGTTTGAAGGGCTTCTTCCAAAGGACATAAACATATATGTAACCACAGCTTCCAACAAATATAAGGATAGTTATGCATTTTACTGTCCTGGTTTGTACCCTTCTCCACCAGTTGAATACACTGTTTGTTTGGGAGATTTATACAGCATTTCATGGTTAGAAGACAGGTATGCATTATCCTTCAAATAATTTCATTAGTATAATCATCCTTGTTGCCTTTCTCATTTATTTAATTAGTAAAAGAAATATTGTTTTATTGTTATTATTTTGTTTATGAATTATGGCTTAAGTTTTTTTTTTCAGAATAAATTAACGAATTTTGTTTTTAGTTTCTTATAATTTCTTTTATTTTTGTCTTTAATAAATTTTTTATTTTACTTTTGTCCTTAACTCTACTTAGATAGTGCTTTAAAGTTGTTTAAATACTGTTTTAAAACTAAAAAAAAGTTAAAATACTTATTAGGGACAAAAAGAAAATATTAGAGATCAAAAATAAAATTTGCTAATTTAGCAAAATATACTTAAGCGTTGGAATGAATGATACTTTTTTCAAGGTTTAAATATATTTTTGGTTTTGTGCTGTCTAAAGTCTAAATAACTTCTTTCTTTTTATAATTTTAAGACTTAAATTTGTTTTAGATCCTCGATATAATAGCGAATTTTATATTGGATCCTCAATAAATTTTTACTTTGTAAATGTGTTAAGTTCTTAATAAATTTTTTATTTGATTTTAGGTTCTTAAAACTTTAGATAGTGCTTAAAATTTCTTTGAAATACCTTAAAAATGGTATAGTTAGCTTTGAGGGACTCAAAATAAAATAAAAAAATTTATTAGGGATCTAACACAAAGCAACATTTATTGAAAGCTCAAAGAAAAAAATCTAAATATATTATGAATCCAAAATATATTTAAGTTTTATTTAATTGAAAAAATATTTAGGAACAAAAAGTAAAATAAAAAATTATTAGAAACCAAAAAATAATTTATTGGAGACCAACAATAAAATTTGTTAGTTTATGAAGTAGAAAATAATACTTATGCGATGAATTATTTATAAAAGGTTTTACTTATTATACAGGTCTTTGTATTCAATTAGTTACTTTTGGGTGAATTAAACATATCTTTTAACTGAAAATCAAAACCTAATATTTCAAAATACTAAAATTCATGAAAGTGCTCTCCATCTCCAAATAGTTGTTCTAGATTTTTTTAATGTAGTATGTACTTTTGTTTGTTAATATTTTTTAATGGGCTTTTTAAACCTTTTTACGAAAATAATAAAAGTGTTGCTGCATAGGTCGATCTTCATATATTATTCATATACTAATTATCTTATTAATTTGAATTTGTATATGGAGCAGTGACAAAAATGATAGGACAAAAGAAACTCTACAACAACAATATGAAACCGTAAGCCTCTAAATATCAATTCAACCTTATATATGTATATTGCATTGTACACATTATTAATTAATAATGTTGTTCTAATGTAAAATATTCTTATGAGCTATGTATAGGTTCGTCGAAGAACTCTAGTTAGTAATATTAATGTCAGCTCTCCTGTAATGCAATATGGAGATACAAAGTTGGGCAACGATTTTCTAGCAACCTACATTGGTGCAACTCCTAATCTTTATGAAAATACATTTTCCTTTGAACCATCTACTACTCAAACTACACTTATTAGCCAACGAGATGCTAATTTACTCCATCTTTGGCTTGAGGTAATTCTTAATTAAATATGCTGTTTTTGTAATAAATGCCTACAATTTCAAATTATAAAGTTGGTTCAAGTTGTATTAGACTCCATGATCTTAAGGTATCAGATTCGAGTTTTATGTGCTAAGTTTTTCATCAGTGATTAGTCATTAACAAGGACGATGAATATTTCGTATCAATAATATGGTTAACAAAAAAATAAAGAGAAATTAAAAGATTTTATACATTTTCTTGTTGTTTATATTATTAAGATTAAATGCTTAATTATTTCTTTATTAATTGTTTCAGTTAGAAAAGGCTCCTAAAGGTTCTGAGGAGAAATTGAAAGCTCAAAGAAAGTTAGATGATGAAATTGCTCAAAGAGAGCATGTGGATAATGTTTTCAATCTCATAGGGGATTTCTTGTTTGGAGAAAAGAAGAACTCTATGATGTTCCATGTCCGCCCATATGGTCAACCTCTTGTAGATGATTGGGATTGTTTCAAGACCCTTGTAAGTATTAAGATAATCTTTTTAACGATAAAATATTTTAGGTTCCTATAAAATTATCAAAATATTAAATACATATATTGCAAAAATTTTGAGTATGTTTTTGGTCCTCTAATTTTGAAATACATCACTTTTAATCCTTCATGTTCTATCTAAATAATTTTTTATTTTTTTTAAAAGGATTATCCAAATAACTTTGAAGACTAATATTGATATATTTTAAAATTGAAAACATAAAAACATTGTATATAATATTTTGACATTTTTTAGAAACCCTAAAATATTTTAGTTCATTATTACCACTCATTGTATATAATAAAAAAATCTTTTATATATTACAATATGATGATGGATGATATGCATTTGCAATAAATTCATGCAGATAAAAACTTATGAGAGTCAATGTGGTACCTTATCAAGCTATGGAAGGAAATACACAAGAGTCTTTGCTAGCATGTGCAATGTTGGCATTTCCAGAGAGCAGCTAAAAGTAGCATCAATGCAAGCCTGTCTTAATAAAAATCATGCTTCTTAAGTTATTCCCCAAGTTTATGATGTGAAAACCAATAATATCTTGAATAACAAATTGTAAATTATACAAATGAGGTAATTTGTATGGTTTATAACTCTTAATTAATGCAGTTATATAGAATTCTTTTCCGTTAGTCATTTAATAGAATATATTTACTAAAGGAAAACGATAAGTATTTCTAGTCTTGAAGATTGATCTCTAAGTGGAGATCTTGTTCTTCTACAAGAACAAGTAAGAACAAACATCATGGGGTTCACAAAAAATGTTTTAAGATCACAAGATGTGATCTTTTACCGAAGTAAAAAATGAAATTGATCTTTAGGATGACGTGTCATTGTGAGATTCACAAAAAGTGAGGTAAGATAAAAAAATTTGATCTTCTATTGAGATGTTTTGGTTAAGGATAATTAATGGACATTAAATTTTGTAAAAGTTTTTAGTTGATTGTGTTATTAAATGAATTTTGATTTAACAGTAATTAATACCATTTTACTTTATTTAAAGGGAAAAATGCTATAATTTTTTTATATAATTGATATTTTATTTAACACATAGAAAAACTTTAAAAAATAAAAAATAAAATTTTTTTAATATTTTACTATTTTTTTTCATTTTAACATTGTTGAAAATTAAAAATAAAATGTCAAAATAGTAATAATATAAAATAAAAACATTAAAATTATTTTATTTTTAATTTTTAAAAATTTGTGACGTTAAAATGAAAAAATAATAATAAAATAACGTTAAAATTATTTTATGTTTCATTTTTTTGAAGTTTTTTGTATACCTAAAATAAAACTCTAGTCAAAACTATATAACATTTATAGATATTTTTGTCATTTAAATAAAGTAAAAACACATTAATAAGTATTAAAATCAAAATTTATTTAATATCACACTTAACCGTGAACTTTTACAAAATTTCATATCATGAATTATCTTTAACCAGTGCCCGGTTAGCAAGATGCTTTACTAAAATATCTAGAAACATTATATTTATTAATTGAAGTAGTAAGAATTTAACAAATACACAATATTAAAAAGAATTTAGATTAGTGAAAATATTTATTTAAGATAATATTAAAATAAACTTATAATTATTGAATTAAAAAAGTAAATATTAATTATTTAAAAAATTAAAATGATTAATAAAATAAAACATAGAAAATATCAATATAGAATTAAATGATTAACGAGCATGTTACAAGTTTAGGCTTTGATATTTTCACATTGGGTTTTTATTACTTTGTTTTCATGAGTTTTTTGTTATTTTTATTTATTATTTTTGAAAATACCCTAACTAAAATATATTTTTAACAATATACACAACAAACACACACATACATATATATATATATATATATATATATATATATATATATATATATATATATATATATATATATATTCCTTTATATTACAAAAGATTGCATACTCAATATTTAACATAAACATGTTTCTATTTTGCATATTGTCTAGGGATATACATTTTTATTGACTACAGAGGTTGCACATCCTAACATAGTGAAAATATGTTTTCATTGAAGTCCAAAAATAAATATTTGATGCTTCCAACTGAGGTCTGACATTCGCACTGGCCCCTTTCTGACACTCACTTATTGTCTAAGTACATCCTTTTGGTGCCCGCACTAACACCCTGAATTACAATGTATATCACTCTGGGACCTACACTGACACCCTAGATTACTTTAACTATTATATATCCCTCATTCAATGCATCACAAAAAAGGCTCAGTTACCTCCCCGTAATAGCTCACATCACAATCCATCAAATCATTAATTCAACACATCATTTATCTCAATTTTTAATAACTATATTTCATATCAAAATCAATACATTCACAAAGAGTAGATATCTTAAATCATCAATTCCACCAAACATACAAATTTCATAGAGCACCAAATCAAAATAAAAACACCATCAGAATTTGACAGATCCTTCACAAAAATCAAACAGTACATTCAAGCTCAAAACTTCAAGCACTCAGATGAAAACTTATTTCCTACCCAAATAAATACTTTTCCTAAATTAAAAACAAAGGTTGAGTTTTCCTTCCCTATCTCTCCTTATTCAAGCTCAATTAGAGTAGAAGGGAAAATTTAGCCATAGAAATCCCTTAGAACCTAATAAAACTCCAAAATCAAATAGGAACCTAAGAAATTATCATTTTAAGGAGAATTTCAATTTAAAGGGAACGATTGGACCCAAAAAAGACCCAGGGAATTAAGATTAGACTTACTTATGATGATCAACAACAAAAAATAGGAGATTTGAAAGAAATTTCACTAGAATCGGGCAAAAAATGCCAATGCATCCAAAGGAGAGTGAGAGAGAGCAAGCGATAGTCAAGAGAGAGAAGCAAATTTGAAGAATGAAGAAGAAGAAAGGAGAAAGGAAGAGGCAGAAGAAAAGAATTGGTGGTGAACTCAGTAATTCTAGTTTGCTACCCATAATCCCCCCTTTCAAATAATTAGATTTCCGTAAAGTTAAATGAATAATTTAAACTTAAAAGAATAATCACTAAATTTAATTTCCAATTTAATTTCAATCACATTTATGTAAATAAAAATACATCTTCCTAGCATAGTAAACACATTTCCATTGAAGGGAGGTTGGTGTTACTAAAATACGTTTTATTTGCTCTCCCGATCTACTTTCTATCTTTCTTCAAAGCACCAAAAGGTATTATCCATTTTCTCTAAATTTTTGTGAGGAGGTTCAAAGGGTAGAAGGAGAGTGAATTGGGTATCATGGGAGAATGTTTTTCGAGAGAAATATAAGGGTGGTCTAGGGTTGGGAGACTTAACAACTTTCAATTTAGCGTTGTTGGGTAAATATAAATAGTGGTTGAAGGTTGAGAGTCATAGTCTGTGGGGTAGACTATTGCAGGTTAAGTATGGGATGAAAAGAAGGAGTTGGGGAGGAGTTGTAACAGCCCAGTTTTCATAAATAAAGTATTTTAATTACTTTAAGTTAATTGAATTAGTTATGAAAATTTAGTTATTTATTATAATCAATTATTTCAAAAAGGCTAACGTATATAGATATTGTTAGTAGAGACAAGAATAAAATAATATTTTTGAAAAGAATAATAATAAGGAAGGGTATATTTATATTAGTAGATTACATTGACCATTATATACTCCTAATTTCAAAAAGATGAGTTTACATATTACAATAATAATAATATTCTTGCACAAACTTTGTGTAGTTTTCATAATCTTATCACTGGGAATTCGTTAACCATTGCATTAGGCTTGAAATTGGACAGTAGGTTCCACACGTGTGACTCTCGATTCTGACCGTTCGGATCTGCATTTGGAGATCTGGTTTGGTAGAAAACGATAGCGCAATAGAAGATGCATTTTGGCAAGGGTTTGTTGGATCGGAAAAGGAAAATCTCTGTTTGTCCTTATTTTTTCATTGAGGTAAGGGAGGTGGGAAATTTTATCTCATGTGGAATGTGTAGGGAAAATGGGTAGTGAAGTGATCGCTAAGCTTCAATAGGTTTTATTATGTATTCTATTGAAGGTTATGAACACTCACAGTGAGTGCTAATAACATGTTTCATGCATGACTGTGTGAATATATTATTTTATTTAATTAGCTTTGCATTTGAATGATGAGAAGAATTGAAAACCTGGAGATCATGTATTTGAATGAGACATAAGATAAATTGAGATTCAGGTGTGGTGGTACTCTTAAATAATTACTATATAAATTGACAACTTGGAAACCATGTATTTGAATGACACATAAGATAAATTGGGATTTAGGTGTGGTTTGTACCACAAATAGTTATGGGATGTCTATATTTATTTATTTTGTTTGATTGATGGCTTTGAGGTATTTTATTTTTCCTTATAAACTAGTGTTTTTGAATTTGTATTAATGATAACAATTGTAGTGCTTTTTTTGTAGCCCCTGGTGATTGGTTATAACAATTGAGTTAGTTGGAGATGAGGTTATAATTGATTAATTATTGTTTGGTGTGCTTGTTTATCAGTGAATTTGGTGTGTTGGTTCATAGATTATGAATTATGGGATGCTTTGCCAAATTAGAATTTAAGTGTGATCGGTCTAATGTAATAATGTATTTTGTTAATTAGAGATGTGTTTCAATGAGACATAAGAGAAATTGAGATTCAAGTGTGGTTGATAATCATAACTAATTATTAGGTGCTTGTATCAATTTATTTTATTAATCGAGGATATGTTTGAGTTATATATAAGAGAAATTGAGATTTATATGTGTTTGGTGTTCCTGAATGATTATGGGATGTCTGTATTGATTTATTTTGCTAGATTTTTGGGAGCATATGTACAATGTTAGATTATTTGGATGTAATAATTATATTGACATTGATGTTTTCCCTTTTTATTATAGTACCCTTGAACAAAGTAATAAATAATATTGACTTGTGTTAGATGAGATTGACTTGTTTATTTGTTTCTATATAAGAAATATGGTAGTGAAGGTGAACCCTAAGCCTCCCTATGGATGAACTTTGTGTTAGATGTGATTGACTAATTTGTTTATTTTTATGAATGATATTGATGATTAAACAATGAAAAACTTTAATTATATGATTGATTAATGTGATGATTGAAAGATTTTTATGTTATTTGAATTGTTTTCCTTATAAAAAGAATTAAGTGTTAGGTGTCAAAGGTTTTCTTCCATTGAGAGAATTGATGGCAACATTGATTATTATCAATAAAATTATGGGGTGTAATGATAGTAAACAAAAAAGATAGAGAAGTAGAATATTTGAGGGTTTGAAGTTAAAATTATATTTTAGAAACCTTGTAAGTTGAATACTTATTATCTGAGAATTTTTGTATGAACATGCCTTAGTGTTTCTATAATATCTTTATTTGTGGTTAACTAAATTGAGTTCTGTTTGTTGTTTTAGAAAATAGGCATTTGGGGCTATAGTTTAGGATCAAGAATTACATAAAAATGTTAATAATTGATTGAGTTATGTGGGTTAGGAGTTGAGTCTCTTATTGAGTGTGCGAAACAGAATTTGTGTATTGTGAGCTCTTCAAGGTAACCTATATTACCTTATTTGGCTTTGTGTTCTTCATGGAAGTTTTAGGATTATATGTTAAATTTCTGTTGGAGTTTGAATGAATAAAAAAAGATGTATATAACTAAAGTTAGGAATAAATTAGTGAGTAAAGGTCAAGTTGTCAGATTTGGGGTTAATAACTGTGAGTTTATAATTTTTAAAAATAGTAGATGATTAAACTAACTCTGGACATCAACATAAAAATTTTAGGTGATTGTATTATTGTTGTAATAAATTTTTTATTACCTTAATATCAATAGTATAACTATAGATATTGTATTTAGACTACATGATGCAATAAAAGAGTAAGAAAAAAGGGATAATGCGAGTTGTAATGTTATTGATTGTTGTGGTATGAAATATTGTGATGTATCTTATAATTATAAGTGTCATGAATGATTAACTATTTAAAAGTTGTTTGGGGGGCATGGATTGAGGATTTGGTCCACTGCATGATATTGGTGTTGATTACTATTGAGCGTATAATGTGTTGATGATGATGGTCAGGGCGTGCCTGATGAGGTGCCATCCCAGTTGCGGTTGGAGGTGGTGTGATATGACTCAATTAAATTGTGATGCATCTTATAATTGTGGGTGTGATGAATAATTAAATGTTTCAAAGTTGATTGAGGTGCGTGAATTGAAGATTTGTCCACTGAGTGATGTTGATGTTGATTTCAACTGGACATATGATGTGTTGATGACGATGGTTAGGGTGCGCCTGATGAGGTTCCATCCCAACTGCGGTTAAGGGTGGTGTATAATGACTCAATTAGATATTGATATTGTGATTTATGTTGATGATGATAGGCAACGTGTGCTTGATGAGGTGTTATCTCAGCTGTGGTTAGGGATGAAGTGTGATGACATGATTAAATGTTGAGATTATGATTTATATTATGAATGACATGACGGATGAACATGACAGTCACATAAGTTTTGTAAGGATCACGCATTGTGAGATGCTTCGGATAGGTTTTCTTGGGATGTTTTGCATTGCACGGTTGCACCTACATGTTATGTTGGTGTAGAAGATGATTCATTTCAGGTGGACCTATGGTGAGATGGTTGTACCTACATGTTACTGGCATAGAAGAGGACCACTTCGGGCGCGTACCTGAGAGAGCATGCATGAGTGTGACCGTTGGAGAAGGTTTGTAACGATCACCCATTATGTAGTGTTCTAGACTAGATCTTCTTTGATTGTTTTGCATTGCACAGTTGTACCTGCGTGTTACTGGCGTAGAAGAAGATTCAATTTGGGTGGACCTATGATGTGATGCTTGTACCTATGTGTTACTAGCATAGAAGAGGACCACTTTAGGCATGTACCTGAGAAAGCATGCATGAGTATCATTAGCATGAACAAATTTATGTGTGTGGATGTATAATCTCTATCATGGGTGTGGAATGAGTTTATACAATTGTTTCTTGTACTTTAATTGACTTCTCATTCTCTTTATATGTGTCTTAACTTGCATGAGACGTATTCTCACCCTTTTGCTATTTGTTGCATTTTGTTTGGGTTGAATGTCCCTTTCAGGTGAGCAAGACCTTTATGATATTGTTAGCAATGAATGATTCGACTTTTTTTACCTTTTTGTTGGAATGCTCTAATTAGGTGTGACCTCGGGCTAGGGAGAATTATTTAATATTTTTCTGTTATAAAGATGAATTATTCAGTATTTTAATGCATTTTAGTGATTGAGAATCATGTAAAGCTCATTTGTAAAGCCTAATGTATTTACTCATATGCTTATATTATAATTTTCAAAAATAAGTGTATAACTTGGATATGTGAATCTTTTTACCTAAATGCAAACTTTTAAATAAATAATTTTTATTATTTTCTTTATTTAATGAATAAAGTGTTTTGCGAAGAAGGGTGTCACAGAAGTGGGTTGCAACTACTTTAGGTTGTGGAGTTATTTGCAATCTCTTGAGCATGATATTCAAGGAAGAGGGGCTTAGTGGTCAGACAATGTGAAGCATGTGGTTGGGGATGGAGGCCAGGTCTTATTTTAGAAGGATAGATGGTTGGGGATCAAAAGTTAAGTCAGTCTTTTGAGAGATTGTACGAGTTAGCTGAAAATTAAACAATGACTGTGAAAGAAATGCGAGGTTTAAGGTCAGAGCGGTAGTGATCGTCGAGGCGTAGGTTTTTTGTGTGGGAGGAGTTGTTGTTGTATATGCTTGTAGAGAGATTAGAGGACATGGTGATGAGAGAGAGAGATTAAATGATAGTTGGGTGTGGAGAATGGATGGTTCTGGTCAATATTAGGTATCCTCAACTTATAGGGTTCTGATAGGAGCTCTCATACCTCAACCTTGTAATTTATTTAAAATGTTATAGGATGCTAAAACACCTTTAAAGGTTTAGATACTAGTTTGACAATTAGATGTGGAACGAATGCCTACTAGAAGCAATCTGATACGAAGAGGAATAACCCATTTAGGTGTAGAAGAAGGGTGTGACTTGTGTTGATTCAGTGAGGAGACTGGTGCACATCTTTTCTTCAGATGTGATGTTTTAGGACAAGTCTGGCAATCTATTTGTAGTGGTGGGGCATATCTACGGCTTTACAAGTGGACATCAGATCTCACTGCTACCCATTATTGGGTTTGGTGAACAGTTCTAAAGAGATTTGCAAAGGTTGGACTCTAGCATGGCTTGCGGGGATTTGAAAATTGTGAAGTGTCAGAATGCGGCGGTTTTTAGAGCCCAACGGGGGATATATCTCAAATTATCCAAGATATTCAACACATCTCATGGGAATGAAGTCGATCTGCTACCCTTACTAGTCACTCTTTAGTCGAATGGGTTATGAACCCAACTCATTGTATTGATTGAATGCTTTTGTTTTGGCTTATTTTTTGTGTGTGGAAAGTACTTCTTGTACTACTGTACACTCTTTAAGAAAATCTTTTAGCTTATAAAAACAATGTATATAACAATACAAATATTTCAATCAATTATTCCTTAAGTAACTCGTTAATCAAATTCAAATTAAATTCAGTTTCTATTTCAATCATTCACACATTTAATTGTTAAATAACACATAGCATTACAATAATTGGATATAAATATTTTAAAGTAATTTTTTTTTGTTTTAAAGTTATAAAGTTGGTCTAGGGATAAAGTTCCCATGTGAAGAGATGGAGAGGGAAAAGTCATGGGTTCAAATCCCTCCATTAACAAATTAACATTTGTCTATGAAAAAAAGTAGTTTTTTTTTTCTTTTTAATTTTCATATAGATATTTATTAAAAAATTAGCAAGAGTAAAATTAGATATAAAATGGGGACACCAAAAAAATGAGTTTCCTTTGTATGTTACTAGTGAAAACTTACGTATTGCCGCACTTGTGTATTCATATTTTTATTATATTTATTTTGGTCAGAAAAAATGAGAATTTTTAAGTAATAGGTATATTAGTGTATTAGTTTTTTAATACATGTATAATTTTATTCACTTTTATATTATTTGAGTAAGATGATAAATTCAATATATTATAACATTTTTCACTATTTCTTCTAATATATACTCTTAATTAAAATTTATTAAAAACTATAGCATTAAAAAGATAAAGTCATAAGAGTGTTTGTGATTTCTAATACACACTTTTTCTAAGATTTTTCATTTGTTGATAAATAGAAACAATGTTGAATATCACCACAAAGATAATTGTTTTTTTGTACCTCCTAATAATATACACACACAATATTTATAACACAACACGTTAACATGATACAATTGCATTTAAGGTGTGAACAATTTAAAATAAAAAATCTTGAAGTCACACATAGAAATTTGTAATTATGTATGAAGTATTAAATTACGTATACCTAATTAAAATATTTGAAGAGTAACGTGGTTCCCTCTAGTTTAGGAGACCTTAAATATATCTAGAAATTTTAAACATAAATAAAAGGTAAAAAAAAAATACAACAAAACTAAAATGTAAAAATACTTGTTTTACTCACTCGGTTTAAAAATTCCACGACATAATAGAATTGTAAATATATATATATATATATATATATATATATATATATATATATATATATATATATATATATATGAATGAGTTCTATTTCATTTATCAATAGTTGATTAATTGGTAAAAAAAAAAAAAGAAGAGTTATGTGTAACTTTTAAATAGTAAGAAATTAACATTATGATCAAGATTAATTTTGTAGTTCCTAACCCTTTTTCAATGAATGCCAACAACCTAATCAGTTAGAGACCATGAGAATGGAGAATCATGTAGATTGTAGTTATGAAAAAGTAGTTAAAGGTTAATTAGCCCTAGTGTTAAAAAAGAATCACCTTTAAAAGAAAAAAAAAAGAAATACAACACATACCTAAATTTATGATGTGATTTTTTTCCCTAATTACTTACTTGTTCATTGAAATGGTAGACATGTTTTTGTTTAAAAAATCTTCATTATTACCTGAAATTCTCAAATTTTTTAGATAGAAAGAAAAAAGATTCTCACTTATTGGTTCAAAGTGAGCATAAGGAAAATGAAAGATCATTGTTTGAAAAGAGTCTTCGAAGAGGATTAGTCCTAAATTTCCTATCATGAAACCTCTTATTCCCCCACCTTTTTTCATTCTAGGGCCTACTTAAAAAAAATCCATTATTGTAAGTAAATCTCGCTTTTGCCTTGAAAAAATTTGGTTTTGTTGCGTCATGAATCAATATAAAAGCTTCTATTTTTTTTTAATTCATCCCATTTTATTTGGAAAATGAATGAAAGAGCATTGTTTGAAGAGAGTCTTGAAAGAGGATTAGTCATAGGTATAAATCACATGTTTAATAGATGTTGCATGGCAATGATAATCAATATCAAAATGCTAAAGTAAATATTAAAGAGGTGTCCCATAGAAATTGTAAAATAAAAAATTTAAATAATACGTAAGAGAGAGCAAGATTGTACACATAAAAACATGCAATCAAATGTGTGGTTTTGAGATGAATATAAACAGACCACTAGTTATGAATGTGGAGATTAAAGGAAAGGAAATTTTCATCGTGCAACACTGCCGTTTTTATTTAATTTTAAAAACTAAAGAAGATAGTTTTGAGATGAATATAAACAGAACGGGTAGTTATGAGTTATATTACAGAATGAGTTTGTTTTAAATATAATTTTATAATGGACAGTTTATATTTAAAAATGGGTGGTTACAGTTTTATAATATATTTTAAATAATTATAACCACTTATTTTTAAATTTAAAAAGCTAATCATTTGTTAATTATCCAGTTTTTAAATTTTAAGTTTCTTAATTTGGTATATACTAATTTGTTAATTTGAAACTGTTAATTTTTTAAACTTTAAAAGAGAGTTTTTGAAATAGTGTAATCTACTGTCATTTAAATTAAATAACTGCCGATTAAAATAAAAACTGATATTTATTAAAAAAATAAGCAAAATAAATTAAAAGCGGTGAACCAAATAAATAAATTAAAAAGTAAAATGATATATAAATAAAATTAAATAGATCAATAGAATAATTTAGAATTACAAAAAAACTTATTACTATAAATCTGAAAAAAAAAATAAAAATTTTTTCTTCTCCTAAAAACCAGGAGTACAATTCATGACACACCTTTCTCAACCACAATTTAGTGAGATTTCTCATAACTCTGTCTAGATACAACACCTTCAAAAGTTAAAGCAAATTTCATCCTTCGAAAATCTAATATAAACAAAATAAAATAACCAGAAAAAGTAATTGAATTAGAAGAAAGATAAGAAACATGAGTATAATTGAAAATTAAAACAAAAAAAGAGAAAAGGAAGAAAATAGGAGAAAGAATGAAGCATAGTGTAGTAAGAAACGTATTCCTTTGAAGGAGTTGTAGAGCAACTAGCCACTAGTTAAGAGAAAGTAAAATGAAGAAAATAATAATACCATGTTGAAATTGAAAAAAAAAAATGTTGGTCAGATATTACATTAAAAACCTGAAAAGCCTTTCCAATGATGACAGTAACAAAAGCCTTCCCAATGTTGATGACAGTAACAAAAACCTGAAACTCATTCCATCCTAGTCTCCATACTTGACATGTAGGAACTTTATGTCTCCATTCCCATCAGGTATATTCATACTCATCCCATACTTGCAAAAAAACAAATTATAATAATATTTTAATTAAAAATAAATTGTTTGAATACAATGCAATTAATTAAAAAATTATCTAACAAATGCAAAGTTTGAAATTTGTTAATTAAATGTCAAACTTTATTTTTTCTTAAGACAAAATGAATATTTTAGTCATTGAAATAAGAGCAGGGACAGGAACTGATACGTGGTGAATATGTATATCCTCATTTTCTTCCCATTCTCGTCCTCATCCCTGACTTAACAAATCGGGTATTCCAATACCTGTACTCCGTCTATGTGATGTTATATTATTATTGAGTGGTTATTATAAGGGTAATATTGAAATATGTAAAAGTAAACACTGTAAGGAGATTTCCCTTTATAATAATAGTAATATATGTATTATGGAATGAAATTGAATAAAATAATAATGAAACAAAACTGAATATGTAAAAAGATAGTGGAGCAGAAAATATAATTAAGCATAATTTGGACCATAGCCAGAAAGGACTCCTAGTGACAGCAACAAGAATCGCCATTTCTTTTTGCCTCCTCCTCCATCACTGTCACCGTTGGAAGGAATTTTCGGCGTGTCTTACATTCTTTCCTTCTCTTATTTCTTCACCATGGAGTCGTTGCCATCACGGTGTAGTTGTGTTTTTGGGCATATTGTTTTGTTGTAATAACCCATTCATGTTTTGGGCTTTAATTTGGGACCGATGGTAACAAATCTCGGATGCTATGCAAGTCCCTTCAGATTTTTAAGTTGGGCCAATCAGTATTGGTAAACCAAATCAGAAAATAAAATATAATAAATCAAAGAAAATAAAATGAACCGTTAGACATAAAATGATTTTCTCTCTTTTTTTAAAAGAACATTGGATGTATTTTTAATTTGAGTTTAATTGGTATACACTGTCAATGTAAAACTTTTTACATTGACATTCAATCACAACCCTTCATTCATGGTAACTCGTTACTACTTTAAAAGTCACATAAATAATGAAAAGTCATGATTGAATGTAATATTTTACATTGACAGTGTATACCAATTAAACTCTTTTAATTTTGTTATCATAGAAAACTTTAGTTGTTATGATTATTATGTTATTCAAATTTTTTACATTCTAAGATTTTTTAAATATATAAAAAATATAAAGAAGCTTTAATTATGACTACTTCAAAGATACTTTTAATTTAGTTAGTATAAAATTTATTTTGGTTTAGTACTTACACTAGACACATAACAAGTTGTCGATGACCACTTTAGATGCATTTCTATTTTTGTATTATAAAAATATTTCAAAAATAAATATAAAAATATTAAAATTTACAAAAATAAAAAATTTAATACTCAATTATTTTGAAAGAACTAAGTAAACTCTGATTATCTATTGTACCAAGAGATATGTAAAAGCAAAAACCCATTTTTGTTGAACAAAAAAGATAAAAATATTAATTTAAACATAAAAATACAATAATAATGATTTTTTAAATAATAAATAATATATAAAAATAATTTTTATGTCTTAAGTGGTGAATAAATATTTAAAAATTTATTTAATTTTGTACATTTAATTAAAGGTAACCATATTTATGACATGTCATAGGGTACTAATACATTCTTTGTGCATAACTATCTTTTGAATCCAAAATCTGGCTTTTTGTAGACCACTTTTTCCTCAAATGTTTTTCTTAATAAACATTTATGGCAACTCTTCTAATTTTTAAATTATTCTTTGCCGTCTTATCATGACCTACATGTTGATAGATGACGACTTCACTGAGAAGTTTCATGAGTCAAACCTAAAATGATTAAATGTACAAAATTGATCAGTTTGACTTTATTTGTTTCATCCCTTATTTGTTTTTGTTTATTTGTTCATTTGATTATTTTTCCCTGTTTTACATTATCTTTTTAGTTTATTGTAGTGATTCATAATTATGAATACATTTGTTTGTTTGGATTGAATTAATAGATGACAAGTGTGTGTATTGGTTCCTATTTTACATGTTATTTTTAGTTTATTATAGTGATAATCATAATTAATACATTTGTTTGGATTGAACTCACAAATGACATGTGTGTGTGGTATAGAACTTTAGAAGACCTTTAAACAGGTATAATAACATATTATTGGTAAGATTTACTCTCTTAGACTCGTAAGGTATACACTCTCCTCTACTCTTAAGTGTGCATTCACTCCAGGGCATCTTATTCTTGCATACCATTATCTAATCATTTTAAGCATACATTTTTCATTAGAACCATGATCCTTATTGGTAAAAAAAAATCAACTCATTACATTAACTTTTAGAAAATAAAAACTATATGGTTTAAATATATTTTTAGTGTTGAAACTTACTCCTTTAACTAAAAAAACAAAACAAGATGCACTTTTTAGTCCTTATTACAAAAAAAAAAAGAAAGAAAGAAGGAAAGGAATAAGAAAAGTCACAAATTGTATATGAAAAAAAGGAAAACACTTAATGATTAAAAGGACATTTTTTACATTTAAGGGACTTAAAATGCAACAAAATAATAAAAATTAAGAGTCTGAAACCAAAATTTCTAAGGACTAAAAGCATAATTAAGCTAAATTGCATTCTTTTCTTCTCAACATTCTCTAACATTTCATAAAACATAGAAATATCCTTGCATTCATGCTTTCGTGATCAAAATAACAATGTTTCACATCTTCTTATGTTTTAGCATTGAATAAACCAACTCGCAAGTCTTTGTATGAGTATTTAATCTTTTATTTTAGAGAAAATTTTTAAGAAAAATGAAAAATAACATTTCTTTTGCATCCATGTAATCTCAATGTAGATACTAGTTAATTGAATATGCATTTGTCATAAAAAAAAGAAAAGAGAGAAATTGCTCATCTTGTTTTATTATTGGACTATTTCATCATCTTATGTAATAGTAATTGGCAATATCCATAAAAAAAATTACATATCTCAATTTCATGTTCATTACAACATACATAAGTAAAAAAAATGATGATTAAAAAAGGGTCACATTTGAAGTTGAATTATACATAGTAGTAGCAATAGTAGAAGTGGTAATAGCAACCACAGCGCAACAATAATAGTGGTGGTAAGTAGTCATAGTAGTAGTTGTGGTAGTCTTAGTAGTCATCGTCGTAGTATAATATGTTTAAAAACTTATTATTATTTTAATAATAATTTAAATGAATTTAATATTATAATATGTTTTAAATAATAATAATAATAATAATATTTTTTTAAAAACTATATTACAAAATGTGTTATTATTATTATTATTATTATTATTACAAGAAAATTATTATTATCTTATTATTTCCCATATAGTATAGCTGACTTCTAGAACACAGACAAAATATTCAGGCGTAATTACGAATGCACCCCTTAGGTTTAGTGTAATTACAGATGTACCCCTTTTTTTAAATTACATAGACCCTCCTTACTTTTATATACCCATTAAAGTTGTACCCCTCCTTTTCAAACCACATAGACCTCTATTTATTTTTGTATTATTACGTTTTATTTTGTGTGAACTGATGTGAATATTTTTTTTTCAAGTTTTGTATCAGTGCAACAATGAAGAAGAGAGGGTGGTAAAGTTTAAAAAATATAGGAGGTGCATGCGTAATACTATACAAAACTTGGGTACATTGTAATATCATACAAAACTCAGGGAAAGTGAGGCATCAATTATGATTGTTGGTCCTTTAAATATTTTTATTATACATTTAGTTTTTATCTTTTTGAAATTTATCAATTTCGATTCATCATAGGTTCATCATCAATTTTGAAAAAAGAAAATTGTTGAGTGATATCTAAATCATGAATTGGTACTAACATGCTAACATGATACTCTATTTAGACTTATATATAAATAAAAATATCTAAATTCACATATATTGAGAAAATAAGTTATCATTATTTAATATTACTAATCTCAATTACAAAATAAATTATATTTTTAAAACACCCTTCATTAGGACTTGATATTATAAATAAAAAAGAATCATGATTGCAATTAAATGAAATATGTTTTAGGAATAATAACATTAAATAAGACAAAAGTAGTTGAATTTGTTTATATTTGAATCCAAAACAAAACTCTTTTTTTTTTTGCTTATACATAAGTATAGATAAAGTATATAGACAATATGACAAATTTCACAATATATTAACATGACATGGATGATATTCTCAATTTTGATTTCTATTGCCATAATAACATCTATTGTCAATGTTGTGTAATCATATATATTGACTACTAAGTTATCTCTCATGTCACCATATTAATGTCACATCATTATTCAGATATCATATCTTTAATTTCTATTAAAAATTGACAAAATTTTAAAAATGCACAAAAATTACTGAATTTTAAAAATATGAGAACCATGTGTGCAATATCATTAATGTTAATGTTGCATCATCATGTTATTATTATACTCCCTTTATACTCATGTATAAGCAAAAAAAGATATAAAGTTTTTTGACTCAAATACAAGTACATTCTAACTACCTGAATTCTTTTTAAGGTTAACTTCCCCAAAATACCTTTAATTAAGTTTTCCAAAAATGCTACCTTTTCAAACTCTAATCAAAAGAGTTGTCAAGAAAAATTAACTCTTTAGTAAGTAATACTTCAAAAAATCTATTTTGTCCCTCTCACCTTCTACTAAAGATAAGAAGAGATAAAGTCATGTGAAGCATAAATGCAAATGAAGAATAGGAAGATATGAGGTCATGTGATATTAATATCTATTATAAAGATTGACTAACTAATTAAATGTGTTGTCTCCTATGCAAATTCTCAAGACATCTAAGAGAATTATTAATGGTAGTTTATGAAATATATTTAAATTTTTGTATCAAATCAATAAATTAAATAAAGTTAACTAACTTTCTTAATATGTGGAAAATTATATATTTCTACTTATATATATGAGGCAAGAGGGAATATCATGTTATATATGGTCATGCTAAAATATTAATGTCACATAATTAGTTAGATATCATATTATTGATTTCTGTTAAAAATTGAAAAAATTCTAAAAAAGCACACAAATTACTAAATTTAAAAATACCATAACCATTTCTACAATAATTTTTTGAAGGATTAAAATTTCACAATCCTAAAACTATAGGAACAAAAAAGTGATATAAGTCTTTTTTTAATATATGATTTAAAAAAGAATTAGGAAATAAATAAAAGTGAATATTTTTCTTTGGGCTTTATTCGGTTACGAGGAAAGAAAAAGAAAAAAAGAAAGATGAAATACAAAAAAAAATTGAAGTTATTTGATTCTTTAAAGCTATTATAATTATAAAATTATTCATATATTTATGACTTCCTTTCTATTGGGAAGAGTTAATTTTTTTGAACTTTTCTTCCTTTTCATGTTTGTTTTAAGTAAAAAATTAAACATGTGATATCCACAGTATTAATGAGACTTTTCTTGTTATTTTTTTTAACAAACTAAAAAAAATGCAACTTCAAACGGACAAAGAATAAATTTTTCTTTAGTAAATTTCTTAATTGCACTTAAGGCATCACCATTAGTATAAACAATTAATACACATCCATGTGAATTTTTTCTCTAACTCAATTGTCATGCATATATAAATATCATTAACATGATTTCATGTAATACTTAATTTTATCATATTTCTTTTGTGATTTCTTGCCAAGTTTTCCATTTTTGACAGATTGAAGCAAATATGACGCTTAAGAATAGAAATTGGGTTGCATTGTTATGCTCAATGTGGATGAGTTTTGCAGTGAGTGTGTTGGAAGGTGTGGGCCCCATACCTGATCCATTAGAGGTATTATGGGCCATTCTTGTTGCTGGTTCATATGGTTATGGAAATTATAGGCACCAAGCGGATGTTTGCCATGCCTACCAAGTACTTAAGAATGGTGGCCTTAAAGATGAAAACATCATTGTTTTCATGTATGATGATATTGCCCATAATCCTCTAAATCCAAATCGAGGCATTATAATCAATAAACCAAATGGAACAGATGTTTATAAAGGAGTTCCCAAGGTATGCATAATATCTACTTTAGATACATTTGTTCAAAGTTGCTAATAATTTATTTGTAATGATTAATGATTTACGTTTTTATGTTTGAACATTTTCAAATTTTAGTTTTTTTTTTTCAATCTTTTAAAACATTTTTTGGATCATTGGCTTTTTAGAAAAAAATTATTCATTTTTTTTTTTGAAAGGCTAAGAATATATTCAATAAAAGAAACAAAGAGTTTCTTAAAGTACAAACGAAAATCAATGCTCCTTCATATCCTATTGGAGCATGTTTTAACCTATCCCCCTATATCATATTTAATAAACACAATGTAGGATTAACGTACCAGTCCGAAAACACACCCCTTATTAAACCCGAAGGAGTATGATAGTCAGTTCCACGAGATTACCTTTATAGCCATCATAATGTCCACTGAATCCACTGGTATGTTTTCAAATATAATATGATTTCTGGTAATCCAGATACCCCAACATCCAGCTAGCCAGAAAACATACCTGCACTTCTCCTTTCTCCTTCCAACCACCCATGCTGATGATGAAATAAAAAGTTGAATCAGATCCCCCGGGATGGGTCATTGGATTCCCAGCCAGCTCATAATATTGCTCCACACAGATTGGGCCTTGGCACACGTTAAGAACAAATAGTTCCTGCTTTCCATATCGCTCTTACACAAGACACATAGAGCCCTCTCTCCTGAAATCTCAACTCCTCTCTTCAATAGATTATCAGTGGTTGGTAATCTATCCAGCAATAATCTCCATGAGAAAGCAATTACCTTAGAAGATAGACGGTCTCTCCACATTCGTCTCAGAAGGTTGGGTTCTACCTCGGTTAGTCTTGATGAGGTCTGCTGCAAGCGTAGTAGCACATAAGCCTCCGCCACTGAGAAACCTCCATCCCTGCTAGACCTCCAACTCTATCTATCCAACCTGTAATCAACAATTACCACTGACTGTAGCACGCTTTGCAAAAGATGGAGCTGATCTTCTTCCCATACAAATAGTTCCCTCCTCCATACCCAATTCCACCCCTCTGATACTACCTTTTCCTGATTAATAGTGGTACCCTTATCTGCCGCTAACCCATATAACCTGGGAAACTTTAAGCTTAGAGGTTCATCTCCTATCCAATTCTGTTCCCAAAACAAGGTATCCTTTCCGTTCCCAACTTTTCTAATGACATTATTCTCAAACCAGTATGCTATCACTGCTTTCGGCCCATCAATATCCCATAGATCCCTCCACCACTGCGAAGCTGTCGATAAATTCTGCTGTCTTTGGTTGAATTTGAAAGTCTGACCATATCTACTCTCCAGCAAACTCGCCCATATCACATTTTGCTCTGTTAATATTCTCCACCTCCACTTTGCAAGTAAGCTCAAATTAAAGTCCCATAGACATTTTACCCCCAGACCTCCTTCTTCCTTGGGCCGACACACATTTGCCCAACTAACTCATGCAATTTTGTTCTCCTGGTCCTTTCCTCCCCGCAAAAAGGAACGCTGAAGACCGGTAATGACTTTCAGAACTTTCTTGGGCACTTTGTAAAATGAGAATAGGTATAGTGGGAGGCTAGACAATACTGAATTTATCATAACTACCCTTCCTGCGAATGACATATATTTTGCCCTCCACGTTGGCAGTTTCCTCTGGAACTGTTCGATTATTGGTGCCCACATTTGTACCTTTCTTGGGTTCGCTCCCACCGGAATCCCTAAAAATTTAAAAGGAGGTGATGATACAGCACAATTCAAGAGGTTTTTTGCAACTCGTGTAAATGACTCGTCTACATTTAAACCAAAAAATCAGTTTTTGCTATAATTCACCTTTAACCCCATGTCAACTCAAATCCACGGAGAAACCTTCAGATACCATACTGATTGCAGATCAGCTTCCCCCATCATAATAACATCATCTGCGTATTGCAGAATTGAAAACTTTGCCTCAGCACCAATATTGAGCTCTTTAAACACCCCTTTTCCTACAGCTATCCTGAACAGTCCCGTTAAGGCTTCTGCTATCAGAAGAAACAAAAAAGGAGATAATGGATCTCCCTGCTTCATACCTCTCCCCGGCCTAAACTCATCCGTTGGGCTCCCATTGACTAGAATTGAGACAGGGCTATTCCTAACAATACACTGCATCCACTTTCTCCATTTACTCCCAAATCCCAGCCTAGCCAACATAAAATCCAGAAAATCCCAATTTACCGAATCGTACGCCTTCTGGAAATCCACCTTAAACAGAAAACATGGTTTCTTTTACCTCTTTGCCCAATCAACTATTTCATTCGCTACCAGCACCCCATCCAGGATCGATCTTCCTTGCAAAAAAGCTGACTGACACTTGGATATTAAGTGTTCCATAACTTTCTTCATTCTCAATGACAACATTTTGGAGACAATCTTTTGAATGCTCGAGATTAAAGAAATTGGTCTATACTGCTCTAACCTGTCCGACCTTGTCACCTTGGGAATGAGTGTAAGGAAAGATGATGACACTGTTCTTGGTAGGACGCCTGACTGATGGAATTCCTGCACTGCCTTAACTATATCTTCCCCTATTATTTCCCAACATGATTGATAGAAATGGAATCCAAACCCATCTGGACCCGGGCTTTTCCCTCCCTCGCAAGCCCAAACTGCCTCCTTTATTTCCTCTGCTGAAAAAGGCTTTTCTAGGCTTTGTCTCTGCTGATCATTCAACTGATTAAAAGACACCCCATCCATCTTTAGTCTCAACTCTCGTTCCTCATTAAAGAACCTTGTGAAATGATTTAGTACATGATCCCGAATATTCCGAACTCCCTCCAGCCAGCCAACATCTGATTTAACTGCCAGTAAGGAATTTGCATAACATCTCTCCTTAAAACATTTGTGAAAATAGTTTGTATTCCTGTCACCATTTAGTGCCCATTTTACCTGAGATTTCTGTAGCATGGCGTGTTCCATTCTCCTTGCCTTCCCCCAATACTGTGATAAGATATCTTGTCTCTGCTGTCCACTCCCATTGGCCCCTAGACCTAGCTGCTGATCCACCCTCTCCAATTCTATTACCTTCTCTGCCAGGAACTTCTCGTCTTTACTCCCATCTTCTTTTTTCCACTTTTTTATCGTCTTCTTCAAACCTTTTAACTTACTTGCCAGCTGATACATCCTCCATCCTTACCCATGATCTGATGTCTAGAACTCTTTCACTAGATCCATAAAACCTGGCTCCTGCATCCAATGATAAAAAAACTTGAAAGATTTAGGACCCTAATTCTGATTGTTCACTTCTGTCAGTATCCAGCTGTGATCAGAGAACTCTCTAGTGCCCACTCTTTGAGCTATTACACCCCACTCCTCCATCAGTTCTGGAGAAAATAAAAACCGATCCAACCTACTAGATGACTCACCATTCGGGCTTATCCACGTAGCTCCTTTTCTGATGACTGGGATGTCTAGCAAACCCATAGAGTGAATAAAGAATTTGAAGTCAGACATCTCGATTGAAGAATGATAATCTGATTTACCTTTAAACTCACTCCTATCCAGTACAGCATTAAAATCTCCTCCCAGTACCCACTTCACCTCCGAAAAAACCTCGTTTTGTCATCATCAGATCCTCCCATACCTTCCTTTTTCCTTGTAACGAGCATGGAACATATACATTAACCACACAATTAACTTCAGTAGAAATCTTTCCTCTGAAGCCTATTCCCAGGAATCCCTGCCCTTGTATAACCCAGACAACTTCCAACAACTGTTTCTTCCAAATTGTTATACAACCTCCACTAAGCCCTGATGACGGCAGAATTCTCCAATCACACCCTGTCAACCCCCAAATCTCCTCCACTTCCCAATCCCTTACCGTCCTGCATTTTGTCTCCTATAATAAGCATATATCAATGTCGTTATTATTTAACATTCTCCTTATCCTTCTTCGCTTGACCCGGTCTCGGAATCCCCTCACATTTAAAGAAAGAATCTTCATTTAATTATTCCAGTTGCTCCTCCTCTCCCTTCTTTCCTGCTCCCCCTTATCCCTCATTTCCATTTCCCTTAATTCCTGTAAATATATTCCATCTGATGTTGGCCAGATATTCTGATTTCCTTCATCGCTTTCCATATTTTTTCCTCTTCGTCCTCCTTATTTCCTTGTCCTATCTCGTTTTCTTTTAGGACCTCCTGTTGCCCTCGCCTCATTATTTCACCCCCATCAAAACTATTTGTCCTTAGTTGCTTCCATATGGACACCTCTCTCCTTTGGCCTTTACCTCCTCCGGGCACCTCTTCTCCACCTACACGTACCCATTTTTTGTAATCATATGGTAGTGTAGTAATAGAGTCATCTCTTCCGTAATCAGTATTTACCGTATTCACCCCCTTCCCTCAGTGACCAAAGTCTGTTTCGGAAACATCTCCGTCGTGACGAATAGTAAAACCTGTGACTGAACCCATAACCTTGGCAACACTGTTCGTAGCCCCGGCCCAGTCTTCATTCGCCCGGCCCATAGAGAGAAACGACTTAAATCCGCACGGAGCTCCTAACTGGGCCTCCGGATGCCGGCCCACACTGGATGTCTGGTTTCCCCTCGAGAGTTCCAGCTGAGATCCACAAGAGCCATCGATCTGGGCCGCCTTCTGCATTCCCACAGTGACATCTGGCCCAAAGACAACGGTCGGATTTCTGTGCCCGTTCTGCTGCACTGCGTCGTTCTCGAAATCCGTATCTCGAGCTCTGTGCTTCGTTCTGCTGCACGTCACGCCACCTGTTTGCGTATGGGGTCACGTCTATGTCGTCTATCCAGACAGTCACCTGGAGATGCGTGTCCTACTATCCGCCTGTGACACGTGTTTTTGGAGCTCCGTGCCTGTCACACGCGTCGCAATCGTGGTCACTGTCAACCTGTCCCTTCCGAGTTGATGTATTGTCAGATCTCATGCTCCGTACTACGCGTCCCCATCGTAAAGGTCTCTTCTTGTCTTCGTCTTCCCTATTATATGCCCGTAAAGCTGACTGCTTTCCCACTTTCTCTGAAAAGCTTTTGACTAACACCATTTTGTCTCTGCTTCTACTCCTGCCATTCTCACTTACTTGCTGCTTTTTTCCCAACTCGGGCCTCATCCCTGAGCGCGAAAAGTGGGATCGTGTCCCCTTTCCTGTTACCTCCCCTCCGTGACACTCCAGTCCATCTCTGTCGGAGTCGCCGGTGGTGACGTCTACCTCCGATCCTAAGCGCTTCTTCCCTTGCACCGAGGTACCGCTTCCGAATCTGGACCGATGAGTTTCATTGACCACCATGTCTTCTCCCAGCCGGAGAACCGGGCCACCGCATTCTGCGCCCCGGAGCTCCACCTCCTCCCCCTCCTTCCATACTCCTTTGTGAAACATCTTCTGTTTCAACTCAGCCAGCCTTCTTTCTGCCTCTGCCGACTCATCAAATTCTTCCTCCCCCGGACAGGAACTCATTTTCGACCCATAGCTAGTATTACCCTGACTGTACTTTATCTCGCTCCCCTCTTCCACCTCCGTTACCCTGATATCAAACTCCCACCCGTCAATATTCACCCGGACAGTCGCGTCGAGTTTCCTCATTTCCTTCCTGGACAACACCATCTGTGCTACGTCATACCGTTGTTTCTGTAGAGTGATTTCCTCCACATACAACAACTCTCCGAATGGGGCCAGTAACGTGGAAAATAAATTTTTTTCCCATACATGTAACGGAATCCCGTAGCAGTTCACCTTGACCCTCCTATCCGTGTCAACTGATCCCGGCTCCCACTTCTATATCCCGGAAAACCATTGGTCAAACCACTGGTGTTTCCCTTTCATGCACTCTTGTAATGTGTCCCCCCCTTCCAGTTCCAACAACACCTTGTTTACCCCCATGGGAGTTGCATTCACTTTATAGATCCTGTGAGACTTTAGAAATAACTGCGTCCTGAAGGCCGTCCCTCTACTATGTACTTCTCCCACATAAGCCTTCTGGAGTCGAGACACGTTCTCCGCTGGTGCCGTATACACCAGCTTCATTTACGCCCCTTCCTTCCTTTCTTCCTCTAGTCTCACATTGTTATTTCTAGATCTCCCATGATTTCCTACTACCGCTGCATAAGATTTTTTCATGTTACCATTAATCCCACTATATTGCCCTGTTTGTCTAACAGCTGTTTGATATGCATTTTGAACTTGTTTCCTTCTCCGAATGTTCATCTTTCTGTGATTCTGTTCTGTCCGCTGATTATACCGTGGTAAGTTGACCCACAGCTTTTCCATTCCAATAAAAATATTATCCAGTTTAATCATCAGCATTTTCATATCCTAAAAAAATTATTCATTTACTACCTATGGTGTGAACTTTACCTTACTTCCTGTACATAAAAATAATTCATGTTAGTCCTTGTATGAAAAATTTTCAATCCCTTTTACCCTTTGTCTTTAACATTATTAGGGAGTAAAAGGCAATTTTCCTAATGTTTAATATACGCAAATTTTGGTCTGAGAGGAAAATGTTAATTTTAATTTAGTAATTAAAATTTAAGTAGCTTATAAAAAATTTAAAATTTAAGAATTTTTGAAAATATTTAGCTTATAAAATTAAATTAAAAATTGGGAACAAAGCGAAAATTTAGAAAATTGATAGATAAAATAAAAAAACTACTACTGTTTAAATATTCATGATAAAACCAAGGAATAACAAATTTGACTTTATTATAAGGTTCAATAACTAATTCAATTAATAAGATTAAAAAATTGATAAATTTTGTTAAGAACATTAAATTTATCCTAAAATTATTTTTTTTTTCAAAATTGCTCATAGAAACCTATAAAAATTAATGGATTATGCTTTTCTCACGTAAAAAAGAAATAGGTTATATATGCGTAGAAATGGAATAATAGTATAAATTTTCAAAATCTTCAGCATATTCAGAGGCAAATTTTTATTAAATTATTTTATTCCACCAACTAATTATTCAACTGAGAAAAAAAAACTTTAGTTAAGAATACTTTTTATGAAGAAATAATTAATGTTAAATATATTTTCGATTATATTTTAGTATACTCCATCAACTCATTAGTGAACTAAGCCTTTGTTGGGCCAAACCGCCAAAGAAAAAAAAGAAAAGCGAGACGATGAAATAAAAAGAAAGAAAAGTAAAAAATATAGTAAAAATTGAAATTATTTGGTTGAGTAAAAAATTATATGAAAATGAAAAAATTATAATTTAAAATTATTACAATTAAAAAATTATTTGTTTTTTTATTAATTGATTTTTTGAACAATTTTACATATATATGACCTAGGTGATTTTGAAATAATAAAATTTCTTTGCATTTTTTTTCATTATATTTTGAGTGGAAATTAAAGAGTTAGAGCAATAATGACATTCTACTTATTTTCATACTACTTTCTTTGTTATTGAATTAGAAATAGTGAATTTTCACTAATTTTTCTACATAAATAACTTTTTATTTTCTAATTTATATATATTCACATTTTAACACTGTGACAAAACAATGTTGCTTCACAAAAAATGGTAAAAAATGATGTTTTGTTTTTTTTTTTTAATTTTTTTAAAGAACACGTCAACAGCGGTAATTTGCAAAAAATTAAAAGTATGATGGTAAAATGGGCAGCAAAGATAAAGAAGGATGGTAAAATATGCAATTATGCAATTATTTGTATTGAAAATTAAAGATGGAAAGTTATAGATAGAAAATAAAATCAAAGAAACAAATTTAATAATTTAAAAATAAATGCTTAAAAATAGCTAAAAAAAATTGAGAACCAAAATATTCAGCTCCATTTTTTAAGATCCTTTCTCGACAAAATTACTTTTTTTTAAAAAAAATAAAAATCAGTTATAAAATGTTTTTTTTTTTCAAAAAGTAATTAAGAGTTGCTTTAAAAAAAACAAAAACAGTTGGAATACAAGAGAGAGAAAATATTTAAAAAATGTGAAGCCTTTATTTTCTTGACATATTAGAGCTGAAAGTGATTTTTTATAATTGTAACAAATAAAAATTTAGTTTTGATCATACAAGAATTTTTAAAATAAAATTAATTTTTAAACAATTTTAAAAAATATTTTTTTAAGCACAAACAAACTAATTAGCCTATATATCATCTTATCCGAAGCAGTTAAAAGTTTATTTTATTTAAATAATTTATTATTCATCTAGTTAATTGATTATCACATGATGATTATCATTTTGTGAAGCGGGTCTAGCTAAGTTAGTTGAATAGGATGCGTGAGTGATTGTAAATCCCCTGACATTGTCTTTAACTCTTATAAGAAGGTTAAAAAAAACTTGATTATCATTTTAATGTTGAAAAATTAATATACTTTTTAGGATTATACTGGAGATGCCACAACTGCACAAAATTTCTATGCTGTGATTAGTGGTAACTGAAGTGCTCTTCCTGGAGGCAGTGGCAAGGTTGTCCACAGTGGTCCAAATGACACAATTTTCATTTTTTATGCAGATCATGGCACTGTGGGTTACGTTTGTAAAAGTAATTTACTATTATTTCTGAATTTATATATAGGTAAAAAAGTCGAGTCATACTGTAAATTTAAATATAAGCAAATGTAACTAATTTTAATGTTATTATTTCTAAATTTTTTTTGTTTAATTATAATTTTGACTCTTTTTTATTAATGATATCAAGTTTTAATAAATGGTGTTTTAGAAATAATCTTAGTTTGTATTTGAGATTACTTAAATTAAATGATAATAATTAATTTTTTTTAATCCATGTAAAATTAGGTATTTTTGCTAATTATGAATAAGAGGGAATCATGTCTAAAACATGCATTAATTATCATCCACCTTGTAGATCAACTAATTAGAGTTATACCACTTTAATTGTAGGTTTCAAGGTCTTAAGTTGTTAATACGCAATTGTGTATAAATATTTGAAAAAAGACTTTATCATTCATAGTATCTACAAAATTTAAACATTTTTTGTGATCCAAATATTTGATTTGGTAAATGATTTGAGCAGCCATGCCAGTTGGGGATAATGTATTGGCCCCCGATTTTGTGGCAGTATTGAAGAACAAACATGCTGCTAAATCGTATAAGAAGATGGTGAGTTTTTCTTGAGTGGTATGCTTATTTTATCTGTTATCATAAAATTATGGGTAAATTTTTTCATAAGTAAAATTACCTATTTCAATTAATATGTTTTTAACTAAATTCTGAATTTGTATTTTGCTTTTTAGTTAGGTCCTTTTGTCTAATTGACATATTAATAAAACATTTAGACATAATAGTTAGGAGGGAGAAAAGAGAAAAATATATATACTTCTTAGACTCTACCCATTTTAATACCTATTTAGGAATAATTATTTTAAAGTAACTTTTGTAAGATATTTATTGAATTTTGTTTTTGAAGAGAAGATTTTGAATTTGAATGTGATCTTCATCCCATTTTATATATAAAAAAATCATTATTTTAAAGTAACAAATCACTTGACTTGTGGGTTTGGGTTAGAATCAAAGTGAGAGATAAACTCTACTGGTCAATATTGTGAAAATTGTATACTTTGTAGGATAGATTCATCTATTTTATACAAAACTAACTTCAATTTTAATATGGCTATCAATTAAAAATTTAAACTTTAAAGCATGCTAAAGTTCTCAACTTCAATAAAAAAAATTATTTGACTATTGAAGAAAAAGCTCAAATCATATAAGATATTTGTTTTTATTATGATATAATTAATTCAAAAGTCTAGCTGATTCTTTTTTCTTTTTAACATTTTCAATCATATATAAAAATGTTTCTTAATATGAAATAAAGATTCTTATATAATTAAAAATGGTTAGTTCTATATTTAAATTAAAGTAAAAAAGTTAGTGTCCTCACATAGATATTTATAAATTGATGCATATATTATATTTAATGAAATACAAAAAGGTAATATACTTGGAAGCATGTGAAGCTGGGAGCATGTTTGAAGGTATTCTTCCAAATAACATAGGCATGTAACTACAACTTCTGACTCACATAAGAATAGTTATACATGTTATTGCTCTAGTGGAAACCCTTCTTCACCAGTTAAATACACTGTTTGTTTGAGAGATTTATACAGCATTTCATGGTTAGAAGACAGGTATGCATTATTCTTCAAATAATTATCATCAGTATAATCATCCTTGTTGCCTTTCTCATCTATTTAATTTGTTAAAGAACTATTGTTTTATTTTTATTATTTTGTTTACGAATTATGGCTTAAGTTTTCTTTTTTCAGGATAAATTAATGAATTTTGTTTAGTTCCTAATATTTTTGTTTTCATTTTTTGGTCGCTAATAAATTTTTTATTTTACTTTTGTCCTTAACTCTACTTAGATAGTAGGAGTTATAAGGTTGATTTGGTGGTAACTTGATGAGATAAGGGAGGAAAATGTTGTAAGTTCGAATCTTTCCACTAACACATTAACAACTAACATTTGTCCATAAAAAAAACTCTACTTAGATACTGCTTTGAAGTTGTTTTAAAAGTAAAAAAAAAAATTAAATATTTATTAGGGACAAAATGAAAATATTAGAGACCAAAAACAAAATTTACTAATTTACTAGAGACAAAAAGTTGGAATGAAGGATGCCTTTTTCAAGACTTAATTATATCTTTGGAATTGTGCTATCTAAAGTCTAAATAACTTTTTATAATTTCAAGGCTTAAATTTGTTTTGGATCCTTAAAATATTAGCAAATTTTATATTGGGTCTCCAATAAAGTTTTACTTTGTACATGTGTTGAGTTCCTAATATTTTTTTTATTTTGTTTGGTGTTCCTAAGAAGTGATTTAAATAGTGCTTGAATGATTAAAAACAAAATAAAAATTTTTTAGGGATTTAACATAAAGCAGAATTTATCGGGTAACCCAACACAAAAATTGTTAATAGATCATGAATACAAAACGCTTTTTAAATGAAAACATATTTAGAAAAAATAAAATAAAAAATTAATTAGAAATCAAAAAGACAATTTGTGAGTTTACGAAGCAGAAAATAATACTTATGCCATAAATTATTTATAAAAGGTTTTACTTATTTTATAAGTCTTTGTATTCAATTAGTTGGGGTGAATTAAACATATCTTTTAACTGAAAATCAAAACCTAATATTTCAAGATACTAAAATTCATGAAAGTGTTATCTCTCTCCAAATAGGTGTTCTATAATTTATTTAATCTAGTATGTACTTTTATTTGTTAATATTTTTTTATGGACATTTTTAACGTTTGTTCTATGCTTCACATATGAAGATAATAAGAGTTGCATATAGGTCGATTTCATCCATTATTCATATATTAATTATTCTGATTATTTGAATTTATTTATGGAGCAGCGACAAAAATGACAGGACAAAAGAAACTTTACAATAACAATATGAAGCCGTAAGCCTTTAAATATCAATTCAACCTTATATATGTATATTGCATTGTACATAGTATTAATTAATAATGTTGATATAATGTAAAATATTCATATGAACTATGTATAGGTTCGTCAAAGAACTATAGTCTCTCCTGTGATGCAATATGGAGATACAAAGTTGGGCAACGATTTTCTAGCAACCTACATTGATGCAACTCCTAATCTTTATGAAAATACATATTCCTTTGAACCATCTACTACTCAAACTACACCTATTAGTCAACCTATTAGTCAACGAGATGATAATTTACTACATCTTTGGCCTGAGGTAATTCTTGATTAAATATACTGTTTTTGTAATAAATGCCTACAATTTCAATTTATAAAGTTGGTTCAACTTGTATTAGACTCAATGACCTTAAGGTATCAGATTCAAGTCTTATGTACTAAGTTTTTCATAAGTGATTAGTCATTGACAAGGACGATGAATATTTCGTATCAATAATATGGTTAACAAAAAAATAAAGAGAAATTAAAAGATTTTATACATTTTCTTGTTGTTTATATTATTAAGATTAAATGCTTAATTATTTCTTTATTAATTGTTTCAGTTGGAAAAGGCTCCTAAAGGTTCTAAGGAGAAATTAAAAGCTCAAAGAAAATTAGATGATGAAATTTCTGAAAGAGAGCATGTAGATAATGTTTTCAATCTCATAGGGAATTTCTTGTTTGGAGAAAAGAAGAACTCTATAACGTTCCGTGATCCATCTGGTCAACCTCTTGTGGATGATTGAGATTGTTTCAAGATCCTTGTAAGTGTTATGATAATTTTTTTTAAGGATAAAATATTTTAGTTCCTATAAAATTATCAAAAAAATATTAAATACATATGTTGCAAAAAGTTTGAGTATGTTTTTGGTTCTCTAATTTTGAAATGCATCACTTTTAATCTTTCAAATTCTATCTAAATCATTTTTAGTTTTTCTGAAAAGGATTATCTAAATCACTTTTTTTTTCATTATTGCCACTCATTATATAAAATAATAAAAAAACTCTTTTATACAATACAATATGATGATGGATATGCATTTGCAATAAATTTCATGCAGATAAAAACTTATGAGAGTCAATGTGGTACCTTATCAACCTATGGAAGGAAATACACAAGAGCCTTTGCTAACATGTGCAATGTTAGCATTTCCAAGGAGCAACTAAAAGTAGCATCATTGCAAGCCTGTCCCAATCATGCTTCTTAAGTGTTTTTTTTTAATTTTTTTTTGTGGAAGTCATGCTTCTTAAGTTATTCCTCAAGGCATGCTTTTTACATAATAAACTTGAGGAATAACATACTTCTTAAGTTATTCCTCAAGTTTATGATGTAAAAAGCAATAATATCTTAAATAACAAATTCTAAATTCATCATATAAAATGAGGACTATATCGATTTGTATTGGTTTATCATTCTTAATTAATGTAGTCATATTTCATTTTATTAGGACACTGGTGTTCGGACTTGTAAAAAAATTTACAAAAAACCTGATTCCATAATGTATCGAGAAAAAATAAACACAAACTTGAACTAGGAAGAACAAAATAAACACAGAGGGGATGAACACAAGTGTGTGAAGAAGAGAGCCACTGATTTAGAGAAGAAAAACAAAGTCGTGTGAGAGAAGCGCGAAACGAGAGAAGTGCAGATAAAAGAGGAAGAGGAAGAGGTGCGTGATAATTAAATTTTTATTTTTTTTATTAAGGGCCTTCAGACTATTTAAAAAATTTATGAAAGTGTAGGGAGAACTTATTGAGATGCAAGGAGAAATTCTCTATAAAATATATACCCAAATGATTAACGGTCATGTAACATGTTTAGGCTTTGATATTTTCATATTGGGTTTTTATTACTTTTTTTAATGATTTTTTTTATTTTGTTATATTTTAAAATACTTCTATCAAAAACATATTTTTAATAATATATATAATAAAAATATCTTTATTCTTTATATTACATAATATTGCAGACTCAATATTCAATATAAACATGTTTCTATTTTGCATATTGTTTAGGAAATATATTTTTATTAACCATAGAGGTTTTACCTCCTAACACTATGAAAATATGTTTTCATTGAATAATATGCACAATAAAAATATATGATAATGAAAACATATTTTTATTATGTATTTCAGATTCATACACGATGAAAAAGTTTCTGTTTATTTTTAAATAATTTAGTTATAATTTAAAATAATTTTTTGTGGAGAACAAATTTTAATGAGTCATTAATGAGCTAAGCATGTAATGATTTACTAAAACGGAATAGGGTATGCATTTGAATTAGTGCTAATTAGACCCTTGGTTTTGTAACTTCAACTTCGACCATATGACAAAACTATTAATTTTTAAACTGGTACCGGAACATTGAACACATTTGAATTAATATAATTTTTTTATTAACAATATCGTAATTACTAGATTTGTAATTTAATCACATTCAAGCTTTTTTATCTTCTCAAAAATGTATTCTACAGATAATGAATTTAGGTCTTCTCTCATAAACTCAGTCTGAGTTGCCAATTGAATGAGAGTCACCGAATTTAATGTGATTTGAATCCTTGATTTAACTGGGTTGTGAAATTTCAAGTTTTATTATTAAGATATATGAAAAAACATTTAATCTCTCAATTATGTGTGAATAATATTTGCACTACTATAAGAGAGATTTGATCTAGTGTAAGATCCTCTTTTTTGTTCAATAGAAATTTATCTTTTTTTTTTATTGAAAGTTATTTCTCAAGGAAATATATTATTTCAAATTTTATAAATTTAAAATAATTTAAATCTCATAAAAGAAATAATTGTTGTGTGGACAAAAGTCAATGCACATATATTTTTGGATTAGTTTAGAAATTAAATATTTTACTAGTTGTGACGTTATTTATGTGTTATTTGTTTGTGTTACTTATTTATCTTTTGGCATTATTTATTTACTTATTTATTTAGTGTTATTGATACTTTGATGTTTTTATAATTAAACTTATGTTACATGAATAAATGTTGGTTAAAGTTTACAAGTCAAAGATTTTAATTCTATAAAAAAACAGAGTTGAAGATTTAAATAAATTAACATAACCCACCCAGGCTTTAGTTGAATCAGGTAAAGGACTAAAACTGAAATTCTTTTGGGCTTTAATGACAAAAAATTAAATCTGCCAAGATATAAGTGGTATACAGATGAAACGGGTTACATAAGTAATAAGAGAAAGGCTAACACATAGATGGGCAATTATTAGCAAAATAAAGGGTGCGTTTAGGGGGGTTTTTTAACCCCTACTCCTTTTTCTTAAAATATTTACTAATTGAAATTAAAAACAAAATTAACCAAAATATCCTTACCCTGTATGACCTAATTCTATCATCTTTTCCTCTCATTCCCACATCGTCTTCCTATCCCTCCCCCTTTTGATGAAATAACCAATAATTAATCACTTCGGCATGACTTGGACTGTGTGGAAGAACTTAGAAATCATGTTGTAATAATTGCAAAAGCCACCAAGCGACAGATGTCATGACGATTTAACTCTAAGGTTAGACTAAGAACTTTCCTTCAAGGTGACCTAACCTGGTGGGCAACTGGCGAAGCAAGAAAAGGAAAGAAAGAAGGAAAACTAGCTGCTAATTGGGACAAACCTTTTTGAATCCACTAGACCTGGAAGAGCTAGTAGGAAAACTAATTGCACAAACTTGGAATTCCACACACTTAAAAATGTACTTCAGTTAAACATGAGCTTATACTTCTTATGGAGCACTCTTTTCCTTATTTTGGTTTTTTATCCCACAATGGAAATTTTTCCAAAAAGGTTTTTAACGAGGCCCCCCACTCATCTATAAAAGAAGGATATTTCTGCTCTACTTGATTCTTTTACTTGCAACAAGTTTGGCTTACTTACAAAAGAGCCTAAGAGAGTACCTTCCCGAAAATTTTCATTTTTGGCATAGGCAGTACCTCCCCTAAAAATTCTGAAATCTTATGCCAACAACTACACATTGGTACCTCCCAAAATATACAATTTGGCCCAGACAATATCTAATAAAAACAAAGGCAAAAATAAAGAACAAAAATAAAATTCAGCCACACTTTATTAACAAAAGAAACCTCGTATATTAATGTTTCATTACAAAATGATTCTGTCAAATACATTCTCTCCAAAACACAAAAAACATAAACAAAGAGATCTCTAGGAGGTTGCTTCATCATCCTCTTCGCTCTGGCCTCCTGCTCCTTTGGCCTCATCTATATTGGCAGTTTTTTCAACTTGAGTCTCTGCAACCGCTGGCGAGACAGGTAGAGATTCCCCGTCCGGAAGTGTTGCATCATCTACTTCATCAAGGCTCTTGCATTGGTCTCCAAAGATATCATGATTTTCAGATAACTTAAAGCTTCCAGAATGGTGTAGAAAAAGTAAGCTTGGCGTACTACCTGCCAAAAGCCAGCAACATATTCCACCATATCATCATCCTCCACCTATGTCACGAATTTCTCATGATCAGCTACCACCTTCTCATAGGGCCGCTTGTAGCCTTCTTTACTTTTTTTGCTTTGGGCCGAAAGACCTTTAAGGTGTTGCACCTCCTCCTGAGCTTCCTCCAACAGTTCATCCTTTTCGACCAAGGCCTTGGAATGTTCAACATCCTTTGCTGCCAAAGCCTCTTCCAGAGCTTCACGGGAGACCATTGTTTTAGTGTTCTTTTCCAGCTTTCGCAACTTGTCCGAGATAGCCAAGAAGTTATCTTCGGCCTGCCTTTGACGCTGTTTTGCAGCCACCAGCTCATCATCAAATAAGTGTTTTCTTAGCGCTTGCACCCGCGCTAGGAACTCGCAATAATTCTGCCAATTTTTGTTGAGCTCCATCTCTTCTAGAGCTTTACGATTGTCCATCGAAATGGAATCTTAAACGTACTGGAAGATGCCACAGGATCGAGGTCCTCATAAAAGAATGACACAATAATAAAGCGGTGTTGATGGTCGAGGTCTTTGGCATTGAAGTTTTAGCCTTAACCTTTTTGAATTTGCTAGAGGAGGACTTTTTATCTTTTTTTCTCTTATTATCTTCCCCTTTTCTCCCTCATACGTCTTCTCCTTCCCTTTTTGTTTTTGCTTTTTCTTTTCGAACTAAAACATAGAGGGAAAGGTGTTAATTGGGGGGACTTTGGCTGGGGATGCTCCTCGATTTGGATTGTCGAGATTGTGGCTTCGACATTCGGATCTCGGCCTTTACGGATCCTACAAAAATCTACTGCCTTGCCACCAGCTTTAGTCATGATCTCTGCAAAGTAATAAGAAAAATGTTAGCTTCATTTTGACAAAACATGATTAAAATTATTAAAGTAGAAATTAACGCTCACCCTCAAGATCAGAAAAAGGAGTGGTTGATGCATAGAGTTGCAACAACACTGCCACAGGCAAAAGGTGCGGAAGAGAATCTAGGAAAGCAGCCTCGACTTTGTCCTCATTCGTAAGTAACTCGTTAGAGAAATCTGTACACCTCCTGAGTACAGACTCCCAATAAAATGGAAATAAATGACCCTCTTCTTGGTCGTAGAAATGATTTTGGCCAGCCTCGGGATTTATCATAACTTTGAAGTACCCGGACTTAAACCCTTTGAAGGAAGTTGTGTATGACACAAACAAAGGGTTGTCGGCCTTACGAAACAAAGAAACCCATTTGCATTTCTCGTGAGGTCAAGTAGTAAAATGATGTAGGAACAGACTAGGTGTAGCCTGGGTATGAGTAAACAAACACAGAGCTCAGAATGCTTGGATATAGCCCCAAGCGTTCAGATGCAACTGACCGGGGGCACAATTCAACACTCTAAGTATCCCCGTGATATAGTCATCAAAGGGGAGCCTCACATGAAAAACCGAAAACATATAATCATATACATAGAAAAAATAAATCTTATCCTCTGGAGTCCGACCCAGGAAGACAAAATTTGGGTTCGGCACAGAAAAATCCTTACAATACTGAATCAGAAAGGGAAACTCTTCACAATCTTCGAAATAATAAACTTGGACTTTCTTTACAAAGTCACTCAGAATTTGCCAATTGCAGTACCAAGATTAGAAAGACACTACTTCCCCATCTACCCAATAGTAGGAAAGAATCAGAATGAGGGGAATTATCCTTGAATTTGCATTTCATAGCCACTTTGGCCCGAACACTAGCCTTCCAATGGGAGATTTTGACCCTGAAGCCCAACATCATTTGCTTGTACTTTTGGGTACGTCACAGACTCGCCGTTACTGCCTGAGACAGAAGGAGAGACTTCGATAGACTCAGACGGAACCCCTTTTATGGAAGGGATTTTGGAATCAGAAGGGGAAGACATTTTAGCTGAAATATAGAAAATTTGGGGCATACTTGACTTTGAGGAATGAGGGCTGAAGAAGGAAAAGCTTGAGAGAGATTTCGGCACAGGAGGGCAATGCAAATGGCCAAGTGTATTTGAACTTGTCACCCCTCCTCCCTTAAATAGTAGTACGATTTTGAAACTTCCTGCTCTTATCCTCACCGTTGACCTAATCTAGATCAATGCTCCATGATACACAACTATTCATTTTCCTCTTTCGCTATAGTATCCTAGGATAGAGAATTCATTTTCGTGCCCTCGGTATCACTTAATGGGAAAACGAAACTAATAAGCTTAATTTCATCAGTTCATACCTAGGGATTTCAGCCTTAGATAAAAAATTTGAAGTCTTCAAGATCTCCCTTCAAAAGACTCCAACCTTGTGTTTCACACTTTGGCTGAAGCTTGTGGGAAAATGTATAATCACCAGATAACAAGACCTAAATACCCTTAAGGGACTTCAAATTTTGGCATGACCGAAAACTGAAAAGCAGATAAACAAAAGAACAAAAGGATTTCAGATCAGAATAAAAGCACCAATGAAGAGACTTCGGATTTCGGCACAGCCAAAATCCGAAATACAGCATAACCTTTCCTAGAAGAGGAAATAAGCCTCAATAAAGGATTTCTGATCCACTGAAACCTGAGCTCTTACAAATAATCAATCACTTACAAATTAACTAAGGAGATAAATTAGCATAATCACTATTAGCGTCATTTCCAATAAAGTTGAACAGAGTCAACAAAGTATCTGCTGGATAAAAGTCAAACACACTAGGTAAAAGAAATAACCAAGGTGAGCAGGTAATGACCATAAGGTAAAAATTACTTTTTTTACTATAAACACAAGGTAGGAGATACGTGTCAAGAACTCATTCAGAAAAATTTATTACACTTCACATTTTTTTCACCTTCTTTGTCTTGCTCATTTACTGACTTGAGCTTCGGAGTCCTCTCTTGCAGGTTCTCCCCCTTTCCCTATTCTAGGAGGTGCTAGGATATTTTGACAAAGTTCATCAAAGACGTTTCAGAAAGTTCATAGCGATTTGTATTCAGGTACTTTTCGGTAAAAACACTAGGATTTTTAAATATATAAAAAATATAATAAAGCTTTAATTGAACAACTACTTTGAAGACACTTTTTATTTAATTATTATAAAATTTATTTAGTTTTAGTAATTGTCACTTTGGATGTACTTCTAATTTGAAAATTACATTAGACGCATAAGAAGCTGTCATGACCACTTTAGATGCATTTCTAATTTTGTATAAAAAAATATTTCAAAATAAATATAAAAGTATTAAAATTCACAAAAATAATAAGTTTAATACTCAATCATTTGGAAAGAACTATGAAAACTTTGAAAACTTTGATTATCTATTACACTTGGAGATACGTAGGAGTAAGAACCCATTTTTGTTGAACCAAAAAAGATGGAAAACTATTAATTTAATTATAAAAATACAATAATAAGGATTTTTTGAAAATAATAATTTATTTTTATAATAAAAATTTTCTTGTTAAAATGTTTAAACAATAAATAATAGAGTTTAATTAGTATATATTGATAGTGTAAAAGAGTTTTACATTGACGTTCAATCACACATCTTCATTTATATGACTTTAAAGTATTAATTTATAATGTCAGTAAATTTATCATAAATAAAGGGTTGTGATTGAATGTTAGTATAAATGTAACACCCTATATTGCTACCAATCAATTATGATTATTTATGGAAAATTTGTCAAAGGTGATTAACATAGAAAAAGTTCAAACCATGATTTACATAAAGAACTATAATCTTATAAATATAAGAGAAATATATTAAAATATTTGTCCATACAAAATATTCATCATTACATCATTGATAAAATATATATTAAATATTTGTCCATACAAACCATGGTTTACCCTCCACCATTGTGTTTGATAGAGATGCTAAGTTCCTTAACCATTTTTTAAGAACTTTATGGGTTATGCTAGGAACTAAGCTACAATTCTCTATCACCTGTCACCCTCAGATTGATGGGCAAACTGAGGTCTCGATCCATAATGTTAAAGGCCATTGTAAAAGGCAACCATAAGTCTTAGGATGAATACCTCCCCCATTGAGTTTGCATACAATAAGGTGGTTCATAGAACTACCAAACATTCTCCTTTTAAGATTTTTTATGGCTCTAACCCTCTGAATCCTTTGAATCTTGTGCCTCTCCCTATTTCTGAATCTCACAAGGATGTAGCATCTAGGGCTAAGTTTATTAAAAATTCACATGAGAGGGTTAAGTCCAACATTGAACAACAGGAAAAAAGGTATACACTGCATAAAAACAAGGGAGGAAGGAACTCATTTTTTAGGAAGGGGATTAGGTTTGGCTTCATCTTAGGAAGGATCATTTTCCTATTAAGAGAAAGCCAAAACTAAGCCCTAGAGAAGATGGTCCCTTCTAAATCCTTGAGAGGTTGGGTAATAATGCATATAGATTAGACCTCCCAAAGGATTATGAAGTCATCTCTACCTTTAATGTTTATGATCTTTCCCCTTTTGTAGGTGCTGATGATGATAATAAGGAAGAGGATGAGCCAGATTTAAGGTCAAATCCTTCTCAAGAGGGAGGGGTTGGTGCAATCCTCCCTATCAAGGGTCCTCTCACAAGGGCCATGGTCAGGAGGATTAAAGAGGAGATGGCTAGAGGAGAAGAATGAAGACCTCACCTTTTTTGGAAGTCAAATTTAGGCTATAGTCTTCTTATTTTGTCCTTGCTTTGTAAATACTCTTGGAAGCCTTTTTAATTGTATTTTGGCTGTGTATTTTGGCCTTATTTGAGTTGGTTTGAATTAGGAGGTGTGATTAGTCTCCTAGGTGTGGTGTATTTTTTAGATGGGCCTTAGCATGAGTTGGACATGTAGTTCTTGCTATCTACACTCTCAAATTCATCTTAGCACCCCCCAACCAACTGATAACACCTAAGGAGACATATGGAGCCCTTGGTTCCCCCCAAATGGTGCCAAATCTTCTATTTCCTCCATGTTGGTGCCTACTTGGCATTAGTTGTTGCTCTCATTTTTGAATTTGAATTTTGAGGTGCCATGTGGATTCCCTCCAAAATTCAAATTCAAATTTAGAGGGGACCAAGATCCACTTATCTAGGACCATGTTTGGATCTTCTTACACTTAATCATGTGCTAATTATGTTTACACAATTTAAACATGTTTAAGTCCTTACTTGGGCCTTAGTTAGTGGAATGTCCACTACCTCCCCCTAATCCACTCCATTCTCTATAAATATGGCTTTCCTCCATTTATAACATTTTACACTTGAGTCTTATACAATCTTGAGAGAGAATCCAAGTTTGAGTGTCTTCTTCCTTTCTCCATTAGAGAGAATCTTCAATGACTTTCATCAAGGATTCCTTACCTTGTGGCAAGTCTTCCCATGGCTTATCCTTCTAAGGTTATGCCTCTAACTTCCATTACTTCACATATCCATCTCCTTCCTTGCTCCATTAGAGAGAATCTTCAATGACTTTCATCAAGGATTCCTTACCTTGTGGCAAGTCTTCCAATGGCTTATCCTTCTAAGGTAATGCCTCCAACCTCCATTACTTCACTTATCCATCTCCTTCTTCTTCCTTGAGGTAACCTCTTGAAGAGATCCATGTCTTTGCAACATTATTATTGCACCAATGACGATGGCCTTGGAGTTGTCATTTTCTGGTAAGTTTTTCGATGAATGGAAGGGGTCATAATTATCAGAGAGTGGAGAGGATCGTTGATCTCTAGCAGCACAAGTTTGTCTTGAGCGCCTTTATAAATCTTCATTTTCCATATGCATACAAGTTTGTTTTGATCTTTTGCAGAATAAGCATATCATTTCCTTCCACATGCATATCAATTCCCCTTCTACAAATTTTTCAAACACGTATATCATTCTATTCTCTTATTTTTGTTGATGAAACCCCCAGATAGAAGAAAAGTAAGAAAATATTCATATAATTTTCCTTTTTTCACTCTTTTTGAGTTTTCTTCTATATGTAGAAACATTGATTTTAAAACATCTAATTTTAATAGCTCAAACATTATATCCATAAAATGATTTAATCAAAATGATTGAATAAAAATTACTTGTAAGCCAATAAAACTTTGACCCAAAATATTACATATCTATAAAGTATTTAGAAAATGCAATAGCAAAATAGAATAGATTTTGCAAAAGTGTCAGATTTGAAACATAATGATGATCTAAAAATGCAGGGATGGAAGATAAAATAAATAAATTTATGAAAGTAAGGCTGAAAATATCAGTAAATTTAAGAAATTAATAGAAAAGAAAAGAAGGTAAAAGAGGGTTGAAATGGAAGAGTTACCCTGATGCCGTGAGCTTGTAACAAGCATTTCTAACTTGGATGCTGGCCTGACCAATGTGGATAGAGATGCACTCTATCATATTGGGATCGAGGAGGAATTTTCACATATGGGATTGGTGTGGGGCAGAAGTAGGATGAGGCTTTTGTTTTGCTTTTTTTCACCACCTCTATTGCTAGTGCCCGAGACCGATGTATCCTAAAAAATGCTTGATGCAAACTTGAGACTAATCTCCCTTAACATTGCTCCAAAGAGGTTCTTGAGGAGGAAATGGAGGTGGAAGACAAGAGAATGGAGGTGAAGATAGGCACCACTTCTATAGAGAAGATAAACTAAGAAGAGGAAACTTGCCACAAGGTAAGGAACCCTTGATAAAAACCATAGAAGAACTCTTACTTTAGGGGAGAAAACATGAAACTCTAAGAAAAGGAACTCTCAAAATATGAGTAAGTTTATTCATCAAAGTGTTGAGATGATACAAGAGGAGGTGTAGTCTATTTATAGAAGCAAATCCTAGGTATGGGCTTATAATAGTGGACGTCCAACTTGGCTCCTAATTAGGGATGATTAATTGAATTAACTAAGTGTTAGTTTAGCTAAAACCTAATTAACACTTGGTTAATTTAACTAGATCAAAACAAGGCCCTAATATTTAGGATCTAAGTTCCCTCTAAAATTCAAATTTGAATTTGAGAGTGTCATGTAGACTCTTTCCAATTCCAATTTAAATTCAAATGTGCCATGTATGACTAAGAGTGTAAATTGGCGCCAACTGATGCAATCCTTCCTAGGAAGGTCCCTTGGCTAGGAGGGTTAGAGGGAGGACATGGCTAGGAAGGAGCTTTATGAAGACCTTAGGGCCATAGTCTCTATTATGCAAATAAATTGTGTAGTTTAAGTAGTTTGTTGAGTGAGCGTAATTTTGTAATTTTAGGCCTTGTATTTTGGCCTATAGGATTTATTTTCTTTAGGAGGTGTATTTAGTCCTTTTAGGGAGTGTTTTAATTAGTTGGGCTTGTCCTAGGAGAATTTGTACATGTGGTTGTTCATTTCCACACCCCTAATTGCTTTTAAAACCCTTCTAACCAACACATGAAACATGTAGGAGACATGTGGGCCTCCTTGCTCCCTCATAAGTGGCGTCACATCACTCTCTTTTTCCTAATGGTTTTTCTTGTTGCTTCTTATTTGAATTTAAATTTTAGAAGTGCCATGTCACTTCCCTCCAAAATTAAAATTCAAATTTATAGGGAACATAGATCCATTTTTTCAGGAACTTGTTTGGATCTTTTTCTTTTCCTTCCCTTAGCTATGTTTGATATCCAACAGTCCTCTCCCCTCTATAAATAGCTCCTCACTCACTCTTGTAAAGAAACTTTGATCATTTGAATGAATTTAGATTTTTTTGAGAGACTTGTGAGTCTTTTTCTCTCTACATTTTGAGAATGTTTCTATGGCTTTTATAAAAGGTTATTTCCCTTATGGAAAGCTTCTACAAACTAGGCTTATCTCTCCCTAGAGTGACGCCTCCATCTTCATCTTCTTTCTATTCATCTACACCTTCTTCAACCTTTGGAAAACCTCTTAAAAAAAGATCCTAGGGAGAGCAGTCCAAGAATGCATCACCAACTAAGGGGTCTCACTTGTCTCTCATGCTTCATGTGTGCTAGAAGGGTGTCGGAAGCACTCTAGGGGGTGTAGGCAGCAAGCATCCTCACATCCAAAAGCTTAAAGAGGCCCACTCTTTATGCTCACACTCCACATAAAATACTAGTGACACCTTCTTTCTAAAATAAGACATATAAGCCAAAATACAAGCCATAAAATAAAACTAACTACACCACCATATAACTAGAAGAATAGAGTGCAAATTACAAGCCAAATTATACTACTTATTTACAAACATAGACTATGACCTAAAATAGGCTTCTTCAAGCTCTATCCATGCCATGCCTTTCCTTTATTCATCCTACCTTAATTCCTTGCTAGGCAGGATTGCATCAGCGACCCTCACTGCCGTCACTCTGCCCATTGGCTCGACCCTAGTTGTTGTTGGTGAGTATCATAATCAAGTTATTGAGGCAACATTCTTTTTTTTAAAAATTTTTTAATATATATTTGTTTTATTTTGATAGAAGTTGAAAATACAATTGCTTTCTTTTCCTTTTATTTCTAAAATCGTACCTAGCATTTTGCGGTTTGTTTTCCAGCCATTGGAAGGGGTCACTATTATTGGAGAATGAAGAGGATTTGTGATGAAGAGGGGAGTGAAGCAATTCGGGATTAGAGTGTTTGGATGGTGGCGGTTTATGGAATTGCTCAATTAGAGAAGGGTACTAAGTTTTTAGAGAAATTGTTTTTTGTTTTGGGTTGTTGGTGGTAGAGAATAGGAAAGGGGTGGCAAAAAGTGTATAGTGGTTCTTGTTGATTTTTATAAATATTATTTTTAATTTTAGTTTTATTATTTTTAGCGGATAAAAATCATCACAAATATTTTTCCTTCTTACATGTTTAGAATAAATGACGTGGACTATCGTGTAATGCGAGAGGGACATGCCATATAAGCCCTAAACAACTAACTATGCATTATCTAAACAGTGTCATAGACGGAAGAACTTGGATGCACGTGCTAAAAGCATTTAGGGACCTAGATGCCCTAAAAAATCTTTTAGGAACCCAAATGCAAGCACCCTAATCTTTCAAGGACTCATTTGGTATTTTACTTTGTGGTAATTATTATTATTATCTTATTATTTCCCATATAGTATAGTTGACTTCTAGAACACATACAAAATATTTAGAGGTAATTATAAATATACCCCTCAAGTTTAGTGTAATTACAGGCATACCCCCTCATTTTTTTAAATTACGTAGACTCTTTTTACTTTTACATACTCATTACAGTTGTACCCCTTTCGTTCCAAACTACATAGACCTCCATTTATTTTGGCATTATTATGTTTTATTTCATGTGAAAGTGATATTAATAATTTTTTTTCAAGCTTCAAAATAGTGCCACAATGAAGATGAGAGGGGTATTTGCTGTAAAGTTTGAAAATATAAGAGGTGCATGTGTAATAGTATACAAAACTTAGGGGGTACATGTGTGATATATATATATATATATATATATATATATATATGATGTTATACTATTTTGGAAGAAGGGGTACAACTGTAATTAATACACAAAAGTAAGGAAATCTGTGTAATTTTTTTAAAAAAGGATACATTTGTAATTACACTAAACCTAATGGAGTACGGTAATTACCTCAAATATTTAATATATATTTTATTTAATCATTTAGGTATTTATTAATTGTTGAATGATATCTAAATCATGAATTGGTACTAAAATGCTAACATGATACTCTCTTTTTCATTTTTAGATATTTTTTATATGTTCATTTGTAGTTGAGAATTAATTTTCCTTCCATATTTTGAGTTTTTTCTATTTTTATTAAATTTTTTTATTTCAAATATTTTCTTTAATTAGACAATTCAATCTTTTCATTTTATTGTTTTATTTTATTTCGATTAGATTTATGCACCTACCCGATATTTATAAATTGTATTGGGGTTGCTAACTCAATGGTAGAGTACTTGACTTTTAAGAGTGACTCTTTATTTATATATATATATATATATATATATATATATATATATATATATATATATATATTTGGACTTATATATAAGCAAAAGTATCTAAATTCATACATATTAAGAAAATTAATTATCATAATTTAATTTCACTAATCTCAAGTAAAAAATAAATTATATTTCTAAAACACTCTTCATTGAGAATTATAATATGAGTAAAAAAGAGTCATGATTGTAATTAAATTAAGGATATTTTAGAAATAATAGTATTAAATAAGACAAAAATAATTAAATTTTCTTATATTCAACTTCAAAACAAAACTCAATTTTCTTGCTAATATATGAATCTAAACAAAGTATATAAATAATATAACAATTTCACGATATATTAACATGACATCGATAATCTTCCTAATTTTGATTTCTATTCTCATAATAACACATTATCAATATTGTGTCATCATATATATATATATATATATATATATATATATTTGGCTTCTAAGTTATCTATCGTATCACCATATTAATTTCACATCATTATTCATATACCATATTATTAACTTCCATTAAAATTTGTGAAAATTCTAAAAATGCATAAGAATGACTGAATTTAAAAATATGAGAGCCGTGTGGACAATATCATTAATGTTAATGTCACGTCAACATGGTAATGTTAATGTCACATAATTAATTAGATATCATATCATTAATTTCTATTAAAAATTGAAAAAATTCTAAAAATGCAAACAAATTACTAAATTTTAAAAATATGACTACCATGTGTTGAATAATTTTTTAAAGGATTAAGATTGCACAACTTTAAAACTATAGAAAAAAAACGGATATAAGTCTTTTTTTAATATATGATTTAAAAAAATTATTCAATTGTTTGAAAAGGAACGAAAAGTTAAATAGAATAAAATAGGCTTCTCTAGATTACAAGGACAGAAAAAGAAAGAAAAATTAAATAGAATAAAAGTTAAAGTTGTTGGATTGTTTGAAAAGGATGAAAAGTTATCAATTAAAGTTATTACAATTACAAAATTATTCATATATTTATGAATTTTTTTATAAAGAAAGATAATTCTGGAAGAGTTAGTGCTTGTTTGACAATAATTTTATAAATGTGTTTTTAATATTTTAGTATTTAAAAAAGTAAAAAATCAGTTTGGTTACAATTTTCTCAAAACAGTTTTCAAAAACAGATATGTTTTTTTATTTTAAAAACTAAAAAATAGGAACATCTGTAAGTAGTTTTACTTTTCTACTTTCTATTTTTTTCTTGAAAACTCAAAATACAATAAGAATACGTTGTTTTTTGCTTTTCATTAGCGACATTTCCATAAATATAAACATTTTTTTTTATTTTTACATCTTCAAAGTAATTTTTAAATAACACTTATCAAACAAGTTTTTTTTCCCTTCCAAAAAATAGTTTTTGAAAACTATTTTTGAAACTCTTTTAAAAAACTAAAAACCAAAATCAAACCAATAAAACCCTTAATTTTTTTGCACTTTCCTTTCTTTTCATGTTTGTTTTGAATGAAAAGTTAAATATGTGGGATCCAAATAAAATATACATATATTATGATATCCAAACTTAGTATATAGATAATATAACAATTTCACGATATATTGGCATGACATTGATAAACTTTCCAATTTTGATTTCTTTTGTCATAATAACACATCATCAATATTATGTCATTAATTATATATATATATATATATATATATTTTGGCTACTAAGCTATTTATCATGTCACACATCATTATTCATATACATATGATTAACTTCTATTAAAAATTGACAAAATTCTAAAAATGCCCAAAAATCACTTAATTTTAAAAACATGAGAATCATGTGTGCAATATCATTAATGTAATGTTGCGTCAACATGTTAATATTATATTATCTATCTATCATGCCAAAATGTTAATGTCACGTTAGATATCATATTATTAATTTCTATTAAAAATTGACAAAATTCTATAAATGCGCACAAATTACTAAATTCCAAAAATATGACAATTATTTTTTGAAGGATTAAAATTGCACAATCTAAAACAATACGAACAGAAAAGGGATATATACATTTTTTATATACATTTTTTTCTAATATATGATTTAAAAAAACAAGAAATAAATATTAGGGAATATTTTTCTTTAGGCTTCATTCGGTTGTGAGGAAAGAAAGATGAGATAAAGTAAAAATTAAAATTGTTTATCGTTCGAAAAGATGAAAAATTATGAATTAAAGTTATTATAATTACAAAATTACCCATATATTCATGATTTTTTTATAAAGAAACATAATTCTGAAAGAGTTAGTGCTTGTTCGACAACAATTTTATAAATATGTTTTTTGTATGTTTGTATTTAAAAAATAAAAAACTAGTTTGATTAATATTTTCTTAAAAATTTTTTAAAAAACAGTTATGATTTTTTTGTTTTTAAAAACTAAAAAACAGAAATATCTTTAAGTAGTTTTAGTGCTTGTTTGTCAACAGTTTTATAAAACTGTTTTTAGTATTTTGATATTTAAAAACTGAAAAACTGGTTTAGGTAGTGTTTTCTGAAAACAGTTTTCGAAAACAATTCTGGTTTTTTAGTTTTTTTAAAAAATAAAAAATAGGAAAACTGAAAGTAGTTTTGCATTTCAGTTTTCTATTATTGTTTTGAAAACTCAAAATACAATCAGAACATATTGTTTTTTGCTTTTCATTAATGGAATTTTAATAAATAAAAACAAGTTTTTTTCATTTTTACATTTTTAAAATAGTTTTCAAATAACACTTCTCAAACAAGTTTTTTTTTTCTTTTCTTTCCGAAAATAGTTTTTGAAAACTTTTCTTAAAAATTCTTTTCAAAAACTAAAAAACAAAACCAAACCAATCAAGCCCTTAGTTTTATCTGGTTAACCATATATTGATTGATCCAAAAAAGAGAAAAGTTTGAAAGACAGTTACTATCATTTCGCTTATTAAAGTTTCTATACTTCAGTTTCTACTTTTCACTGAAATGATATAAAAACCAGAATACAGCCCATGAAAAGAATTGTCATTCTTAAAAATACTATAAGAGACTAATGTCTTCTCTTAATATTTTAATAAGAGTTTAATTGGTATATACGTACATTTAATTACAATTCTTCATTTATGATAAGTTTGTTGACTTTATTAATTAGTATTTTAAAAATTATATAAATAAAAAATTATAATTAAACATCAGTTTAAAAATTATTTACACTAACCGTGTATACCAATTAAACTCTTTTAATAATATGCTGAATCCTGCTAATAATTTCAGCATGCAAATAAAACAAGATTTAAATAGCTCAAGCAACATAGTTTTGTAAACATGAAATATAGAGATTTTCCCTCTGTGATTAAAATAGCTAAGCTTTCTAAAGATAGCATTCTATAGGAAGTCCAACTGACATAATTTGTGAAACCAATCTACCTTTCTCCAACTAGAGGGAACATTGAAATTTTTTAATATTTTTTGATTTAAAATTCACAATTCACAGCTCCGTTAATTTCAAAGTAAAATAACTAGGTTGATAACATATTGTGTGCACAACTATGGTTTAAAATTTGAAAAGGTTTGAAGTGTGAAATGTGAGCTACAAACAAGTCTCCCTTCACAAACAGGAATAACATGGAGCCCTCAATCAAAGAAAAAAACTTAACCACTATTAACTCCTGACAGATAGGATTGGCAACTTGGCATTACTATTAAGTGACCCTTTCAATCAAAAACATCTTCATTAACATAAAATTTGGATCATGATACAAATACAAAAATTTTCAAGGAATACTTTGAAGACACAAGAAAGCCACACACAAGAGTCCAACAGAGTAGGGTAGGGTCCAACTGAGTATGGTAAGGTCGGGGTAGCTCTATGCATAATTGCAGCCTTACTTTCTGTTTTCTATTTTTATTTTAAAAATTCAAAATATAATGTGAATATGTTCTTTTTTGCTTTTTATTAAGAGTTTAATCGGTATTGACTGTCAGTGTAAATAACTTTTCATTTATGAGACTTTTAAAGTAGTAACTAGTAAAGTCAATAAATTTACCATGAATGAAGGATCATATGCTGACAGTCAATCATGACTTTTCATTTATGAGACTTTTAAAGTAGTAACTAGTAAAGTCAATAAATTTACGATGAATAAAGGGTCATGATTGACGGTCAGTGTAAAAATCTTTACACTGGTAGTGTATACCAATTAAACTCTTTCATTAAGAGTTTAATTGGTATACACCGTCAGTGTAAAGATTTTTAAACTGATAGTCAATCATGACTTTTCATTTATGAGATTTTTTAAGTAGTAACACTTACATAAATATAAACAAGTTTTTTTTTTATTTTTATATCTTCAAAACGGTTTTTAAATAATACTTATCAAACAATTTTTTTTTCTTCTTCCAAAAAACAGTTTTTAAAAACTCTTTCAAAAAACTAAAAATCAAAATCAAATCAATGAAGTTCTTAATTTTTTTGTACTTTCCTTTCTTTTTATGTTTGTTTTGAATGAAAAGTTAGATATGTCGAATCCAAACCAAATATACAGGTAATATAACAATTTCACAATATATTAACATGACATCGATGAACTTCCCAATTTGATTTCTATTGTCATAATAACACATTATCAATGTTGTGTCATATTATATATATATATATATATATATATATATATATATATATAAATATATATATATATATCGGCTACTAAGTTCTATCATGTCACCACATTAATGTAACATCATTATTCAGATATCATATAATTAATCTCTATTAAAAATTGACAAAATTCTAAAAATACACAAATTACTGAGTTTTAAAAATATGTGAACCATGCGTGCAATATCATTAATGTTAATGCCACATCAACAAGTTAATATTATATTATGTTATCTATCTATCATGTCAAAATATTAATGTCACATAATTAGTTAGATATCATATCATTAATTTCTATTAAAAATTGACAAAATTCTAAAAATGCACACAAATTATTAAATTGTAAAAAAATGACAACCATGTGTTTAGTAATTTTTTGACGGAATAAAATTTAACAATTTAAAACTATAGGAACAAAAAGGAATATAAGTCTTTTTTTAATATATGATTTTAAGTGAATGTTTTTCTTTAGGCTCCGTTGAGGAAAGAAAAAGAAGGAAAGATGAAATAGAGTAAAGATTGAAGTTGTTTGATTATTTGAGAAAATGAAAAATTATGATTTAAAGTTATTACATTACAAAATTATTCATATATTTATGATTTTTCTTTTATAAAGAAAGATAATTCTAGAAGAGTTGTTTTCGTGTCAGTTTTGAAATAACACTAATTTTCGTGCCGTTTTCAAATAACACTAAGTTTTTTGAATTTTCATTCCTTTTCATGTTTGTTTTGAATAAAAAGTTAAACATGTGAGATCTATCGTATTAGTGACACTTTCCTTACTACTTTTCTCCTATTTCCAAGCACAGACCACTTTCCTTTCAAACCAACAAAGAGAATGTCTTAATTGCATTAGCTGGCATTGCCCTTAGTATAAACAATTAATACACATTAGTATAAATATCCATAACTTGGTTTCATGTAATACTTAATTTTATCATAGTTCTACTGTGATTTCTTGAAGTTTCATTGTTTCACATATAGAACCGAGGATGAAGCTGAAGATTAGAAATTGGGTTGTGTGGATGAGTTTTGTAGTGAGTGTGTTGGAAGGTGTGAGGCCTATACCTGATCCAATAGAGGTATTTGGGCATGATAATAAGAATGATATAAAAGGAACAAAATGGGCCATTCTTGTTGCTGGTTCATCTGGTTATGACAACTATAGACACCAAGCTAATGTTTGCCATGCCTACCAAGTACTAAAGGGTGGTGGCCTTAAAGATGAAAACATCATTGTTTTCATGTATGATGATATTGCCCATAATCCTCTAAACCCAGAACCAGGCATTATAATCAATAACCCAAATAGAACAGATGTTTACATAGGAGTTCCCAAGGTATGCATAATCTCTATTATAAAGACACTTGTTCAAAGTTTTATTTTTTTGAATTACTTATATTCATGATTAGTTGCTAATAATTTATTTGTAATGATTAACAATTTACGTTTTTATGTTTGAGCATTTTCAAATTTTAGTTTTTTTTAATCTTTTAAAACATTTTTTGGATCATGGGTTTTATAGTAAAAAATTATTCATTTAGGTGTTAACTTTTACTATAAGGAATAACATTAAATTTGATAAAACCAAGGAATAACAAATTTGACTTTATTATAAGGTTCAATTAACTAATTCAATAAGATTAAAAAAATTGATAAATTTATTTAAGAACATTAATTTTATCCTAATTTTTTTTTCAAAATTACTCATAAAGAAACTATAAAAATTAATGGATTATTCTTTTCTCATGAAAAAGAAATATGTTATATATGCATAGGAATGGGAAAATAGTATAAATTTTCGAAGTTTTCAGCATATTCAGAGACAATTTTTATTATTTTTCTTCTAAAATTATTGTATTCAACCAACTAATTATTTAACTAAGAAAAATAACTTTAGTTAAGAATATTTTTATGAAGAAATAATTAATATAGAAGATATTGTTGGGACAAAGAAAGAAAAGAAAAGAGAGATGATGAAATAACAAGAAAGAAAAGCAAACAAAGAAATATGAAATATAGTAAAAATTGAAATTATTTGATTGAGTAAAAAATATATATAAAAACAAAAAATTATAAATTAAAATTATTACAATTAAAAAATTACTTGTGTATTTATTGATTGATTTTTATAACAATTTTACATATATATGACCAGGGTAATTTTGAAATGATAAATTTTTTTAAGTATTTTGAGTGGAAATTAAAGAACTAGAGCAATAATGACTTTTCACTTATTTTAATACTATTTTCACTAATTTTTCTGCATAAATAACTTTTTACTTTCTAATTTTTCTTCAACTAAATAAATTATTGAACTAAGAGAAATAACTTTGATTAGAAATGTTTTTACGAAGAAACAACATAGGAAGATAATTTAGATGAGTTAAATTATTATATACTGAAAATGTAAAAGAGTTTTACACTAATATATTCAACCATAACCTTTTATATATACGATTTTTAAAGTAGTAATCCGTAATCCGTAAAATCAATATATTTATTATAAATAAAAAGTTAAAATTATTTATACTAACAATGCACAGTTTTTTTTTCTCATTTTAGATTAAATTAATATATTCCAACAAATTATTGAACCAGGAGAAAATAATTTTTTATACGAATATTTTAGTGAAGAAATAATTAGAACAAAGATATTTTTTATTGGGCCAAGAACCAAACGAAACTTTTATTGAACCTTATAATTGATAAATCGAAAAGAAATATTATATATATAACCGGAGTTTATATTTACCAAGATTTTTTCCCTCTTTAGATTTTGAGTCAATCAAGTCTTTAATTTATAAGATCTAAAATACAAGTCTTTAATTTATAAAATTAATTAAATGTAGCGTTTTTAAAATTTCAAAATTCTCATTTTTTTTATATAAATATTTCCATTTTGAATTCAGTATATTTTCTTTAGTTACAAGATGAAACTTCTTTCATATAAGTTTTTTTAATTGCACATTTTACCATTACACTATCGTTATTTTCCAAAATTTTACCATCTAAGTTTTTTCTCGCATATTTTATCATCATGTTTTCAATTTTTGTGCATTTTACTCTTTAATATTTCACACATTTTCATAACATATATTTTTTCACATTTAAAAGTATGATGGTAAAATGGGCAGCAAAGATAAAATAGGATGGTAAAATATGCAATCATGCTTTTAAGTGTTTACTAAATCATATACATTTAATATTTGTATTGAAAATTATAGATGTAAAGTTATAGATAGAAAATAAAAACAAAGAAACAAAATTAATTAATTTAAAAATAAACACTTAATAATAGCTGAAAAAATTTTGAGGACTAAAATCATCAGCCCAATTGCTTAAGATTATTTTTTCAAAAAATCACTTTATTTAAAAAAAAAAAAATAGTTATGAGAAATTTTAAAGATGCTTATTTAACCATTTTTCAAAAAACCAGAATTAAAAAAATAATGTGTTTTTTTTTTCAAGAAACAATTAAGAGCTGCTTCTAAAAAAAGCAGTCGCATCAGAAGAAAGAAAAACCTTTATTTTCTTGATATGCGAGAGCTAAAAGCGATTTTTTAGGATTATAATCCAATGAAAAAATATTTTTAATAATATAAGAATCTCTAAAATAAAATTAGTTTTTTAAACAATTTTAAAAAGTATTTTTTTAAGCACAAACAAACTAATTTACCTATGTATAATCTTATTCAAAGCGGCTAAAAGTTTATTTTATTCAAGTAATTTATGATTCATCTAATTAATTGATTACCACTTGATTATCATTTTAATGTGGAAAAATAAATATACTCTTTAGGATTATACTGGAGATGTTACAACTGCACAAAATTTCTATGCTGTGCTTAGTGGTGACCGAAGTGCTCTTTCTGGAGGCAGTGGCAAAGTTGTGGACAGTGGTCCAAATGACACAATTTTCATTTATTATTCAGATCATGGCAGTGTCGGTTCCATTTGTAAGTATTTTTTGAATTTATATATAAGTAAAAAAGTTGAGTTGTGAGATGAATTTAAACATAAATAAATTTAAATAATTTTAATGTTATTATTTTAAAATATTTTTCATTTAATTATAATTTTGAATCTTTTATTAATGATATCAAGTTTTAATAAAGAGTGTTTTAAAAATAATCTTATTTTATACTTGAGATTACTAAAATTAAATGATAATAATTAAATTTTTTTAATCCATATAAAATTAAGTATTTTGTTTATTATGAATAAGAGAGAATCATGTGTAAAACATGTATTAATTATCATCCACCTTGTGTCTAAATATTTGAAAAAAGAATTTATCATTCATAATGAATCTAAAATACTCGAACACAATTGTCTTTAGTAGATACTAGCGAAAACATATGCACGGTAGCGCCTGTGTATTTACATTTCTATTTTAATATGTTATAAAAATTTTAGAGTTTTAATTTAATATCTTTTGTAACTTTTTATATTTTGAAACATAAATTATTATATGATGTTTTGAAATATATTTTGTTAATTTTATATTTTTTGTTTATGATAACATGATAAAAATATGTCAGATCATCAATGGATATGTCAAATAGAATATGAAAAAATGAAAAGAGGAGAGAGTTTGAACAGAACTCAAAATATTTTCGCACATGTGTATTTGCATGTTTATTAAAAATATTTATCATGAAATATATACATATATTAATCATGTTTAAGAAAGATTGATTTGTGATAAGGTAGAAATTGTGAAAATGTGGATTTATTAATAAGGAGAAATTATATTTGTAAAAGTAGGAATAGTCATAAAATGTTTAGAAGGTAAAATAGTCATAAAATATGGATACTAAAATGTCATATTCCTATTATATAATATATATATATATATAATATAATATCATATATTACAAATTATAAATATAGTTGACAATTATGTATGTTGGATATCAATATTTTAAAGTAATTTTTTGCTTAAAGTTATAAGGTTGGTAATGGTAAAGTTTATGTTTTGGGAGTGAAATGTTATGGATTTAAGTTCCTCTTATGACAAATTAATTTATTTTTTAATTTTAAAAGGTGTAAGGGTATAATAAGTATTTTGAAGTGGACGTCAAAAGTGGATATTCCCTTTATTAATAGTGTAGAAGTATAGATATAGTTGAACAATTATGTATGTTGGATATCAATATTTTAAAGTAATTTTTTGCTTAAAGTTATAAGGTTGATCTAATGGTAAAATTTACATTTGGGGAATAAGAGATTGTGAGTTTGAGTCCCTTTACTTTTATGACAAAGTAATTTATTTTTTAATTTTAAAATAAGTGTAAGAGTAAAATAAGTATTTTGGAAAGTGGAGATCAAAGGGTGTATTCTCTTTATTAATAGTATAGATATATGTTTTTTTTAGACAAAAGTTAGAGATTAATACATTAGTTTTGTTAGTGAATCCTTCTCTCTTCTTTCTACATGTCGACATTGCAACTACTAAACTGACCTTATAACCCAGATAATACATGTTGCTACAAAAAGACATGCATTAATGGATGATATACATATTTGTGTGTTTAAACATTTTTGTGATTCAAATATTTAATTTTGTAAATGATTTGAGCAGCCATGCCAGTTGGGGATAGTGTATTCGCCAACGATTTTATAGAAGCACTAAAGAACAAACATGCTGCTAAATCTTATAAGAAGATGGTGAGTTTTCCTTGAGTGGTATGCTTATTTTATCTGTTATCATAGAATTACGGGCAATTTTTTCATAAGTAAAATTACCTATTTCAATTAATATGTTTTAAACTAAATCCTGAATTTGTATTTATTTTTTAATTAGGTCCTTTTGTCAAATTGACATATTAATAAAAAATTTAGTCATAATAGTTAGGAGGCAGGGAAGAGGAAAATATATATAACTCTTAGACTCTACCCATTTCAATACCTATTTAGGAATAATAATTTAAAAATAACTTTTGTAAGATGTTGAATTTGAATGTGATCATCATCCCATTTTATATAAAAAAAATTATTCATTATTTTAAAGTAACAAATCACTTTACTTGTGGGTTTGTGCTAGAATCAAAGTGAGAGATCAACTCTACTGGTCAATAAATTGTGTGAAGTGTATACTTTGTAGGATAGATTCATCTAATTTATAAAAAACTAACCTCAATTTTAATATAGCTATAAATTAAAAATTTAAACTTTAAAGCATGTTAAAAGATCACAACTTTTTAAAAAAATTATCCATTATTTGACTATTGAAGAAAAACCTAAAATCATATAGATATTTGTTTTTATTATGACATAATTAATTCGAAAGCCTAGTTGATTGTTTTTTCTTTTTAACATTTTCATTCATATATAAAAATGTTCCTTCATATGAAATAAATATACTTATATAATTAAAAATTATAATTTTTTAATTCTATATTTAAATTAATGTAAAAAGTTTGTGTCCTCATATAGATATTTATAATGTGATGCATATATTATATTTAATGGAATGCAAAAAGGTAATATACTTGGAAGCATGTGAATCTGGGAGCATTTTTGAAGGGATTCTTCCAAATGACTTAGACATATATGTAACCACATCTTCCGACTCACTTCAAAATAGTTATGCATATTACTGTCCTGGTAGTGACCCTTCTGTACCACCTGTATACACAGTTTGTTTGGGAGATTTATATAGCATTTCATGGTTAGAAGACAGGTATGCATTATTCTTCAAATATTATTATAATTATAATAATCCTTGTTGCCTTTCTCATAAAAGATATATTGTTTTATATTTATTATTTTGTTTATGAATTATGCTTTAAGTTTTTTTTCAGGATAAGTTAAGGAATTATGTTTTTAGTTCCTAATAATTTTTTTTCATTTTTGGTCGCCAATAAATTTTTTATTTTACTTTTATCTTTAATTCTACTTAGATAGTAGGAGTTATAGGGTTAATTTCATGATAACTTTACAACTTTTATAAAAGATTTTACTTATTTTATAAGTCTTTGTATTCAATTAGTTGCTTTTGGGTGAATTAAGCATATCTTTCAACTGAAAATCAAAACCTAATATTTCAATATACAAAAATTCATGTAATTGTTATCCTCTCCAAATAGGTGCTCTATAATTTATATAATGTAGTATGTACTTTTATTTGTTGATATCTTTTAATGGGCATTTTCACGCTTGTTCTATTCTTCAGATACAAAACTAATAAAAGAGTACCTTGCATATAGGTCGATTTCATCCATTATTAACATATTGATTATCTTGATTATTTGAATTTGTTTATGGAGCAGTGATTACAACAAACATAGGATGAAAGAAACTCTACAACAACAATATGAAACCGTAAGCCTCTAAATATGAATTCAACCTTTATTTATATATATATATATATATATATATATATATATATATAAATATATTTATTGCATTGTACATATTATTAATTAATAATATTGATCTAATGTAAAATATTCTTATGAGCTATGTATAGGTTCGAGATAGAACTACCAGTTCTCCTGTGAGGCAATATGGAGATACAAATATGGGCAATGATTTTCTAGCTACTTACATTGGTCCAACTCCTATTCTTTATGAAAATACATATTCCTTTGAACCATCTACTACTCAAACTACACTTATTAGCCAACGAGATGCTAATTTACTTCATCTTCGCCTCGAGGTAAGTCTTGATTAAATATTTTTTTAATAAACATATAGAATTTCAAATTATAAAGTTGGTTTGAGTTGTATTAGACTAAATTAACTTAAGTAAGGTGATGGATTCGAGTCTTGTGTACTAAGTCTTCAACTGTGATTAGTCATTGACAAGGACGACTAATATTTTGTACCAATAATATTATTAGTATAAAATAAAAACAAATTGAAAGATTTTATACATTTTCTCATTGTTTATATTATTAAGATTAAGTGCTTAATTATTTCTTTATTAATTGTTTTAGTTGGAAAAGGCTTCTAAAGGTTCCGAGGAGAAATTCAAAGCTCAAAGAAGGTTAGATGACGAAATTGCTCAAAGAGACCATGTGGATAACGTTTTCAATCTCATAGGGGATTTCTTGTTTGGAGAAAAGAAGAACTCTATGATGCTCCATCGTCCATCTGGTCAACCTCTTGTGGATGATTGGGATTGTTTCAAGACCCTTGTAAGTATTATGTTAATCTTTTTAAGGATAAATATTTTAGGTTCCTATAAAATTAAAATATTAAAAAACATATCTTGCGAAAATTTTGAGTATGTTTTTGGTCCTCTATTTTTTAAATATATCACCTTTAATCCTTCAAATTGTATCTAAATCATTTTTAATTTTTCTGAAAAGAATTATTAAAATCACTTTGAGGACCAAAACTGAAATATTTTAAAATTAAAAGGATACAAACATTTTATATAATATTTTGAGATTTTTTAGAAACTGAAAGAGTATTTTACTTTTTTTCATTATTACCACTCATTGTATATAATAATAAAAACTCTTTTATATAGTACAATATGATGATGGATGATATGTATTTGCAATAAATTTCATGCAGATAAAAACTTATGAGAGTCAATGCGGTACCTTATCAATCTATGGAAAGAAATACACAAGAGTCTTTGCTAACATGTGCAATGTTGGCATTTCCAAGGAGCAACTAAAAGTAGCATCATTACAAGCTTGTCTCAATAAAAATCACGCTTCTTAAATTATTCCTCTAGTTTCTCATGTGAAAAGCAATAGTATTTTGAATAACAAATTCTAATTTCATCATACAAAAAGAGGACTAATTGATTTGTATTGGCTTATCATCCTTAATTAATGCAGTCATATTTCATTAAATTTTGTAAAAATTTTTAGTTAACTATGCTATTAAATAAATTTTTATTATTTATAGGACAAAAATGACTATCAATATTTTTAATTCATATTTTATTTAAAGCACAAAAATTAAAATTTAAAAAATTAAAAATAAAAATAATTTTAATTTTTTACTAATTATTTTTCATTTTAATGTTGTTGAAAATTAAAAATAAATAAAAATAAAATATCAAAATATTAAGAATATAAAATAAAAATGTTAAAATTATTTTATTTTTAATTTTTTAAAATTTTCAGTAGCATTGAAATGAAAAAAAAAATAGTAAAATGGCGTTAAAATTATTTGATGTTTATTTTTTTAAAGTTTTTTGGGATGCCTAAAATAAAATATCAATTGAACTGTATAACATTTATTAACATTTTTGTCCTTTATATAAATTAAAAATACATTAATGAGTATTAAAATCAAAATTCATTTAATATCACACTTAATATCATTAATTATCCTTAATCAATGTCCCGTTAGCAAAACCTTTTACTAAAATATCATAAAACAATGTATTTATTATTGTGGTAGTTGAGAATTTAACAAATACAACATTAAAAAGAATTTAGATTAGTGTAAATATTTATTTAAGATAATATTAAAATAAACTTATAATTATTGGATTAAAATAAGTAAACATAAATAAATTAAAAAATATAAAAAACTAAAATGACTAATAAAATTAAATAGAGAGAATAGCTATATAGAATATTAGACCCAAATGATTAACGAGCATGTGACATGCTTACGCTTTGATATTTTCACATTGGGTTTTTATTGCTTTTTTTCATGATTTGTTTGTTATTTATTATATTTGAAAATACTCCTAACAAAAATATATTTTTAACAATATACACAACAAAAATATCTTTATTCCTTTATATTACAAAACATAAACATGTTTCTATTTTGCATATTGTCTAGGGAAATACATTTTTATTGACAATAGAAATTGTACCTCCTAATACAATGAAAATATGTTTTCTTTGAATAATATGCACAATCAAAATATATGATATTGAAAACATATTTTTATTATGTATTTCACATTCATACATGATGAAAATGCGATATACATTTGAATTAGTGCTAATTGGAGTTCAATTTTAATCATTTATTATGACAAAGCTATTAATTATTAGTTGGTATGAGAACATTGAACACATTTGAGTTAATGTGATTTTTTATTAACAATATCATAATCACTAGACTCGTGGTTTAATCACATTTAAGATTTTTTATTCCTTTTCAAGAGTGTGTCGTGTAGAGATTGGATTTAGATTTTCTGTCCAGCTGAATTACACTCACCAAATTTAATGTGATTTGAACCCTTGATTTTAATTGGGTTGTGAAACTTCAATGTTTTATTTTAAAGATATAGGAAAAAACATTCCATCTCTCAATTATGTTTGGCAACCCACTCCTCCTAACACACTTTACATGATGGGTTGAAATTTGTTGTAAACAACAAATTATGTGGGTCCCACTTGTCATTAAATAACCATCTCTCCTAATTTTGTAGTTTTCAATAAATTTCAACCAATAATAGGAGTGTTAGGAGGAGTGTGTCAAAGGGTGTGTAGTTAGCACTCCTCATGTATGAATATTATTTGCACTACTATAAGAGAGATTTGATCTAGCGGGAAGATCCTTTTTCATTTAATAGAAATTTATATTTTTTTTATTGAAAGTTATTTCTCAAGATAATATATTATTTTCAAATTTTATAGATTTGGAATAACTTAAATCTCATAAAAGAAATAATTTTTGTATGGACAAAAGTCAATGCACATATATTTTTCGATTAGTTTTTTAATTAAATATTTTATTAGTTGTGATGTTATTTATAAAGGTGATATTCTATAAGAAGCTATGATAACAAAACTTGATTTTGATTCTAAATAGAAAAATGTTATTTCTCTCTTGGAAGACAAACCGAGAACATTTTTAAGAAAAAGCCAAAATATTTGTGTACTACAATAATCTACTAATTGTTACGAATTGTTTTGAAAGTCAGGTTTTGTCATGGCAGTCATAGGTGAAAGATAATTATTCCATTCCATTGACAAATTCATCAGTTGGAACAACTTTGAAGCACTTCCCAAGATCTTCAATTAAGGTTCTCTAAGCCAAGAAAATGGATGATGGAGAGGCTACAGGGGGGAGGGTGGTGACGCCATCTACTCTTGAAGGAGGAAGATGAGTCAAAATTTACTTGATGCTTGCCATAAGGGAGATGACCCTTGATAAAAGCTTCAGGAAGAGACTCCTTAAGAGAGAGGATTCTAAATGACACCTTACTAGATTAAAGGCTCAAAATGAGTCTTCATTCATTGAAGTGCCTAATACTAGAGGGGGAAAAGAGTATAAATAGTCCAAAGGAAGAGCTTGGACACACAAACCAAGGAAATATGGGACTTGGGTTTAATTAGGATTAAGACTAATTAACCCAAGCCTTAAGCCTTAAGCCTTAAGTGAGACACCTAAGTTAACCCCCTTATGGGTGCAATTAGCAACTCCTAAAGTGAATAAGCAAGCCCAAATTCATGCCAAGCTTCATGCGCCCACACTAAGCTTACTCCTTTTTTTTAACTAGAAGCACCTACACACTTAAACTAAAGGAAAATGGCCTATATACATCGCCCAAATGAAAATACATCTTCCTTTATCCTCCTAGTCATGAACCTAGTGTTGGGACCCTTTGATGCATCCATCCCCAAGGCAAGTTTGAAGAATCCTTAATGAAGAGAATGCTCTCAAGATCCTTGCTCATACAGGTTCCAAGGTTGAAGAAATAGAGGTGGAAGACTAGAAAATGGAGGAGAAGTAGGCGTCACTCTTGTTGAAGGAGATAAGCCAAAGGATGAAGCTAGCCACAAGGGAAGGAACCTTGATAATAGCATGAAGAAATCTCACTAAGGAGAGAACATGAACACTCTCAAGAACAAAAGAGTTCTTAATTTAGAGAAGTATATTTTTCATTCAAAATGAGTGTTAAAATCTACATGAAGGAGGGAATGCTCTATTTATAGAGCAAAGCATGAACCATGGGTTTAAGAACCTCAAGTTGAACGTCCAAAATGCTTAATTAAGGGTTAGTTAGCTGAATTTAGTGTTAATTTAGCATGTGCTCAATTAACACTAATTTAATCTAACTAAAGATCCAAACATGGCCCTAAAAAAATGGATTTATGTTCCTCTAGTTTGAATTTAAATTTTGGACGGAAATGACATGACACTTCTAAAATTCAAATTCAAATAAGAAGCAATAAGAATCAGCCATGTAGGAGAGAGAAAGCACATGTGGAGTGAAACAAGGGGACAGGGGGGCCCACGTGTCTCATACATGCTTCATTGTTGGTTAGAAGGGTTGAAGAGGAATTAGGGGTGTGCAAATTAATAACCACACGTCCAAATCCTCTTGGACCAGCCCAAACTAATTAACACACTCCACAAGGAGACTAATTACACCTCCTAAAGAAAATAGAACCTATAGGCCAAAATACGAGGCCGAAAATTAAACTAGCTACACTCCTATAATCCTAATGAGTTAAGGATGCTTATACAAGCCTAAAAATGGTCAAATTAATATAATTAAATGGAACATTTCCTAAAATAAGATCCTTGAAGCTTCATCCAAGTCATGCTCCTTTCTTATTGGTCCTAGTTCAAGCCCATGTTAGGCGTGCATGCATCATATCCTCTCCCTTGAGGAGGATTAGACCTCAAATCGTGTAGTCTTTCTTCCTCTTTTTCCAATCCTGCAAAAGCAGCCGCATAGGAATGAGTATATCATTATGTACACAAATGTTAAGGGTAGGAGGTCTATAGGGAGACCTCATAGACTTGGGGTGGTGGGGGTATGCACTAAGGTTTAAAAAATGTTTGTTGTGCCTATGCCCCCACACAACAGTTCCCCAAGTGACTCCAAGTTCACTAAAGGCTAATCTCATCCAAGGAGGAAATGAGACAAGCTTAGGTTCCTTGAAGCACTCATCCAAGAAAGCCAAGTTGGCTTTATCTTGTTGTTCACCCCACAAGATGATGATAGGCCTAGGGGTGGACCTTTCTTTCAAGGTTTCTTTGAGTGTGCTTTGAGATTAACTATGGATAGAACATATTCGTAGGCAAATCTCTTAACCAAACTTGGCTATATCCATAAGTGGGCCTTGAGGTTATGTTTCATTGTGCTAAAAAGTTATGGGCACAACCTCATTTCCTACTTGCAACATGGGAAGGTTGTTTTCAATTAGATTTTCCTTAGATGGCAAGGATAAATCTCCTTGAAGAACAACTTCCTTTTCTTTCAAGTGTTGAACTTGAGGTTCTTGTTTGAGCTTTATGAATAAATGTTCAAGTTCAACACTTGGTGAATTTTCTTCTTTATGTGCAACTAGTGGTTGTGGAATGATGTGTTTAAATGATTGAGACACAACCTCCACTTGAACTTGTCCTAAGAGAGAAGTTTCTTTAATAAGATCCTCTTTAGGACTTAAGGAGTAATCTTCTTGAAGACCTTCTTTTCTCTCACTTTTGACCAAGTTTTGAACTTGAGGATTTGATTTGAACCTTAAGGATGTAGGCTCAAGTTCAAAACTTGGTGAAGTGTCAAGTAGGACTTCACATTCACCTTTCTCCATCAAGACCTTTTCCAAGCATTGGACTTCACAATTTTGTTTCTCAAAAGGTAAAGATATAAGTCCAACACTTGTTAAAGTGTTTGATGAAGAATCATATTCAAGGTGAATTTGAGATTGTGAGTCAATGTGCTCAAAAGATTTTTGCACAATCTCAAATTCCACTTGTGTTTTAATGGATTGGTTAGAAGATTGATCTAAGTTAGAGTTCAAAACTAGATCTTGGCTAGACTCACTCTTCTCACCAATCTCTTTTTCTAATTTTATATTTTTAGAATTTTCAAGGGTGTGTGTGTGTTCTCTATCTCTTTTCTCCTCTTCTCTCCTTTTTTTCTCTCTTTCCCTCTTGAGTTTTCTTTCTCTTTCTTTTTCCTCTTTTTCTCTTTTTATTTCTCTTTCCAATTTTATCAAACTCTTTTCTAAACGCCCCTAACTTTCTTCTTTTTCCTTTCTCCATTTTTTCTCTTTTTCTTCCCATATCTTATCTCTTTTCCTCTTTTCTCTTTCCCATTTTCTTCTCTTTCTTTTTTCTCTCTTTCTTTTCTTTCTATTCTTTCTTTCCTATATCTCTCTTTTATTTTTCTTTATCTTTCTCTACACTCTTTTCTTTCTTTTTCTATTCTCTTATAAGGGTAGGAAAAATGAGTGTAAAATACGGGACAACTTAGGTCATGGTAAGCACTAGGAGGAGGTTTGTACCAAGAATAGAACTCACTCATCTCAACCTTTTTTTTTTTGTTTCTCAACTAAAAGATGTATGAGCCCTTGGAACTCAAACACCACCTAGAAAACGCAAGAGCATATACCACTAACCTACATGAATTCCTACAAGTGCAAGAGCCTTTGGAACTCCATACACTCCTCTAAAAAATGCATGAAAAAAGCTAAGGTAAACTAAAGAAAAAAACTAAAAAAAGAAAGGGATCTAACGTGCTCCTAAAGATATGGAAGGTGGTGTACCCCTTCCTCCTTCACACCTTAATTAGCAAGTGACTAAGCTAAATGCTTAAGAATAATGGCCTTTTACAAACCAAGGAAAACAAAATACAATTAAGAATTATCAATTAAGGAATAAAACTAAAAACAATTCTTCAAGTGTCTCCCAAGCAATCTCTCCCAAGGTGTTTCACTCTTTGTCCATGCTGTTTCTTTTGTTCAAGTCCTTTTAGCTATTTTAACTCTTCCTTAAGAGGCTACCCTTGTGGAAGGCTTCCTTACTCAAGGCTTACCTACACAAAAGTGGCACCAAACCAAGGCAAGAACCAAAAAGAAGGACAAGCAAAAGTAAAGCAAGAAAAGTATAATTTGAATGGTAAACTATCTAAATGGAAAGATTGATGAAGACATGACTCAAAGAATTCAAAGAAGACAAACTAAAAAATAAAGGTAGAAAGAAGGCTAAGCACACAAAGGAAATCCTAGAAAAGTTCTAGATAAGGATAAGGACTAAAAATGCAAAATGACACAAATAATTTTCAAAAATTGCACCAATACAAATATGAATGGCTGAATGTTTTAGGTAATGTTTCCAAGCAATTACAACAATATTCAGTCCTCTTTTTCAATTAAAATAATTTTCTATTAGGTACACCAATTTTTTTTCTATGTATTTTTTTTTACTTCTTTGTTTTAGCACTTTTTTATTTTTGTTCTTTCTTTTCAAATTGTCTTTTGACTTTTTTTTTAATTTCTTTTGGCTGCACCTAATTTTTTTTTTCAGATTTGGTTTGCAAATTTAATGAGGAATAAAGAGGTACTAATCACTTGAAAGTTTTCAGCAAGCAAGGCCATACAATTTCCAAACCAAAGATGCAATCTAAGAAAATTTTAGTAACTCAAAGTGCACTAAAATGTGAAGTGTTTTAAGGTATAGTTAAGAGTGTTTGATTAGTGTATGAACTAACTTGTTTTGACACAAGTTTTACTCTAACTCACAGCCAAAATCAGCTCCTTATACCACACAAATCTCACTTGAAACAAGCACACCAAAAGTTACTACAAAACAATCCACAACACTAAAAGTTAAAGAAGAAATTGAGCTATAATTTATTTTGAGAATTTTTTTAAAGAGAATATGCTTGAACTAAAAGCATTGGAGACTCCTTAAGAGACTTAAACAAGAGACATCAAACTCTCTTAGAAGCTCAATTCCAAGAAGTAACCTCACTTTTTTTTTTCAAGACTCAAAACAACACAAAAAATTTAGTAAAACCTAAAGAATTTAATGTGACAAATTAAGGACTAAATATGACATTATAATGACATAACAAGAAGATTAAAAACTGAAAAATAAAGCATCTAAAACAGAACCAAAACAGAGCACAAAAATTGCACCTAGTCTTGATGCAAAGCTAGCCAAGGAGATAACCACATCGCTGTGGTTTTTTCCACAGCCATGTGGATTTATTCCACAACTCCTCTTAGGCTCCAAGCTTAGGCAATCAAGGACTAAAACAAGCATAAATTGGACTGCACAAAATGCTCAAAACAATACTGGAAACAGAGAATTAAAACTGCACAAAAAACACCACATGAAAAGCTAGTTTGAATCTAAAACACTAACCACACATGTGTGGTTCCATCCAAAAAATTATGGAATCACTATTTAGTGTTTCTTAGGATTGATCCAAGCATGAACAACACAAGAGATAGCAAGAATATGCAACAGAAAAAATCAGATCTAAAACAGAATTATGATTCAATGAAAGAACACAAAAAATGAATAAAAATTTTTAGAAGATGTAGCACAAAACTTGTGCCTAGAATTTTTTTGAACCTTTAGAAGCAAAAATTGAAAACACAACTTCAAGACAATACACATCAAGACAAGTAAAGGAAAATTAACAAACAACACAGATGGACGAAAATTAAAATAGAATTCGAGTGGAAGAGAAGATGACAATGCACAAATTGAACCAAAAATTTAAGCAACATAGGATAGAACAAGAACCTCTATCAGAGCCTAAGCTCTGATACCACTTGATGCATCCCTCCCCAAGGCAAGTTTGAAGAATCATTAATAAAGAGAATGCTCCCAAGATCCTTGCTCATAGAGGTTCCAAGGTTGAGGAAATGGAGGTGGAAGACTAGAAAATGGAGGAGAAGTAGGCGTCACTCTTGTTGAAGGAGATAAGCCAAAGGATGAAGCTAGCCACAAGGGAAGGAACCCTTGATAATAGCATGAAGAACTCTCACTAAGGAGAAAACATGAACACTCTCAAGAACAAAAGAGCTCTCAATTTAGAGAAGTATAATTTTCATTCAAAATTAGTGTTAAAATCTACATGAAGGAGGGAATGCTCTATTTATAGAGCAAAGCATGAACCATAGGTTTAGGAACCTCAAGTTGAACGTCCAACATGCTTAATTAAGGGTTAGTTAGCTTAATTTAGTGTTAATTTAGCATGTGCTCAATTAACACTAATTTAATCCAACTAAAGATCCAAACATGACCCTAAAAAAACGGATCTATGTTCCCTCTAGTTTGAATTTGAATTTTGGAGGGAAATGACATGGCACTTCCAAAATTCAAATTCAAATAAGAAGCAACAAGAATCAGCCATGTAGGAGAGAGAAAACACATGTGGAGTGAAACAAGGGGACAAGGGGACAAGGGGGCCCACGTGTCTCATACATGTTTCATGTGTTGGTTAGAAGGGTGTGAAGAGGAATTAGGGGTGTGGAAATTAATAAACACACGTCCAAATCCTCTTGGACCAGCCCAAACTAATTAACACACTCCACAAGGAGACTAATTACACCTCCTAAAGAAAATAGAACCTATAGGCCAAAATACGAGGCCAAAAATTAAACTAGCTACACCCCTATAATCCTAATGACTTAAGGGTGCTCACACAAGCCTAAAAATGGTCAAATTAATACAATTAAATGGAACATTTCCTAAAATAAGCTCCTTGAAGCTTCATCCAAGTCATACTCCTTTCTTATTGCTCATAGCTCAAGCCCATGCTAGGCGTGCATGTATCACCCTTGGTAGGTAAGATTGGATCATCTCCTACCCCTTTGGAAGTATTTGACCTTAAATTCGAAGTTTCATCCTCTTCCTCATCAATACTAATAACAGAGTCAGATAGCAAACGTTAAAAATTGTGCTAACACCATAATCCTCGAGAAGGTTTAACTTATATGCATTATTATTTACCTTCTAAAGGACTTAGGAGAGACCATCTCTTCTAGGGCTAAGTTTAGACTTCCTCTTAGAAGGAAATTAGTTATTTCTAAGGTGAAGCGAAGCCCAATCTCCCTTTTCGAAGATGACTTCCTTCCTTCCCTTTTTACTAGAAGATGCATACCCTTCAGATTGGTTTTCAATATTGGTTTTCACCCTCTCATGTAATTTTTTAATGAACTCTGCCCTAGCTTCCCCTTCCTTATGAAAAAGTTGGGAATTAGGGAGAGGCAATAAGTCTAAAGAGGTGAGGGGATTAAAATCATAAACAACCTCAAAAGGGGAGTGCTCAGTGGTTTGAGGAACCACTCTATTGTATGCAAATTCAATGTGGGGAAGATATTCATCCCAAGAGTTATGGTTGCCTTTTAAGATTACCCTCAACATAGTGGATAGGGATTTATTTACCACTTCAGTTTGTCCATCCGTTTGAGGATGACAAGTGGTAGAAAAAAGGAGCTTAGTTCCTAGCCTTGCCCAAAAATTTTTCCAAAAATGACCAAGGAATTAGAAAATATTGTTGATGATATCTCATGCAAGTGGACATCCTCTCGAAAGAAAAGCCTTGCGATGTGGCTCGTATCATCCACTTTGTGGCAGGAAATAAAATGAGTAATTTTGTTGAGCAGTCCACTACCACAAAGATAAAGTCTACAACTTGTTGGGTTCTTGGGAGCCTAAGGACAAAGTCTATGCTAATATCTACCCAAGGTGTAGAAGGAGCAGGTAGAGGTGTGTAGAGTCCATGAGGAATTACTCAACACTTAGCTTACAAGCAAGTTATGCAACTCAAGCAATTTCTTTGGACATCCCTTTCATATGGGGGCCAAAAGAATTTTTATTTTAAAAGCAAAAAAGTTTTATGAATCCCAAAATGCCCCATGAGTCAACCTTTATGGCTCTCTTTCGTCAGTAATTTCCTAATTGATCCTTCAGGTACACAAAGTTTGCCATCTTTGTAAAAGTACCCTTCTCAAAGGTAGAAGTCATCTTTGGATTTGGAAAAAAGAGGTAGCATAAATGGTTCCAAAATTTTGGTTAGAGAGATACAATTCCCTAATGTCATCAAACTCCAAACATTTGAGCACTTAGGGTGGCAAGGAGATAATGCATCCTAGATAATGCATCAGATCCCACATTTGTATTTCCTTTTTTGTATTCGATAACGTATGGAAATGTTTCAAGAAATTCAATCCATTTTGCATGCCTCTTGCCCAACTTTCCTTGCCCCTTCAAATACTCAAGTGACTCATGGTCACTATGAATGACAAACTCCTTGGAAACAAGATAATGTTCCCATGTTTAGAGCGCATGGATCAAGGCATTAAACTCCTTGCGTAGGTGGCGTAGTTGAGGTAGGAACCATGATTTTTTTTCATTAAAGAAAGAAATTAGGTTCCCCCTTGCAACATAACAGCTCCCACACCCACTCTCAGTGCATCACATTCTAACTCAAATGTTATCGAGAAGTTGGGAAGAGCTAGAATAGGTGCATAAGTGAGTTTATCCGTGAGCATTTGAAATACTTGCTCTTGTTTTTCACCCACAAGAAAGGAGCATCCTTCTTCACCAACTCATTGAGAGGTAAAGCTAGTGTGGATAAATTAGGCACAAAGTGCCTATAAAAGCTCGCAAGACCATGAAAACCCTTTATCCCAATCACACTAGTAAGCGTGGGCCATTCTTCGATGGCCTTGATTTTTTAGGGATCCACTTGGACCCCTTATGCACTAACTACAAAACCTAAGAAGACTACACTAGGAACATAAAAGCTACATTTTCCTAGGTTTGCAAAAATTTTATTTTTTCTAAGGACAAACAATACTTTCTTAAGATGTCCTACATGATCATCTAAAGATCCACTATAAACTAGAATATCATCAGAATAAACAACTACGAATCTACCAATGCAATCCTTAAGTACGTGGTTCATGAGATGCATGAAAGTGCTTGAAGCATTGGTGAGCCCAAAAGACATCACCAACCATTTAGAATGGCCAAATTTGGTCTTAAAAGCGATTTTTCATTCATCACCCTCTTTGAATCTTATTTGATTGTAACCACTTCTAAGATCAATTTTAGAGAAAATTTGTGCTCCATGCAATTCATCAAGCATATCATCTAGCTTAGGGATTGGGTGTTTATATTTAATGGTGATGTTGTTGATGGCACGATAGTCCATACACATCCACCATTTGCCATCCTTCTTGGGCACCAAGACTGACACAACACAAGGGATAAAGCTCTTTTAAACCCAACCCTTCTTCAACAAGTCTTGAACTTGAGACTCAATTTCTTTTATCTTAATGGATTTTTCCTATACGCAGATCCATTGGGTAGGTTGGTGTCAAAAACAAGATCTATTTGGTGTTCAATTCCCCTTAGAGAAGGAAATCCTTTAGGGACCTCTTGAGGGAAAAGATCATCAAATTCTTTCAAAGGATTTTCAACCCCTTTTGGAAGAGACTCAATTTCAAGATAAGTGGTAGTGATAGAAGGTACCTCTTTGCAAAGAATGAGATAAAAAGGTTTATCAAGTAATAGAGCATTCTTAATATCCATTTTTGTTGCCAAGTGACTCTTTTTCTTAACAACCTCCTTGGAAGGGGTACCTCTTTCCAACTTTCCTTCCTTACCCCTTTCAAGTTTTAGGGGTGTAAGCTCTTTATTTTTTTTTTATTTTGCTTTTGATTTTTTTTTCTCCTTCATCTCTCTTATGCTTCATGATGAGTTGATTTTCACCTACTTGAAAAAGTGTCAAAGGAGTTAACTTAACCTTTGAGAGTGAGAATTATATCATTAGAGTGACCATGGTGAATGACTTGTTTGTCAAATTTTCATGGTCTCCCTAACAAGATATGACCAACCTCCATTGGGGCTATATCATAGACGATTTCTTCTTCATATTTCTCAATTGAGAAAGACACCTTAACTTGTTGGTTCACAACCATTTCCCCTTCCTCATTAAGCCATTGGAGTTTGTAAGGTTTGGGATGAGGAATTGGTTGTAAGGCTAGCTTTTCTACCAACCTTGAGCTACAGTAGTTGCAACATGATCTACTATCTATAATTTGAGAACAACTTTTGTCAAAAACTTTGCACATTGTGTGAAAAATGTTCTCTCTTTATGTATGATCAAGCTCAAGATGTTGGCTTCCAAGAAGTCGCTAACCATCAAGAGGTCACCATCACAAAGATTTGCCTTTATGTCATGCTCATGACCCCTTTCTTCTTCATTCTCACTAGAGGAGGAAGATGAGCTACTCTCGCTATGAATATTTTGTTGCCTCATGATCATGGTTTTCTTGTTGGGGCATTGAGAGGTAATGTTGCCTCTTCCAAGATAGTTAAAGCCTTTTATACACTAGTCATATTGCTAGAACTAGCAAATGGCCTCATGATCTTTATGCATGCTTTTTGGTAGCGCTTTTTTAGCAAAACTCTTGGAAGATTTTCCTTTGGCTTATCCCTCTTTGCATAAGAGTAAAGTGTTTATTCTTTCTTTGAAACAATTTTCTCTTTAATTGATTTTCCAACTTTATGCAAAGTTGGGCCAAGTCATCCAGTCTCTATGTGGCAGGAGCATCATCTACACACCCTCCAAAATTCAAATTCAAACAAGAAGTGCCATGTTGACACCACATAGGAAGGTGAGAGAGAAGTGGTGCCTAATGAAGGGAACAAGGGAGCCCACATGTCTCCTCATGCTTCATGTGTGACGACGAGTGAAAGGGGTCACCGTTATCAAAGAACGGAGAAGATCGGTGATCTCTAGCAACACAAGTTTATCTTGAGCACCTTTATAGATCTTCATTTTCCATATGCATACAAGTTTGTCTTGATCTCTAGCAGCACAAACATATCATTTCCTTCCACATGCATATCAATTCCCCTTCTACAAATTTCTCAAACACGCATATAATTTTTTTTTTAATTTTTGTTGATGAAACCTCGGAAAGAAGAAAAGTAAGAAAATATTCATATAATTTTCCTTTCTTCACTCTTTTTTAGTTTCCTTCCATATGTAGAAACATTGATTTTAAAACATCTAATTTTAACAACACAAACATTGTATCCATAAAACAATTTAATCAAAATGATAAAATAAAAATCACTCGCAAGCCAATATAAAGTTGATAAATACCACAAAATATTACATATCTATAAAGTATTTATAAAATGAAATAACAAAACAAAACAGATATTGCAAATTGTCAAATTTGAAACACAATGATGATCTAAAAATGCAAGGATGGAAGATAAAATGAATAAATTTATTAAAGTGAGGTTGGAAAGATTGATAGATCTGAGAAATGAATAGAAAAGAAAATAAGGTAAAAGTGGGTTGAAATGGAAGAGTTACCCCGATGCCATGGTCGAGATAGTAGAGATCCCAGAAAGGATTTTCAACCTAGATACCGGCTTGACCAATGTGGATAGAGATGCACTCTCTCATATTGGGATCTAGGAGCAGTTTGCATAGATGGAGGTTAGTGTGGGGCAGAAGTAAGATGAGGCTTTTATTTTGCTCTCTTCACCGCCAGTGCTCGTGACCCTTGTTGCCGTCACTATACCCATTGGCCCGACCCTAGTTGTTGCTGGTGAGTATCATAATCGGGGTATCAAGCCAACATTCTTTTTTTTTGTAATTTTAATATATATTTGTTTCGTTATGAAAGAAGTTTCAAATAAAATTGCTTTCTTTTTATTTTATTTTTTAAATTGTACCCAACATTTTCCATTTAGTTTTCCAACGAGTGGAAAGGGTCACCATTATCAGAGAGCAAAGAGGATTGATGATGAAGAGGGGAGTAGAGCAATTCAGGGTCGGAGTGTTTGGATGATGGTGGTTTGTGGAATTGCTCAATTGAAGAGGGGTACTAAGTTTTTAGAGAGATTATTTTTTGTTTTGGGTTATTGGTGGTGGAGAATGGGAAAGGCTGGTAAGAAGTGTCTAGTGGTTCCTGTTGATTTTCATAAATATTATTTTTAATTTTATTTTTAATATTTTTAGCAGCTAAAAACTGTCACAAATATTTTTCCTTTTTACATGTTTAGTATGAATGACTTGGACAAGCCATGTAACGTGAGAGGGACCTATCACGTAAACCCTTAACAGCTACCTATGCATCAATTAAATGACATAATGGACGAAAGGACTTGGATGCATGCACTAAAAACATTCAGGGACCTAGATGCCTTAAAAAATCTTTCAGGGACCTAGATGCAAATGTCCCAATCTTTGAGGGACTCGTTTGGTATTTCACTCTATTATTATTATTATCTTATTACTTCTCATATAGTATAGTTGACTTCTAGAATACAGACAAAATATTTAGAGGTAATTACAAATATATCCCTCAGTTTTAGTGTAATTACAAATACACCCCTCATTTTTTTAATCTAAATAGACTCTCCTTACTTTTACATACTCATTACAATTGTACCTCTCATTTCCAAACTATATAGACCTCCATTTTTATCAAGAGCTGCTTCCCTTGTGGCAAGCTTCTTCCATGGCTTATCTCACCATGAGTGGCGCCTACACCTTCACCTCTTCCCCTTCCATCACTCACTTCTTCAAAGGAACCAACCTAGAAGGTGATCTTTAGAAAAACATCAACATGAATCCATCAATACAAGTGTCATATCATACAAAACTTAGTTGGTACACGTGTGATGCAATCCTATCTAGCAAGGACTGTTAGCTAGGAGGATTGGAGAGAAGACATGGCTAGGAAAGAGCTTCATGAAGACATTTAGGGCCATATTCTTAAAATTGTGTGTAAATATTATGTAGTATCTTAGTGGGTGCTATTAGCATATTTTAGATCTTAGTATTTTCGGTCATATCCCCTTATTTTTCCCTTGTTTTTTAGCATAGGGTACCATAGTTATTTGTATGGGGTTTATGTTAGAATGTGAGCCTTTTTAGAGTAAGAGGATGCGTGAATATTAATTTTTCACACCCCTTGCTTGATTTCCACACCCCCTAAACATACACATGTGCATGGGTAGCAGATGGGACCTATATGTTCCTTCATTTAAGCGCCATTTTCTCTCTCCATCCTAGGTGACATCTACTTGTCTCATAATTCAAATTTGGATTTGAATTAAGGAAACTAGATCCACTAATTTAGGATCTAGGTGGCACGTGAGGGAACTAGATCCATTAATCTAGGGCCTTGTTTGGATTTTGCATTCTCCCTCAATCCTATCCTAAGTGGATGTTCACTCCCTAGTCTTACTTTATAAATAGCACTCATCTCACCTTATGTAAGAACCTTTGATCATTTTATACAATTGACTTTGTGAGAGCTTATTGTGAGTGTCTTCTTCTCTCTAACTTTAAGAGTACTTCTATGGTTTTTATCAAAAGTTTCTTCCCTTGTGGTAAGCTTCTACAAACCAAGGCTTATCTCACCTAGTGTGGTGCCTCTACCACCATTTCTTCACTCTCCATCTTCATCCTATCCAACCAAAGGAACCTCTAGAATAAAGATCATGGAATGAGCCATCTAAGATTGGGAAAATGAAGGTCATTGAAGGTGGAAAGGATAATGTGGAAGCCTTCCTTGATTGAAAAATGAAGGTAGAACAACTCTTCAAATGTTTTAAAATAAATAAAGAGAGAAAAGTTCCTCTAGCAACCCTTAGCTTCCAAGGGTATGTTGTGTATTGATGGACCAATCTTGAGGATAAGAGACACCACTATCATGATCCTTCTATTGAACATTGGAATGATCTTAAGAGCGTCATGAGGCAGGGAACATTCCTTCTTATTATGAAAGGGAACTCCTAGATAAGCTTCAAAGATTATGACAACACAACATGAGCATGGAAGAATATATACAATAAATGAAGCTTTTCATAATGAGAGTTGGAATCACTAAAGAGAATAGGTCCATTAAAGCTAGATTTCTTAGTGGCTTGAGCCTTGAGATAAGAGATAGGGTTGAGTTCTTGCCATGTACAGATCTAGATGATTTGGTTCAGATTTGCATAAAAGTGGAGAACCAAATGAAGAGAAAAACTTCTTCCAATAAGGACTAATTATACAAATAGGGACCAAACCAAGGAGAGCTTTTCTAAGAGCCACCACAAAAAATGAACCCATCACAAGTATTCATGAAAATAAAAATCTTGTGCATTCTAGATATGACCCCCTACTTGTTCTATAGCTAGTAGTATTAAGTGCTTTAAATGTCTTGGGAGAGGCTCTATTGCTTCTTAATTCCCTAATAAAAAAGACCATGATCATGAGGGGTCAAGACATTAAGAGTGAACCATCTTCCTCTTCTAGTGATAGTGAGGAAGAAGGGGGCAACATTCATATTAAGGGAAGTTATGCTTGTGAGGGAGACTTGTTGATGGTTAGGAAGCTTCTAGGAAACCAAACTTATAATCCTAGCCAATCTCAGAGAGAGAACATCTTTCATACAAGATGCAAAGTCTATGAGCGAATATTCTCTCATTGTAGATAGTGGCTCTTGTTGCAACTATTTCAATACTAGGTTGGTAGAGAAGTTATCCTTGACTTTCATTCTTCACCTCAAGCCTTACAAACTTCAATGGTTAAATGAGAGTAAGGAAGTGAAAGTCAATCAATAAGTAGAGGTGTCCTTCTGCATTGGGAACTACAAGGATGCTATACTCTGTGATGTAGTACCAATGGAGGCGACACATATCTTGTTAGGAAGATCATGACAAGATGATAGAAAAGCTATTCATGATAATTACTCTAATGAGATTACCTTTACCACTTGGGTACAAAATTTAGGTTGTATTCTCTTACACCTTCTTAACTATTAGAGGACTAACTTATCTTAAAAAAGAAAAAGGAAGAGGAAGAGAAAGACAAAAAAAAGAAAAAAGAAAAATAAGCAAGCACTGAAAGTTGATGGGATGGAAGGAAGTGCCACTTCCAAGAAGGTTGTATTAAAGGAGAGCTAGTTTTCTACAAAAGTGGACCTAAAACATATCCTCCTCGTTGAACAACCTCTCTACCTTCAACTCATGGAGGCACCATTGCATATACTCCTAAGTGTTGAGCTTGAACCTTCATCCTTTAAGCTTGATCATGCTTGTCAAGTTCAAGATTTGGGAGACATGGAAAGGAAGGATGACTTTAAAAAAGATTACCCCTTGGACACCAAGGAGGATCTGCTTGAAGATCATTCTTCCATTGAAAAAGTAGAAGTTGAGATTGTTCCCATCACCATTGAGCATAATGCATCACAACCTCAAACTCTACTTGAAGATTATGCCATTGTATTCGAACATGAGATGAGCCCAAGACTTTGGAGACTCAAAACCAATCTCAAGTTCAAATCGAAGAGATCATGCAAGAATGGTCCACCTCTAGGCCCATCATTCTCTCTTTGGGTGAACAAATGGACAAGGCTTACTTAGCCTTCCTTAGTGATTGCATTGATGCACCCATTATAGTCTCTTTACCTATTCCTAACTATGTGAGACTACTACTTAGTGCATTAGACACCAGTTGGGGAACTGTTGTGTGGAGCCCCCTACACTACCTCCACTAACCCAACCATAAGGGACAATCTCATAAACCCCTTACTCTTCCAACCTTTTTGGGTTTGCACCTGTTGACTATACTGTTTATATTTTTGCAGGATTGAAAGAAGAAAAAGAAGGGCCTCATGATTTAAGGTCAAATCCTCTTCCTGCAAAAACTCCTGGCTAGGAGGATTGGGGAGAAGACATGGCTATGAAGGAGCTTCATGAAGATATTTAGGGCCATAGTCTTAAAATTGTGTATAAATATTATGTAGTTTATGTAGTATTTTAGTGGGGGCTATTAGCATATTTTGGTCCTTTGTATTTTCTACTATATCCCTTATTTTCCCCTTGTTTTTTAGCATGAGGTGTCATGTTATTTGTGTGAGGTGTATGTTAGAAAGTGGGCCTTATTAGAGCAAGAGGATATGTGAATATTAATTTTATACACCCCCTTTGTTTGATTTTCATACCTCCTAAACATACACATGTGTATAAGTAACATATAGGACCCACATGATCCCCCATTTAGGCACCACTTTCTTTCTCTATGCTTGGTGGAATCTACTTGTCTCTTAATTCAAATTTGAATTTGAATTAAGTAAACTAGATTCACTAATTTAGGATCTAGGTGGCACATAAGGGAACTAGATCCACTAATCTAGGGCCTTGTTTGAATCTTGCATTCTCTTAGTCCTAGCCTAAGTAGATGTCCACTTATTAGTATCGCTTTATAAATATCATTCACCTCACCTTATGTAAGAACCTTTGATCATTTTATACAATTGACTTTGTGAGAGCATTGTGAGTGTCTTCTTTTCTCTAAACTTTGAAAGTGCTTCTATGGCTTTTATCAAGGGTTTCTTCCCTTGTGGCAAACTTCTACAAACTAAGGCTTATCACACCTAGAATGGCGCCTCCACCACCATTTCTTCACTCTCCATCTTAATCTTCTCTAACCAAAGGAACCTCTAGAAGAAAGATCATGGGAGGAGCAATCCAAGATTGCATCAATGTGTAATAAATTTATATATGCTATTACACTGTGATGCAATCCCACCTAGCATGAAACTTAGCTAGGAAGAATAAAGAGAAGACATGGCAAGGATGGAGATTAGTGAAGATATTTTAGGCCATAGCTTTTTAATTACTTGTAAATATTGTGTATTTTGTTTAGTAATTTTGTGGGTGCATTTAGCATTTTATGGGCCATGTATTTTTGGCCATTTGCCTTTATGTTGGGCATGGGGTGCCATTAGTTATTTGTGTGGAGTGTATGTTAGAAGGTGGGCATTTTTCTAGACAAATGGACGTGTGGTTTGTTTCACACGCCCCTCTTGTTTGATTTACATACCTCTCTAACATACACATTGCATGAGTAACATGTGGGGTCCTTATATCCCTTACATGTGGCACCTAGACTTATTCTCTTTCCTATTTGGTTCCTAGTGTCTCTCAATTCAAATTCAAATTTGAATTAAGGGATCTATATCCACAATATTAGGATCCAGTGTCTCACAAGGGAACATAGATCCACTAATCTAGGATCTTGTTTAGATTTTGCTCTTGGCTTAGTTAGCCTTAGTAAAGTGGACGTCCAAGCCTAGATACTCTTCTATTAATAGCACCCACCCTCTCCTTTATTAGTTTAACTCTTTGATGAATATAAACTAAACTCATATTGAGAGTTTCTCTTAGAGTGTTCATGTTTTCTCTTCTTTGTGAGAGTTCTTCTATGACTTTTATCAAGAGTACCTTCCTTTGTGACAAACTTTTACAAACCATGACTTATCTTCAACTAAGTGGCGCCTATTCACACTCTATTCCTAGCCTCTCCACATTCATCTTCTATCTTGGAACCATTTTGGAGAAAGATCATGGGAGGAACAATCAAAGATTGTGTCACATTGTTTTGGAAGGAGAGATACGACTGTAATGAGTACATAAAAGTAAGAAATATGTGTAATTTACAAAAAAAGAGAGGATACATTTGTAATTACACTAAACCTAATGGGTACATCCATAATTAACTCAAAAATTTAATATATATTTTAATTAATAATTTAAGTATTTATTAATTGTTGAGTGATATCTAAATCATGAATTGGTACTAAAATGCTAACATGGTACCCTCTTTTTTATTTATTTAGATTTCTTTTATTTGTTCATTTGTAGTTAAGAATTAATTTGCCTTCCATATTTTGAGTTTTTTATATTTTTATTACATTTTTTATGTCAAATATTTTATTTTATTAGAGAATTCAATCTTTTAATTTTAGTATTTTATTTTATTGCGATTGGATGTATATACCTACCTGGTATTTATAAATTATATTGGGGTTGCTAACTCAATGTTAGAGTACTTGACTTTTAAGAGAGACTCTTTTTTTTTTCTTTTTTTTTTTACATTTGGACTTATATATAAACAAAAATATCTAAAATTCACACATATTAAGAAAATTAGTTATCATTGTTTAATTTCACTAATCTCAAGTAAAAAATAGAGATATTTCTAAATCACTCTTCATTGGGAGTTATATTATGAATAAAGAAGAATCATGATTGTAATTAAATCAAGGATTTTATCAAAATAATACCATTAAATAAGACAAAAGTAGTTAAATTTTCTTATATTCGACTTCAAAACAAAACTCAAATTTTATGCTAATATATGATTCAAAACAAAGTATATAGATAATATAATAATTTCACGATATATTAACATGACATCAATGATCTTTCCAATTTTGATTTCTATTGTCATAATAACACATTATCAATGTTGTGTCATTTTATTACTATTTTAAAAGTCACATAAATGAAAAATCATGATTCACTGTCAGTGTATACCAATTAAACTCTCTCTCTATATATATATATTGGCTATACTAAGTTATCTGTTATGTCACCACATATTAATGCCACATCATTATTCAGATATCTTATCATTAATTTCTATTAAATATTGATAAAATTCTAAAAATACACAAACATTACTGAATTTTAAAAATATGAAAACCATGTGTGCAATATCATCAATGTTAATATCGCATCGCGTAACAAGTTAATATTATATTATGTTATTTGTGCCAAAAAATATTAGTGTCACATAACTATTAGATATCATATCATTATTTTCTACTAAAAACTGAAAAAATTCTAAAACTGCACACAAATCACTAAATTTTAAAAATATGACAACCATGTATTTAATAATTTTTTGAAAGATTAAAATTGCACAACTCAAACTATAGGAATAAAAAAGGGATATAAGTCTTTTTCAATTAGGGTTTTAAAAAAATCTAGAAATAAATAATATTGAACAATTTTCTTTAGGCTCCATTCAGTTGCGAGGAAAAGAAAATGAAAAAAATGAAATAGTGTAAAAATTAAAGGGGTTTAATTATTTGAAAAGGATGAAAATTATTAATTAAACTTATTACAATTACAAAATTACCTATATATTTATGACTTTTCTTTTATAAAGAAAGATAATTCTAGAAGTGTTAGTTCTTGTTTGACAATAGTTTATAAATATGTTTTCAATATTTTAGTATTTAAAAACTAAAAACTCGTTTGGTTACTACTTTTTAAACCAAGGTTGTGAAAATTGGAGCAGACCGACAGGTTGAATCAGGAACTAGACCCGTTTCAAGTTTATTGTTTCCAAAAAACTATGCATGCTAAGAACTTGCCAAGAACTAGTCAATCGGGTTAAAAATTGGATGAACGGGTCAAAATTGATCATTCAAGGGTTAATCTGTTTCATTTTTATTTTTTAAAAAAAGTAAAAAATATATAAAAATTCATAAAAATTGAAAATTTGTGGTTTTTAAAATTTTAGGTATACAAATGAAAGATATTGTGATAATGTATTGTGAAATAAAAAATATTTAAAAGGAATTTTTATAAATTACAAAATGTTGATTACAATTTAGAATATAAATATTTATCAAAAAGTCATTCTAGGGAACGTCGAACTTTACCACTTTATAATATTATAAACACAATAATACTTAAATTCAATAAGATATATTATATTTGTGTATTATAAATCATACATACCTTATTTTTTGCTTAGTATATTACTATATTAGTAAAAATAAATATAAAACATAAAATTTTACTGAATCCGTTCAATCTTAGTTCAACTCCGGTTGAACCTTGAACCCTATGCCTTCATCGGTTTAATGATTGGTTCGGTTTTGAAAACATTGCTTAAAACAATTTTTGAAAACAATTATGATTTTTTAGTTTTTAAAAAGTAAAGAAAGGAACATCTATAAGTAGTTTTACTTTTTAGTTTTCTATTTTTGTTTTGAAAACTCAAAATACAATGAGAATATGTCATTTTTCACTTTTCATTAATGACATTTCTATAAATATAAATAAGTTTTTTTTATTTTTATATCTTCAAAACAGTTTTTAAATAACATTTATCAAACAAGTTTTTTTTCTTCTTCCACAAAATAGTTTTTGAAAATTATTTTTGAAAAATCTTTTAAAAAACTAAAAACCAAAATCAAATTAATTAAGTCCTTAATTTTTTTGTACTTTCCTTCTTTTTCATGTCTGTTTTGAATGAAAAGTTAAATATGCCAAATCCAAACAAAATATACAGGTAATATGACATCAAAACAAAGTATACAAATAATATAACAATTTCACGATATATCAACATGACATCAATAAACTTCCCAATTTTGATTTCTATTTTCATAATAACACATTATCAATCTTGTGTCATCATATATATATTGGCTACTAAATTCTGTCATGTCACCATATTAATGTCACACCACTATTCAGGTATCATATAATTAATTTCTATTAAAAAATGACAAAATTCTAAAAATACACAAATTACCGAATTTTAAAAATATGAGAACTATGTGTGCAATATCGTTAATGTTGATGTCGCATCAACAAGTTAATATTATATTATAGTTATCATGCTAAAATATTAATGTCAGCTAATTAGTTAGATATCATATCATTAATTTCTATTAAAAATTGAAAAAATTCTAAAAATACACACAAATTACTAAATTTTAAAAATATGACAACCATGTGTTCAATAATTTTTTGACGGAATAAAATTTAACAATCTAAAACGGTAGGAACAAAAAAAGGATATAAGTCTTTTTTTAATATATGATTTTAGAAAAATCAAGAAATAAATAATAGTGAATGTTTTTCTTTAGGCTCCATTTGGTTGCGAGGAAAGGAAAAAAAAATGAAATAGAGTAAAAATTGAAGTTGTTTGATGGTTTGGAAAGATGAAAAATTATCAATTAAAGTTATTACGATTACAAAATTACTTATATATTTATGACTTTCAAGAAAGATAATTTTGGAAGAGTTGTTTTCATGTCTGTTTTGAAATATCACCAATTTCCTTGTCATTTTCAAATAATTCTATTTTCTTGCACTTTCCTTCCTTTTTATGTCTGTTTTGAGTGAAAAATTAAACATGTAAGATTCACCATATTAATAATAATTTCCTTATTACTTTCTCTGTTAAAGAACTAAGGCATTGCCATTAGTATAAACAATTAATATGCATAAATTAATACACTAATACACATTAGTATAAATATCCTTAACTTGGTTTCATGTAACCTTAATTTTATCATAGTTCTACTGTGTGATTTCTTGCCAAATTTTCCTTGTTTCACAGACTGAACCAAGGATGAAGCTTAAGATTAGAAATTGGGTTGCATTGTTATGCTCAATGTGGATGAGTTTTGCAGTGAGTGTGTTGGAAGGTGTGGGCCCCATACCTGATCCATTAGAGGTATTTGGGCATGATGATAAGAATGATGTAATAGGAACTAAATGGGCCATTCTTGTTGCTGGTTCATATGGTTATGGAAATTATAGGCACCAAGCTGATATTTGCCATGCCTACCAAGTACTTAAGAATGGTGGCCTTAAAGATGAAAACATCATTGTTTTCATGTATGATGATATTGCCCATAATCCTCTAAATCCAAATCGAGGCATTATAATCAATAAACCAAATGGAACAGATGTTTATAAAGGAGTTCCCAAGGTATGCATAATATCTACTTTAGATACATTTGTTCAAAGTTGCTAATAATTTATTTGTAATGATTAATGATTTACGTTTTTATGTTTGAACATTTTCAAATTTTAGTTTTTTTTTTCTCAAACTTTTAAAACATTTTTGGATCATGGGTTTTAAGAAAAAAGTTACTCATTTACCACCTATGATGTTAACTTTACTATAAGGAATAACATTAAATTTGATAAAACCAAGGAATAACAAATTTGACTTTATTTAACTAAATCAATAAGATTAAAAAATTGATAAAATTTTGTTAATAACATTAAATTTTAAAATTGTTTTTTTCAAAATTACTCATAAAAAACCTACAAAAATTCATGGATTATGTTTTTCTGACATGAAAAACAAATAGGTTATATATGCACAGGAATGGGAAAATAGTATAAATTTTCAAAGTCTTCAACATATTCAGAGACATTTTTTTTATTATTTGTCGTCTAAAATTATTCTATTCCACAACTAATTATTCAATTGACAAAAATAACTTTAGTTAAGATTATTTTTACGAAGAAATAATTAATTTATTTTCTTGATACATCATATCTAAAAGTTATTTTTTTATTGTAACCAAATAAAAATATATTTCTAATTATACAAGAATTTTTAAAATAAAATTATTTTTTTTAGAAATATTCTTTAGCACAAATTAACCAACCATATATCATGTTATCCAAAGCTGCTAAAATTTTGTTTTGTTTAAGTAATTTATGATTCATCTAATTAATTGATTACCACTTGATTATCATTTTAATGTGGAAAAATCAATATACTCTTTAGGATTATACTGGAGATGTTACAACTGCACAAAATTTCTATGCTGTGATTAGTGGTAACAGAAGTGCCCTTTCTGGAGGCAGTGGCAAAGTTGTGGACAGTGGTCCAAATGACACAATTTTCATTTTTTATGCAGATCATGGCAGTGTTGGTACCATTTGTAAGTAATTTATTATTATTTTTGAATTTATACATAAGTAAAAAAGTTGAATTGTCCGGTAAACTTATCTATAAATAAATCTAACTAATTTTTTTTTACTTTATTTAACGTTATTATTGCTAAAACATTTTTCATTTAATTACAATTTTAACTCTTTTTTATTGATAATATCAAGTTTTAATAAAGGTTGGTTTAGAAATAATTTTATTTTGTATTACTAAAATTAAATAATAATAATTAAATTTTTCAACTTGCGTAAAATTATACATTTTTGCTTATTATGAATTAGAGGGGGTAACTTATAATTAATGTTTCATGTCACATAATGTGTAAAACATGCATTAATTATCATTACCTTGTAATCAACTGATAAGAATTATACCACTTTAACTATAGGTTACAAGGTTTTAAGTTATTAATACTTAGTTGTGTAATTTGAAAAAACAATTTATCATTAATAGTGATTCTACAATAAAATTGTCTTTTTTATTTATATATATATATATATTAAATAAATGTTAATTATTAATGTATTAGTTTTATTAGTTAAGATATTTGAATATATAACTTTTCTCTTTCCTTCTTTTATAAGGTGAATATTGCAATTATTAAACCAATCATATAACTCATAGCGAATGATATAAAAATGCATGCATTAATTGATGATATACATATTTTTGTGTTTAAACATTTTTGTGATCCAAATATTTGATTTGGTAAATGATTTGAGCAGCCATGCCAGTTGGGGATAATGTATTTGCACCAGATTTTGTGGCAGTACTGAAGAAGAAACATGCTGCTAATTCGTATCGGAAGATGGTGAGTTTTCCAAGTATGCTTATTTTGTCTGTTATAATAAAATTATGGTAAATTTTTATAAGTAAAAGTTCCTATTTCAATTAATATGTTTTTAACTAAATCCTGAATTTGTATTTATTTTTTAATTAGGTCCTTTTGTCAAATTGACATATTAATAAAAAATTTCGTCATAATAGCTAGGAGGTAGGGAAGAGGAAAATATATATAATTCTTAGATTCTACCCATTTCAATACCTATTTAGGAATAATTATTTAAAAATAACTTTTGTAAGATAGTTATTGAATTTTTTTTTTGAAGAGAAGATTTTGAATTTGAATGTGATCATCATCCCATTTTATATAAAAAATGAATTATTCATTATTTTAAAGTAACAAATCACTTCACTTGTGGGTCTAGGCTAGAATCAAAGTGAGAGATCAACTCATGATCAAGATTGTGAAAATTGTGTAAAGTGTATACTTTGTATGATAGATTCATCTAATTTATAAAAAACTAACCTCAATTTTAATATGGCTATCAATTAAAAATTTAAACTTTAAAGCATGTTAAAGATATCAACTTCAATAAAAAAATATTTACCCATTATTTGACTATTGTAGAAAAAACTCATATAATATAGATATTTGTTTTATTATGATATAATTAATTCAAAAGCCTAGTTGATTATTTTTTCTTTTTCCTTTTCAATATTTTCATTCATATATAACCATGTTTCTTAATATGAAATAAAGATACTTCTATAATTGAAAATAATAATTGTTTAGTTCTATATTTAAATTAATGTAAAAATTTAGTGTCCTCAAATGGATGTTTATAAATTGATACATATATTATATTTAATGGAATACAAAAAGGTAATATACTTGGAAGCATGTGAAGCTGGGAGCATGTTTGAAGGAATTCTTCCAAATGACATAGACATATATGTAACAACAGCTTCTAACTCACAACAGAGTAGTTATGCATTTTACTGCCCTGGTGGTAACCCTTCTCCACCACCTGAATACACTGTTTGCTTGGGAGATTTATATAGCATTTCATGGTTAGAAGACAGGTATGCATTATTCTTCAAATAATTATCATCAGTACTCGTTGCCTTTTTCATCAATTTAATTAGTAAAAGAAATATTGTTTTATTTTTTTTATTTTGTTTATGAATTATGGGTTAAGTTTTTTTTTTTTCAGGATAAATTTACGAATTTTGTTTTTAGTTCCTAATAACTTTTTTTTCATTTTGGTCGTTAATAAATTTTTTATTTTACGTTTGTCCTAAACTCTACTTAGATAGTAGGTAGGAGTTATAAGGTTGGTTTGGTAGTAACATGGTGGAAGGAGAGGTCGTGAGTTCAGATCTCTCCACTAACACACTAACAACTAACATTTGCATATAAAAAAAAACTCTCCTTAGATAGTGCTTTAAAGTTGTTTAAATAGTTTTTTAAAAGTAAAACAACAAATTAAAATATTTATTAGGAACAAAAAGAAAACATTAGAGACCAAAAACAAAATTTACTAATTTATCAAAGACCAAATATATTTTTGGTATCATGCTATCTAAAGTCTAAATAACTTTTTATAATTTTAAAGTTTAAATTTGTTTTGGATCTCTTATATATTAGCGAATTTTGTATTGGTCTCTTATAAATATGAAGCAAAATTTATTGGTAACCCAATGCAAAAATTGCTAATATATTATAATCTAAAATATTTTTTAAATGAAAACATATTTAGGAAAAAAGAAAATAAAAAATTTATTGAAAACCAAAAAATACTTTATTAGAGACAAAAAAAAAACGATTTGTAAGTTTCCGAAGGAGAAAATAATACTTATGCCATGAATTATTTGTAAAAGATTTTACTTATTTTATAAGTCTTTGTATTTAATTAGTTGCTTTTGGGTGAATTAAGCATATCTCTTAGCTGAAAATCAAAACCTAATATTTCAAAATATATGAAAGTGTTACCCTCTCCAAATAGGTGTTCTATAGTTTATTTAATGTAGTATTTACTTTTATTTGTTAATAATTTTTAATGGGCATTTTCACGTTTGTTCTATGCTTCACATACGAAAATAATAAAATAGTTGCATATAGGTCGATTTCATCCATTATTCATATATTAATTATCTTTGATTATTTGAATTTGTTTATGGAGCAGTGACCAAAATGATAGGACAAAAGAAACTCTACAACAACAATATGAAATCGTAAGCCTCTAAATATGAATTCAACCTTATATATGTATATTGTATTGTACACATTATTAATTAATAATGTTGATCTAATGTAAATATTCCTATGAGCTATGTATAGGTTCGTCAAAGAACTACTGGCTCTGCTGTGATGCAATATGGAGATACAAATTTGGCCAACGATTTTCTAGCTACCTACATTGGTGCAACTCCTAATCTTTATGAAAATACATATTCCTTTGAACCATCTACTACTCAAACTACACTTATTAGCCAACGAGATGCCAATTTACTCCATCTTCACCTTGAGGTAAGTCTTGATTAAATATTTTTTTAATAAATATATACAATTTCAAATTATAAAGTTGGTTTGAGTAGTATTGGACTTAATGACCTTAAAGTAAGACATTGGATTCGAGTCTTGTGTACTAAGTTTTTCAACCGAGATTAGTCTTTGACAAGGATGACTAATATTTTGTACCAATAATATGGGTAATAAAAAATAAAAAGAAATTGAAAGATTTTATAAATTTTTTGTTTATATTACTAAGAATAAGTGATTAATTATTTCTTTATTAATTGTTTTAGTTGGAAAAGGCTCCCAAAGGTTCTGAAGAAAAATTAAAAGCTCAAAGAAAGTTAGATGATGAAATTGCTCAAAGAGAGCATGTGGATAATGTTTTCAATCTCATTGGAGATTTCTTGTTTAGAGAAAAGAAGAACTCTATGATGTTGCATCGTCCATCTGGTCAACCTCTTGTGGATGATTGGGATTGTTTCAGGATCCTTGTAAGTATTATGATAATTTTTTTAAGGATAAAATATTTCAGGTTCTTATAAAATTATCAAAATATTAAATACATATCTTAAAAAAAATTGAGTATGTTTTTGGTCTATAATTTTGAATACATAACTTTTAATCCTTCAAATTCTATCTAAATCATTTTTAATTTTTATAAAAAGGATTATCTAAATCACTTTGAGATCAAAAGCGATCTATTTTAAAATTAAAAGGATATATTTTGAGAAACCTAAAAAATATTTTACTTTTTTTCATTAATACCACTCATTGTATATAATAATAAAAAACTCTTTTATATGGTACAATATGATCATGGATGATATGCATTTGCAATAAATTTCATGCAGGTAAAAACTTATGAGAGTCAATGTGGTACCTTATCAACCTATGGAAGAAAATACACAAGAGCCTTTGCTAACATGTGCAATGTTGGAATTTCCAAGGAGCAACTAAAAGTAGCATCATTGCAAGCCTGTCTCAATAAAAATCATGCTTCTTAAGTTTTTTCTCGAATTTATAATGCTAAAAGATGTAGTATTTTGAATAACAAATTCTAAATTCATCATACAAAGTGAGGACTATATTGATTTGTATTGGTTTATCATCTTAATTAATGCAGTCATATTTCATTTTATTAATCATTTGTTAGGTCACATATTAAAATAATTAATGTACATTAAATTTTGTAAAAAACTTTAGTTAACTTGCTATTAAATGAATTTTTATTTGAACAATCATTGATGCAATTTTATTTTACTTAAAGGACAAATATTCCTATCAATATTTTTAATTGATATTTTATTTAATACACAAAAAACTTTAAAAATTAAAAATAAAAATAATTTTAACATTTTACTATTTTTTATTTTAACGTTGTTGAAAATTAAAAATAAAATATCAAATATTAAGAGTATAAAATAAAAATGTTAAAATTATTTTATGTTTAATTTTTTTAAGTTTCTTGGTATGCCTTAAATAAAATATGAATCAAAACAGTATATCATTAATAAACATTTGTCCTTTAAATAAACTAAATTAATAAGTATTAAAATAAAAATTTATTTAATATCACATTTAATCATGAACTTTTTCAAAATTTAATTATTTTTAATCAGTACCCGTTAGCAAGACCGGTTACTAAAGTATCTAGAAACATTATATTTATTATTGTGGTAGCTGAAAATTTAACAAATAGATAACATTAAAAATAATTTAGATTAGTGTATATATTTATTTAAAATAATATTAAAATAAACTTATAATTATTGCATTAAAAAAATAAACATAAATTAATTTAAAAAATTATATAAAAACTAAAACGACTAATAAAACTAAACAAAGAGAACAACTATATAGAATATAGACCCAAATGATTAACGAGCATGTTTAGGCTTTGATATTTTCACATTGGGCTTTTATTATTTTTTTTCATGATTTATTTGTTATTTATTATATTTGAAAATACTCCTAACAAAAATATATTTTTAACAATATAAACAATTAAAACATCTTTATTCCTTTATATTACGAAAGATGACAGACTCAATATTCAACATAAACATGTTTCTATTTCCCACTTATGTCTTGGAAGATTTAATTTTTATAAGGATTTTTTTTTTTATAACACATAGATGGGTCTTTTTTTATCTAATTTTCTTTTGGATGACTCTCTTTTATTTTTATAAGGGATTATCTTTTTCCTAAGATGTCTCTTAGTTTCATTTATTTCACTAGAAGATATTTGAAGGTCAAGGTTTATGTTAGGCTCTTCTAAGTCCCTGATGGAGGTAGATACTTCACTATGGGCACTCTCAAAAGCATCACTCTTCTTTTCTTTCTTTTCTTTTTCCCTTCTTTTTCTTTCTAACTTTTTTCTCTCTTTTTCTATCTTTTATCTTTCTTTGTCCTCTCTTTCTCTTTCTTTTTCTTTTTCCTCTTTTTCTCTTTTTCTTTTCTTTCTTGCCAATGCTTTTCTCTTAGCTCTCTTTCTACTTTCTCTTTTTCTTTTCTCTATTTGTTCTCTTTCTCTTTTCTCTCTTTCTTTTCTTTCTTCCGATTCTTTTCTCTCTCTATGTCTTCTTTCTGCCCATTCTTTTCTATCTCTTTCTCTTATTTCTTCGCATTCTTTTATCTCTCTTTCTCTTCTTTCTTTTCTTTCTTATCTCTCCTTTTTTTTTTGTTCCTTCTCTCTTATCTTTTCTTTATCTATTTCTTCTTGTTCTCTTTTTCTCTTCTCTTTTTGTTTTCACTCATTTTCCCAAAATTTACTTCTTTGTTTTTCTACTATTTCCCAATCAAAAGAGTATACATATGTGGGCAAGGAAGGTTTATAACTATGGTAATAATCACTTATGTCGTTCCTCCCTTTTCACACTCTTGTTTTATACTATTCTCACATTATTTTTTTTTCTCTTTTATCTTCCCTTGTTTTATTACTACTCCTAACACTCCTAAATGTGTGTGAAAAGATTTCAAAGTGTAAGACCTAGGGAATTAAGATGCAAAAAGTCCTCTCTTTTATGTTTTTTTTAACTAAAAGTGGCTTAAGCCTTTGGAACTTAAGTACTTACTAAAATGTGAAAACCATAAAAGAATTTAAAAATTAAGGACTAACGTGCTCCTAAAGTATGAGTTAGGGGTACCAATCCCTGGAAGCTAGTCACATGTTGTTGGGAAGGCCATGGAAACATGATAGGGCAACTTTGCACAATGGCCTCACTAATAAAACCACTCTCTCTTATAAGGGGAAAAATATTACCTTACTTCCTTTTACCCTTACCGAGGTTATGTAGGATAGAAGGATCATGAAGCTTAAGAGAGAGAGGGATAAAAATGAAAATAAGGTTGTTGGTAGGAAGACCGAGTCTCAGGAAGATCCACCTTTGCCTTCAAAGGGGGTTCTCTACATAGAGCTTTTAAGCATTTTGAGGATGTGTTATACCTTTTAAGCATTTTGAGCCACACCCTTAAGTCCAGCTTGGTGAGTGCTACATTGCACCTAGATTAGTCTTACCCACTATTTCAAAACCTTTGATGCTAGAATCTAGTTTAATAAGAGAAGGATGGGGAGCTGCTGTGTAGAGGTAAGAGGTCTCCTATAGACCTCTAAATCCCCCCAAAATCACTTGTCTACATATAGTTACTGTTTTCCTTATTTTCTTGTAGACCTTGAAAAGAGGAAGAAATGCCTCACAATTTGAGGTGAAATCATCTCCAAAGGGGAGGAGATGCTGCAATCCCACTTAATAATGTCTAGGAAGATTCAAGGAAGACATGACATGGATAGGAGCTTATTGAATATTTGAAGTCATTGTCTTCATTGTTTTTAGCTTGTAAATATTTTAATTACTTAGATAAATAGGGGGCGCATGTTATTGATATAATCTCACTTAGGCATGAAGCGTAGTGATATTCTCTTCCCTTGATCTTTGCTCCTTATAAGTTCCTTGAAGAGAAATGGAGGTAGAAGATAAGAAATGGCGGAAGAAGTAGGCGCCACTTTTGAGAGATAAGCCTCGAGAAGTGAAGCTAGCCATAAGGGAAAGAACCCTTGATAATAGCCTATGGAGAACTTTCACATTTTGAGAGAACATGAACACTCACAAGAAGAAGAATTCTCAATTTAGAGAAATGATTTTCATTCAAGATAAGTGTTAAAATGAGACAAAAGGTGAAGTTCTCAATTTATAGAGTTAAGAGGGACCTATGGGCTTTCTAAAGTGGGACGTCCAACTCACTCTTAATTAAGGGGGATTAGTTGAATTAACTAAGTGTTAGCTTAGCTAAGAGCCAATTAGAACTTAAACAAGGCCCTAACTTCATGGATCTATGTTCCCTCTACATTTGAATTTGAATTTTGGAGCGAGATGACATGGCATTCCCCAAATTCAAATTCAAACAAGAATAAACAAAAAGTGCCATGTAGGAGAGAGGATATGAGGTGGCGCATAACAAGAGGGGACAAGGGGACCCGCATGTTTCCTACATTCTTCATGTGTTAGTTAGATAGAAGGAATTAGGGATATGGATATTAATTCCCACACACCCTACATCCCTAACTAAGGCCTAACTACTAAACACACTTCACTAAGTAGACTAAACACACCTCCTAGTGAAAATAAAGCCTACAGGCCAAAATACAAGGCCAAAAATCAAACTAAAATAAACTAATTATTTACAAAATTATAGACCATAGCCTAGACTAGGCTCCTTCAAGCCTCATCCAAGCCATGCTTCTCCCTTATTGGTCCTAGCTTATTTCCTTGCTATCCGGGATTGCATCAGTTATTTCCTTGAAGGCCATTATATTTAGTTCATTTCTCTTTAGTTTATGAAGAAGAGGTGCCTTTAGTTATTTTGGAGGAGTAGGCTTAGTGTGATTTCCTTTTTTTAGTCGTTTTGGGCTCACTCTTCTCTATTTTTGGATGAGTTATTTGCACCCCCATGGATTAGATTAGGCACCCAAGCTTAGGCCCAAGTCCCAAATTGTCTTGGTTTATGTGCCAAAGTTCTCCTTTTGGGCTATATATACTCACCCCCCTCTCTTGTATTCTTCACACTTGAATTGAATGAAAATAGTCTCATTTTGAGCATTATTCATAGTAAAGTGTATTGAGCATTCTCTTTAACAGAAAGCTCTCCCTAATTGGATTTTATCAAGGGTTCCTTCCCTTGTGGTAAGCTTCAAGTTAAATTTTTTGGCTTATCTCCTTTGGAGTGGCGCCTTCCACCCTTATCCTTCTTCCTTCCATCATCCATTTCTTGGTGTGTGGAACCTCAAGTAGAAGATCAAGGGAAGTACAAAAGCTTTTTACATCATTCAATACCAATCAAGCCTCTTATCAAGGTAAGGGACGAGTGGGATTTATGTGTGTTTTGTCATAATTGCTTTATTTTGTTATTGTTTGTATGAATTGTGATGTTGATTATTTTAATTAATGTTATTATTTTTTAGTTATTATTCATGATTTATATTTGTTCTTTGTTAATTATAGGTGAATTGGTTGGCTTTCATAAATAAAGGTTTTATGACTAAGAAGTTATAATGTTAAGAACTATATTGAACTTTATATACTTATCTTTAGAAAATCATAATAGGAGGGCAAACTGAGTATGCTCTGTGGTTGTAGGTAAACCAATCTTCCATATAAGAAAGAATGCTTTCCTATTGTATTAATCTTTTGGTGAATACCAAATATTTACAAGATTAATTACTTATTATAGATTTCTATTTGAAAATATGGTGCTTGATAATATAACTATGTTGTGAATTATGATGTGATACTGAGTTATGGTTGATGGTGTGGTGATATAATCGGTGATAGTTAAATTAGTATTATTTGAGAATATGGTAAAAGGTAGTATTATGACTGATAATATTGATATTGTCATAAATATTACACCGTTTGTAAGTTATTGTTGATTGAGAAAATAATGAAATGCAGTAAAGAGAACTTAGCAAAAGTCTAGATTCCTTGGTAGAGTTGTTGTGCAATAAAAATATGGCGATTTGGAAAGTTATAGTTGGTACACTGACCAATAAATTGAGTTGTTGGAAATGACTATAGTAATTATCCAATGATTATGTGTTGATAATCTTTGGGAATGCGCTGAGAGATTGTAAGATGAACTTAGATAAGACCTAGGTTCTCTATTGTTTTAGAAAGTCATAGTTGGTACACAGTGAGGTGAAAGGAAGGAATAATTAAAGACAAATAGTTTAGTGGCAATAAGCCGTAATTGGCAACAAGTGTTACAGTGACAATAAGTCATAATTGACAACAAGTGTTGTAGTGGTAATGGGTCGTAATTGACAACAAGCGTTGTAGTGGCAATGGGTCGTAACAATAGGTGTTGTAGTGGCAATGAGTCGTAACAATAGGTGTTGTAGTGGCAATGAGTCACAATTGACAACAAGTGTTGTAGTGGCAATGAGTCCTAATTGACAACAAGTGTTGTGGCAGCAATGAGTCTTAATTGGCAACAAGTGTTGTGTTGGCAATGAACTGTATCTGGTAACAAGTGTTGTGACTGTCAATAAACCAGATAAATGACATTGGCAACAAGCCAAGGAGCCCAAAATCTTGAAACAATTATCGTATCAATTTACGTAAAATATGTGACTGCCAATCCCTTCTCAAAACAAAATCCTCAAGGGTTGTGGTGAGTTACCATGGATGGTCATAGATCCATGTTTAGAGTCAAGAGGGATTGAGTATGGTGATGAGATAAGTGAAATTAAGTTATATGTTGGGAGTATAAGGAACTGAGTCCTAGAATAAATCTAGGCCTCATTCTCTGTATAGTTTATTAATATTACCACTTATGGTTTATAATTATCTCACTCCTCTATTTGTTTCCTTTGTGTGTTTTCTTTATGTGCATATGTATTCGGAATATGAATAGAAATGAAGCTGAATTAGATATCTATGAATAATTATGAAGATTTCCTTTATGCTTGATATTACATTATGCTTGGTATTTCTAATATTATCTTAGTTTTTGTCAAAGGTTCACCGCTCACACTAGAATTGAATGGGTTAGTGATGATAATGTATTGAGAAACATTCTTTTGTAATAAATTTTGTTGTCCTAACTTTATTTTAAGAAGATTATGGTTTTTTATGTAAGAACTAATTTTGAAAATTTCTCATAATAGTTGTAAATACCTCTGCCAAATCTTGGATTTTTAATAAATATATTGAGTTAGTAGAAAGGGGCATTACAGAGAGTAACAAATGTGCCTACTATGGGAGACAAGGGGGTCCCATTTATCTCTTATGCTTCATGTGTGCTAGAAGGGTGTGGAAAACACTCTAAGGGTGTAGATATTAAAATCCCACACGTCTAAGAGGGTAAAAAAGGCTACATTTCATGCTCACACTCCACATAAAATACTAGTGATATCTCCCTTGTTTTCTATTTCTTTTTGTGTTCTCCACAAAAAAAAATCAAATTTTATGTGTGCAAAACCACACCGTGTAAGCAGGGTGTATGAGTTGTTGTAAATCCCATAACATTGTCTTCAATTCCTATTAGGACAAAAATAATGCATTGTGTTAATGTAAATTCTTATTGTTTAGATAAAAATTAGGTAAACTACTATTTTGATCCCTAAAATTTATAAACACTGATGGATCACAAAATGAAATCTTTTGGTAAATTAATATCTAATAATTATGTTGTTATTATGCAAATGGGTCCTAAGAGATCTTCAATGGGAGGTTCTTAGATGTGTTGCTTAATATTAAAATTATCATTTTAATGTGGGTCTCATAAGTTGGGGTGCTTAAAGATTGGAGAGTTGGTTATATAATAAGGGAATTTGATTTTTCACTTACTATTATTTCATTTCCCACCTACTGGTGAGAAAATATTAATATACTCTCTATTTTTTACTCTCCGACGATGCACTGCCAGAGAGTACAAAAATTTGCAAATTTTTTTGCTTCTCTGGCAATGCACCTCTGTAGAAGAAAAAAATTTGCTTATATATATTGCTGACATCAAATCCAAAGACATGTTAAGCAAGGAAAGAAATGCATCTCACATTGTTATGTATATTGTTGGATCTCACATTGTTATATATATTGTTGTAATAATAATAATAATAATAATAATAATAATAATAATAATAATAATAATAATAATAATAATAATAATAATAATAATATAATATATTATTATTATTATTATTATTATTATTATTATTATTATTATAATAGAATAGAAAGAGAGAAGAAGAAAGAGAAAAGGGAGAGAGAATAAACTATAGGAAGAGAGAGTATTTAAAGTTAGGGTTAGCAGGAGTAAAGTTGGTATTTAAAATAAATTAAAAGTAGTAAGTGTTAAATGAAATTTTTAATAAGTGTTAATTAAAAACCCTATAATAATAGTTTTAATGTTAAGAATGAAACTCACTTTAAAACAAGAATTTTAATGTTAACAACCTATTTTTAATGTTTAAGAATCCATATAATAACTCTCCATTTAGACACTCCTCAAATACTTTAGACAAGGTTTTTAAATACTTTAAAAGCCCTATTTAAAACATTTTAAGCTTAAACAAATTCGGTAACGTATCAATCACCTTTAATATCTATATATCTCTCTTGGATGTGTACCCATGCAACTAATAGTTGTTTTTATATGAATTATGACATGAATTCTTCAGACATGCGAATCAGCAATGTAGACTATTAATTGCTATTTGTGTTCCAGTTTTACGTGTTTGCATTTTTATTTTTCTTCTTATGGATTAGGGTTTTAAATTTTTCTCTCTTTCTCGCTGCGTGAAGCAATGCTATGCTTTCTTTTTTTTTCTATTTTTGCACATGCTTGTTAGCTAGTAATAGTAGTAGTGCTTTAAAGAATATGATTTGCAACTTTATCACTAATTATAACCACCCAAGTCTTACAAGTTTACACTTAATTATAATTTTCGATAAGAAAGAGAATATTTTATAAATGGAAAAAATGTGTGAACACAACATGTGTTGTCACACCTAAATGGGGTTGCACTGGAATGTTGGCACTTGGCTGGTTCAATTCATTGGTCTCATGGTCTGAGTCAAAAAATTTAAAGTTGTCTAATACATTACGTTTACAAGACTTTATTATATTAAGCAAACAGGTAAATATACATTAATACTATAACAGAATAAATATAATTGTCTTTTTCATTAATATATTACATGAAAATTATATTATCAAAGATAACATGAACATGAAGTGAAAAGTATACTAATAAGGCATAACACGCTCTTTAATTAATAAATAATTCAAAATAAATTCTCTTCAATATTAATTCTCTCTCTCTTTTTGTATGTATAGTAAGTATTGAAAATTCTTCATATATATTTTCAAAACCTTATATATTTAGTTTAATACTTTTTTCTACTCATAAGATATCCTAGAGAAAGAGTTATAGGAAGATCCGAAGATAGTATAACATTACTTATTTTTAATATATTTTAATTTTATTCTTTGTTAGCATTTATTGATATTATCATATCATGTGTGAAGCTTGTACCCTCGATTCATAGCTCAGTCCAAGTAACTCGGTTAAGTTGGCAAGTTAAACCTATTTTCTACAACCCTAACTCTAATTCTATCCCAACGGCTACTTTACACTATTTTTTAAGTATTTAAGGAGGTTATACTTCACTTCTAAGGTACATAATCTTAATCTTCTTATCTATCCTTTCAATTGTTCTTACAAATTGATTTGGACATCAAATTTTTTTTATAATCACCTACCCACACCGAGTCCCTTCCCAAAGGAAGCAAGGAGAACCAAGTTCTAGTCTAACTCTAAATAAGAACAAAGCTCATTAATTAAAGTAAGAGACAACTTACGTATATAATTTCAAATAATATTTAGTCAATAATAAAAAAAATTTAATTAATATGCACTGATAATTTAGAAGAGTTTTACATTAATATTCAATTATAATCCTTCATTTATGCATGACTTCTAAAGTATTAATTGATAAATTCAACAAACTTACCATAATGAAGGATTGTAATTTAATAATGCTGTAAATATTTTTCCTGTCAGTACATACTAATTAAGCTCAATAAAAAATGTAATATGGAGTTTGTTATTAGTCATTTCTCATACATAATTAACCTCATAATAATTATTTAATAATTAATTTCATGAAGTTAAAAAGTCTTTGCTTTCTTGAAACTAATGTACCTGGCAATGAAGGAATTAAAAAATCATTTTTTATATGAAAGTATAATGGACCTACCAATCAATCTTGATCATTAAGTTAAGTCGTTGCATACATGTAAAAAATTGTGCGGTTTTTACCCATTAAGATTATATCTGATATTTAATAAAAAGCAAGTTTATCCGAATTCATAAATAATTACATGATGAGAATTTTAAAGAGTTTTACTAATAAGCATTTTAACTGTGCCGTTAGAATTTGTTAATTATACTTACTTATTTTCTTTTGGAATGAAATGTCTTAACAAATTATATTTTGGTTTTCAAAATGTATCTTAAATATAACTTGTTAAAGTATTTCATTAAAAATACTTATAGGTGAATGCACAGAGTAAATGTTTTGTTATTTGTCGACATACATTTTATAAGAATCCAAAATATTTATGACTTCAAGATTTTTAAAACACACAGAAAGAGTAGCAAGTTACTAAAAAAGTACAATTATATCGACACGTACCTAATCTGTTAATTGAGGAATATTACTTCATTCAGATTATTAAATAAGTTTAACAATATCAGTAAAAATTGAACTTAATTAAGACTTTACGTGACTTATCGAAGGGAGTGCTTATATTTTATCTGTTTCTAAGTCATCTTTCATTTTAAAGTATATGAGAATAATTATTTCTCAAGTTTGTAAAAAAAAATCTTTATAGAAAAGTTGGATATACTTTATTGTGGAAAAATAATTTTCATTCTATATTATCTGCTATATTACATCGCTACATCCATGAATTGCGTACCAAAAGCCAGTTGGGTGATTTTTTTATAGAGTGTAAAACTAAAAAAGTTTTAGATTAACGATTATTTATAATTTTTTATTTACATATATAATTTTTAAAATATTTATTGTTAAACTCAATAAGATTATTATATATAAAAAATTGTGATTAAACTTTCTTTTACATTAATAATGTATAAATGTTTTTTTTTATAGAAGATTTTTATGTGACTTTTTTTATTATTTTGTGTGCTCTTCACAGTACTTTGGGCTCCTATTCTTCAATCTATCTTATGTAATACTAGATCCACAAAAAATCTTAGTGTTCTTTATATAAGAAACATACCTTAGACTTAAAAAACACATTATACAAGAAAACCATATAAACCCATATTTAATTGATTATTTGACAAAATGACATAAAAAAGTACAAATACCATAAATTTGACGATAATTACAAAAAAAAAATCATTCTTTAATGTGGTAAAATTAACAAATTATAGTAACTCAACATTTTCCATAAATAACATTTTCATAAATATTAGTTTCCTCAATAAATACCACAAGTGTTTGTTCTGTAGAATATTTCCATTCATATACAAGCCATGGATACACTTCATCCCATGTGATTTTACTTTAACTAACTCATCTGCCGTATATATATGAACATTAATTGTTGCATATTTTGCACAAATCACTCTTGCTAGGTATTAGTTCCATTAATTCCTCTTTCACATATCAAGATGAAGTTCAACATAAAAAATAGGGTTACTTTGTTAGTTTCAGTGTGGATGATGAGTTTCACAATGAATATGTTAGAAGGAGTGTGTTCAATACCTAGTTCATTAGAAGTATTTGAACATCATAAGAATGTAACAGGAAAAAAATGGGCTGTTCTTGTTGCTGGTTCAAATGGTTATGAGAATTATAGACACCAAGCTGATGTTTGTCATGCTTACCAAATACTAAAGCGTGGTGGTCTTGAGGATGATAACATCATTGTTTTCATGTATGATGACATTGCTCACCATCCCAAAAATCCAAGGCCTGGCATTATAATCAATGAACCAAATGGTTCAAATGTCTATGATGGAGTTCCTAAGGTATGCATCTCTATTACCAAATATTGGGGTAAATATATGGTTGAAGTGTATATGTGAATTTTGGATCTCTATTTTAAAACTTTTATGATTTTTGGTCTAATTTGTAGATTTCATTGGTTAAGTCCACAGACTTACTAGCTAGTAGCGAATTAAATGAAATATTTAATTTTAGTTTAAATTTTTAGTTATGGTAATTTATGATATTTTTAGACTTTTAATATTAAAAAGTTTAGCATTTTATATTTTTATAAATGGTAATAATTCTAGATGATAGCGTAAAATTTAATTTACAAAATAAAGAAAATATTTTTTTAATTGAAAACTTTTTCTTAGGAAAAAAAATTGTACGAACCCACGGTCCATTAACTATGAGTTTTGTGGATTGGATATAAATTTAAAAAAAAATTCATTTATTTGAAGAACCTGATGTATTTCACTCATTTAAAACATGAACTTTGCGAACCATCTTATAATACTAATTTATCTACCCATTGTACCAAAGATTAACATAATGTATAAATCTTCTAACTAATCGATTGTCACTTAATTTTATTTTAATGTGAAAAAACAATCTATATTTCTAGGATTATACAGGGGAAGCTACAAATGCACAAAACTTTTATGCTGTGATTAGTGGTAATCGAAGTGCTTTATCTGGTGGTAGTGGCAAAGTTGTGGATAGTGGTCCAAATGACACCATTTTCATTTACTATTCGGACCATGGCTCTACCGGTTTGGTCAGTAAGTAACACTACCTTTTAACTTTTCATGTAACTTGATTAAGTAAGTTGTGAATTGATTAAATATTTTTGGATAGAAAATATATATACAAATATAATACACATACATTTGTATATGTATTTAATACTTTATTTTTTAAGAGGTGTTAATGACACGCTCTTTAACACTTAAACTTTTATTTTGTTATTGATTGAAATTTGTTAAAAACAACAACATTAACGAGGAGAGAAATTCATTTAATCATACATTAGATTCATATAATTAAATTTGTATTATTCAATAAATTTCAATTATTTACAAAAGAGTATGTTAGAAAATACATCATTAACATTTTTTTTAATTCAAATCTAAATTGGTAAGATAATACTTGATTAGGCATGCCAGAGGGGGACGATATAATGGCCAATGATTTCATGGATGTGTTGATGGAGAAACATGCCACTAATTCCTACAAAAAGATGGTGAGTTTTGCTTGAATATTATACATAGTTATATATTATATGTTTGTTTGACGAATAAATTTAACTAACTCACTCTTGAATCGATAATTTGTTAGGAAGAAGCATGTTTATAATATTTTACAGTTGTCCTAATTTTATAATAAGATAAAATTAATTTATATTCTTGTAAACTTTGGTATTTATATTATTTAATGATAACTTTAAGTATAATATGAAATTAGTAATAGTTAAATTATTTAATATTATCATTCTAATAATGTTTATCAAGTTTAACATAAAATAGATATTTATTAATATATTATCTAAGAAAGGAGATTTTTATTTATATTTTAAATTTAAATAATACTATTATTAAATACGACAGTCGTATATTATACTACTGTATTTTGACAAATGGAACTACGACTATAACTGCCAGTTTTTTACCAAATACATATATTCATTTATTTTCATTATGTTATAATCTTTTTATCTTATAAAATACAACATGGCAACATTAAGATTGAAACTTTAGACCTTATACATATTTTCCAACCTAGGCCGATCTTAGTGGTTCTGATTATATATAACTTATTCACAATGATAGTTAATTTATTTTTTACTTTTCTATTTCACATTTTTTATTCATTTATAGCAATTTTTTTCATGATATAAAATAAAGATCATCAACTAATAACAATTGTTTAGTCCTTAAACTAAAATTTTGTAAAACGTATAAATTAATTGGATAATAATTCATTATTGCTTTATTTATGATTGATGTTTAAATTGATGCATTATTTTGTTAATGGAAAACAAAAAGGTCATATATTTGGAAGCATGTGAATCTGGGAGCATGTTTGAAGGGATTCTTCCAAATAACATAAACATATATGCAACCACAGCTTCCAAAGCAAGTGAAGATAGTTGGGCATTTTACTGTCCAGACTATGGACTTCCTCCACCACCTGAGTACACTACCTGTTTGGGAGATTTGTATAGCATATCATGGTTAGAAGATAGGTATGTGTTGTTTAAATAATCCCATTAGTATATGATCTTTGTGGATTTCTAAGTTATTTATTAGTACAAGAAATATTACTTTATTACTATTTTGTATGTGAATCCTTTATGTCTATAAAAATTAGTCCATTCTTCTGTAGGTTTTAAAAAAAAAATATAAGTCTTGGCTGAACTTTAATAAAAACGTAGGGGAGCCAAAATTATTTATGTTATTGGATCTTTCTATTTTTTAATTTATAATTTTACTTTTGTAATTTTTAAACATATATTTAGTTTCTCGCAATTTTAGTTTCATTTCCTATTATAAAGTAAGATATTTAATCTTTCAATTTTTGTAAAATTTACTATTCTAGTCATTTAATTATGATAACAATGAGTAATAATTAGTTATGCAGTGTAATGGTGACACACTTCAAAGAGTTGGTTAGACTTAAAGTATATATAATAAAAAAAAAGACTCATGCATTAGTAATAAAACTCTTTTACACCGACATTTAGTTACAACTCACTATTTATACTGTTAAAATATTAATAAACAAAGATAAATTTAACATAACTTACTATATACGAAGAGCATGCGATTGAATGTGTAAAATTACTTTACACTAGTGGTACATAAATATTAAACTAATATAATAATTATAAACTTTTATTAATATTTTATTATATAAATATATATCGGTATATATATAAAGTGTTTAAAAAAATTTGGGGGGTCATGGCTTCCCCTATCCAGAAATAGCTTCGTCCCTGTCTATAGGATTAGTTAAATGCAATATAGTTTCAGAAAAATATTCATCAATTAATAATGTAAATAAGTTTTATAGTCATTCTATCATAACTCACTATTTATATAACTTAAAGTATTGAGATAAAGTCAATAAATTTATTGTACATGAAAGATTATGATTGAATGATGATATAAAATCTGTTTTACCTTATCAGTGTATATACATTTTTGTCATATATTTTTGTGCTAAATTTATACACCTTTGCAATTTGGTATTTGTTAATGTTTGTTAGGTGGCTCTTTATATATCAATACTAATTAGAAATCAAATATTCATGTAAAACTAGCAAAAAGTTGCATAGGTCAATTAATCTCTATTATTTGTTCATATTATTTTTATGTTATTTGTCTTGATTGTTAATTTGATTTTATTTTTGGACCAGTGACAAAAATGATATGACAAAAGAAACTTTGCAACAACAATATCAAATCGTAAGCCATCAATTCAACCTTGTATAAGCATATGGTACACAATTCATAATGTTGATTGAATATATAAATTATCTAATTTGTTATTATATTTATAGGTACGCCGAAGAACGTTAATTGGTTATAAGGACTTTCATTCTCATGTGATGAAATATGGAGATGATAAGTTGAAGAACGATTTGTTAGCTAACTACATTGGTGCAAACCCTAGTCTTGATGAGAATGCATATTCCTTTGAACCATCTACTACTCAAACTAGACTTGTTAACCAACGAGATGCTCATTTACTCCATCTTAGGCTTGAGGTGATAATTCTTGATTGTATATCTTTTGGTAGTACACATAAATAGGGTTTAAGTTATAGAGAGAAATGGAAGAATTTCTACCTTTTCTTCCTATTTTTTTTAGTTTGTTTAATTTTTATAAAAAAAAGCACTTATTTTTAAATAGAATAAACACTTATTGCAAAAAAATTTGGTTAAATTTTTAAAAAAATGCATAAACCGAAAAAAGAAGCTAAAAACAATTTTTTTAAAAAAAGTTTTTTGTAGTAGTTTTTAAAATAAGATGATACAAAAATTGTTTTATGAGAAACCAAAAGCTAATACATTTAAAAAAAAAAAGCACTTGGCTTCTAAACATAAAAAGGTTTTGTTTTATAAAAATATTATTTTTCAACCTAAACAAACTCACATTTTGTCATTGATATTGAGAAGTGATTGATATATTTTTTTATTGATTGTTTTAGTTGCAAATGGCTCCTGAAGGTTCTAAGGAGAAGTTGAAAGCTCGACAAGAATTAGTTGATGAAATTTCTCATAGGGAGCATGTAGATAATACTTTCCATCTCATATGGGATCTATTAAGAGACAAAAATAATAACTCTACTATGATGCTCAATGTTCGTCCACCAGGAAAACCTCTTGTTGATGATTGGGATTGTTTCAGGACTCTTGTAAGTAATATGATAAATTATAGATCAATTATTAATTATTCATTCTTTGCTTATGAAAACAAATTATTCTTGGACACAAGTTATCATAAAATTTCTTAAACATCTGAGATATGTACACACTTTTGGTATATAGTGTTATATGATAATAAATTATATGCATCTGTTATAATGTTTCATGCAGATAAAAACTTATGAGAACCATTGTGGTCGCTTATCAAGCTATGGAAAGAAATATACAAGAGTCTTTGCTAATATGTGCAATGCTGGCATTTATGTGGAGCAACTTAAAGCAACAACATCACAAGTTTGTCACATGAAAAATCTCTAACATGTGCACTAGTTTTGACATATTTTTGAGAAGCAACTTAAAGCGTTTTTTCATAACAAGTTTATAATATGAAAAATTATGCTTCTTAAATTTATTCATGACATGATAATAATGTAATAACTAATATCTTGAAGAATAAATTGTAATTCTATTCTATGAAATTATTTATACTCCCTTATATTGGTTTATCATCTTTAAAATAGTTAATGTGTGAAAGAAAATGAATCACATTGAACCAAGAAATGTGTTCAAAATGATGAGATGTGTGTAGACCCAAATGACCAACATGCTATAGTCATAATTGACTCTATACAAGAAAAATAACTTATGCCTACAGGCAATTACTGTCACTAAAAGTATAAAATCTGTAGGTAGAAGAAGTACACTAGACTTTGACCTTTTTCCGTCAATTTTAAGAGGGTGTACAGTGACGGTTAATTGTGTGCCACTATAAGATTAACCTACAATTAAAATGTCTATAGGTAAAAGTCATAAACTTATACCTACATCCTCCAACTGTAGGTAAAGGTCACTAACCTATAGCCACAGTCGCAAATTATAGGTAAAAGTCATAAACTTATACTTACTACCTTAAACCATAGGTAAAAGCCTATTTGTAAAATTATTCAATAAAGTGAAATTGTATTCCTTAATTGTCAATTATAGATAGTACATTTAGATTCAAGTAGTAAGACTTTGAGAAGAGTCCTTAAGTAATAGTATACAACAACAAAAACAAGAGTAATAATGTTCCTCAAGTCCAAGTTATGTTCTTACCTGTAATACAAAAACCTTTACAATTTCAATGGAAACATATAAGGAATTGGTATCAAGTAACTATACAACATAATTGCTATTAAGAAATGCAAAATTTCAATGGAAACAAATAGGATAGACCTAGAAAGGAAAAAAACAAATACAAAGGTTCTCTTGTGGAGCTGAAAGGTATAACTTTGGAATGGAAGTGAGGAGAAATAAGGAAACCTATTATATGTTTGATTGGGAACCTATGAATGCTTTTATAATACATGGTGACATCAACATTTACAATGTCTCTATCCTTAAGCTTCCTACACAATGAATATAGTATTAAGAGAAGATCTCAAATTACTATAATCTTATCAGGCCTCGGTGAGTTAATGACCCTTACACTAACAAGTGTTAAGTACCAAAGAAGCATTAGTTGGAAAAGTTAGTTTACAATAATTACAGTCACAATTAAAACTGAGTATTAGTAACAAAGGAAAACCATATACACGATAAAATTAGAAAAGACAGAAAATGGTCTACCTTGCATCAAGAATTCCATAGCAAATTAGTTCATAAACTAGCCTTATAGATAAAGTAAATTTCATTCTTAACAGCAAGACAATGTGAGCAAAATGACATTATAGAAGAAAAGTATCTACGTGCAGTAGGATTTAGGGAAGAAATGGTAATTAAGATGTGATAGATATCCTCTTGAAATGGTAACAAATCAAGAAAAAAAAATCATCACAGATGACTATGTAATTAATAAATCACAATGACATCAAGAAACTCAAGGAACCATTTGGAAACAGAATTATAACAAGGTTCAAGGAGCCCAAACTTGAATTTACTTTAGGAATTATGATATTCCTATTTGCATAAAAGTTTAAAAAACTAAAGGTAACAGAAATTGTACAATAGCTAGAAGGAGTATTTGATTTACCTGTGAAGTGTTTGACATGGAAATTTGTCAAAAAAAAGGGTACACCACAGATATGACTATTAATTTGAAGTATATGAGTTTCATTGATTAACTTACTAAAAATCAATAAATGAAAAGCTAGTAAGACTTGAAGTGTTTTGAAAAAGAAACTCATTAAAATTAGCACCTGAAACAATAGCCTCATGAGTTATGAATAACTCTGTCAATCTCTTCAGTTGTCACACTAGGCTAAATAATCTGAGCAACTACATCCAATACCCCCCTTACAATCTATGAAGTATAAATAAATTCACAATAATGAGGCTAAAGCATGCATCAACACAATTAAACAAAATAAACAACTATTTAAAAAAAACCTCTTATTTAAAACTACCAAATAAAACAAAATAATCAACAAAGTAAAATTAATTCATTCATCACCAAGCCATCCTCTTACAAATTAAGTATCAAATTTCCAACTATATGTTTTTCTCAAGTAATATACCTTTTATTTTTATTATGAATTATTAATAGTTCTTGACTTTTGAACAATTTTTTTTATTTTTGACCATTTATATATACATAGTGCTAATTACTTAATGTATATAATAAATATAAATATTAGAATAGTGGCCATCCTACTAAAGTGTTATTGACTATTTTGATATCCTATTTCTTGGGTCAACTACTCTGCACTCAATCCTGGATTGAAAACTATGATTAAGATAGCAGAGGGGTAATAATATCTTCCTAGAATTGAGAGGCAAAATGTGGCAAGGAACTTACCTGAAACGTTTCCCTCATTCTATCAATTAGTTTTGACCTACAAATTAACATAAGTTAGCAAGTAGAATAAAAAGAATATAGACAATGTCCAATTCAGTAATTACATATATGTTACCTACCTCAATAGTGTGTTGTAGATTACTATTAGGCTCAATTTTGGGAATTCCCTAAAAGTTAAACACTAGAAGATATAAATATAATTTAAAAACCAACAAACCTTCCCTAAGGTACCAAAAGATAACTCGAATTGTGTTTATGCAAAGGGAGTTAAATCAGATAAAATACAAGCATTTAAATAGGAAGAACTCAGATAACTTACATCATTAACCCAATCAGGTTTATCAATTTGATCTGGGACAGTCCATTTAATAGAAATGAGATATGACTGAAGTGGTCTTACAAGAGTAGAAACTAAATTGTGGTTTTAGTAAATAAGCTAAAAAGAGAAGGATTAATGTATATAAATATTTGAACAAACACAAAAGGCCTCCAAAATGGAAAAAAATGAAAATATCATTACTACTAATGAACATAATATTTTATTATGGGGATTCATATCCCTTGAAATTTAGAATATGAATAGATTTGTAGCTCTGCCCAGTCCAATCTAAGTGAGGAATCTTTGGTGTTCGATTTTATCTTCTCTTTAAACAATATAACCAGCTTTCACCAAGTGAGTCTGAATTTTGTGTGCCAGGTGAGGGTAGCTTTGCCTTCAGATGCACATATTTGTGAGAGCTCCATGAAGACTTGAAACATTCCTGAGAGCTATCAAAACATATGTATGATTATGAGTTAGGTTGGGATGCTAAAAACACATGGTTGTTAGTTTGGTCATGAAGTTAATAATACCATGTATGTACCTGACTGTTTCAAGGGGTATACTTTAGATACATGTTTTGCGGTTTTTAATTTGGATCAACCACATGGATTTCATCATCTGCCAATCCAAAAATTGCTATCAGTATGGACTATACAGATTCTATGTTGATGCTTCTTACTTTATTCCTTAATGATTTTCTCATCTGGAATTTCGTTAACTAGCTAAATTATTTTATCTTTATGCATAAAATGTTCAAACATTCTCATTTTAGTATTCTTACTCCAAATCAAATTAACAGAATGAGCAAAGCTACTTGTTTAAGAAGGGCACAAAACCTAATAAATTTATATAACTATGAGTGTCAAAAATGAAATTACAATTCAAGATTTGAACAACAACTTGACAAAGGATGAAATTCTGCTAGTTGCAACCTAGTGTTAAAGATGACAATTCAACCAGATATCATGGTTCCATTCTTAAGCATTACATTTTCCTGATTCATGATTAAGGTTAGGAACTCACTCATTCTAAGTTGGAACTAACCACATAAGCCAAGGGAATCATGACATATAATAATTCATGTATTTCATACCTCATTTACATGAAAAGGTCAAAGAAAACTAACATGTCTTAAAGAAAAAATGTAATATAAATAATTAGAGTAGTCAAATTAAGTTAGACAAAAAATATAATTGTTAACCTTGAACCAAAAATATAAGTTTAAGACAATCAAATAGTACAAGAAATTGGAACTAAATACATACCTAATTGTATTAGAAATGAAAATATTAAACCGAGCAAAATAACATGATGGATAATCTTTCTATTTATCATACAATTTTTTTCTAATCAATTAAAAAAAGAAAGAAATATAAGAGTGTAAGAGGTGAAAACACTAATGAACTTGAATGGTAGAATGATTAGTTAAAAAAGGAAAATAAAATAAGTTGCACAACTGCAAAAGTTTCTATTTAGATAAATTAATTTCTCCTTTTTAGATGAACCAATTCCAATTGAACTTTTTAGCATTCATAATTAATTGGAGGCTAAGATATGGAGTTTGGTATTACATGGTGTGTCAGGCAAATGGTGTTCTTGCTAGTGTCACAAAATACAAGGTGACAAACGACGAAACGTCACACTAGTATAGAGGATTTTTATGCAAACAACCTAATGCATAGTATGTCAGATAGGGTTTAGTCACTTGCATTGCAGTAGGTGGACTCAAACTATCAAATTCCTAGCACCATTTACTTTGGATTTTTTGTGGCACATTATTGTCCTAATCTTATAGTAGTAAAAAATTGTATTAACTATTGGTGGGTTTAATACTACCTAATCTCAATTTCTAAGTTAATTAAACTCCAAAATGAGATGTAAAATCAAACAATGTAATTAGTATAGAGGGATTCCAATATCACAATGCACTCCAGCAATTCCACTCACTTCATCTTCCACCCAAACACTTGATTTGTCTAGTATTGGCTCCTCTTTTCCAACTAGTGCCACACTTCAAGAGCTAGAGTTAGTAACCTCAATAGATGAAGAGCTACTTCAAGAATATGGGGATGAACTACATAGATTTGGAAAAGTACAAAGGGTGTTTGTTGTTAGCTTAAAGGATAGAAGTAGCCATATGTTGGCTATGACAACCAGCTTTTTGAAGGGTGACTATCAGGATGAACTAAGATTTTTTAGAGTGCACAAGAGTGATGTTTATGAGTCACAAGTTGCAGTTACCAAAGGCATTGGAAAGTATGATGTTGCTAATGGTTATGCTGAAATTAAGGTTGTGGACAAAGTAGGATTTAGTACCAAAGGAGGAAAAGTCACAAATTCAAAATTCCTATTGTTTCATATATATCTTAGTTAATTAGAAGGATCTAAGGTAAGAGGTGCTAAAAAAATCGATGCAGCAATGTATTTTCTCTTCAATATTCACTGATTAGTCTTAAATCTTAATAATCTTTCTATATAAAATATACAAAGTAATATCACCACAAAGTCATTCTTAATTTAAGCTCCATCTTCTACATAATATATATACTTATAAATTTCAACACTTATACTCTATTTAAGAAATGCCTAACTTTAACTAGGCATAAAATTTATAAATATTTTATTATCAATAATAAAATTTACTTTATAATATCAAAATTTTGACATTTGGTTAGGTAATGTTATTATATACTCTAAAAAAACTATGCCTAACTGTTTGAGCAGTAAAATTTGACCAACAAATATATGCAGCAGTGAAGGTGTTCGTTAAAATAGATTATAAAAAAACCTTATATTTTTTAAGTGTAAAATTATTACTTTATAAGAAAATATATGCCTCATTTACCTTTCTCTCTCACGCAAACTTACTAATAAACACAATCATTCTCTTGGTATCACCCACTGTTCATTAAACACCCTCAAGCTTCTCCAACATATTCAATCCTCTTCTCTTTTATCTTTATTGCTCTGCACCAAAATCTCCCACTGCTCAATTATTATTTATATCTCTCACTTTTATATACATTTTGTCAAACACATGGTGTCTATTACTTTACAGTAAGTATAAAACATGCTATACACAATAGTTCAAGTGGAATGAAATAATAACAAAAGATTACAAAATACTCAATGGCACCTGATATTCATCGATCCCTGACTAAATAAGCAGTCAAATTCTCTAGTTGCATGGAAAAAGCATAGTTTCAGCATCACAAAAATTTGATGATAAATTGAACTTAACAAAGAAGTGGAAATCATTGTTCTGCTGCTCAATTAACAAACCTAAATTCATTCCAAACATATGGAAGCATGTGAATGTGAATACGAATGAAGAAGAAGATTGGGATTGAGAGAAACCAATTCCTTCTATACCTTCTTTCGCGTACTCTCTCCTTCATTCAAACTTCAAAACCCCTTTCTCTTACTCTCTAGATTCCTTTTTCCACTCTTCCCATAACCTCACATTAAAGCTTCTAATCAAGCTCCAACTACGCGTTGTGTCTCTATTTCCACTTTCCATTCTCTGTAAAATTAAAATAGGGACATTATTTAGTGACAATGAGAAACAATAACCGGTTGGACAATTACAGTGACATTATTTAGTTTTAAATTTTTGTTAAATATCTTAAAATTTTATTAATTAGTTCTTCATACATACATAATTTTTACATAATTATATTTTAATTTAATTTATAAAAATTATTATTATTCGAAGTCTTTCTTAATTTTACCTGCATCAATTAAGAGTAGATATAAATTCATCAAAATTTACCAACAAGTTTTTAAATTTTGCCTATAGTTAAACAACATCCGTAGGTATAAGTAAATTTTAGCTTTACCTACACCAATTTATGTCTATAGCTAGAAGTTTCTGTAAGTACATCTGGTATTTCTTGTAGTGTATCTTGTGCTCCAAAATATCTAGAATTTATTTATTTTGCAAGGTGGTATCCCAACTTTTAATGGTGCATTAATTAATTGACTAAATATTTTTGGGAGACAAAGTACTTATATGATATATAAATATTGAAAGTGACATGTTATAAACAAATTACATATACTTATCCCTTGGCTTCTAAGTAACTCCACATCTTTGGTTGTAAAAACTACATATCATTATACTCCTTCAAAAGTTACACTTAAATTGGCATATGTTTTAGTAAATTAAATTAATATTTCTTTTTATATTTTGTCAAATTATGTAAAATACCTTTATTTTTTAATTCTTTTGTAATGATCTTGTTGTTTTCATAAGTAAATGGTGTATTTTAAAATCTTATGGGTGTTTTTTTAACGTAAAAAGTTGGGTCAGTGTAATGTTTTTCAAATAATTACGGAATGTCATTGTAAATAATTTTTTTATTTGACATAAATATTATAAAGTATTAATGAATTTTCTATTTTCTACCAAAGTTAATTATTTTCTTTATAATAACATCATCATGGTTATATAAAATCTCAAGTTAACTTACTAACTCTTACAAGATTGCAAGTTTACTTACTACTAGGAGTTAATTCATGTGTAAACTCTCATTTTAGTAAAATTTAGTTAGACTATGTGCAAACTTTGTAGAATCTTGTTTTGAGTTTAGTACCGCGTTAATAAGTCAACAAGTTAAAAAAATTAGACGAAGATATTACTTGTTTCTAGTTGTTTTTTTGTATTTAGAGTTTAACATACCTTTATTTTGTGCATCGTTTTTAAATCAAAGAATCATCGCCTCCAAGAACATCAAATCCTCATTTTTTCCAACAACACCAAATCGTTGACAAGAATGATATAATTACTAGCACTTTCACAAGTTATTCTTTAATAGTGTTGCATTGCTAGACTTAGTTACTTAAGTATTGCAAAATTTATAATTTGCTATTTTGATTTATTATGTTATTGAAATGTTTAACATATATGTTATTTATGTAAGGTCTTGTTTTAATTATATATTATAAATGTGTGAAATAAATAAAAATAGAATTTAAATTTAAATTTGTGTTTGATTAATAAATTAATTGGTTATATTATTTATATTGATATTATGTACTATTTTGATGTATATGATAGAAATTAAATGAATTGTGGAAATTGAGTGAAGTTGGTTTAGTGGCAGGTGATATGTGTGTGTGTGCATTCTTTTGGATTAAAAGTATTTAGAAATCGAATTGTGAGGAGATTGCCGTTAGTAAATTAGAATTCCTAAACACAAATTAGAATTACTAAACACAACTCTGGTTCCTTTTTCTTTTTCTTCTTTTATTTCTCTGTTTCTCTTTCACTTTTGTTCTTCACCTTCTTTCTCCCAATTCTGTTATTCTCTCTCAAATTCCAAAATCATCTCTCCTTTGTATGTGGCTCAATTTGTTAGCAAAATTTAATGAAATCTTTTCCATCTTGATTTGTTAGCAGAATTCAATGAAATCATTTCCATCTCTCATGATTTCAATACGGATCCTGATAAGTAAGTCAAATAATTTCTTAGGTTCCTTTTTTGTTTTGGGGTTTTTATTAGGTTTTGAGTGATTTCTATGTTAATTTTCCTTTCTCTTCAAAATTCAGCTTGAACAAGGAAAAAAATAAGTAATGGAAGCTTGATCTTTGTTTTAATTTAGGGAAAACGTTGATTTGATGATATGGAGGTATTTTCATGTGAGTGATTGAAGTTTTGGATGTTGATTTGAATTTGGAATATGTTTGATGGTTAAATGCACATGTGTCAATGAATTATGTTTTGAATGTGATTTGGGATGTTTTGGATAATTGATGATATGTTGAACTGATGCTTCCTTTTAAATTGATTTGATGCATGTTGAGACTAATTATATGTATTGGGTTTTTTATTATGGGTTAATACGAGGAGGTAACTTAGCCTATGTTGAGGTATATTCAATTAAGGATACATATAAGGTCCTTGTAATCTTGATACTAAGGTCAATGAGGGTGAAACATTACCCTCGTACACTAATTTTCTCGAGAAATCGAATCATTTGTCCATAACAAAATTCTGGCTATCTACCAATCACAATGTTCTGGCCATCTTCCAATTGGACCTTCTACCCATTACAGAACATAACAGGCCTTTTGCCCATCACAAACACAAACGGGAACTCTTTCAGTTCGAGAAGGATATACCTTACCAATCTTGAGATACTTAACATTTACGGAGGGTTTTAATTTATGAATATTCTATCACAAGTGTCAATATGAGCTACCTTTAAATATTCACCCACCTGATGAACATCCTCAACCCAAGTTCCAACATGGACAATCCTAAATATTCATTTATTTAAAATCATCTTAGGACTCATCTAATCCTGTCTTTCATCTCGCAGCGTACCAAGTTGTTATTTCCCAAACACAACACTTATGCACCTGCATAGTACCTTTATCAGGGGACCTAGGACTTTGCTAAGTTCATCTCACAACATCTCAACGCAGTCACAAAGGTCACTAGACTTGGCAATCACAACTTATGTAGTACTTATATTTAATCATTATTCACAGAATTATTTATGAATCAATCCTCAAAGAATTATAAGGTCATAATAGACATACAAATCAATTTCTCATCTCAAAATTTCCATTTCATGGATAATGATCAATAATAATAATAATAATAATAATAATAATAATATCAGTACAAAATTGATTCATTTTTGTACTAACAAACATCTTTTCTTATGTGGAAGATTAGATTAGACTACAACCACAGAGTATATCATATTCACCATGAAATTTTGATAACTAAACTCTACACACAATCTCTGGAATATTTTATAAGATATAAATATATTTTACCATGAACATTAATAATCTTTTGAGTAAAAATACAATATACAAATAGATAGTTATTAATGACTTCAAGAGTGATAATTTTAATAAATCAGAATTTCGTAACCCATAATTTATCATAAATTAACTTATGATGGTGAGTAATAGAATAAGGATTAAAGCAAATCTGAATTTGATAATAGAAAATAATTGGAATGAAAATAATATGAAGAAATAAATTTATAGAAAATGATCAAAACATAACTTTTGAGAAATAAGTTAAATGATAGAATGCATGGTAAATAATAACAGAGGACTAGACCATAATATCAAAGGATAACTTAAATAATGATAATAAAGAACTAGAAGTAATATATGGAAAAATAAGCAAAGGACTAGAAAGTAATATCTGGAGGATATTAATAAAGGACTAAATTATAATCTATGGAGAATAAAAGTTAGAATAGTTAAATGTTATTGAACAATCAATTAAGCATCTCCAATTCAAGGTTAGAACGTTTAGAACAACCAAAATTTAGTTTTATAAACATTAATAATCATAAAAGCAGTAAAAACATCTAAGTCTATTAAGATTAACACTACAAAGGTGTATAAATCTCATTCTCCTCATTACCTTAATAAGAGCTTTAAGAAGAGTGGTGAAGAACCTTTGGATCTTAATCTAGTGTCAAGAATATGTTTTTCTTCCTCCATTTTCACAAATGGCTTTCCCTATTTATAGCCAAAATCTAGGTCTGCTCGTTGAGCAAATTTTGGACACTAAGTAAATAAAATATAAAAAATAAATTTGCTTAATGACGAACGGTCGCTAAGTGACGCTTTTCAAAATTTTGTCTCACATCACTTAGCAGCAGAGCTTCGCTAAGAGAGTAAACATTCTTAATATTGAAGAAACTCTCTCATCACTTATCAACAAATCTTTACTAAGTCCCTGTTTTGGGTGGTTCTAAGTTTCTGGTTTTGAAATATATTTTGAAAACAAAAACGTGTTCGAAAAAAATGATTCTGTTTTGGTTTTTTACTCATTTTTTAAATAGTTTTCACTCAATTTTAAAAATAATAAAATTTGGTTTTCAGATTTCTGTTTCTGTTTTTATTTAAGCTCATTACTTGACATCACTGTCACCATTGACCATCACCTTTGACCAGCGATCACTGTCCTCCACCTCTAACCAGTGGTCATCGACCTCCACCTCTGACCAGCAATCACCGACCACTACCTCCGTCTGACGGTCATTGGCTGACACTTTCGATTGATGGTCACTAACCCCCACCTTCGACCAACAGTCACCGATCATCACTTCCGATCAACAGTCATCGATCGCCACCTCTGATCGGCGGTCACCAGCCGCCACCTCTAACTGTGAGTCACCCAACCGCTACCTCCGACCACCAACCACTAACTCCGATCGCCAATCATCAACCACCAACTCCTATCGCCAATCACTGACCACCACCTTCGATCGCCAATGATTGATCGCTACCTTCAGTGATTGTCTCGATCGCTACCTCCAACTAGTCTTTTGGTTAAGATTTGAAAACAATGTTTTAAATTTGGAAACAAAAATAATGTTGTTTTTAAAATTTTGAAAACTTAAAACCAAAACTAGTTTTTCTTTTTATAAATGTCAAAACTAAAAACCAAAAATCATCCCGAACAGGGCCTAAGCAAGTGTCGCTGAGCAAACAACTTTCGCTTAACGAATAACCACTCTTAATAGTGGAGAAACTCATTTCACTGAGCAAATAAATTTTTCTTAGTGAATTATTTTTCAAAAACAATGTTTTTGTTTTAGAAAATTCTTTAAAGTTACAATAATAAATTATGTAATAGTATATATTTATTTTTGTTACTTCATATTTCTTTTTGATAATATATTATTGTAATTCTTGAGATGGATAGATATCTATTTCTAATTTCTAGATTGAAATTCAACAACTTACCTAATAATCTAGTCATTAAAAAAATAAGGATGTTACACAGCAAAGTTAACATTGCATTCCTTTGTAGAACGGATGATGAACCTCAAATTATGTGCTTAATGTCTTTTTAGTTTTTCTTTTACTTATGTTTTTTGTAAGGATTATGTACTTTACGAGTTGGCAACCCATGTGCTTATTTGCTTAGGTTTAGCATTATTAATAATATTTGCTGACTTATAAAAAAATTATTAATTTGATATTAGTACTTTATGTTTATGATAATATTATTAACTTTTAATTTTAATTTAAAATATAAAGATATGTTAAATATATTATTTTTAATTTTTTAATATAGATCAATTCAACTTGCTAAACTAGTAATCATAGAGTGTAACTAATAAACCATCATACTACTGTCTTAACCAATTAAATGACAGCTTATTTGATTTTAATAACACCTTGTAAATTATAAAGATTGAACCTCGGGTCCTTTCCTAAACATATATAATTTTGGAACAGGATTTGACCTAATTTGAGGCCCAATATCCTAATATCTATTCCATTATGTATTTTATTTGGTGGTTTACCTAAACCTTGAAATTAGGAGAAACTTAGTTCAATCTAAACTGTTCTATTTTTGCTTTTGTAAATAAAAAAACCATTCTCTACATTGTGGTATTTATTTTTGTATTTAGAATACACAGATTTGCAGACAATTATTCAGTATATATGTACTATGTAGGGCTGGTTATTAATATCGCTCTGATGACGTATCTCTTTCAATTGGTCTACTTCATGTTTTCATGTTTGCAGATAAAAATATAATGATTGGCATAATTCCCCAACACAACTAAAGGTTTTGAACATATGGAAACAAGGGAGTTTATAATCAACTCTGTAGATAGTTACTTAATAGTATGTTTTGTCACACAAATTCATAAATTTACAAGTTTTATTTAGAGTAAGAAAGGCATAGTCTTATATATTCTTTACTAATTATGTATTGTTTTTCTTGAAATAGACATTCTGATTTCACTGAAATTATGATTTTATTCTCTAAAATTTAAGAGTTTATGATACTGATTCAGAATTGGTGATTAATAACTTTGACGGACAAATTTTGAGAAAAAAAAATATCTATGACCTTAAAACTTTATGAAATAAAATAATAATATATTATGATAAAAATAATATATATATATATAAAGACACGTTTAAAAAAATAAAATATATATAAATCTTTTTAACTTTTATTAAATTATAAAGAACTCTACTCTTTTTTTTCCCCCTATATTAATCACCCTTTAAGTAAAAATTTGGTAAGGATATTTTTTAGTTTAATGAATTAAAAATTATAAAACTATTTAATAAATTATAATATGTAATTCATTAAACAATAATATTTTAATACTTATAATTATTAAATGTTAAAATATACTATTTTTGGTACATTAGCAAATACCATTTATGCACGTGTTAAAATTTATATATTATTTTTTACATTTATTGTTTTAAAAGGTTAAATTATTCTATTGATGGTTAAATCATCTTTACCTAGAGAAGAGATTATTCAAATATTTTCAAATAATTTAAAGATAAATCGAGTAATTTAACCCGTTTGAAACTAGACATACTTTTAAATAAAAAGTAAATAAGTAATATCAATAAGAGTTTAGTTATTATAAATCGATAGTGGAAAAAACTGTTATACTAATGTTTAATTATAATTTTTTATTTATATAATTTTTAAAGTATTAATAATTAAAGTTAATAAATTTATTATAAACTAAAAATTGTAATTAAATACTAATGTATAATTCTTTATATTATAAGTACATATCAATTAAATTATATCAATAATTGTGAAGAAATTAGAGAAATATTTATAATAAATTCATCATTGATTATATTTATTCTGGTGAGATTTCCTCCATTTTCTATCTAAAGTGGATAATGCTTGAGAGGAATCCCAGTTCTTAGAACTATCATTTTCCCTAACCAAAAATTTCCATTTCAATTTAAAAGTACGACGTAACTAGTAGCTGTTGATATCTGTTGAGTTTGGCCCACTAATCAAGCAAGCGTGTCCTTAGGTACCCACCACCCATGTGCCCTAGTCATTCACAAAATCAGCAGAAAAATCGATGCCTCTAATGTCCTCCATTTGTTCCTAATTCATTGGCTCTCTCTTCTCTTAAGTCTCACTTTTTCTCGACCACTATTTTTTATTAGAAACAATTATGTTCTAGAGGACAACAATGATAAAAATCATTTTGTTTATTTATTACACGAGTTTAATTCATATATATTGTCTAATTATCATTTAACTAAAATTTTCTATTTTAAATTTGTGTATATTACTTTGTGTTTTAATCGATGAATAAGTTATATTATTTAATAATTTTTTTTATTTTGTATCTTACATAGTTTATTAAATGATATGATATTTATTAATTAGTTGAGATAAAAATTTGAGATAATATTTTTTCATCTTCTTAAATTACAATTTTTTATTTATATGACTTTTAAAATATTAATCAGTAAAGTTAACCGACTTATCATAAACCACAGGTTGTGAACTTGTGATTAAATGTTAGAAGTATACAATCCTTTATCTCTTAATATAATTGCATGTTTTTTTATTAACAAAACTAGTATATTAACAATACATATTTATTTATAAAAGAAAACATAACTACATGTTTAAAATTCAAAATCTTTTATTAAGTTGAAATAATCTCACACTATTTGAGACAATTATTAACAATTAATATTTGTTTAGAAAAGAAAACATAACTACATGTTTAAAATTCAAAATCTTTTATTAAGTTGAAACAATCTTACACCATCTGAGACAATTTTGTTTGAGTAAGACAAAAAACATTATGAACAATAAAATTTTCTTCCAAGTAGTTAATATAACTGCCTATTCAAGATTCAAATTTAAAATCTTTGAGTAAGTTTTGAAACAATCTCACATCTTGTAAGATTGTTTGAGCTAGATAAAAGTCATTATCGATAATAAAACTTTTTTCTGAGTATTTAATATAATTGTATGTCTAGGACTCAAATTCAAAACCTTTGATTAAATTGAAACAATATTATATTATTTGAAACTGATCCATTCATACAAAATCGATTAGCGATATTTGAACAATCTCTCGAAAAATATCAAATTCAAAACCTTTGATTAAATTGAAACAATCTTATATTATTTGAAACTGATCCATTCATACAAAATCATTATGAATGATAAAACTCTTTTTGAGTATTTAACATAATTGCATCTCCAAAACTTGAATTCAAAACCTTTGACTAAGTTGAAATAATCTCATATTGGAGATAATTTTGTTCCAGTCAGACAAAATCACTATGAATGACAAAACTTTTTTTTTTAAGTATTTAACATAACTCAATATTTAAAACTCAAATTAAAAATATTTGGTTAAGTTGAAATAATTTTCCATTATTAGAGACAATTTTGTTCGATTTAGCCAAAATATTATGAATGATAAAACTTTTCTTCTGAGTACAATTTAATGTCTAAAACTCGGATTCAAAACTTTTTGTTAAGATGAAAAATACCCAATTAAATTGATTCACTTATTGGGTATTCTTTTAAGGCTTGCTTTTTAGCAGCACAGGGCAACTTCTATTTTATTGATACATGTTTTTCTTCGTCCTTATGCACGCTTTCTAGTATTATATAACTGCCCTAACTACTTAAACTCCTTTCAGCTCTTCCGAGGAATAGAAGAAAAAGGAAAGAAAGAGAAAAAAGCAATTAAGATGATTAAGTTTAGGTCAATGAGGTTTTGTAGAAGCAGTTCCTCCAAGCTTGGAAATGGGAACAAAACAACACCATCATCCACTGAAAAGAATTGCAGAAGCATTGGTGAAATCCAATGGGAACTCAGGCCTGGGGGCATGCTTGTTCAAAAAAGGGAGAGTAACCAAAGTGCAGGGGAGGGAATGATCACAATTATAGTGTCTACTGTGTCACAGTCCCATGAAATTTCTATTGAGGCCACATCAACTTTTGGTATGTTTACTCCACCACACCTCTTTCTCATATTGACTCTGTTATTATGATTATGAATTGAGTTGAGAAATTAATCCTGTATTATATATCCAAAATAGCATATAGTTTTGAATTTTTATCCAAATTTTAAGATGATATCAAAGTATATTCTAGCAATTGTTATTATTTGTTAAATTTGAAGATATAAGATGACTTTGTTGTTTAAGTTTGTTGTCTAAGGAAGGATAGAAATGAGAAAAAATGATGGGTTTGTTCTTTATCAGAATAACAAAAACTAATATTATTAACAAAATTAGCATTCGGTCTATGAAAAAAATTGTTGTTTATTGGATTGTTCTTCAACCACACGCAAATTCTGCTTTTCTATAAGAAAATATGATAAAGATTCACACTGATTATCAATATGGTATATAAGTGTGGGTAGTTTTCACTTCACACTTCAACTTCTGGAGTTAAATGAGATTAAAATTGAAATAAACTGACCCAAAATGTTTATATTGTTTCTAAGCTGCTCAATGGTTATTTATCACTCAAAAATTTTAAATTTTCTTTAGTTAATAGAGTTATTCCTCATGTGGGTATATAAGAAAAGTTATGAGCAATTACTAATTGTGCAGGAGAATTGAAAACTATTCTTTCACTTGTCACAAATTTTGAGCCCCAAGAGCAAAGGCTTCTCTTCAAGGGTAAAGAGAGAGATGACAATGAATATCTACACATGGTTGGGGTTAGAAACAAGGACAAGGTTCTTCTATTGGAGGATCCAGCTATAAAGGAGAAGAAACTGCTTAACAATCATAGTCATTTCATCACTGTGTATGACTAATTAATTAACCAAATTCGTTTTTTCAGCAAAGTTTATTTCGTATAAACTTTATCACCAATCTTATATTTCTTACCCAAGTTATTAATTTTAATTAGTATTAACCACAAAGGAAAGTTTGAGAATGTTTCATGTAGTGATGCATCTTTTTTCACTATGCATTAGTTTAGGAGCTTAATTATGTTATTATCTACTGTTTGTTGCCTTCGCCAAATTAGAAAGATGAAAGTTGATGAAATGCCAAGTCATTTTGCGTAGTGTGATTATGTTTATACAATTTTGGTTCCTTTTCTTGTTTAACAATTTTCATATTATGATGGTATGTACTATGTTCAAATATATAATAAACCCACGCGTGCACGCCGACAAAAGTAGATTAACAATTGTAAAGGTAAAGTGGGAAGGGTTGAGACAATTTTCAGAAAAAGATGGCAGATTATGGGTTTTAAAGATCAATTTGTTGGGTCCAAAAGGGTAGTTCCAAGCATAGGGTTAAGTCCACGGAATAAAGTATAGTAGTAATTGGAGAAAAGTATTATAAGATGATGGGTTGAGATAGTAAAGCAATTTACATCTTTTAAGACGTGAATGTTAATCAGTTCAAATATCAAAAACTGCCCAAGTACTTTATTTATATATATATATATATATATATATATATATATATATATAAATAAAAGACTACTCAGGTAAGAAAAAGGATACGGTGAAAGAGATACGGTGGTGAGAAATGAAAAAATATAATAATAATCATAGGATTTTAATAAATAGTTCAGATTTAATTGTTAATTAAACAAGCTCAAGTGATTCTCTCACATAGAAACTTCTCTTACAAACTAAATATTTGTCAATTGCTCTTTATTTATTTATTTTTATTTTATCAATCATGTTACTTATCAGATTTTTATTTTATTATTTTTAGATAACAATTAACATCAATTTTTATATATAATTTATTTTATTTTAAATTTGGGGGAGGGACCATGGCCCCTACCAATCCCCTATCCTTCCGCCCGTGGGTGGTGACAGTATTGACGATAGTGGCGGTAGTGTCAACGACGTATGGTTGGGGTGGCAGTGACGATGGTGGGGGCTGACAATGATGGTGGCAATGATGGGGCTGACAGTGATGGTGGCAGTGATGGGGGCTGACAGTGGTGGTGGCGTTGCCCCAAATTGTCACTACCACCGTCATTGTCACCACCCCTATCGCTGTTGCTAGCAGAGTCAATACCATCACCCTCACTATATGTCATTGACACTACTGCCACCATCGTCAATACTACAACCACCCACAGGCGGAGGGACGGGGGACTGGTAGGGGCCATGGTCCTTCCCCAAATTTAAAATAAAATAAAATATATATAAAAATTAATGTTAATTATTATCTTAAAAGAGTAAAATAAAACTCTGATAAGTAACATGATTTATAAAAAAAATAAAATAAAGAGCAACAGACAAATATTAGTTTGTGAGAGAAGTTTCTGTGTGAGAGAACTACGTGAGTTTGTTTAATTAACAACTAAATCTGAACCATTTATCGAAATCCTATGGTTGTTATTATGTTTTCTCATTTCTCATTATAACCATCTTTCTTATCTGAGTTGTCCTCACACACACACATAAAATTGTGTGCGCGCATATGAGAGATTCAAATTATACTAGTGTTATTTGAACCCCTCTCTCTATATATATAATGATAGAAAAGGGTAAGTTAATTAAGTTGTAATTATATCTTATAATTTTTTTTGTTGGTCCTCCTGATAAGAGTTCAAGATAATGTCATCAGATTACAACAACTCACACATTCTTTTCAACCAACTGAACTACCCCTTGGACAATTATATCTTATATGACACTAAATAATAGATTTTATATACAATAATATGATATAATATAAATTATGTGCAAAATTATTATTTTATTAAAATTACATATTATTTTAAAAATTGTCCTTTAATTTATGTTTTTACAAATTATAAAACAATAATTTTAATAAATTTTATAAAATTATATGTTATTTATGCAACTACTTTCTTTAAATTACAAAAACGCTATACTGTATAACATTTAAATATTGTAATTAATATTTACAAATATTGGAATAATAATTATTTAAATTTTAATATTTTTAATAATAATATTATACATATAATGTATTATATGTTAGATATTATAATAAGTAATATATAATTTATTATGTATATTTTTTAGCAGTAATATGTATATTTTTAATATAATAGAAGTCTATAAGTATTACAATATATACTATTAAATTAATAATATGATATAATTATATATATAATAGTTATTATAATATTAAAATATTATATACATAATGATATAATTATAAAATACTATTATTTTATATTTTTTACTAATATAGTGATATAGTAAGTAAAAAATAAGTCATATATGTTAACACACAAATATAATACATATATATTATCTTTTTTTTTAGATTTTCCCCAATAAACTTATTAAAAAATCACTTTTTCATTTTTTATTAAATAACTAGTTTTTAACAACCCGATTACCAATTTTCTTGATTTTTTAGTTGGTTCTTCTGATTTTTTACCACTTTGATGTCTTTCTAGATATTTGGAAACAATAGACCTAAAACATGGTTATTCTTCGATTCATCTTGTGAGATCAATTTGTTTGGTTCATTTTAGACATCTTGAGTTATAACTAACAACTAATATTTTGTATTAATAATATGATAAAGAAAAATTATTGAAAACCATTTTTTATTAGAAAATTGCGTAACAATCGAATGAAAGATTAATTGTGTAACAAGTGGTGACTCAAGGATTTTTAAGGTTAAAGTAAATTTAAGAATTAATTCTTTTTTACTAATAAAAAATTTATTAACTAAATTATTATAATTTTATTTAATTTTTTAGGCCTTTTGTGAAGCAACATTATATAAATTTGTTGTGATCAATTTTATTTAACATTTTCTTTTCAATAGACAATAAGTTCAATCCATTTGTTGAGACATTGTGATTTTTATTAATTTTAACTTTGAAAATTTTCTTTCCGTTGAGGTAACTAATATTTAATCATTAACATTATTCTATAAGCTATATATCCATTGTAAAAGAATTTATTTTTTATATATAGTTGAGAGTGTAATTATATTAGTTAATAGTGATAAGTATAAAAAAACATTAATTTTAATAAAAATAGGGTATAAAAAATCATTTACATAAATAAAGAGAAGTACATTGTATAAAATCAAATTACATTAATAATAATATATGTATAGGTATAATTATAATCAATGCAATAAAATAAAAAATTATATCACAAAATTCACATAAATACATTCACGATAGGTGAAATTACAATTATATAAAATAAAAGAGAAATTATGCCTATTCTCCATAAATTTTCATAATTTTAATTATATATTATATGACCAAAATACAAAATTCACATTACTATAACCAGGATAGGTGAGTTATAATAATGCAAGTAAATAAAGAAAATTATGCGTATAAAAGAAGAACAATTAAGATTGTACATAATTAATAAATTACCTAAAATTAATTTATAAATGATAATTCAATAATATTAAAGAGGATACAATATAAATGGAGAATACAAATACTGTAAAGAATTATCACAATGAAAATAGTCTAAAATTTAAGATTGTAATAATAAAATTTTAATTTAATCTTGAATTAATCAAATAATTTTTTATACCAAAACTACTAATAATATTAAATAAATATGATATTTATAAAACCATGACTCTTAAGGGTTTTTATTATCTACCTTCTAGGGGATTATTGTGTAGAATGTGTGTGTTAATTTGCTTAATGAGATGAAAAATTTATAATCCCCCAAGGTAGGCAGAACCTATCAAATGGTTTTTTATGATTGACCCAACCTATCATAGAGTCAATCTTACTATAATTTCATTTATATAATCATAAAGATATTATAAGATACGATTATCACCATATCTTAAATTGTCAAATAATGATAAAAGATAATTGATTAATATCAGTTCACAATTATTTCTAACATTCTCCCACTTGGATGATATTAATCAATAATACAAAGACAAATTATTAAGCCAAAATGACAATTATAGACAAATCTTATATTAGACAATAATATGAGAAATCTGAGATACAAAATAATATCCGATAGCGATATATATATATATATATATATATATATATATATATATCATGTGAAGTGGATAGTAATCTTCTTGATGGTTGACTTTATATCTTATGAGTTGCGGAAGAGAATTCTTTTTGAATTTTGGAGTTAAAGCTAGGGCCTCAGAACATGTTGTTATGCAGAAATCCAGATTAAAATGAGCATTGGAAGGGGATTATAACCCAAGATTCTTCTAAAATTGTTTAAAATGAGGTGCTCCAAAAATCAAATTTTGGCTATTAATTCTGAGCAAGGATGGATTGAGGAGGTTGCCTAGGTGAAGACTAAAGTGTTGGATCATTTCAAGCAAGTGTTCTCAGAGTTAGAGTTGGTTAGGCCTACTCTAGATGGAGTTGATTTTGACCAAATCTTTGAATTGGACCAAAATATGTTGGAAGAGCCGTTTTCCAGAGAGGAGATTAAAGAAGCAATATGGTCTTTCGGGGGAGAGGGGGGTAAAAGTCCTGGTCCAAATGGTTTTGGGATGAATTTTTATAAATCGTGTTGGGAGATTATTGGAGATGATTTGGTGGAAAGAATTCAAGAATTCTATCTTTCAGGAAAACTCCCTAAAAAAGTTACCTATTCATTTATTGCGTTGATTCTAAAGGTGGTTAACCGTCAAGACTTGTCTTAGTATAGACCAATCTCTCTTATATCGAGTATGCAAAAGATCATCTCTATATTGTTAGCAAGGAGAGTGAAGAAAGTTCTTAAGGGGGTCATTTCTAAGGGGCAAACAACTTTTCTTCCCAGAAGTTCCATTCTAGATGGGTCTTAATGGATAACAAGTTCATTGATGGGGCTTATAGATTTTAAAAATCATGTTTTATGTTTAAAGTAGATTTTCAGAAAGCCTATGACTCAATTAATTGGAAATTTCTAGATTATATGTGTAGCAAGTTAGGCTTTGGAATGAGATGGAGGATGGGGATTGCTTCCTTAATTAGGAATAATCATATTTCTACAGTCAGTGGAAGTCCAACAGATGAATTCCAAACTTAGAAGGGCATTAAACAAGGAAACCCATTATCTCCATTTTATTTTTGGTGGTGGCTGAAGGTTTGGCAGGGTTGTTTAGGAAAGTTGTCTTAAATGGAGGATTTAAGCAAATTATGGTAAGGGAATTGGCAAAATTTTCTTTGTTGCAATATGCAAATGATGCAATTAATACTGTTTAGATGATGAAGGTAATTTTAAGGGGTTTCGAGTTGGTGTCAGGTTTGAAAGTCAACTTTCATAATAGTCACTTTTTTGGGTTAAATGTTGATCATATCTCTCTCATGGTGCGAGATGTATGTTAAATTAGTTCACCCCTCTTTAATTTTCTTGGCATTCCAATTGGTGTTAATGCTTGGATCGTGTCATCATGGTAACTGGTAGTTGACAACTTCAAAAGGAAGTTAGTAGTGTGGAAAGCAAAAAGCATGTCCTGTAGGTTGACTATTTTGAATGTAGTTCTTACGAGCCTTCTTGTATTTTTTTTTTTCGTTTTATAAGGCTCACAAGAAATTCATCAAATGTTTAACTAGGTTGCAAAGGAACTTTATTTGAGGGGGAAGGAGGCTAGTAATAAAATTGCTTGGGTCAACTGGGAAAGAATTTGCATGGGTAAAAAAGAAGGAGGCTTGGGGGTGAAATGTTTACTAAAGTTCAACCTTGGTCTATTGGCTAAATGGAGATGGAGGTTCCTTTATGACAATGATGTTATTTGGTATAATCTTCTTAGGAGTAGGTATGGAGCCTTTGATCATTATCCATATTTTGTGTTGAGGCCTTCAATTGCTCTCTTTGGTGGAGGGATGTGTAGGCTATAGATGATAATCGTATGTTATGCCCTGACTGGTTTTCAAATAGCCTGAGAAGGAAGATTGGTGATGGGGTTCACACTCTTTTTTGGAAGCAAAATTGGTTAGATGGTGGTTCATTAAGAGAGAGGTATCCTAGACTTTTCTCTTTAGCAGTGAATAAGGATATTTCTGTGAGTAGTTTTATGGGGGCTTAAATTGTTGCTATTCCTTAGAATGGGGTTTGGAGGCACAATTTTTTTGTTTAGGAGGAAGAGGTCCTTCAAGAGCTGGTTGAGTTATTGCAAGGTGTTTAACTGGATTAACATATCAGGGATCATTGGGTATGGGTTTCAAATGGAGTTAGCTCTTTTTCTGTTTCAACAGTATATTCTACCTTATGTGGAGCTTTTAATAATCATGGGGCTTTGGATGAGGATCCTAATCTTTCAAATGGTTGTTGAAGGACAAACTCCTTTCTAAGGTTATTTCTTTATTGTGGAGACTATTGCTTAATAGGTTTCTGAATGTTGATAACTTGATCAAGAGAGGTGTGGATCTTAATGGCGCCCAAAGACTTTGTTCGTTCTACAAGGAGCATCCGAAGAGTTCTAATAATCTTTTTTTATCTTGTAATATTTCCCAATCTCTTTGGTGTAGGGCGATGAGTTGGTTAGGGGTAATGTCTCTGCTCCCTATATGTTATTTCATTTAGCTGGTTCATGGACAATAGACAAATATAGGAAGAAAATTAGGTACGTGTTTTGGCATGTTGTGTGTTGGGCTATTTGGATATCTAGAAATTTCATAGTTTTTAACAGTAAAGCCTTAGAATCTTTTGGTATTCTAACCTTTATATAGGTGACTTCTTGGAAGTAGTTACTCTATAGATTTGGTTTGCATAGAGGATGTGTATTTTCAGATTAATGTCTTAACCCTCTACATTGTCTTCTTATTATGTGAGTAGCAGGTTATTTTTGGGTGCTAGTGTTTGTTTTCCAGGAATTGTATAGAGGGTATTACTTGTTGAGGTGAGTACATAGATATAGGGTAAGACTTTTTGCCTCTGTCGTTTTGGCTATATAGGTAGCAGAGTTCTGACTTTGTATAGTTTTGGTTCTTTAATCTATGAAATATTTGTCTTTGCTTGCAGGTTCTTCCTCTTTCCCTGTTCCAGAAGGTGCTAGGATACTTAACAAAGCTCATCAAAGACATTTCGGAAGGTTCATAGCGATTTGTACTCAGGTACTTTTCGGTAAGAACAATGCATGTTAACAAAAATTTCTCATAAAGTATATGAATAATGTGGTTCAATAAAATGATACTACATGGTCCCAAGCATCCAAAAAAATGGTAAGAGATATGCTACTAAAATAATATGACTTCATACATATATCATAAGAGAGTTTTCAGACTCCCACTGATCTAAGACATCAAAACTTAACCAAACTATATGAATTATAAAACTCCAATAGTTAAGTATTTGGTTGGTGAAAAAAAAGTTTTTCTAATATCATTTTTACCTAAGTTTGAAAAATTATAAAGGCCGAGAAAACATAATCACATGCATCTAAGTATTCATCATGGTCCAACAACAAATGTAATTATATATAGGCTAGATAAATGCTCTATAATATTTGACATTCAACTAATCCAAGTTTTTGAAAATGAGTAACTACGTAAGAATTCGAAGACAAATAGAAAATCCATAAATTCCCTACTTGGACCACATAGACACCTAGTTTATGTAAAATGATACTCATATTATCTTGACCACAAAAATGTCAATTGAGCAAGCGCTTAGATAATTGGTCCAAATAAAAAAATCATAAGTACTTCAATACTACAAAATTATACTTGATAAGAGTATTATCATCATAAGCACTTTTACAAACTAGAAAATCTTAGGAATATTGTATCTACAATATAATTATAGAATTTTGACAAAAAAAAATGTGAAATTTTGGGTAAAAGAAGTGCACAACACATAATTGCATATCAAAAGAATTAATTGCAATACCCAACAAAATGCCCTTAACATCCATTAAAGATGTCTAGTAAAATGAATTTTATGTATCTCAATTAAAAGAGAACAAAAATAAATAGTCAAGTCTTATAGAGTATGTCATATTATAATTAAATGTGTACAAGAATATATGATAATACAGATAGATAAGTCTCAAAACATAATACAAAATCAAAATTATATACTTGTAAAATTTTGACCAATTAAAATATAAAATTTGGGTAAAAGAGATGCACAATAGACTTTTTTAACTAATTAAATTTTTATTTTTTTTTATTTTAGAAGTATACTAGTCCTAAAATATATATTTGTTGTGTTTAAAGTGCTTCTTTGAGTTTTAGGTGAGTCCTTTATATTTATTTATAATATATTATTATTATTATTATTATTATTATTATTATTATTATTATTATTATTATTATTATTATTATTATTATTACAAAACTTTATGGTCATCAATAGAAGAGGTCCCATTAGAGACAGGGGGTCCTCTTTATTAGGAAGCAACTTCAATGGAATTTTGGATCTTGTTGGCTAGCAGAATCAATTTTAATTACTATTAGTCAACACTTTATTTGTTCTGTTTCTGGTTAGCATCCAGAGAACAAGAAAAATCTCTAGAAATTTGAAATATTTTTCGAAACAATCCAATTGAATACGTATGATTTATAAAAAGCAACGATTATCGATGACAAATAGATAAGAATATTACTCAACATTATGAAAGTATCAGCTTGTATGTATCGGTTTTCAAAACTATATTATATTGTTTATTTATTTAATATTTTTTATTGTAGTAAGTTACATTTCTGCATAATTGAATTTTTTTTAGCTTATCAATTAAAATTAGTTTCAGATTTAAAATTAAAATAATTATTTTTTAAATGTGCAGGACGAAATGAGATGGGTATGCCATTCCAAAAAAGAGGGTAAGTGGATTTAAAATTTTATATCCTATTGAAATATGATATTGGAAACAAATTAATACTCATACTCATATCTATTTCAACTTACTTACTGTTATGAATAATCTCACATTTTTATTTTTCTGAAATATAAAAAATATATGATTCCATCTCAAATTTAAATATAAACATATTGTTAAAAGTGTATAAATGGCATATAAACTAAACTATCTCACAAAGAAAATTATCCAACAAAAATCAAATTCTTTAACAAAGGATTAAAGAAAATTGTTGAACATATAGCAAATTGAGAATGGATGAGACAATGATGACCACTTAGAGGGAGAAGTGCGACACAGAGACACGTGAGGAAGTGTGTGAGATAATTATTTATTGATTAGGGCAAGGAAAAATGCAATGTCATGAGGGAGTAGGTGAGACAACAACTACTTACTCAGGGTGGGAAGAAATGTGACACATAACAATAGGACTCAATTAAGGCCATGTTTCATTTGTCTTTTATAAGCCAAAGCAAGATCGGGTTTCATTTATCTGGATCAAATTAGATATTGTGTAAAAAACTAAACTAATTTAATTAGATTGGTTTGGAGGGTTAAATTTATCGGTCACTCAAACTAACAAAAACTTGATTTTTTATTTTTTCTTTAGTTTAATTAAAATTATTGATCATCATCAATGAAATATAAAGATATCATAGTAGAAAAAAGAATCACAATGGATTCTAGTTAAATTGATTTAACATGACGCTTAAGTTATTGTAAATTCCTAACAACTATTTGATTTATGCTTGATAATTAAAAAACACAAAACTGACCATTCATGATAGGACTGGGGATGAAAATTTGTAACTTACTAAATCAGGAGGTAATTTTTTGTCCTATGGATAATAAAATAGAAAGTAAAATTTTTTTTATAAGCTAAAAAATTTTATTGAAAAAGAATAAATATGAGAAAACATAAGAGATGTCTTCTTCGTTACAAAACGGAAAACACAAAAGAATAAAGAAAATCAAAATTGTTACATCAACTCATACAAAAGCACAAATTTACAGCTCATTGGGCATGGGAATGAGATGTAATCTTAGTTATATGACACCACTCATAAGACTAAAATTGGACGCTCTGCATGATTTGATGAACATCAACCATTTGATTTCTGAACACGACCTTGTTTTGCGTTTTCCAATTATGCCATATACCAGTGACTAGACAAAAGACCAAGCTCTCCTCATCTCTTGCCAGCCGTCAACAAGCCCCAGAAACTGATAACAATGACTTCGTACCTCATTTGAAGAAGTTGAGGAGAACCTTCACCAACCTCTCACCAACTTCCAAACTTGATACGCCTTTGAACAAGATAGGAAAAAATGAGCCCCAGTTTCCAGCTCTTTACCGCATAATCCACGTAGGCCATCTTCAAGCTAAATAATTCGACAAAGAACTAAATTTTTCCTAGTTGGCAGCCAATCCATGTCTAACTACCAAACTAGGAATTGAATCTTTGCTAGAACTCCTTTTGCCCAAAGGAATTTGTTGAAGGGATTAGAATTATGCTGATTATTTTCCTGTAGTGCCTTATAACTTGTTGCCACTTTATATTGTCCCGAGATGTCCAAATCCCACACCTACATGTCATGACTGCCCTCTCGCCTCTGAAATCCTTGTATCTTATGGATTAGCACCTTCAAAAGTTCGCTTTCCCACATGAACAACTGACGTCTCCATGCCCACTGCCACTCATTATCAAATTGATGCATGTCTTTCACTGACACATCTTGATTTTAAGCTAAAGCATATAACCTATGAAATGCAAAACAAAGTTTCTGGTCTCCTACCCATCTCTCCTTCTAGAATAGGGTATCACTACCATCACTAGCTCATGCCGCACATGACTCGACCACCACTCCCCCATTTTCCAATTCTAAGGATTGTAAATCCATCCACAATCTCGACACTTTGCTCCTTCTTACCTCCCAACCTTTGTCCTCACGCAAATACCTAACCCTCTACAGTCAGGCCCACATACTAACAAAATCTACTTTAAGACGCCACTTCCACCGACTTAGCAAAATCTATGTTGAATGCTCTTAAATATTGCACCCCTAAACCCCTACTTCCTTTTCCCTACATACTTTTTCCCCTACGACACCCAACTCACATTCTTTTTATCCCCTTTACCACCCATAGAAAATTTGAAAATAGAGATTTTGAGATTATACCTTGTGGAACTTTGAAGAAGGAAAGGAAGTAGACCGTAAGTGCATGCAAGACATATTTCAATAACAAGTGATTGCTCTCCTATGATGCTAAGAAGTTTTTAACCGTTTTTAACACAGAGGACCACGTCTCTAACCGAGATGGATTGGCACCTATTGGAAGACCCAAATATTTAAAAGGTAGTGTTGCTACCTTGAAATTTAGCAATACTAAGGTTGTTTCTACCCACTCCTATTCTACATTCACTCCAATTAAATTACTTTTATGGAAGTTGACTTTAAGCCTCGACATTAGCTCAAAATTCTGCAGTATAGCCTTAACTACTTCCATAGACTTCCAGTCTTGCATAATAAAAAGTAAGGTATCATTTGCAAACTACAGATGAGATAAGACAACCCCTTTCTTATGCAGTTCCTACCCTTTCCACAACCCCTTAGAAATAGCTTCCTTGACCATTTGACTCAACCCTTATGCAACTATAAGGAACAAGAACAATGATAATGGGTCACCTTGCCTAAGCCCTCTGGACACTCCAAACTCCTCAGTTGGGCTGCCATCAAGCAACACTGATACTTTTGTAGTACAAAGACACTCCTTTATCCACTTCAGCCATATTGAACCAAACCCCATTCGCTTCATAACATACCATAGATATTGCCAGCTTACTGAGTCATACACCTTTTTAAAATCCACCTTTAGGCACACTAAAGCTTCCTTACTACATCTTACATTGTCCATCGAGAATTTTCCTTCCTTTCACAAATGTTGACTGGTTCTCGAATATCACTAAGTGGATTACCCTTCTTAAATGAGTCGCTGACACCTTCACTAAAATTTTATAGATATAGTCATCAAAGAATGCCTTAACATCTCCTTTACTAAATGCCAAAATTCCTTTATAAACATGAAATTGATCCCATCAAGGCCAGGAATTTTGCAACTGTCACAATCCCAAACTGCTTCCTTGGTCTCTTCCTCTAAAAACGGCCTTTCAAGATCACCCTTAGCACCTTCTAGCAATTGAAGAAAAGACACAAAATCCAATTTTGGACAACACCACTCCCACCCTTTGAAATGATTTTCAAGATAATGCTTCATCACCTCTTTTAAGCTTTCCACTCTGGTTACTTCCCGCCCTTCAAAATCTAGGCTTAGGATCTCATTTTGTTTTCTCCATTTCATCATGGCCTTGTGAAATAATCTTGAGCTTGTCGAGTCATAGTGCATTTATGACCCACTCACTTTTTTAACTCCTCTTGCTCCCTAAGTTTCTTCTTAATCTCATCTTCCTCTAGCTCTCTCTCTTCTTTAATCATATAAAGGTCATGTAACTCGATTCGAGTTGCCTAAATATGGCTATCAATATCTCCAAGTGGCAACCCACAAATACGAAATGGTGCGTCGAGGCACGGTGAAGTGTGGTAGGGCTCGGTGAGGTTGAACGATGCACGACAAGGTGTGGTGACAGCATGAGGCACGACACCGTAGGACGTTTCTACGATTTCATGATTCTGCTCAACGGTTCTATCGATTATGATCTTCCACGATTTTATCCTTGCATGAGTGCAAAGACCTAAAGCATAATCACAGAATCGTGCGATTCTACGATTCAACTCACAATTCTGTCAACCATAATAGAATTAATAATGGTTAATAGTTTATATCTTATCCCCTAGGCATATATCCTATCAAATCTTAATTTAAGAGTGTTTTCTCAAAAAAAATTAAAATTAATTAATTGATACAGTTAAGGTAATCAAGATAATTAAAAACAAAAATGAACAATAACAAATTAAGATTAAAGAAGAAATTTTATTACATAATAAACAAGTTTATTTTTTCTCTTAATCTCTCTCACAGTACACAAAACTATTAGTAAAGATACCTGATGCATGCCTCCCTTGATTTTTTTCTAGAGGTTTTCTTCTTTGGTGAAATGGTTTGTGGAGAGGTAAGAAGTGAGGTGGTTGTAGACACCACTTAAGGTAAGATAAGCCTAAGAGGGAAAGTTTGCCATAAGGGATGGAACCCTTGATAAAAACCTAAGGAATTCTCAAAGAGAGAAGGGTGGACACTAAGAGAATTTTGGCCAACTCAAGGTTTTTCCATTCAATAAAGTGTGAAAAATACAAGAGTGTGAAGGAGCACCTTTTTATAGAGGGAGCTAACCTCTTGGACAAGTCATGAAGGAAATGAAGGGCTAGGATTAAAAGGAGTCATCCAAGGGAGGAGGATTGAAGCCCAAAGTCCAATCAATACCCTCCTTTAGATGAGAATTGGTACCCAAGCTACCTCATCCAAGGGCCAAGATTACTCCTTTATTAGTTTTGGGTTTTATTTAGCAAAAGAGGGTGTAGTTATCAAATTACCCCCTTATTTCCTAAATAAAGGCCCAAAAGCTAATCTTACCCCTTCTTATTACTAAGACACCTTCTAGAAAATTAAATGGACTAATACATGTCCAAAATAAAATCCTAGGTTCTTAAAATAAAAATTACAAGTAAATAAGTCATGACTTGCATAACTTGATGGTCATATGGAGGTGAGATTTTCCTCCCTCTACTCTAGCCATGTCTTCTTCTATTCTCCTAGCCATGACCCTAGTGATAGGGCCCTTGCTTGGGGAGAATGCATCAATACCTTATTTCTAATTTGAAAGCTTATAAAATTTTACTTAAGCGCTTACAAAGAAAAATAATCAAAATTAAAATAATATTTGCTCAAGCAGTTATATAGTCTCGCTCAGGTGAACACAAAGAGTTATCCCTTCCATTCTGTAGGGCTCGCCCAAGCGCCAAGTAGGTTCGTTTGAACAACTCTAGTGGAACATAAATGTGATAAGGGAGGTCCACTTGAGAGAGGTCAATGAGTAAGCCACTTATGTCTATGTGTACAATAATTCTTCCATGAAAAGGCTCATACCATGTAGAAAACAAAATTTAAGATACCCCTAGATTAAACTTGAATTTTAACAGAAATGTGAGTTTCTCTTAAAGTTTTAAAACATGAGAGATATAAATAATTACATATATTATGTATTTTTAGACAAATAAATGATAATTACCACACCCTTTCAAAGCTACCTTTGTGATCACCTTCAGAACCTTATAATAACAAATTAATTAAGATACAAAGTTTCCATTTGCTTTAACCTGGTAAGGATATGTTGAGACAAAAATCACATAACTAACAAACTTCTTATTCTTACTAGAGTTTGGCAGAACTGGTGTCTTCTCAATCCTTCGGACTTCAGGGCTCCAGGGTTCTGGGATATAGGTGTGTACCTGCAAAAGGGACTTCGATGCCCAAGTTAGTGAGAGAGTGAGAGGATAGAGGGAAGAGTATGAGAGTTAGGTACCTGAAGGGGGGGTCTGGTGCCCCCTTTTTAAGGAGGTCTCTAAGTGTGGTTCCAAATTACCTTTTTACTGTTCGGCTTAAGATTTGTCTTTGGTTACTTTTTTTACCGTTCTCCTTAATATTTGTCTCTAGTTACCTTATTTAGGGATTTTGGGCCTAGTTATTATTGAGTCGGTGCTAAGGTAGTGAGGCACTGGGCTCAGGATGTTGAGTAGAAAATTGAGGTGTTGCAGGCTAGTAGTACTAATGACGGAAGCCCTGGAAGGGGGTAGAGACGAGCTCTAGTGGTACATATGCCCCCTAGCCTTGAGGTCAATCCCAAGTAGGATGAGATTGAAAAGGCTAGAAAGTAGAAGGACATGGACTTGTCAGTGTGCGATGTTGGAGCCTCTGTTAAAGCAAACACATGTTTTTTGTGTTGAATTATTGTTACATGTTTTTTGTGTTGTATTTCATCGTCATGTAATTGTATCATTTGAGGAGTAATGACGTTAAGTTTCCAATTTGGTGCCTTTATTCTTTATTGCACGCTTAATCGGTGAGAGTGAAGCAAGGATGACATTTTTTTCTATGTTTGGACGCCTGCACGAGTTATGGAGAGGGTAGGTATCGTATTAAGCAAGAGAGTTCATTGTTGAGTAGCTGACTAGAGTGTTGAGTAGGCAATATGGTGTCGAGTAGGCGATAGAGTGCTGAGTAGGCAATGTGGCACCGAGTAGGTGGCAGAGCGTCAAGGAGGCGACGAAGTTCTAGGTGGGCGATAGAGCGTTGAGTGGGTGATAGAGCTTTGAGTGGGCGATAAAGCTCCGAGTGAGCGATAGAGTGTCAAATGGGTGATAGAGGGTCGAGTGGGTGATAGAGCGCTGAGTGGGCTATAGAATGCCGAGTGGGCGATAGAATGCTAAGTGGGTGATAGACCATCAAGTGGGCGATAGAGGGTCAAGTAGGCGATAAAGGGTCGAGTGGGCGATAGTGGTCTCATCATACCAGAGTGCCAAGTAGGCAATGAAAGCGCCAAGGCAATGGTGGCCTCGTCAGACTAGACCCCCGAGTTGTTTGTGATACTGTATTAGAAAATAAAGGAAAACATGAAAAAGAAAAACAATGAAGAGACATGATAAAAGTATAGAAGGTAAAAATTTACTGATGTTTCATTGATTTGTATTTACACACCGGTGTGCCTCATTAAAACCTCCTCGACCAAAACCCATATTCGTTTTACTTGGTAAAAAAGACTGAGGTAGATAAAAGAGTACATCACCTGTTTTGTCTCAATTGTAGTATATTTTTAAATAGGTGGTGTTCCGAGTTCTCGAGATAGGTTCCCTTTGTGGTGTTTGTAGTTGGTATCCTCTGCTGCGGAGGGTCTTGGTGAGTCTTAACGGTCATTCCCATGTATAGGCTGCCTATGTTGGTCCTTCTTCATACTATGAAGGACTCTAAGCTGTTTATGCCTAACAGATGCTTTTTCCATGTTGATAAACTGGGAGGATCGCTCTAGAAATTCATCCATGGTCCTCGGTCGTCGCTTCGCCACACTATCAGCGAATCTTTTGGGTTTTAAGGCACCAATGGCTGTGTGGAGGGCTACCTTTTGTTCTAAATCCATGATCTGAGTGATCATCTTGGAGAGTCGATCTGTGAATTTGTGTAGTGACTCATCACCCTTTTATTGGAGCCCGATCAAGTCGTTGGTCGAGACCCTTTGTCATCGGCAAGCTACGTAAAGTTGAGCTTTTCTACGAAGGTTTTGAATGAGTCAATAGAGTGGCAGGGAAGCCCCGACCACCAATTGAGAGCGGTACCTGCAAGATAATTAGGAAACATTCTACACAACACACGATCATCATTTGAGTAGAGATTTACCTGGGTGAGGAATGCCTCAATGTGGTTGTTGGGGTTGGTCAATCCTTCGTAGAGCTTGATGACCAACGGTTTCAAGCCTCGTGGGAAAGTATTGTCGAGTATCCTGTCAGCAAATGGATGTCGTCAGCGTACAAGGTAACGAGTCACGAGAGTAGTATCTCTGTTGGTCTTCTGCTTCTCTGCTCCTTTGCTGACATTAGTGGTCCTACTCTGGGTTTTCTTGTTGCGTGTTGAAGTATGGTGGTTCATAAAGTGATTGTTTATAGATGTTCCTTTATTGGGGAAATGTCTGTGAAGGTGGCATTTGGATCCCTTGTCATGGGTGTCTCCAATGGCTTTGCTGTGGTGATGACTTCGGATCTTATTGTCACTAGTGTGGTTGTATGGGTTGCTTTTTTCGTTGTGTTGGCTGTCCTAGAGGTTTTGAATCATTGTTATCATGGCAACATTCTCCTATTTCAGGAGGAGGAGGTCGGCCTCATCCTTCTTAGCCATCTCTTGCATTTTTCTGAGTTCCTCCATGAGATTCATTTCATTCATATTCCCTCCTAGTTTGCACTATGAGGGAGGGAGTAGAGAAAGTGCATAGGAATTTTTACGTCCTCACAGATGGCGCCAAATGTTCTTACCTGAGTTTGGCAGAACTGGTGTCCTCTTAATCCTTTAGGGCTCTAGGATACAGGCGTGTACCTGCAAAAGGAACTCTAATGCCCAATTCAGTGAGAGAGTGAAAGGATAGAGGGAAAAGTATGACAGTTAGGTACATGAGGGGAGTCTGGTGGCCCCCTTTTAAGGAGGTCTCTAGGTGTGGTTCCAAGTTACCTTTTTTACTATTCTCCTTAAGATTTGTCTTTAGTTACCTTTTTTACCGTTCTCCTTAAGATTTGTCTCTAGTTACCTTATTTAGGGATTTTGGGTTTGGTTATTGTTGGGTCAGTGCTAAGGTAGTGAGGCAGCGAGCTTAGGTGTTGAGCAAAGCAGGCTGGTGGTACTGATGATGGAGGCCCAGGAAAGGGGTAGAGACCGAACTCCAGTGGGTACATTTTTTTTATTCATGTTTATAAAAAACATCCGAACAATAAAATGTAACACTTGAGCAAAGATAACAATATTATTTTGTGCACATGATTCACATTCCATACATATATCTACAACAAGTTTTTGAGATCACTAGAAAAAACTTGCAAGCCCTTTTCCATTTTTTTTAATGTGGTTTGCACTCATGTCTACATGTACAACAAGTTTTTGAGACAATTGCAAAATCTGCAAACCGTCCCTCTGCATCATAATCTCCTCTCTCACTCAAGCTAGTTATCCCTCTTTAGGTTGAGTATTTTTTCTCATATATCAAACCTTATTCATAGACCTAAGATCTTAATCTTAAATGAGTTAATAAATTTCTAATTTATAAATAATATTTTTAAAATTTAAACAAACCTAGAGATAAAACGATGTATTTTCCTAAACAATATCTAGAGATATGAAATTAAAATAATTTGAATTTTATCCCTGACAATCCTTTCCTTAATTAATATGTTTAAATTTCATTTTTAATCACCTTACCTGTTTGTCACAGCATGCTATGCAAGCCTTTGGTATAGTTTCTTTCATACGCACTTTGATACCTCTTTCACTTGACTTTAATCACCATTATCTTCATGAGATTCTTCGATACTCTCCTCTTCTAACAAGTCACAAGATCGATAAACTCTTATACTACTTATTGGAAAAAAAAACACAACCAACAAACTTATCTTTATTCATGTTGATAAGAAAAACCCCAGAACAATAAAATACAACAGATAAGCAAAACACAGATAATAATATTATTTTGTTCACTTAGTTTGCACCTTATGTATACATCTATGATAAGTTTTTTGGGACCACTAAAAGACATACAAACCCTTCCCATCTTTTTATTAATGTGGTTTGCACCTAATGTCTATCCATTCCAAGTTTTTTTGACTATTGGAAAACCTTTAAAGACTTCATCCACATCATAATTTTGTCTTTCTCTTAGAGTGGTGACCCTATTTAGGGTGAGTGATTCTTCTCATTTCAAAAACTTATTTATAGACCTACATCCTAATCTTAAACCCTAAATCCTAAAACCTAAACCCTAAAATAAGGAAATAAACAACTAATTTACAAATAATAATTTAAACAAAACTATAAAATAATATATTTTTTAAAAAATATCTAAAAATTTAACATTAAAATAATTTGAATTTTTTTTCAGAAAACAGCGGGCAACGAAAATGATTTTTTTTTATAAGGAAAATGATTCCTTGAACTACAAAAACTTAGCCAATGACATATGAGAAGAATGACAAGGATACATATATATTCCCATTTCTAAACAAATAATAAATACACTTTCTGATCATGGCGTGTTGTACGTGGCCATTAACTACAGCATAAAACATGCCAGGCAAATAATAAAAATAATTAATGAGGTAATAAGTTGCATACAATAGTATTATGCCTTTTCACTACATATTTAGGTTAGCAATATCCTTTCTCTACTTTTTTTTTATGAAAAGTTCTACAACATGTTTTTTAAGTTAACCACCTTAATTTTGTAAAAAAACCACATGAATAAGCAACCGAACATAGTTGTATCAAATAATATAAATAAATTGTATCATATTATATTTTCATTTCTCAAATGTGATCAATTCTGATTCAAAGGTATACAACTATAATTGATAAAAGTTCAAAAATATTTCTATAATTTACTGAAAACTTGTATTTCTATAATTGAAATATGCAACATACCGGGTTGGTACAAGTTTTACTATCTCGTTTTCATTCCCGATTTTATATTCATCTATATTCCCACTCCTATATTTGATGAAAATGCAACATATGCTCATATCCAATTTCAAAAATAAAATTAAGAAATAATGACACTAAATTTTTACCAAAGTGTTTTAATAATTTGAATCAAGAATTGAGCGAGGAAAAAAATGGATAAATAAATACTTATCTTTCTCCCATACCAGCATATCCAACTTAGGAAACCGGAAATTCCCTCCAAAGTCGTCACATTTGTAGTTGATAAAAAAAATCTAATATTCATATTGCAATATCATTTCTTTTTCTCTATCTATTCATGGACCAAAATACTTTACAATTTTTTCTTCTAGTTTTTCCCATCTTGCTATTATTCTTCTTCAAACACGAAACATGCAATAAGGCAAACTTTCCACCATGCCCTAAAGGCCTTCCCTTCTTTGGCAATATTTTCCAATTCAATAGCTCTTCTCTTTGTTTGCAACTCTATGAACTCTCAAAACAACATGGTCCTATCTTTTCCCTTCAATTGGGTTTAAGAAAAATCGTTATTATCTCCTCACCAAAACTGGCCCAAGAGTTATTGAAAACCCATGACCTTGAGTGTTGTAACCGACCCTCCCTCACAAGCTCAATGAAATTTTCATACAATGGACTAGACATGGCATCTTCACCCTACAAAGACTATTGGAGACACACTAGAAAATTTTCCATCATCCATTACCTTAGCTTCAAGCGTGTGTCAAACTTTTCCTCAATAAGAAAACATGAGACTACCCTATTGATGAAAAAGATAGAAAACCATGTTTCTTGTTCTAAAGTTACAAACTTGCATGAGTTGCTCACATGTCTAACAAGTGCAATAGTGTGTAGAACTGCATTTGGTAGAAGGTTTGAAGAGGAAGGGGTTGAGAGAAGCATGTTCCATGGCATGCTTCAAGAGGCACAAGAATTGATTATTTCTAACTTTTATTCGGATTATTTTCCTTTTGTAGGGGGAATCATTGATAAACTCAATGGAATGATGGGTCGTCTTGAGAAAATGTTCAAGGATTTGGATGAGTTTTATCAGAATGTTATTGATGAACACCTTGATCCTCAAAGGAAGAAACTTGGGGATGAGGAGGATTTCATCGATGCCTTGCTTCAATTGAAGAATGATGGTTCCTTCTCAATGGATCTCAGCCATGTTCACATCAAACCCTTGATGATGGTTATTCTCTTTCTTCGTTATTCACATTTAGTTTTTAACCTTATTTCTTATCAATTTCAATTTCTACGACTATTTCTTCTTCAAAAAATTTTACTATTTTTAATCTCCATATTTGTTAGTAATCACACATCTTTTGGTAATAAGATATTTAATTAGATTTCTTTTAAAAATATTTGTTTTCTAGAAAAAAAATTACTATAAATACACTTTTTAAGTGAACTTAACAAATCAACAAAGACACTAATTCAAATGTTGTTGAACCGATCAAAGTCAGCATCTAACTCAATTGGTTGAGTAGGTGAATAAGTTATTGTAAATCATGTGACACTATCTTCTATTCCTATGAGAAAGACTAACAAAAAAAAAATATTGTCGAACTAATATTAAAAAAATATTATTTTTAATATAATGTAATAAATATACTAGCCAATATTAAAAAAAATCATAAAATTTATAATATTAAAATATAAAAATGTCACAAATCATATATATTTGATAAGTCATATCACATATAAAAAAATGAATTAAAAATATAATTATAAAGGAAAAGAAATTTTATTAAATACATCCTCGACGGATAAGTTAACCTCTTTCATTTTGAATTATGGAGTTGACTTAAAAAAAATATGCAATTAAAAAAATCTGAAAATTTTCAAATAAATAGTAAATAAGTTGAACTGCGAATTTTTACTGATTCTATCCATTTTTGTCTAGTTTCACCGATTTTATTTATATAGCAGATTTTAAACCACAACTAAACTAAATAAACCAGAGATTGATTTTCAGTTCAATCGATCAAATCAGCCCATCTGATTCTAGTAATAATAAATTTTAATATTTATACCTTGACATGAGAATCTTGAAGAGATTATTAGGGGATTGTTCCGCAATAGCTTAAATATAAAATACTTAAACAGAATATATAGATTAAATAGGGTTATTCTTATATACTAGCAAAAACACAGGAGTTGTCCCACTTGTGTATTTATATTTTTATTTTAATATTTTTTATAAATTTTTATATTTTAAAATATAAATTGTTATGTGACATATTTTGAAATACATTTTGTTACTTTTATATTTTTTGTTTATGATAACATGATAAAAATATGTCAGATCATCAATGGATATGTCAAATATGCAATGAATATAAAAATATGGAAAGAGGAGAGTTAGAATAGAACTCAAAATATTGTCACATCTGTGTATTTTCATGTTTATTAAAAATATTTATCATGAAATGTAAGCATATATTAATAGGGAAAAGTTAATAATAGGTATTTTGAAAAGTGTACATCAAAAGAGAGTATTGTCTTTATTAATAGTATAGATATAACATATAATATAATATCATATATTATACATTATAGATATAATTAAACAATTATATATATTGGATATCAATATTTTAAAGTAATTTTTTACTTAAAGTTATAAAGTTGGTCTAGTGATAAAATATCTATTTGAGAAATAAGAGGTTATGGGTTCAAGTTTCTCTTATGACAAATTAGTTTATTTTTTTAATTTTAAAATAGGTGTAAGAGTAGAATAAGTATTTTGAAAAGTAAACCTCGGGTATTCCCTTTATTAATAGTATAGATTATTGAAAAAATAGACAATGTTGTGCTTGTTTGTTTATATTTTTTACCTTTTCAAAGTGAATTTATTGTATATGTAATTGTTTCAGTTTTACATTTATATAAGTAACCTGGGAGGCAGAAAAAGGATGGTGTATTAGGTTTTATTTTAGAATAAAGTATGTTTTTATGTTTGTAAAAATATTTATTAAATGAGGTCCGTTTTAGTCACCCAAAAACAATTTCTTATATTATATCCCTCTAATATATATGGAAATATTTTACGTTTGATTCTAATTTACTAATTATTTATAAAGGTGATTAATTATAATGAATTTGAACAATCAAAGTGAAATGCTTTCAAATATGAAATTATTAATCGTTCAAACTCTCGTCATGCCGGTCTTGGTAGATTATTAGTAGTACAGTAGCTTCGAATAAAATTTAAAGATAAAAAAATGATTTTAATTAGTATACACTAACAATTTAAAGATTTGTATATTGATGTTCTTTTCATCTATATAACGTTTAAAGTATTAATTAATAAAGTCAACGAACTTATTATAAATTAAGAATCTGAGTTAGATGCTAGGGTAAAAGAAAGTCCATAATAATAATAATAATAAAAGTTTAATTGGCATACACTATCAGTATAAAGACTTTTATGCTGACATTCAATCATAACCCTTTTATGCATGGTATCATAACCCTTTATTCATAGTATTGACTTTACTAATTAGTATTTTAAAAATCACATCAATAAAAAGTTATGATTGAACCAAAGTATTAACAGTAAGTATATGTATATATATAAAACTTTGTTGCAATATAGAAATATTTTATATTAATTTATTATAGGCTATTTTATATTAAAATTCATACTAGGCATACTTTTTTTATTTATTGGTAGAAAATATAAAATCAGCTATTATTATTATTATTATTATTATTATTATTATTATTATTATTATTATTATTATTATTATTATTATTTATTGCCGTTTAGTTAATAAAAATGTGTTTCGCCTTGAAAACTTTCAGCTGTATAAGTCTTTTAAGAAATTAAATCATACGGAGTGATGTTACACATTTTCAAATAATATCTTCTTGATAATCCTAATATTTTATCAAGAAATTCAATAAAAAATAAATAAATTTAATATGTTGAAAATATAATTATATATTCAATCCCTTATTCATTTAGAGTAAGAAGATTAGTGGGAAAATAAAATTAAGAAAAATTAAAATTATTCAATTGTTAACTGGCATAGTCTGAAAACTGATTTTAATTTGAACCAATTTATATAGATATAACTAGAAATGGTGAATTTAACTTACAAAATCGGTTTATAAAGTACATTTCACTTATATTCTATTCTATTGTTTGACCAGCTGATTTCACCATACAACCATTGCCAATAACATTATTTTGCTATTATTCTCTCTCAATAATGGACTTCTTTGTTTATTTGTCAAATCACAGAATATAATCTTGGCAGGGATAGATACAAGTGTGGCCACTATAGTTTGGGCAATGACTGCCCTAATGAAGAACCCAAGAGTAATGAAGAAAGTTCAAGAAGAGATTAGAAATAAATTTGGTGATGGGAAATGTTTCATAGAGGAAGATAACATCCAAAAGCTCCCTTATCTAAAAGCTGTTATAAAAGAAGCAATGAGATTGTACCCACCAGTGCCTCTACTGCTACCTAGAGAAACAATAAAAAAGTGTAGCATTGGAGGGTACAAAATTCCAGAGAAGACTTTAGTGTATGTGAATGCTTGGGCAGTGCATAGAGATCCAAAAACATGGAATGAGGCAGAAGAGTTTTACCCTGAGAGGTTTTTAGAGGGTGAAATAGATTTTAGGGGATGTGGTTTTGAGTTGATTCCATTTGGTGGTGGTAGAAGGATTTGCCCTGGCTTGCATATGGGGATCATCACTGTGGAGCTTGTGCTTGCTAATCTTTTGTTTTCATTTGATTGGGAATTGCCTCAAGGGGTGAAAAGGGAAGATATAGACATTCTTATGCTTCCAGGATACACCCAACACAAGAAAAATCCTCTTTGCCTTGTTACTAAAAGGAGAGTGTGAGTGATGATATGATCGGAATTCAATTGCATGACTATGTTGTAATAAAAATAAGTTTAATAGTCATGCAGTTAAAGTCATTTTAGATTTTATTAGAAATGGTAAATTTAGTTTATTTCAACTGTATAAAATAAGGGTTTGATAAGTAGCAGTTTGATAGGTCAAATAATAAAAAATTGTTATCATAACTATAATGTCACGTTAGAAATAAAAATTTTGAATATATCTCAATCTTATAAAATTATAAGATAAGATTTGTATCTTATTTTTATTTATATTTATATTTATATATATATATATATATATATTATTTGATTATATTAAAAGTCGATATGAGATCTTCAATAAGTTTTAAAAATCATGAGTGTATAAAATAATTTTACATTATCGTTCCATAACAACTGATTATTTATATAATTTTTAAGATATTTATTAATAATGTTAACAAACTTATTATACTTTTTTTACTTTTTGTTTCATTTTACTAGTTATTTAAGGTTGTTTACATGTAGGTAGTACAAGCAATAAACACAATATTAAGAAAAATTAGCTGTAAATATGTATTTAGGATCACATTAAAATAAACTTTTAATTCTTATATTGTAAGAAGAAAACGATAGTTAATTTAACATTTTGTTAAAAGATTAAAATGACTAATAAAATAAAACAAAGGTAATAGATTGTAATTAAATAATAGTGTTATTTTTACGAAGAGTATATAACATGAATTTCACATGAATGAAATTTATTAAAAAAATTACATATGAATGAAATTACATTTGAAAGCATAACACACTCTATTAATGCAAATCTTTATATGAATAGTGTAATCAAAATTAAATATTAAAAATTATTTTTTGACCTATAAATATAAGGATAAATGTCTATTTTATTACTATAGTATCGTCAGGAAGTATTTACACTCAAAAACATTAAATAATCTCTACAGAAAACAATGGATACACACAAGATGAATATTTTTTTTCCAATATGATCTATTTCATATTCAAGGTCAAGATTAAATTAATCTTGAACAATTTGGATTTGCTTTATTTATATATATATATATATATATATATATATATATATATATATATATATTATAGTAAATAAACACCTTTAATTGTGTTAATTTTATTATAATTAAAATTAAAAAAATTAAAATATATAAATTATATTTTATATTTATCATAAAAAAGTTATAATGTGATACAAAGTTATTTATAACTATTGATAATTTATTAAAAAATATTAAAATTTAACTTAAAAAGTTATTTTTTTAATTCATATTCAAGAAACAAAAAAAATGTAACTATGACGTTAAAAATTTAATAACTTATCATATCATCAAGAAGTTTGATAGGATAACTTAATGTATTATTTTAGATAAATCATATTTTTAATCAGTTATAAACTTATTTTATGTCATAAACTATTTGAATATATGAAACAGTGAAAATAATTTTATTCTAAAAAATTATATAAAACTATTCTTTATTAGACTTTTTCGTTACATGATAAGTCATTGGATTGTAAAAGTCACTAATTAGTATTTACTTAACAAAATCAAACATAAAACAAATGAAAGACCAAAATTGAAAAACTCTTTAATGAACTCAAATAAAAACGACGTTTTTGGTGACCAAAAACCTTCATAACTCTTTTATAAATATAATGAGAAGAGATTTTGCTCCTTTCCCTTTACCTCCATTTCCCTAAACCCAAACAGAGTGCATATGTTTTTAAGGCTTTGTTTTTCATACTGAGTGCCTATGTTAACTCTTTTATAGGGCTCTTTTATATTATCATAAACCAAAACCAATAAACCAAACAAAGTGCATATGCTATTTATGTAAAATAGAGTTATTTATGTAAAACACATTAAATAGAATTTGTTTTTATTGCTTTGAGAGTAAAAACACATTAACATATGCTATTTATGTAAAAGCAAAATCAGTAAAATAGAAATATCATGGTTAGAATTATTAATGTATATTTTAAGTTTAATTTTTTGTAATTTTTTAATTTTAATTTGATAAATACTTATAGAGAAACCATGAAAAACTAAATTACATAAAGCAACCAATCGAAAATAATTTCTATATATATAATGTATCAAATAATATATGATAACTAAATATCCCTTTGATTCAAATTAAGAGCTATTATTTTGAGAAGAAATAATCCATTAAAATATGTTATCATATAATGGAAAAATAAATAATATGATAAAACTATAGGTATTATTATCAAGGAGGCTTAATTGTATTTTTTTCCCTATTTTATCAAATCCATAAAATACTCCTATTTTAAAATCAAGACATTTTTCCAATTGCTAAAATCAGTATTTTTTATATTTATATATATTTTTATCGAATTAATTTAGTATGATTATTAGTACATAATTTATAATAATTATTAATTTTAATTTATAATATTACTAATTAATTTATTTTAGTATAGTTACTATTAAATGTTTATTATTTTTATAAGATTCAATTTTTAATTTATTTATGTTAAATAAGTGTATGAAACTTCATTAAAAAAATTAAATTAAATTTGAGTATTAAGTCATTTAATTAAATTTCAATGTGTGATTTAAAATTAATAATATTGTATATGTGAGTTTATGAAAGAGAGGTGAAAATCGTATTTTTTGGGAGGATGTATTCAATTACTTGTATAGGAAGTTAGTGTGGGCTTGTTTCTTTTCTGGGCCTGATTTAATAAAATAAAACTACAGAAAAGTGAGGTGTGTTAAGGAAAAACTAAGGTGCATCTAGCAATGACAGAGATCCTCCCTTACGAGTCTCACGAGCCCTTCTCCCCATCACTTTCTACATACTCTATTCTTTTGCCACAAAAATTATTCTCTTCTCTTACTAGCAATGGAGCTTATGTGTTGGTAATCATTGTGTTTCCTTTTCTCCCTCCTTCAATCTTAGTAATTCCTTTTCTTTAACTCATCTTCCTTGTAACAACATGTCATGCATGTAAAAAGGTAGTCTAAATTGTGTATTAATGTCAATTATTGGTTGTTTGGGTGAGTAAAGCTTATTGTAGACCAATCTCTTGAAAGGTGGGAAAAGAGAAGAAAGTTAGGTCTCTAACTCCATCTTTTATTCCATAATAGGAAATCTCCTAACTGATAGATAGGTAAGGGAAACTTAAGCTTCTATATTTGTTCTGAATTATGATGCATTGTAATTGATGGTGAATATAAATTTTGGTTGGTGGTAGTTGTTGAATTGGGTTTGCAATGTTGAGTTTTGTGTATGAAACATTGATAGATGAAAATTTTGATAGGGAATGTTGTTGGATTGTTTGGGTTTCAATTTAATTAATTGTTGGTGCTCGTAATGTTTGATATTGATAGTTTAGGGAATTTGATATCAGTGGATGTTAAGTTTAATTTTTGACGTTGAGAAGTGAATGTGCAATTTTATTTTTTGAAAAAAATTGGAATGAAAGGTTGTTCTATTGATGTTGGTTTTAATTGAAATTGAAATTTGTTATTCTTAGTTTTTTATGTTAAATGTTGACATGATTATTAAATTTTTGAGTTAACCTGATAACTATATGAGTTTATAGGTTCACTTACTTTTACAAGTTAATTTATGTGTGAACTTTTTTTTAGTAAATTCTAAGTGCATTCGATAGTCTCTATGCAAACTCTGGAAGCTTCGAGTTTACTATTGAGTCAAGGGAACAACAAATTAAATAAATTAGACCAAAATGATAGTCATTTAAAGATTGTTTTTTACATGTTTATGATTCAACATATCTTAATTTGATGTGTCATTCTTGAATCAAATAATACTCTTTTTTAAGACCAAATCCTCCTTTTGTAGCAATTATCAAACCCTTAATGACAATGTTCTACAATTACTATCGGCTTCATAAGTTATTTTCTTATAGTGATGCATTGCTAGATTTATTTTTTTATAACTATTATATGGAACAAACTCTTACGAGTCTATGAATCAAGTCTATAAAACTCTTATGAGTATACATAAACTCTCAAGTTAGACAACCTTGAATATTATTATGGGACAAGTAATAAAAATTAGGACTGAGTTTTGGTTAAGTTAAATTTCTATTTGGGAGCCAAAATTTATGAGTTTTGCGAAGTACATGGTGTTTATGAGTTCTCAATGCATGTTTCATAAATAAGTATATGTCTAGAAGTTTATTACTTATTAAGAGTGTGAAATGGATTTAGGTTTAATGAAATTAAATACTTGTTATGGGTGGAATGAATTGATATGTATTGAATTATATTAGTGAAGCATTATGGTTTGTGTAATGACAATGAAGATGCATAATGAATAATGGTATGTTGGAAATGGGTTTTTGCAATGGGTGTAACTTAGTCTTGTTTGAAATATATATTGTACATTGAGTTCAGTCAAGGATACATGTAGGTGTTTGTGATCCTAGTATCGTTAGCATATCCAATGGATTTACTCAAATAGAAGTTGGATTCCCAATGGACTAAGTAAATGTTTGACACTAGTTAGGTATTAGATGTGTGTCATCTTGACTTTACTAGGTACCCAATGGATCAGATAGAGACCTAATGATTATACTTTATAAAGGGGACCTTTATTGATTTCACTATAGGACCACAAATAAGAAGGAATGAAGACTCATACTATCATATCATGAAATCCTATTTTCATGCTTTTTGGTATATGCGTGTAGTGGGTGACCAATTAGGTTATATACTAATATAGCCTGAATGTATATAAGATTTATATTTTCTAACGGTAAGTTATATTCTTAGTTATCTTTAGTTTGTTTATATGAATTATTTGTGAATTTCTTGGTAAAATACCTTATATGTAATATATGAGTAGAGTAAGCGAGGTTGTTACAATTTTCCTTTTTCTTTCTTTAACTTGCATAATTAGGGACTCAGAACATGTTTAACATTAATTAAAATTACTTAATTTGTAATTACTAAATTACCCACAAGTATTTTCAATTTTAAAAAAAATTATTTTTAAAAGTTCAAAATTTTAAAATAAAAAATGTTTTCAATTATTTTAAAGAAATTTTAAATTAATAATGTTCATAAAAGGCGATTATAATGCAATAATTTACAATTTATTTTTATCATAATAATTTATTTTCTTTTTGGATTTTTTTCCCGTAATTTGATTTGCTGATACATTATTATTTTAAGAGTAAGATTGTCAAAATTAATTTTATGGTTGTATTCAAAACTAATCACATTCCGTCTAAAAAACAAATCGCATTCAATAATCTTTTATTATTTTTATTGATAAATATGTTTCATATTTTGAACATTTGAATTGATTTTACGTTTATTTCAAAATATATGAGGAATTAAATTATTAATATAATTTTTATATAATCTAAAATAAAAATCCTACAAATTAACTTGTGTATCACACGGATTTTATCTCGTAAGTTAATAAAATAACTTAATTGTATTTTTTTATTTTAATTTGTTACTTATTGTAAGGATAAAAATTGTAATTATATTTAGTTATAATAATATGATATCTTATTTTTTAAAAATAATGCAGGATAATTTTCAATTTAAAAGAACTTCCACAAATTTTCTAAAATCTATAGTTTTAAGATCATATATGTGACACTCTTCTACACCAAAATTTAATAGTAAAAATTAGAGGGAAATAAAATTGAATACGGGTAATTAAAGGAATTCACATGAACACATGCTTTATGTTAATAATTATTAAGAAAAGTCGATGTTATAAAATCATAGTTCTTGTATTAAAATAAATAACAATTAAAACTTTTATAAATCGTCATTACCAAAACGACAATTAAATCCTTATGATAAATAGGTTTCATACTAATTACAAATATCTAAACATTTTAATAGCCCACTGTCTCGATGTTACATACATATTGGAGCAACCCAACAACTCAAGTCTCTTCCTCAATACCAACCCCTACTTCTTCTGATGTCTTTTGACCTATGAGCATTCAACCACAAAAGAAAACAAACAACATGACAAGCAAAGGGATGAGAACTTAACTCACATATATTAAGATATACAAGGAATAACACCACCTCTCACATACAACATATCATATGATTACATGGTCACTTACAACTTCTCAATCACATACAGATATATAATAACATATGGGAACATGTTAACAATACTCTTATACAAATTAATGTTCGCACATCAAACACATGCAATTCATCTTTATACAAAATGTGTCACAATCATGAACATGATGTCTCATGTAAGTTCGTCCTAGGCATACACCTTATCTATGTCAGTAACATGTAGGTTCCAATAGGCATAAGTCTCTTTTACGCTAGTGACACATATAGGTTCCAATAGATATAAGTCTCTTTTACGCTAGTGACACATATAGGTTCCAATAGACATAAGTCTTTTCTACATCAGCCACTTATTGGTTCCAAACGGCAAAAGTCTTATCTACGTCAGTCATGCATAAGTTAAAATAGGCATAAGCCCTTTCTACACCAATCATGTGTAGGTTTCAATAGGCAAAAGCCTCTTCTACATTAGCCACTCGTAGGTTCCAATAGGCATAAGCATTTTCTACACTAGTCATGTGAGAAAGGAAAGAAGGAGGGAAGAAAAACAAAAATAAAGAAAAGAAAGAGATGATAGGGATAAAATAGAAAAAATAGAAAGAGAAGAAAGAGAGAGAAAAGAAATAATTGAGAGGGAAGAAAGAGAGAAAAGGGAGAGACAAGAAAGTAAAAGAGAGAGGAAAGAAGAAGAGAAGAAAAGAGAGAGGAAAAAGAAAAGAGAGAAAGAAGAAGCAAGAGGAAGGAGAAGAAAGAATAGGTTTAGCTCCCCTAAGAGTGAATCAACAAGTGAAGGTGATGAGTTTAATGGGAGACCTAGACCTAGGAAGAGGAGAAATCAAAATCAAGCATAAAAAGAACAAAAAATAGATCTCCTACCTTTTCATGGGAAAGATAATGTGGAAGCTTACCTTGATTGGAAGAGTAAGGTAGAACAACTCTTCAAATTTTTTAAAATAAATGAAGAGAGAAAAGTTCCTCTAGGAACCCTTAGCTTCCAAGGGTATGTTATGTATTGGTGAACCGTTCTTGAGGATGAGAGGCACCATTATCATGATTCTCCTATTGAACATTGGAATGATCTTAAGAAGGCTATGAGGCATAGACACATTCCCTTTTATTATGAAAGGGAACTCCTAGATAAGCTTCAAAGACTAAAACAACACAACATGAATGTTGAAGAATATAAACAACAAATAGAGTTTTTCATAATGAAAGCTGGAATCACTAAAGAAAATAGGTCTACTAAACCTAGATTTCTTAGTGGCTTGAGCTTTGAAATAAGAAATAAGGTTGAGCTCTTGCCATATAGAGATGTAGATGATTTGGTTCAAATTTTCATAAAAGTGGAGAACCAATTGAAGAAAAGAACTTCTTCCAAGAAGGACTACTCTAATAACCTTTCCCACTATTATAAAAATAGGGACCTTTTCTAAAAGCCACCCCAAGGATGAATGATCATAAGCATGCATGAAAAGTAAGGAAATGGAAGTCAATCAACAAGTAGATGTACTTTTCTCCATTGGGAACTACATGGATGTTATTCTCTGTGATGTAGTACCAATGTAAGTGGCCCATGTCTTATTAGGGAGACCATGGCAATATGATAGAAAAGCTATTCATAATGGCCACTCTAATGACATTACCCTCCCAATTAGGTACGAAGGTTAAGTTGTATTCTATTACAACTTCTTAAGTGTTAGAGGACCAACTTATTTTGAAAAAGAAAAAGGAAGAGGAAGAGAAAAACAAAAAATTGAAAAATAAAGAAACACTGAAACTTGTTAGGATGAAAGGAAGTGCCACTTCCAAGAAGGTTGTACTAAAGAAGATCCATTTTTTCTACAAAAATGGACTTAAAACATAGCCTCCTCATTGAACAACTTCTCTTTCTTCAACTCATGGAGGCACCATTACATGCATTCCTAAGTGTTGAGCTTGAACTTTCATCATTTGAGCTTGATCATTCATGTCAAGTTCAAAATTTGGGAGACATGGAAGGAAAGGATGACCTTAAAAAAGATTGTCTTTTGAACCCCAAGGAGGATCTTAGTGAAGATGATTCTTCCAATGAAGAAGTAGAAGTTGAGGTTGTGCCCATCATCATTGAGCACAATGCGTCACAACCTCAAACTCTACTTAAAGATAAGGCCACTACAGTTGAACATGAGATTAAGCCCAAGACTTTGGAGACTCAAAGCCAATCTCAAGTTCAACTCCAAGAAACCATGCAAGAATGGTCCACCCTTAGACCCATCATTCTCTCTTGGGATGAATAAAAGAATAAGGCTTACTTACGCTTCCTTAGTGTGTACACTGATGCACCTAGTATAGTCTTTTCACTATTTCCAACTATGTGAGACTACTATTTAGTACATTAGGCGCCAGTTGGGGAGTTGTTGTGTGAAGGCCCCTGCACTACCTCCACTACCCCAACTATGAGGGGCTACCTCATAGACCCATCACTCTCCCAACTCTTATGAGTTTACACCTGCTGATCACCTTGTCTATGTTCTTGCAAGATTACAAGAAAAGGAAGAAGGGCCTTAGGATTTAAGGTCAAATCCTCTCCAAGGGAGAGGAGATGATTCAATCCCACCTAGAAGGAACTCTTGCCTAGGGGGATTGAGAGAACATATGGCTAAAAGGGAACTTCATAAAGATATCTAGGGTCGTAATCTTAAAATTATGTGTAAATATTGTGTAGATTATATAGTATTTTTAGTGGGTGCTATTAACTTTTTTTAGGCCTTTCTATTTTCGGCCATTACACCTTGCATTTGGGCATTAGGTGCCATTATTTATTTAGGTGGGGTGTATGTTAAAAGGTAGAACTTTTTAGAGCATGAGTAGCATATGGGACTCACATGTTCCCTCCATGTGGCGTCACCTTCTCTCTCCATCCTAGGTGACATCTACTTGTTTCTTAATTCAAATTTGAACTTGAATTTGAATTAAGAGAACTAGATCCACTATTTTAGCATCTAGGTGGCACATGAGGGAAGTAGATTGTCCATTGCCCCTTCTCCACTCTATAAATAATACTGATTCCTCACTTTGTAGGGACATTTAATCATTTGAATGAAATTCACTTTTTGTGAAAGAATTGTAGATCTTTTTTCTCTCTAGTTTGTGAGATTGCTTCTATGGCTTTTATCAAGGGTCTGTAACACCTTAAATTTTATCATCAAGGTTAGTAGATAAAGTATTAGGAATTAATTTTGTATGTAATCACCTTTCAAACTTGTAAATGATGTACAAATAAGCTTTGTATGTAACCAACTATTGAGATAAATTAATGACAAGTTAGAAAACATTTTTTATTCCAAAGATTTGAAGTCCATTGGTCTAAAATATTCGCTGAGCAAAAATTAATTTCACTGAGTGAAAATTATGCAATTTAGAAAGGCAATAAGGCAGTGCAGGGCGGCAGAAGAAGATTCTGGAGTGATGGTGAATAGGGAATTTTGCTGAGCGAATCCCAAACAGCTGAGCGAATGTTCCCAACTCAAAAACTATAAATAGGAGCCTTGGGTCAATGTTAGAATGCACCATTTTCTGAAGAAGTTAGAGAAAGTGATTTGGAGTGGAGATAAATTTTAGAGAGAGAAGGGGAAGGAATTTCAAGGAAGAAAGGGTGTAATTGTGGAAGTGTTGCCAAGTTTCTCCGCAACTCATAATCAAAAGCTTATTGTCAAGGTAAGGGGGCAGTGAGAGTTATAAGTCGTGGGAGGTATTAATCTTAGTAAACTATATGTGTCTATTGTTTTCTATTAAATTGTGTTTATTGTTTTCTGTTAATTTATTATTTTTTTTTTCAATTTTATTTAAAATTTTAAGTGTTATATGTTTGTTTAATCTCTTTATTTAGTCATTCGTTCTAGATAATTTTTTTGTTGTGGATAATGTTCTCTCCAGATAACCTTCTGGTCAATCGGTTCAGATAACCTTCTAATCATTTGGTCCAGATAACCTTTTGATAATTTCTTTATTACCCTCCAGATGACTTTTTGGTCACTAATCCAGATAACTTTTTGGTTGTGGGTGTTGTTATTCTTTAGACATTGTTTTGGTCCTTTATTTAAGATTGTAATTGTGCATGATTTCTATATGTGTTGTTATTATTGGATGAAATGATAAATTGCTTAAATGTTTTTAAGGATAATGAACTATTAGTAAGACAAACTGAGTATGCTCCATGATTGTAGTTTAATTCAATCTTCCACATCAGAAAATATATCTTGTAGCAATTCTATATTAAATTTTGTATGAATATTAACATGAATATTTAAATTACCTGTTATCTATTCTTGTCTAAATGGCATATGAAATTTAATTATTTATGAACTATAATGAAAGTAGTTATACTTGAGTTATGATTAATGGTGTTGTGATTCATTATAAACTACTATATAATCTATGGTTGTAAAGCTAATGTCCTTTGAGAATGTGATGAGATGTGGTGAGCAAAACTTAGAACAAAGTATAGGTTCCCTGTTAGAGGTTCTGTGCAGATGCGCAAGTATGATTTTTGGGAAATCATAGCTTGGTACACTACGAGATGAAAGGTAGGATTGGATATTCTTGGATTGTTGTAAGTAAATCAATATTCCGGTTGTAGATGTTTGGACTGAGAATGTTTCATCAGGTGGATGAACATTCGGTGGAGTCTATGTTGGTACTTGGATGGAATATTCATTTATTTAAAACGTCAAAAAATGTTCAGCATCTCATGATTGGTAGGGTACATTTGCTCTGGCGGTATTTGGGGGCCAGTTGAAGTATTAGACAAGTGGTCCAAATTTGGCAATTGGCAAATATTATTATGAGTAAGTTGCCTTGGGCAATTAGCCCAAACTCTTAAGTGAATTATTGTACCAATTGGGGAAAATATACAACTATCAATCACTTCCTAAACGAGATCCTTGATGCTTGAGGTGAATCGTCATGGATGGTCATGGATCCCTACTTAGAGTCGAGCGGAATTAAGTCTAGTGTTGAGATGAGTGAGATTAATTTACATGTTGAGATTATGAGAAACCGAGTCCTAGGGTGAATCTAGGTCCCCATTGTCTATATAGTTTATTAATATTAAAATTTATGGTTTATAATTATCTCACTCCTTTATGTGCTTGTTCTATGTGTTTCTTTTCATATGTATTCAAGATATGATTAGAAGAAGAGTCGAGAGAAACAATTGGGATAAAAAGTACAGAAGACTTTCTTTTTTCTTGAGGATGATTGATGTTTTGTATCAACTTGTTTTTATCCAAGTTGTTTTGTCAAAGGTTCACTACTCTTATTTAGGTATAATTGGGGTAGCGGGAATAATCGCTATATGATGTACCATGAACATTTGGTGTAAGAAAATTTATAAAGAATATTATTGTTCCCATTTCACTTTAAGAACATTATGGTTCTTTATATAGTTTCAAAAATTTTGAAAATTTCCATATTTATGTTAATTACCTTTGGCAAAATATCCATAAATTTCATAATTGAATTGGGTAGAGATTTGGGGTGTTACAGGTTCATTCCTGTGTGGCAAACTTCTACAAACCTAGGCTTATCTTCTCTTGAAGTGGAGCCGCCACCACCATTTCTCTACTCTTCGTTTTCATCTTCCCCAACCAAAGGAACCTCTAAAAGAAAGATCATGGGAGGAGTAATCCAAGATTGCATCAATGCATCCCTGTGTAGCATGAAATTAAGCTAGAAAGAATAAAGAATAGACATGGCTTGATGGAGCACGAAGAACCCTATTTAGTCTATGTTTTGTAAATAAAGTAGCTTGTAATTTGCACCTTTGTGTTTTAGTAATTTGGTGGTGTAGTTAGTTTCATTTTAGGCCTAGTATTTTAGCCTATTTACCTTATTTTAGAAAGGAGGTGTCATTAGTCTTTTATGTAGAGTGTGTGCATGAGAAAACCCTTTTTAGCCTATTGAGTACATGTGGTTTTTCATCTCTACACCCTTCTTGTTAGTTTAACAACCCTCCTAGACACACATGAAGCATAAGAGACAATGGGGCCCCCTTGTTCCCCAAATAGGCGTCACTCCTCACTCTCTCTCCTAGGTGGCACATTTGAATTCAAATTTGAATTTGGAGGGATTCTACATCACACTTAAATTTTAATCTAGAGGGAACATAGATCCATGAATTTAGGACCTTGTTTGGATCTAGTTAAATTAACCAAGTGTTTATTAGCTCTTAGCCAAATTAACCCTTAGTTAATTTAACTAATCCTTCCCTAAACCTCCTAGAGTTGGACATCCACTTCCCAAGCCCATAGTTTAGGATTTTGCTTCTATAAAAGGGCATCACCACTCTTATGTAAGGGCTAACATTTTTATGGATAGACTATACTCATGTTTTGAGAGTTCTTCTTCTAAGAGTGTTCATGTTCTCTCCACTCTTGTAAGAGTTCTTCATGGGCTTTTTTCAAGAGTTCCTTCCCTTGTGGTAAGCTTTGATGCATAAAGATTTTGCATTCCCCTTGATCTTTCTCCTTGAGGTTTCAAGCACCATGAAATGCATAATGGAGGGGAAAGAAAATGGAGGTGGGGCGCCACTCTCAAAGAGAGATAAGCCAAAGTGTTTAGGTTTGCCACAAGGGAAGGAACCTTTGATAAAAACCAACTAGCTAGAGGTTCCTCAAGAGAGAGGATCCTCAAGACCTTTTACTAAGAATGTGCTCACAAAGAGACTATTTTCATTCAACTTCAAAGGTGGAATTTACAATGAGGGGGAATGAGTATATATAGCCCAATGGAAGAGCTTGGGCACACTTTTCTAGGCAATGTGGAACTTGGGCATAATTAAGATTAAGACTAATTAACCCAAGTCTTAGGCTTAAGTGAGACACCTAAGTTCACCCCCCATGGGTGCAATTAGCGTCTCCTAATATGAATTGGCTAGCCCAAAATCATGTCTTAACTTATGCACTCATTCTAAGCTTACTCCTCCTTTTTAACGAAAGACACCTATACCTTATAAACTAAGCAGATGGCCAAATATACATGGATGTAAGGGAATTAAAAATACTCTCCTATTTAGCTAATTAAAATAAAATATTTACAAGCTAAAAATAATGAAGACTATGGCTTCAAATCTTCAATGAGCTTTCATTCATGTCATGCTTTCCTTGAGTCCTCCTAGCCATGATGCATGTTAGGTGGGATTGCATCAACCTTCCTCAACCATGGATTATCTTCTATGAAGTGGTGCCTAGCACACCTCCATTCTCTTATCTATCTACCTCCATCTTCACCTTAAGGACCTCTTTGGGGCAATATCATGGGAGAAGCATCTAAGAGTCCATCATGCATTTTTGGGGTTGCAGCAAGTGGTATCAAAAGCCTACTCCTTTCAGGTTCTTTGTTCTTTATTTTAGCTTTTAAATTCGTGTTGTTCAATCTTGTTCTTCATCTTATTCTCCATTTTTTTAGCTTGAAAATTCGTGTTGTTCATTATGATTTCTTACTTGTCTTGTGTTGTTTTGTTTAGTTGTTGTGTTCATCTAAATTTCTTGCACCTTTGCTTTATTTGTTCGGTTCACTTTGCTTGTTCATCCATTGAATCATATGTGCTTATTAGGTTCTCTTAATTCCTCCATTTTACCTCTTAATTTTGTGTTGTTCTTGCTTAAGGATGTTGCTTAAGAGATGCCATGTCATGACTCCACACCTTTGTGGATGAAGCACATGTGTTGTTGAGCACCTTGGTTTCACCTTAGCAATTCTTGTGCGCATTTTATTATTTAATTTTCAGTTCAGATTTTAGCTTTTAATTTTCATTTTATGATCTTAAGTTTTGTCTTAAAATATGTCTTGTGTAGTTCTTTACTTTTACCTCTTTTATTTTTGTTCTAAAAAGTGTGTTGCTAACCTTCTTTGAAATTGAGAATTTAAGAGGTTCGTACCTCTTAAGTAAGTTCATGTCAAGAAGTCTCACATGCTTTTCAATCAAGCATGTTTATCTAACTAAAATTCTCCAAAAAACTTATAGCTCAATTTCCTCTTGAAGTTTTGTTGTCTTTTGTTAAATTTTAGTATAGCTCTTTTGTGCTAATCTTGAAGTGATTTCTCGTTTGGTGTGCATGAGACATTGGGTTCGAACTTTGAGCATCATTCTTGTACAAACAAGCTAACTCTAACTACAACCAAAGACTCTAAAAGTTTTACTTAAATCAATTTCAATTTTTAGTGCATTTTGAGTTGCTCTTGTTTTCTTGAGTTGCACTTTTAGCTTAATTTTGTGTGTGCCTTGCCTTGTGAATTTGTTCAAGCATGTATCACCACTAGATCACTCTCTAAATTCAATTCAAAAGTGATTAGGTGCAGTTGAAAAGAAAAACATACATAAAAAACGGAAAGAAAGAAGTAGAAAGGAAATAAAAGGAAACAAAAGAAGTATGAAAGTACAAAAAAGAAATAGCAAAGTTGTTGCACCTAATAATTAATTAAAATTGCAAAAAGAGTGCTTAAATTTTTGGTTGAAATTGCTTGAACACACTTCATACAGCTCTAGGCCATGCTTAGTGTGATTTGTGCAATTTTTGAAAATTTTAGTCATTTTGCATTTTAGTCCTTACTCTACTATAAAACTTTTCTAGGATTTTCTTCAGTTGTGCCTACCTTCTTTCTTAGCCTTAATTTTAGTTTGTATTCTTCTTAATCTTTATAGTCTTGTCTATATTATTCTTTCCATTTGGACAAGTGTCCTCTTGATTGTTTTAGTGCATTTTCTTGCTTTCTTGCTTGTACTTTTGCCCTTGGATTTGCTTGGTTGTTGCACCACTTCTTTGTAGAAAACCTTGGTTGGAAGCCTTCTGTGGGGGTAGCATACTAAGGAAGTGTTGAACAAGCCAAGAAAGATTTGAGCAAGTGGAGAAGCAAGATGAAGGAGTGAGAAACTTGGTGAGGAGAGCTTGGGAGAGAAGACTTGAAGATTTTCTTTATTTTTGTTGTTTAATTCTTTGTATTAAAAGGCCTCTTTCTAAGGAAGTGTTGGATGCCCCTAAGATTCACTTCCTTTTGTGTGTAATAGCTCTTAGTTTTTCTCATTTAGGTGTGAAGTAGGAAGTGATACACCTCTTCATACCTTAGGTGCATGTTTAGTTCTTTTCTCTTTTAGTTTCTTGCTTTTATTCTTTGCTAAAAATAGTTTAGTGGTGCATGGAGTTTCAAAGGCTCTTGCACTAATAGAATCATATTCAGGATTAGTTCCTCCATGTGTTTATGCGCTTTTAGTTAGTGTATTGAGTTCCAAATACTCATACACTCTTAGGTGAGAAACCAAAACAAAAGGTGAGATGAGTGAGCTTTACTCTTGGTATACTTATACCCTTAGTTCTTTCCACAACCTAAATTCACCTTTATTTTCCTATTCCTATAATGAAGAGAGATTAGAAAAGGGAGAGAGGAATTACGAGAGAGAAAAAGAAAAAGAAACGAAAGGTATAGAAAAGAGAGAAAAGTAATAAAAAGAGAAGATAGAATAGAGATAGGGGGAAAAAGAGAGAAACAAGAAAAAGAAAGGAGAGAAAGAAAAGAAATAGAGGAAAAAGAGAGGAGAGAAAGAGATAAAAGAAAGGGAAGAGAGATGGGAGAAAGAGGAAAAGGAAAGAAAAGAATATTGGAAAAAGAGTGAAGAGAAGAGAGAAAGAGAAAAGAAAGAAAGGGAAGAAGCTTGGGAAAAAAAGGTAAAGGAAAGGAAGGAATATTGGAAAGAAAGAGAAAGAGTGTGGGAGGAAAGAGAGAGAACACACACTTGCCCTTCAAAACTTAGAAAAAGAAATAAAAAGAGGAAAATAGATTGGTAAGAAGAAAATTCTTAAAGAAGATTCAACTTTGACTTCAAAGGAGAATCTTGAATCTTGGCATAAAACAATCTTCTAACCAATCACTAAAAACACAAGTTTGAATTGAGATTGTGTCAAAAACTTTTGAGCACATTGAATCACAATCTCAAGTTTAACTTGAGCATGATTCGCCAACAAGTATTTTAACAAGTGTTTGACTTGAGTCATTACCTTTTGAGATTAAAAAAGAATTCCAAGTTCAATATTTGGGAAAAGTTGAGAGGGAAGTAAATCTCCAAGAAGATTACTCCTTGGATTCTAAAGAGATTTTAGCTAATTTATTTGGAAAGATGACGAGAGAATCAAGGAAATATTCCTTAGCTAATTTATTTGGAAAAATCGTGAGCAAATCGCTAGGAATACTCCTTAGCTAACTTATTTTGGAAACATGATGAGGGAATCGCAAAGAAAATATTCCTTAGCTAATTTATTTTGAAATATGGTGAGGGAATTGCAAGAGACATGATCCACGCTAAAAAATTATATTCATTTGCAAGGGAAATGCTAGGCTAGTTTGTTCCTTTGCTAATCCCTCACTATTTAGCTAGAAAATTGCGAGAAAAATATTTTCTCTCTAAAATCCCTCGGATATTTAGCAAATTTCTTGTAGTGTGAATACCAACCATACCCAATCCCAATTTCTCTTATGTTTCATTAAAACACATTAATTCTAATTTGTCAATACTTCTCATCTTTTAAATGCAAAACTCCAATTAAATAAGATAATATATTCACATAGTTACACTTATTTTATAACACTCACTATGAATGTTCATAACCTTTCAATGACATACACAAAACCTATTGAAGCTTAGGAATTGCTTCATTATCTATTCTGCCTACACATATCACATGAGAGATACTTTCTCATCCCCCTTACATCGAACAATGATCTTGGATGTGAAAGACGTGTCTTCAAGTTCTTAAATATTGTGTGTTCCTCAATCTTCCTAGACAATGTTCTCTCTACAACTTTCTCTTAAAACTCTAGAGTCATAAACGTGAAACTGAAGTGAAATAACCTAACTACTCTAAGTTAATAATTTGATTGATCTTTCTAACCCTAAATTCAAACTTAACTTTCGTACTATCTTACTATATATACTCATATTTGTTTTATTTATTTATTTAATAAAACATATTCTTAATTTATTCTAATAAATACCAATATTAAATTAATTTAATCATATTAATATAAATTGTGCATTTTTATTAGTAGTTTATTTTTTTTTAAAAAAACAGGATGTTACATTTGGTCGTATTCTATTTAAAGAGACTAATTTTAATTTAGTTATTACTTTTTATTATGCTGTGAGTTGTTTATTATGAATTGTAATATTTTAAATTTTTAATGTTAAAAATATTTAATATTTTAAATTATTATAAATAATGATATAATTCTTAGTATAATAAAATAGAGTTTAACAAAACTTTTTAAATATGTTTAAGGGCATGGACCAGTGTATATATTAAGTCTGTAAACTTCGTAAAGATAATACGAATTTTAAAAAAAAATTATTTATTTAGTAAACTAAACTTAACTTAAGTAACATATCTAAAACATAAACTTTGAGAACCAGATCTCAAATAGACATGACCGATTCATATCTACCCATTAAAAACTATAAATTATAACAAAAAATAAACATCTCCATGAACACCTACAAATTCTGGAAAATGTAAAAAGGTTGTGGAAAAGAAAAGCCTCCATTGGTAAAAATCGGTGAGAGCCAAATAACATTATTGTTTGCATATTCATCTTTAATCAAATTCCACATAGTAGCCCTTGTCAGTGTGCAGTGAGACAAAATCTTTAATCCTTTCTATGCTTCTACTCCATTCCATCCAATAGAATTTAGAAACGTTGCAAGTCACCATAGTAACCTAACAGTGACATTCATCAGCCATAGGCAAAACTCAGTAGTTTTATATCCAATCTTTTGTACTTTTCAATAGTTTTCTCCTTCAAAATTGAAAAAAAGTGGGACCTTATAGAGATGCGTTTGGTTATGAAATTCCGGAATTTTGGTCATTGGTAACCAATGGCTAGGCACCTAGATGTGTTGTGGATTATCCATTCTATTGTGTCACATGGAATGATGAAGACATGTAAAAGGATATGAAAAAAGTGCTTTTCAACGTGTGGAAATTAAGTAGCTTAACATTATTGTAGCATTTCATGTGCATTTGACACGTAAAATTTAAAGATTATTATAAACTTTTAAAATTATATTATTTTTATTTTTAATTATCTCATAATAAAAACTTATTATTAGTTTAAAGCAATAATATTATACAGATAAATAAAGGGTGAAAGAAATATTGTGTTTTTCAGTATTTTAAAAAATCAAAATTATGTAAAACCTTAATGGCTTACATAATATTTTTATCTTAAAATTTCATAAAAAATCACTTTTAGTCTTTAAAATTTAAAAATATTTTTTTAATCTATGATTCACTTTTAATTTTTCTTGTCCTGTTAAAACCATTAAAAAATTACTAATAGAAAACACATTTCCAACTCAACCCGACCCCTTAAGTTTCAATTGTGTATCCAACACAACTAAATACCTTAAAATTTATAAACGGAAAACATTAATTCAAAAAATAAATTAATTTAGGAACTGTAAATTTCAAGGACCAAAAGTGACTTTTGGTTAAACTTCATAGGCACAAAAACTTATTTAAATCAATCTTAATAATAATATTGAAATTATAACAAAAATTATATATGTAAATGAATTTTAAATTATATATAATTTATAATATATTTTACTAAAATTGATTAATTTTAACAATTTCTAAAGGTTAAAAATTTGAAAATAAAAAAATAAAACAGAAGATTTTTTTTCAAACTAAACTCCCAATAAATTTCTTAATCTAAATAGTATCATATTCAATTTCATGCTTATCATGCAAAGTATGTACTAATCTTTTTCTTTCATTTATCATATAAATTATTCACTAATTTAATCTAACTATTTTTGTCAAAAAATAAATTTGTTTTTAGTAAAAATTCTTTTAATTATATTTTTATTGATAAAACTCAAATCAAACTTTTTTAAGACATTGGGGGTTAAATTCCATTCATGTAAACATTTTCATTCCTATCAAGATAACATTAGTACTATAGTAATGATCTAATGTATCGTTTTGGATCTGTCAAATGACAAAGCTTGCTGGTCGTGCAAGTCTGTACTATTCTGAAATTTGACCAGACAATCAAGAAAAGGAAAGCTTTAGAAAATCTTTAAATTACAAAATCTGAAATATAATATAATATAATATAATATAACATAAATATAATATAATATAATCACTGTAGAATCCACAGAAACTCCTCAAAAACCTAGATTGCCGGATCCTCTAATTTCTCCTTCTCTGGGGTGCCTCGTGCCAAAACAATAAATAGCCCCACTTCTTAGTGGTTTCTTAATTGTTAGTTAAATTTCCCAAACCCCAAAACACTTTGCTACTCTTCCCCTCCCCAATCTCTTCTCTTTGTTCTCTCTTGCCCTGAGATTGATCAACATCACCATATGCCACAATTAAGGTATCATTATCATTTAACACATAATCTTTGTTTCAATTACATTATAACTTATTATTGTTTCTTACAAAAAGGAAAAAGAGTAACATTATTTATCCCTTTACTTTTGATCTTTGTAGCTATATGAGGTGATGATCCTAATGCATAAGACACAGCATGCTGACAGAAGATAGAGAGCACAGATGAACATACCCAACAGGGCTTTGTGTATGGACAATTTTGTGCTCTCTTTTCTTCTGCCATCATATCAGTGGTTCCTTGCAGTTTTGTTGGATACTCATCACTGAACTCTTTCTCCAAACTAAACATGATGATTTTTTTAACATGCATGGCTGGCGCACAAGTTCTCTTGTTCAATTTCCCTTACCCTGCGCAGTTGTTTAGGTAAAAAGAAAATACTTCCATTGAGATCTCGTTAATATTCCTTTCATTGCATCAGATATCTTAATATTATATTGTTTTCATATTATATTATATTATATTATATTATATTATATTATATTATATTATATTATATTATATTATATTATATTATATTATATTATATTATATTATATTATATTATATTATATTATATTATATTATATTATATTATATTATATTATATTTATGTTATATTATATTATATTATATTATATTATATATATATATATATATATATTTGCAAGAATCTGACTTGTTAATAAGGAAGATTAAAAAAAAGTTAATAGTTGTGTGATTCTTTTAAAACTTATTTTTTAATTTAAATATAATTTATATTCATTTCGATTCTTGTTAATAAGTAAGATTTTTACACTAACATTCAATCACAACCCTTCATTTATGGTAGATTTGTTGACTTTACTTATTACTACTTTAAAAATCATATAAATGAAAAGTTATGATTGAATGTCAGTGTAAAGATCCTTTTACACTGACAGTATATACCAATTAAACTCATATATATATATATATATATATATATATATATATATATATATATATATATATATATATATAAAGAGAAAACTTTATTTATAAACATATTTTTAATTAGAGTATATTAAAAAAAGGTAATATCAATAATAGGACTGATTGACTATTAATGTAAAATTATTTTACATTTTCAAGACTTTTAAACCCTATTAACAATATATTAAGGTCATATTTTTTACATTTTCACAAATTTTAAACCCTATTAACAATATATTAAGGTCATATTTTAGCATAATATCTATATTTTTAATAGAAGAATAATCTCTACTTATACTAACTAATTTATAACGCACTAAAAATAAGTTGATATATGTTAGCTAATTTGAAAAACCTCATATACTTACTATTTTTTGTTAAAATATGATATCAAATTACATAATAAAGTATTGATGACAACCCGGGTGAGAAAAATGATTACAGTGAGAAATGAGAAAAGATAATAATAAATATAGGATTTCAATAAACGGTTCAGATTAAGTTGTTAATTAAGAAAGCACACGTGGTTCTCTCACACAGATACCTCTCGTCATTTCCATAGAATCATTTGCCAGGTCCCCACTCCACCACTACTATCAGTACCGCTACCACCAATGGCTGCAATGGAGATATCAGCAATGGTGTCGATGGTGGTGCCAGTGGTGGGATCGTGACGATGACAGTGGTTATGGTGGTGGTGGCCGTGATGATGGAGACAGCGCCACGATCACCGTAGCACCATCACTAATACTAGACACACGACACTAGGTGGAGGAACTCCTCAATGGTGCTAGACTTGCTAAGAGAAAAGGATAAAAGAGAGTGAATGTCATCATATATGGTATGTTGCTCATCTAAGTTTACACCATGCTCAACTAATGCATTTGCAGGTTGATTTGTTTCATCGAAGACATGTGTAAATATAACCTCTGATATCCTACAAAGGTCGTGCATCTGGCATACCAGGTTAGTATGGGGGTGGTACATCAGTGAAGAAGACGATGGGGGTGGTGGTGGTGGTGGCATTTATGGGAGAGGTCTCTCTATGATACAACCACATGAGTTTGTTTAATTAATAACTCAATCTAAATCATTTATTGAAATCCTACTGTTATTATTATGTTTTCTCATTGTAATCTTTTTTCATAACCCATTCAGCATATGAATCTGGAAGTTAATAGATGAGTGACATCATTCCCATGAACTCAATTGCACTAACTGAATAATTCCAGATACTTAGAATAATTGACCCGTAAAAATCTTAACATTTTTTTCTTACATAAAAAAAATGAAACCTCTAAATTCTACCCTAAATGTGTTAATATTATTATGGATTTAGACATTCTAAGCAGTTGCTATAATAGAAACCTCTAAACACAGACATGGACACGTAAACGCCATGCACACACGCCACGCACACAGCATATTATTGGTATTTACTATTCACTTTCTTAAAATTAAATTGTTATAATAAGTAACTAACTTTAATCTTTAGATTTCAAGAAAATGAATGATAAGAAATTAGAGTAAGTCTTTTATACTTACTTTTGGAGTAACAGGATTCTTTCCCTATTGGTATTTACTATTCATTTTCTTAAAATTTAATTATTATAATAAGTAACTAATCTTAATCATTAGATTTTAAGAAAATGAATTATAAGAACCTAGAGTAAGTCTTTTATACTTACTTTTGGAGTAACTGAATTCCTTTTCTAGATTGAATGGGTCAAGATTTGTTTATACCATGTGCAAGAGTTAGTCAACTTACATCTTCAATAACTTTCTATAAAATCAAATTTTACTAATCTAAGAGTTAAATTTTATATTTTTATTAAATAGATCAAAGATATAAAATTCCATGCACATTCAATATTATTTAGTAGTTCTTCATCATATCACTTAACATTAACATATAAAACTATATTTAAAAATATATGAATATCCATTATTAGATAGCATATCTAGAAAATTCTAAATTATGTGACAATTGATACACATTATTAGTATAATATAATAATATTCAATTACTGGATTGGTAAAAATTACATTTTATAAAAAGTTATTAAATATGTAAGGTAACCAACTCTTACATTCAATGTGGATTTTGTCTTATATATATTCAATAAGAAATGAATTAAGAATTTTACATTTAATTTTTACAAACTTAGGCTTTCGTATGATACTAACCATCACACAAACTAAGAAAATGAGGATTCATTTCACAATACAATGCTTATAAAACAAATTTCAAGAAAAGATAAAACATATATCTTAAAACGGTTATTGATTCCTATAATAACAAGCAATGAAATATTGTCAACTAATATGCGACTCTTTTTCAAGTTGTGTCCAACTCATAAAAAAAAATATTTTTTGTATTAAGACATTGTAGAAAAGAGTTAGACATGTGCTAACGAAGTGTCAACGTCATATATGTGTCATCTGACATGCGACACATCATTTATTTGGCATGTCGATGCTTTCTAGCCCTAAAGAAGTCAATAGAAGTAGATAATCCCTTAGCATAAGTATCAGATCCTGTAACAAGAAATTCAAATTTGTTGAACATAGTGGAGTATAGAATATATATTGCAATTTGTAGATATCCTAATATGTTTTGCTATGTTTAAAAGGCCTAAATGATCACAAGAACACTATAAAACTAAGTGGTTTTGATGATAATTGTATAGAAAGAACCCTGGAAAGGACTTTGATCTTCGGACAGGCCAAAGCTCGAAATCCCCAAATAGCAGTAACCCCAGAAGATGGTCAATAAGATGAAGTTGGGGATTTTGGCCACATCGAAATTCGAAAACTACTTCCTAGAAAAGAAGCACATAAAGGGAGATTAAGGCACAATTAATTCATCTATAATAACCAAGATCAATAGAGGTATTAAGGTTACAGTTGTATTACCTAACCCTTAACCGCTTGGACAAGGTCTAACAAGTAAAATCTCAGTACACCACTATAAATAGGTAACAGTATCAATGTAGTCACTGTTCATTCATAGCAAATTTATTATTATTTTACTCTTAATTGAACTCCCCCAGAATTGAACATTGGAGTGCCTTTTGCAGGTACCCCACCATCTGGAGAACAACCAAATTGGTGGATCACTCTTAGGAGACATTTGAGGATGTACCCAATCACTTTTGGCAGGTATAATAACTAATAAAATTATGTTTGATTATCTAACATTTTACCCTTTAGATACGTTTCAGATGATAAACAAGTATAAACATATCTCATACATAAGCCAAAATGCACAAAGAAGACCTAGTCAATGATAAGATGCAATTGATTCTCTTTGTAAGATGCAGACACAACTGAAAATAATATATAAGATGCAAATTATCAAGAGCGAAGACATAGATGTAAACCAAGAGTGTTAATTCAAACTGTCAAACGTGGACTTGGATAAGCTAAACGCAAAAGCAGACTCAAGTAAGACGCATACTCAAACTGTAGTAAGATGCAGATGTAACTTGAGTTGAAAGAAAATCCATTAAGACAAACCTTATCAAGACACATTTAGTAAAGTTAAAGACAAAGATACACTATATGAAGACGAAGGACTTGAAGGAACAATTTGTAAAGATTAGATGCAGAACTTATATAGATGAAGATGAAGCCTTTCCAAAGAATCTCGTCCTATCAAGATGAAGACACAAAACAAATAAAATGCACAACTCTCAAGAAGACTCAACAAAGAAAATGAAGACAAGAAGACAAAGCATCAAAAAACGATGACAAGAAGAAAATGAAGCATCAAAAGGTCAAGATGCATAATGATATGTGGACTAACTAAGATAAGGCAAATGGCGCCTAAAAAGTTGTGATCCACTTCAGGAAGAGTATTTTCAGGATATCTCTATAGCAGAGTAGGTTAAACAAATCAGCTTTCTTCAAAAAATTATAGGTGATAAATTGGATTTTTACCCATATTTTATGATGACTAATATGTGTTTGTAAACGAACAATTGCATATTTATTGGAAAAACTTATTTTTTAATGTTTATTCTTACAGGTACTTAAGAAACAAGATGAAAATAGGGGAAAATCAGGGCCTTTTCAAAGCAATTATTGAAGATCCAGGTCAATGCAGTCGTGCTCTATTTTAGCACGATCATGCTAAGTCAACACAGCCCAAAACTTCATCCAGAAGAAACACAATCATGCGTAATAGTAGGATAGTTGTGTTGTGATTCAAAAATTCGGAGCATGATCGTGCTTAAAACCAGTATGGTTGTGCTGTAATCACAATTCTACGAGCACGACCGTGCTAGTCGGGCCTTGAAGAAAAAATGCTAAAAGCACAAATCCTCTTATAAATACCAAAAAAGAAGACATAAAAGGGAACTCAAATAGATCATTTACCTAAGTGGCGATGAACGATGATGAAGTTTTCGGATTAAAGCAATTCAAAGTGCTCTATACAACAATTATTTATTTATTTGATGTACTCTGCTATTAAAACAATGTTTGGTTGTGCATTACCCATGTCTGGCTAAGCCTTTTTTTCTATGATTGTGATGTAACTCTTTGTAATTCCCTTTTCACTTTGCAAGATTATTTGATGTCATTCAATGATTAATTTATTTCTGTATTTTATTAGTTACATCTTAATCGTTTGAATAGCCATGATCATTGATGTTTGAACAATCGATCTACAAAGTAAACAGTTTATTGTCTCGGTAGAATCGACCAAATTTATCAGGCAAACCTCCAATTGGATAAAAAGAAACTAGTCTTAATTTAGAATCTTGCATTATCAAACTGGATAAAAAAAAATTAGGATTATAGTGTGGTGTGAATAATCAAACTCACTACAACAACATAGTAATTTATCAGTAATCATTGAATGACAAAGAATGAGATTGGTTAGTAAATAAGGGGCGAAAGCATTGTAGTGAAATCACAACCCTAGGACTTAATCAATTTCATTCTAAAACCAATTTTCTCTCTTGTTTTACTTATTACTGTAATTTTGAATTGTTGTGAGTCACTCACTAAACAGTGGTTCGTTTAATTGTTCTCTTATCTTTAAATTGAATCAATTTAGAACTAAATTTGGTCCTTTGGGTTAGATGTCCACTATTACTACTGCGTAGGGTATGTTTGCCCTTAAGCGATTATATTTTACGCATCAAGTTTCTGGCATCGTTGTTGAGGACTAGATTGTGTCAATTCTCAATTAAATTAATTTAGAATCATTGAACAAGTTTTTTTTTTTACTTTTTGTTCTTGTTTATTTTATCTTTATCTCATTCTATCTTATTTTTGTTTATCTTCACCTTTTTTATTTTATCTTCTATCTTATTTTATCTTTTTTCATTTAGTATTTTATTTTTACTTTTTTATTTATTTTATCGAGTTATTGTGGTTTAATCTCTCTCTGTGTGAATGGTTACTGCTCACTTAATCTTAGGAGTCTGCCCTAGACTATATAACCCTGAGATTGAAAGAAATGCTCGCAGGAATAAAGCCAAATAGAGAAGAATGACAGCACAGGAGAACGGTCAACCCCCAGGGAGATGCTATTTTTTAACAAACCTTACAAGATTTCTTCAGCCATATAATGGGGGTAACCAGTATTATTGATGCATGCCTCCCTTGATCTTTTTCTAGAGGTTTTCTTCTTTGGTGAAATGGTTTATAGAAAGGTAAGAAGTGAGGTGGTTTTAGGCGCCACTTAAGGTAAGATAAGCCTAAGAGGGAAAGTTTGCCACAAGGTATGGAACCCTTGATAAAAACCTCAGGAATTCTCAAAGAGAGAAGGGTGGACACTAAGAGAATTTTGGCCAACTCAAGATTTTTCCATTCAATAAAGTGTAAAAAATACAAGAGTGTGAAGGAGCACCTTTTTATAGAGGGAGCTAACCTCTTGGACAAGTCAAGAAGGAAAGGAAGGGCTAGGATTAAAAGGAGTCATCCAAGGGAGGAGGATTGAAGCCCAAAGTCCAATCAATCCCCTCCTCTAGATGAAAATTGGTGCCCGAGTTACCTCATCCAAGGGCCAAGATTACTACTTTATTAGTTTTGGGTTTTATTTAGGAAAAGAGGGTGTAGTTATCAAACTACCCCCTTATTTCCTAAATAAAGGCCCAAAAGCTAATCTTACCCCTTCTTATTACTAAGACACCTCCTAGAAAATTAAATGGACTAATACATGTCCAAAATAAAATCCTAGGTTCCTAAAACAAAAATTACAAGTAAATAAGTCATGACTTGCATAACTTGATGGTCATATGGAGGTGAGATCTTCCTTCTTCTACTCTAGCCTTGTCTTCTTCTATTCTCCTAGCCATGGCCCTAGTGATAGGGCCCTTGCTTGGGGAAAATGCATCATCTCCTCCCCCTTGGGAAGGATTTGATCTCAAATCTGATAGGTCTTCCTCTTCTTCATCAGTACCTACAAAAGGGATCAAATCACAAACATCAAAGTAGTACTAACACCGTAGTCCTCAGGGAGATCTAATATGTATGCATTGTTGTTCACTCTCTTGAGGACTTGAAAGGGACCATCTCCTCGGGGGCTAAGCTTGGACTTCCTTTGAGTAGGGAAGCGATCCTTCCTCAAGTGAAGCCATACCCAATCCCCTTCATTGAAGATAATTTCTTTCCTGCCCCTATTGGCTTTACTAGCATACTCCTTTGAATGATGTTCAATGTTGGCCTTTACCCTTTCATGTAATTTTTCAACAAAATCCACTCTTACTATTCCTTCTTTGTGAACAGAAGAAGGGAATGGTAATGGCAAGATATCAAGAGGAGTGAGGGTGTTGAAGCCATAAACAACTTCAAAGGGAGAATGCTTGGTGGTCCTTTGAACCACCCGGTTGTATGCAAACTCAATATGGGGTAGGTATTCATCCCAAGACTTGTGATTTCCTCGAAGAAGTGTCCTAAGCATAGTAGATAGAGATCTATTTACTACCTCAGTCTGCCCATCAGTTTGGGGTGACATGTGGTAGAAAATAAGAGTTTAGTTCCTAGCCTTGCCCACAATGTTTTCCAAAAGTGCCTAAGAAACTTCACATCTCTATCAGAGACTATGGATTGGGGAATTCCATGTAAACGAACAACTTCTTTAAAGAAAAGTCTCGCGATGTTGCTCGCATCATCTATCTTGTGGCATGGTATAAAGTGAGCCATTTTTGAAAATCTATTTACCACCACAAAGATAGAGTCTGCACCTCGTTAGGTTCGAGGCAGGCCAAGGATGAAATCCATACTAATATCCAGCCAAGGTGCAGAAGGAGCAGGTAAGGGTGTGTACAATCCATGAGCTATTGTCTTAGACTTAGCTTGCAAGCAAGCAATGCATCTACGACAATGTCTATAGACGTCTTTCTTCATATGGGGCCAAAAGAATTTTTCATGTAAAAGTATAAGAGTTTTGTTAATTCCAAAATGCCCCATGAGCCCACCCCCATGACTCTCTTTTGTCAACAGATTTCTCATAGATCCTTGGGGTACACAAAGTCTGCTACCTTTGAAAAGGTACCCCTCACTCACAAAGAACCCATTTTGGGTTTTACATGCAAATGTAAAGGCAACATAAATGGATCCAAAATCCTTATCAGAAAGATACATTTCTCTAATATTATCAAATCCAAGAATCTTTGCACTTAAGGTGGTGTAAAGGGTATGTCTACGAGACAAAGCATCAGCCACCACATTATGTTTTCCTTTCTTGTATTTGATGATATAAGGGAAAGTCTCAAGAAATTCTACCCATTTAGCATGACTTTTATTAAGCTTGCCTTGACCCTTCAAATACTTAAGTGACTCATGGTCACTATGAATGATGAACTCCTTGGGTACAAGATAATGTTCCCAAGTTTGAAGGGCCCTTATCAAAGAGTAAAATCCTTTATCATAAGTGGGGTAGTTTAAGGCGGATCCATTTAGTTTTTCACTAAAATAAGCCACTGGATGACCACCTTGTAACAACACAGCTCCCACACCCACTCTCGATGCATCACACTCTAGCTCAAAAGTTTTAGAAAAGTCAGGAAGAGCTAAAACTGGTGAATGGGTTAGTTTCTCTTTGATAAGTTCAAATGCTTTTTGTTGCTTTTCACCCCAAAGGAAAGGAGTATCCTTCTTCACCAAATCATTGATTGGTGAGAAAAGTGTGGAGAAGTTAGGCACAAAGCGCCTATAAAAGCTCGCGAGGCCATGAAAACTCTTGATCTCAGTCAGACTTTTTGGGGTAGGCCATTCTTGGATAACTTTGATTTTGTCGGGGTCCACTTGAACCCCATTTTTATTAACTATAAAACCTAAGAACACCACACTCTCCACACAAAAATTACATTTTTCAAGATTTCCATAGAGTTGGTGTGACCTAAGAATGCAGAAGACGCGCCTAAGATGGCCTACATGTTCATCTAGGCTCTTGCTATACACTAAGATGTCATCAAAGTAAACTACATAAAATTTTCCTAAGCAATCCCTAAGAACATGATTCATAAGCCTCATGAAGGTGCTTGGGGCATTGGTAAGCCCAAAGGGCATTACCAACCACTCATAAAGCCCAAACTTGGTCTTAAAAGCGATTTTCCACTCATCACCTTCCTTGATGCGGATTTGGTGATAACCACCCTTAAGATCAATTTTCGAAAATAATTGGGCCCCATGCAATTCATCAAGCATGTAATCAAGCCTAGGGATAGGGTGCCTATATTTGATGGTGATGTTATTGATTGCTCGACAATCAATGCACATCCTCCATTGGCCATTCTTCTTAGGCACCAACAAGACTGGCACAGCACAAGGGCTTAGGCTCTCTTGAACCCAACCCTTCTCCAATAGTTCTTGGACTTGAGATTCAATCTCCTTGGTCTCCATGGGATTAGTTCTATAACCAGGCCTATTAGGTAGGCTAGCCCCAGGTACCAAGTCTATTTGGTGTTCTATACCCCTAATTGGAGGAAGTCCTTTGGGAACTTCATTAGGGAATATATCACCAAACTCCTTTAAAAGCTCTTGAACCTCTTGAGGTAGGTTCTCATGTCCAAGTTCTATGGCAGTGCTAGAACTAGAAGGGAAAAAGTAGAGGGGGAAGAAATGGGGGATGCCTCTTTACAAAGGAGGAGATAGAAAGGTCTGTTAGTAAGGGGGCTTCCTTTAAATCCAATTTTGTCACAAATAAACTCCCTTTACTAATGACTTTCTTGGAAGGGGCACCAACTTCAAACTCAACCTCCTTACCCCTTTCAAGCTTTAGGGGTAAAGCTTTGCTTTTGTTTTTTCTCCTCATCTCTCTTATGTTTCATGATGAGTTGGTCCTCTGCCACTTGTGAAGTGTTAGAGGACACAACTTAATGCGCTTACCCTTATGATTGAGGATGATGTTATTGGAATAACCATGGTGTATGGCTTTCTTATCAAATTGTCATGGTCTTCCTAGCAAGATATGGCCAGCTTCCATTGGGACTATGTCACATAGGATCTCATCTTTATAAGATCCAATGGAAATTGGAACCTTGACTTGCTCATTGACCTCCATTTCCCCTTGCTCATTGAGCCATTGAAGCTTGTAAGGCTTAGGGTGGGGAAGTGGGGTCAAGGCTAGCTTTTCCACCAACTTTGAGCTACAATAATTGCAGCATGACCCACTATTCACAATGAGAGAACATATTTTGTCATTCACCTTACAGCGAGTGTGGAATATGTTCTCCCTTTGAGATGAAGACACTTTCAAAGGTTGGCTTCGAAGAAGACTTCTTATCATTAAGAGGTCTCCCTCACATGCATAAGCGGTTTCATCACAATCAGATTGGTATGCATGAACCCCTTCTCCTTCGCTCTCACTAGAGGAGTGTGAGCTAGACTCACTACTATAAACATCTTGGGCCATCATGATGATGTTTCTCTTAGTAGGGCATTGAGAGGCAATGTGGCATCTCCCAAGACATTTAAAGCATTTAATACTACTAACTTTCTCATGAGAGTTAATAGTAGGGGTTTTTCTCTCTACATGTGATGTTTTATGCTCTTTGAAGTGCTTGGGATGTTCCTCTTTGGGGTAACTCTTGAAAGAGTTCCCCTTAGGTTGGTCCCTCTTTACATAAGGTGGGTTATCCTTTTTAAAGGTTTTCCTTCTAAGTTGATTTTCCACTTTGATGCAAAGTTGAACTAACTCATCAAGGGAATTGTATGAGAAGAGCTCCACCTTATCACGAATTTCGGGGCTCAACCCACACAAAAACCTTGCCATAGTGGCCTTGGGTTCCTCAATGATACCCTCCCTCAAGATAAGAAGTTCCATCTTTTGTCTATACTATTTTATACTAAGGTTGGTTTGCCTTAGCCTTTGGAGTCTATCCAAAAGATCTCTTTCATACCAAGAGGGAATATGCCTTCTTCTTAGAGCACTTCTAAGATCATTCCAATATCTTATGGAAGGCATATTGGTGCGGATTCTCTCTTGGTTAACCCAACCCACCAATGCATGGCATGCCCTTGGAAGCTAAGGGTTGCCATTGGAACCTTTCTTTCTTCTCTTACCTCATGGCAAGTGAAGAGTTGTTCGACCTTGATTTCCCAATCAAGGTAGGCTTCCACATCTTCCCTCCCATGAAATGGGGGGAGATCAATTTTGGGCTCCCTTGGAGGGGCCCCATTATTATGCATGGATGAATGGGAGTTTCTCCTAGGATGATTGTAGTATTCTTCCTCACTTTCACTCCTATGGGTATGTCTAGATGGGGAACCTAAGACTATCCCTTTCATTTTGTAATTCTCATCATTCCCATGCTTTCTTTTTTCTTCTTCTTTCTCTTTTCTTCTTTCTCTTTCTTTTCTTTCTCTCCTTTCTTCATCTTCTCTCCTTTCTCTTATTCTTCTCTCTTCCTTCTCTCTTTTTTCTCTCTTTTCTTCCTCTCTTTCTTTTATTTTTATTTTCTCTTTGGACTCTTTTTCTCTCCTTTTTTCTTCTCTTCTCTCTTATTCTTTTGCCATCCACTCCCTAAAGTCCATGTTTAAGTTTTCTAGAGTGTAATCTTTAGAAATATTTCTTTGGTTTACACTCTTGTTTGATGAATAAGTATGAGCACTAGAGTGGGTGTGTGATGTCATTGTGCTTGAATTTCTAAGAGGAAAAAGGTGGCTAAAAACTTTTCACAAACAAACACTCCTCTCTTTTTTTGTTTTCTTGCCTAAAATTGCTTGATGAGTCTTTGGAACTCTTTAGCCTTCTAAGTGCTTTGAATAAGAAAAATAAAGCAAGAATTTTAAAGCAAACATTCAAAAGAGAAGGGATCTAAATCGAGCTCCTAAGGTGTTGAAGGAAGTGTACCACTTCTTCCTTCTTCACCTAATTTTCGAGAAACTAAAAAATTAACTAAATCTTATTACAACCAAAGGGAGGGCCTTAAGGGCACTCAAACTCCCAACTACAAAATTAATACACCTAAATTAAAGAAAAAGTAAAGTCTTCAAAAAATGATTCTCCAAATGCTCCCTCAAATCAAAGTCCTCACGGCTAGGTGTGTTTCCTTTTGAGGTGATCCCTTAGGCTCTTAGTCCAACCTTCCAAAATATGCTACCCTTGTGGTAAGCTCGTTTTTCAAGATTTCTCACAAAAGTGGCACTAACACACAAACCAAAGAAACCAAAAGTAGCAAGGGGAGGTGCGAATAGAAACTCAAAAAGCAATAAAAGATAACACAATCAAAAGGACACTTAACCAAATGGTAAGAGTATATAAGACAAACTAGAAAGATGATTTAAAAGACAAGCAAAAGGTAAACAAAAGAAAGAGAGCACACAATGGAATACCTAAGAATGGCACTAGATTAAAGAGTAGAAAGACACAAATATCAAGTTCTAGCGTACCAAAAGTAATAAAATTTCTTTTAAGGTTCCAAGTTCAAAGTTGAAGCACTTGCTAATTTTAGGTTAGGTACATCAAATGAATTTTTCAAACTTTCTTTTCTTTTGTTTGTTCTCTTTTCTTTTCTTTTTTTTAATCCTTCGTTGTTTTTTTTTGTATTTTATTTTAGACTTTGTTTTCTTTTTTTTTTTTTGAATATTTACTAGATGCACCTAACTTGATTGTGAATTTAGTGCTTAATAACAAAGAGTTATGCACTTGGAACAATAAAGAAAATTAAAAACAACAATTTAGGTACTACTAGAAATGACTTCAAAATGCAAAGTAGCTATAGATGTGTTAATGGTTTAGTAGTTTGGTGTGCCACTGGACTCAAGCTTTGTTAAGTTTTTAGTAATTTGTTGAACACAAATACCAAACTTATAGCTTAAGTGAAAGCACCCACAAACAAGAACTACTTTTTCCACACAAATGAGCTACTAATTATACGTATAAGGAAAATAAAGACAAAGAGAATTGAGCAACTATTTTGGAATTTTTTTTTTAAGAATATGCTTGAAACTAAAAGCACATAAGCCTCTAAAGAGGCTTAGACATGAGGTATGACCCTCTATGTTGCTCAATTTAAGAAGTTTCAAAAGCTTTTTGTAAAAACAAAAGAGGCTAAACTTAAAAGGAATTAATAGACAAAATGGGAAACTATAAACATGACTTATAGACAACTACACGAGAGTATAAAAGTGAAAAATAAAAGCTAAAAATAAGGCAAAAACAAGGCAACTATGTGCAAGGAAACACAAGAATTTGGTCTAAATTTCTTGACCATAAGGTTGTGGAATTTACCACAATGGCATGGATTTTTAGCAAGAAATTCTCAAAACCAAAATTCAAGCAAGAAAGCACCCAACTCAAAGCTTAAGCAGAAATTAATGAATATGGGAGAGACGTAGATGCAAAGAAAAGAACAATATAAATTGCATCAAGCAAAAAAATAAATGGCGCAAATAAACTATAACTCAAAACAATAAACTCAAGACATAAATGGAAATTATAAACAACAATGGAAAGCTAGAAAAAATTGCGGAAATTAAAGATAAAATAAAATAGGAAAACAGAAAGAAAAAATAAATGAGGTAGGAAGAGAGTTTAGACTTCTAGAACCAATGCTCTGATACCAAATGATGCATGCCTCCCTTGATCTTTTTCTAGAGGTTTTCTTCTTTGGTGAAATGGTTTATGGAAAGGTAAGAAGTGAGGTGGTTTTAGGCGCCACTTAAGGTAAGATAAGCCTAAGAGGTAAAGTTTGCCATAAGGGATGGAACCCTTGATAAAAACCTAAGGAATTCTCAAAGAGAGAAGGGTGGACATTAAGAGAATTTTGGCCAACTCAAGGTTTTTCCATTCAATAAAGTGTAAAAAATACAAGAGTGTAAAGGAGCACCTTTTTATAGAGGGAGCTAACCTCTTGGACAAGTCAAGAAGGAAAGGAAGGGCTAGGATTAAAAGGAGTCATCCAAGGGAGGAGGATTGAAGCCCAAAGTCCAATCAATCCCCTCCTCTAGATGAAAATTGGTGCCCAAGTTACCTCATCCAAGGGCCAAGGTTACTCCTTTATTAGTTTTGGGTTTTATTTAGGAAAAGAGGGTGTAGTTATCAAACTACCCCCTTATTTCCTAAATAAAGGCCCAAAAGCTAATCTTACCCCTTCTTATTACTAAGACACCTCGTAGAAAATTAAATGGACTAATACATGTCCAAAATAAAATCCTAGGTTCCTAAAATAAAAATTACAAGTAAATAAGTCATGACTTGCATAACTTGATGGTCATATGGAGGTGAGATCTTCCTCCTTCTACTCTAGCCATGTCTTCTTCTATTCTCCTAGCCATGGCCCTAGTGATAGGGCCCTTGCTTGGGGAGAATGCATCAACTATCCTGCTCCTTGACCTCGGGCAGAGCACGTTTGAACTGAAATCAATATTGCTACAGATAATTAAGAATAAACAATTCAGTGGTCTACCATTAGAAGACCCAATTACTCACCTAAACTCCTTCCTAAGGATAATCAACACTGTCTATTACCCGAAGGTGACCCAAGACACAATAAAGCTTGCAGGTTTCTCATTCTCATTAAATGGGAGAGCTTTGGATTGGTTGGGGTCATTGCTAGAGCATAGCATCCGCACCTAGGAAGAGTGCTCTCATAAATTATTGAGGAAGTATTTCTCTACCACCAAATATGATAAGCTATAGAAAATTATTGCAAATTTTTCCCAATATGAACAAGAATCACTGGCTGAAGCCTGGGATAGATTTAAAAGATGTTAAGCGGTTGCCCTCACCATGTGTTGTCTTTGGGAAGAGTAATTTAGATCTTCTATAGTGGTCTGTCAATTTCAAACAGGGTGTGTGTCAATGTTGCCAGTGGAGGAACCATAATGAAAAAATCACCAACTGCAGCATGGGAAATAATCACAGATCTAGCCTCATTAGTCAACCACAAAATGGCTGATAGAAGAATTCTTAGGAGACCAATTGAAGTCCATCAACAAAGGTTGAAGCAGTAAGCTCAGGAGTAGGTAAAAAGCTTGATGTCATAGCAAAACAAATAGAGACCTGAGGAGAGCACAAACACAAATGCTACAACCTCCTCCTCCTCCTCCCACTTGTGGAGACTTTGGAAAAATAGGTCACACAACTGAAGACTGCAAAATGGGCTACATATTTGCCAAAAAATATGTTAATTATGTCGGAGGGAAAAGCCTAGAATATGATCCCTACTCAAAAACATACAATCCAGGATGGAGAGATCATCCCAATCTAGCATGGAGGTTCCAAAAAGACTTACCTAGACCTTATCAACCCTCTCACGCTCAAAATATTAGACCAAGGCAAGAGGAGAGAACACCCACATTATAAAACACCATGATGCAATACATGGCCCAAAATGATGAAAAAAAGAAGGCATTAGAAATAGATGGATACTGTGGTGAATCTCATTTCTCAAAGGGCACAAGGTGCTCTACCTTCTCAAACAGAATCAAACCCTAAAAAGGAGGTAAAAGTAATTACCACAAAAAGTGGGAAGGAACTAGAAGACCTAGGATCGCAATTAGCCAGCACATTATCAAATGTCCCTACTAAAGGGGACCAAAATGAGCAAAGGGATTAAAGGCTTAAAACTCAACAACATGATAAGCAATTTCTTAAATTTCTAGAGATGTATAAAAAGTTGCATAAACATTCTTTTTGCAGAGGTCATATCTCAAATGCCAAAATATGCCAAATTCTCAAAATAGATTCTCTCTAATAAGAAGACATTAGATAATTTTGAAACAACAGGCCTTTACTAAGGAATGTTCTATTATGGTTACAAAGAAATTTCGCCCTAAATTGAAGGATCCTAGGAGTTTTACGCTTCCTTGCACGATTGGAACCTTATTTTTTTGAAAAATTCTTACGTGATCTAAGGAAAGCATAAATTTCATGCCTTACTTAAGAAGTTAGGCATGAGAGAACCACAACCCACAAAATAACCCTACAGTTTGCTGATAGGACTCGAGCCCATCCTAGAGGCATAGTAGAGGATGTTTTAGTCAAAGTGGGTAATTTATTTTTCCTAAAGACTTTACGGTGTTAGACATGGAAGAGGACAAAGATGTACCGATCATACTGGGCATCCTTTCCTCAACATGTGTGATGCTGTTATTGAAGTGAGGCAAGGTAGACTTACCCTTAGTTTGGGGGAAGAGAAAGCCACTTTTGCAATATTCAAAAAGTTTGTCCCCTTTGCTGCGTGCAATTTCATACAAGTCAAAAATGATATGGATTGTACAATTAATTTCAAAGAGTGGATATGATTTGTGAATAAAAACTCAAATCCTCGATGGGGAACCCCCATTATATGGCGGAAACCTCTCTTATTCAACTTCAATTCAATTATTATTAATCCTCCTTTGTCAATTATCAGTTTCATCTATCTCATAGGGAAAAATAAAAGTAAGGCATCAACCATGTCAATGACAAATAAAGAAGCCCTTGGATGCACCATTCATGGTATGAATGATCAAACTCACTACAACAACATAGTAATTTATAAGTAATCATTGAATGACAAAGAATGAGATTACTTTGTAAATAGGGGGCAAAAGCATTGTAGTGAAATCACAACCGGAGGTCTTAATCCATTGCATTCTAAAACCAATTTTCTCTCTTATTTTACTTATTACTCTAATTCTAAATTGTTGTGACTCACTCACTAAAAATTGATTTGTTTAATTGTTATCTTATTTTTAAATTGAATTAATTGAAAGCTAGATCTAGTCCTTTGGGTACGATATCCGAACTTAGGCCCATTGTTGCTACTACATGCTTACTCTTAAGCGGTTATATTTACGCATCAATAAGCAATATGGAAAGCTCTGAGATAAGTGAAGAGTTGGATGAGAGTTTCACAAACGCATTTAATGCTGGTTCAAAACAACCAAACACACTAGATGTGCAACATTCATATGACGGTCATATTTTTTAAGAACACCTATATAAAACAACCTCAGCTTGAAGAAAATAAGAGGAAGAACATTGTAAATATCATCAAGCATTCAAAAGGTTTATCTTTTCAAAACATTCAAGTTTACACACTTAGCTTGAGTAAACCAAAGCTTTTATACTACACCTTCTAGTGAGCTTATTATTTATCCTTCAGTTAGTGAAGTTATTATTTATTAGCAAAGTTATATACCCTATCTTAGAGAATTATCCTTTGTAACCTTTGAACCTTTGAGTTAAAGTCATGATTGGCTTTTCTTTAAACAATACTTGGTGAAAGTTAGGAAAGTCAGGATTGACTTGGTGTACTTGTTCTTAGGAAGAGTTCAAGTGTAAAACCATGAGAAGTTGAGAATACTCATTATAAGCTAGAAATAGCAGTAATAATACTTGTCATACTTCAGTTTAAAATAGTGGAACTTACCAAAAGGTGCTTGGAAGAGACTGGATGTAACTCAACTTGAGTGAATAGTATAAAACCAATTTTCTTGTTAACTGTCTATTGCAACGTTTATACTTGCTAAACTAGTTTTATTTAAATAGTTTTATAACAACATTCTTATATAAAAGTTGTTTTAAAACCAAATCTAAAAAGCAGAACAAGTTCTTTTATAAAAGTTGTTCGTTTATCTGCGTTTGTATATTTGAAAATGCATGTGTACCGAGAGACATGTATGTATAAAAAAATGTGCATCTGTATCATACAAGGTGTGTCTATATAAACAAAACAAATTTTTATTTGTTTCTATGTTTTCGAAAAGTCTTTTTATCCTACTTCCAACTTGAGTCTATCAAAAGTTGTCCTTTGTTAAGAAGGTTCAAGGTGTTTTAAAAAAAGATTTTCAACTAACTTTTTGTAACTAACTCTATTCAACATCCATTCTAGAGTTAACCTTTTATTTCATGTTTGGTTTATTAAAGCAAATTTATGAGATGAGTCAAAGCTTTGGCATGAATCAGAGTATGTTTGGTTTGGAATTAACTCCAACCCCAACCAAAATTGTCGTGCTTTGAAAAAAAAATAGTTTTTTTTTACTTTAAAAAGTGTGTTTCCATGTTAAACCCAACTTAACTACAAATATATTAGGGTTAATGAAGTTTCAAGAAATTATACCCAATGATGCACTTCACTCTAATACATAGAATTCAATGATTGTTCGGTTAAATTCTATAAGTAATAACTAATCATTCATATAAAAAAGAACAATTAAAGGCAAGGAATGATAGGTTGTGGTCTATGTATTGTGAGTTCTGTTTACTTTTACAATAAACTCGATTTGGGTGGATGCAAAATCCAACTGTGTAAGTGAATAACAAAATTATATTTCGGACAGGGATGGGTTAATTTAGGGAAATTTTTACCATACGTTTCATAATTTGAGAGATATTGGTATTCTTTTTTTTTTAACCAATGAAATTATAAATTTTATTTTTATCATTCTTTTATAAATTAAAATAAGTTTTATTTATTTGTATCCTTAACAAGAAAAAAGAAATAAATAGGAAAAAAGTGATAGATTGGTACAGATTCAAACATAAGAGATTTTCTTTTGAAAAGATATAGATTAAAGTCATTGGTTTTAAGGGAGTATATAGTAAAATAAAATTTTTAAGGATTTATGTATAAATAAATAAATAAAACTTATTTTAATTTATAAAAAAGATAAAATAAAATTTGTAATTTGATTGGTTAAAAAAAAAGAATAGTAATACCTCTCAAATTATGGAAGACACAATAGACTCTCCCTTTATTTAGTGGTTAAAACTTTTTATTTGTATTACTTTTGATACTATTTTCGTGTATTGATTATTTTTACTTATATAATTTCAGGCATATGTTGCTCAATTTAAAAAAAAAAATGTATAAAAGAAGCAATGCAACTATAGAGTACTTCATCATTCATCATCCCAAGAGTCACCAAATACAAATGAAGTAAATGAGCTTGAAATAAATCCTTAACAATGGAAGGTAATGTAGATGATGATAACCATAGTTCAGTGGTGAAAATGACCAAGTGGAAAGCGCATAAGTCTGAGAAAAAATGTGTAGGACATATTAATGGCAGATGCATTTACAAGGTTGACATAAACTCAAGAATCCAAGACAAAAGATAATAAGTGTAGGGATAAGAATATTGGGTCCACTTCTGCAATTGTAACAAAGAATTATTCTGTTACCAAGTGTGTTTTTTTTTTTTAAAGGCAAAAAAAGTATGTATTAAATATAGCTCAAAACTGAAACAAAATGTTTCATGAACCTTTACAACATCACAAAAAAATAAAGATGAACCTAGAATTGCCCTCAAGTTACTAACGAATCACATAAGCATCCACCGTAAGAAAAAGTTCCCCTTCTAAAATACTCCTACTTCAACTTCAAAAAACACAACTAAAGGTTATTGCACCAATTAAAAAAAATCATATTAAACCTAAAAGTATATAATAACCATTTTTATAATATGACTTTAATAGATATTAATATATCCAAAGAATCCACGTGACTATTCTTGATTGAAGAGATAGAAAATATTTCAGACAAATTCTATTTCAAAGCATGGATTCTTGACATGTCTACATGAGGAAAAGGGCATGGCTGAACATACTTTAAGAATAAAACTTTGCCTTAGAATTTTACGAATGTCTTTATGGTTATATTTTATTTAGTTCATGTATATGTTTGAGGAAGCTTCTGTATTTAGGAAAACAAAATAAAAAAAAAGTCAAAAAACTTTTTTGTGTTTTAAAAGATGTGTGATTTTTTTTAACCTAATTTTTGTGAATTTTTAAAAGTTTTCTTATAAGTTTTTAAAAGATATGAGAATTTTAAAAATTAGTTTATTCAAAATTTCATATCATTTTAAAAAAACTTATCTAGAAGTTGTTTTAACATTTTTCTTTGTATTTTTCTCCTAAAAGTATTTCTAGAGAAAATTACTGAATTGGGCTTTATATGTGTCTTAGTTTTATTCCTTATGTTAAAATTTAAGCATTTTCTATTAAATTTTGATTGTGTGGACTTACAAGGTGGATTGGACAGTCAACAAAAGAAGGATGTGGGTTCAAGTCTTCTTGCTAACAAAACAGAAACTACTTGTTTCACGACAATTATATCTTTTTAGTATTTAATTAAAAACCAAAAAATACGTTTGGTTAGTATTTTCTTAAAATAGTTTTCAAAAACAGTTTTTTTTTTAGTTTTTAAAAATAAAAAAAGGGAACATCTATAAGTAATTTGTAATTTTGTTTTGAAAACTCAAAATAAAAGAAGAATAGGTTTTTTTTTCATTAATGGAATTTTCATAAATATAAACAAGTTTTCTCATTTTTACATCTTCAAAATAGTTTTCAAACAACACTTACTAAACAAGTTTTTCTTTCTTCTTATGGAAAACAGTTCTTGGAAACAATTTTTCAAGACTCTTTTCAAAAACTAAAAAACAAAATTAAGTCAATTAAGCTAATGTTTGTTTAATTGGAGTTTTGTAAAACTGTTTTTACTATTTTAGTATTTAAAAACTATAAAATTCATTTGGTTAGTTTTTTCTTAAAATAGTTTTTAAAAAGGTTGGTTTTATAATTTTTAAAAACTAAAAAAGATGAACAACACTGTTAGTAGTTTTGCATTTCAGTTTTATATTTTTGTTTCGAAAAACAAAAACACGTGGTGAAGAGATTGTTTTTGTTTTTTGCTTTTCATTAATGAGATTTTCATAAATATGGACAAGTTTTTCATTTTCATATCTCCAAAACAGTTTTCAAATAATACTTATTACGCAAGTTTATTTTCATCACCTTTCATAAAACAATTCTGAAAACTAATTTTCAAAACTGTTTTCAGATACTAAAAAGAAAAAATCAAACCATAATAGTGTAATTTTCATTTAATATCTACTCTTCCGATTTTGAACATAAGCCAAAAAAAATCATGTTAATTAAGAAAATTAGTTTATACTACATTTTGTTGGAAATGGAAAAATATCAACTAAAAATAAAATATTTAAAATTTTATTTTTGGAAATTTGATATAAAAATATAATAAACATATTAAAAATAAAATTTTAACTAGATGAAGAGAAAAAATTGAAAAATTATCCACATCCATGGGTATTTGAAGGTAAACTTTGTGATGGAAAATTAACGAGTATTAAAAAAGAAACCCATAGATAAGACTTTTAAACTCGTGAGTCTAGGTAAACTTGTGGGAGTTTCATAGACCCAATTTGTGAACCAGACTATAAACTTGTAAGATTTACGTTATAAAAAAATAATAATAAAATATCTATAAATAACAAAGCAATCAAACATTTTAAGAACATAGTGAATCCTAAATTTCACAATACTTAAATAATTAACTCTAACAATACATCATTATCACATAGTAACTTGTGAAGATGATAATAACAGTAAAGTGAATGTTCTTCAACTCAGAAATGATATATTAAATGAAGGTATGTTGAACACTAAACATATATAAAATAACCTAATTTGTTAACTTGTTGATTTGGTAGTAAACTCTAGAGTTTATAGAGTTTGCATAAGTCTAATGAGTTTATCTATAATTTAGTAAAAAAAAAATTTACACATGAGTTAATAGCAAAGAGTAAATGGATTCGTGAACTCGTAAAAGTTAATGAGTTAGCTAAAGAGTTTGATAATCATGATCATGGATATTTCAATAAGTGTATTTGCATTCTATATTAAATGGATGCATATACAAGGATCAATGTATCCATTATGCAAATACGCATTAAATACCCAAAAAGGGATAAAATAATAAAATAATTTAGTCATATTGTAAGTCACATGTTTAGACTTATGAATAAATTTCTTTGTTGACATGTTTTAATTTAGAATTTTACTTGAAAAATAAAAATTGAGTAAATTTTGTTGACGGTAAAATATATTTGTGTACTTTAACACTATTTTGGTAAAAAAAATTATTAGTTACAAATCAATCTGCTTGACTTTATATTTTTGTCTAAAAATCCCTTTTGTAAAAAAAAAAGTGTGAATACTAACAAATACCCACGGATATAAAAAATAGTCATTGATATTCATTTTGTAAAAACTACTACAATGTAAGACGAGTGTAGGTGTGAATTTCTCACGGATGCATATAGCACGAAGTATATATCTCTACTAAAAAGTATTTCAAGATGTTCTTTTAATAAGATAAAACTAATTGAGATTTATTTATATTTAAGATTAACATATAAAAGATTTTGTTTTTACTTATATTTTAAATTGGAGGAGGATTTATCAATGTTTTCTTACTTATATGACATGCTATAAACAACTATTACAATATAGTTTTGAAATTATTTTTAGAGTTTAATTTCTATATAAATTGTCAATGTAAAAAGTTTTCCACTAGTGTTAAATGATAACCTTAATTTATATGATTTTTAAAGTATTAATAGGTAAAGTTAATAAAAGTACCATATATGAAAGATTGTGATTAAATGTTAATGTAAACTTTTTATACTGGAATAATTCTTTTTCTCTTGTTTTTAATATCTACATCTGCTCATTCTAACACCTTGACAATGATACACAAATGTCCACAACTATAAGACACTTCTCCTTTTAACACACTCTTTTGAACACACTCTACATGATTGGTTGAAATTTATCAAAAACAACAAATTATGTGGGTCATACTTGTAATTAAATTACTCTCTATTCTAATTTTGTAGTTTTCAATAAATTTCAATCAGCAAAAGAGAGTGTGTTAGAGCACCTCCAGTAGGTGTTCTTGAAGGCTGATCTTGAAGATAAGATCTAATCTTGGTAAGAACACTTATAGGAGAAAAAATGGTTGATTTCCAAATGGAGATTTGTTCTTCTCCAAGAACACCCAAGATCAGCTAGTGTCCTAAAAAACTCATTTTTTAATGTCTCTTTCACTCCCAAAAAAATCCACCCAAACTGTAACAATAAAACCAACTCAAAATGAAGAACAATGGAGAAGAATCAAGAACCAAAGAACAAATATTCACATAACAGATCAAACCAAGAACAAATCAACAACAACCAAATCAAGAAAAAAGATAAAAAAAAAAAAAAACCTTGGATGGAGGAGGAGGCACAACTGGGGAGGAGGGGGAATGGTCATGGCAGAAGAAGAAGGAGGAAGAGAGTTTTGTGAAAAACGAAGAAGGTAGATGAGGGGGTGGTGGTCTTGGCGGGTCGGTAGAGAGAGAGGGGGTGGCATGTGCATGGTGGAGGGGGAGAGGGATGGACGTTGTGTGATGGAGGGGGAGGGAGAAGGGAAGAAGAAGAGGGTGAAGATAGAAAAAGAAAAGGGTTGGGAAAGAGAGGAAATGGGAGTGTGGAAGAAAAGGGTGAACGGAAAGAGAAAGTCGTTGGGATAAGAGAGAAAAATAATTATTTCTTTTTAATTATTTTAAAATAAATTATCAATAAATATTGAAAAGGATGATCTGGCATTGTAGGATCCACACAAAGTATTCTAAGATTACATTCTGTGATCTTCTATGAAGATGGAATAGATCTTTAAAGCATATTCACCTGGAGATGCTTGTAAAGTCGCTTAAAAAATTAATGAGTTGTTTGAAGCAACTTTTCCATTAGAGTAATTCTAGATGACAATTCAAGTTACTTAAAAAGTAGGTGAGTTACTTCACCAAACAACTGTTACTTATGATTAAAAAAAAGTAATTTTCTCACCAAATTCATACAAATTAATAACAATATACAACTGAAAAAATTATAAAATTGTGATTTTTTTGGAGTTACTTATAATTTCTTCCATTAAACTAAAATTGAATATAAGTTGCTTAACAATTATATGACATTGTAAGACCATTAAACCCTTCTTTTAATGCAATAAAAAACTCATGAAAGTTGTTCCTATTCGATATGTACTTAGGATGACGTAGCATTGTGGGCTCCACAAATTGGGAAGTTGAGTAATATATAACTGAGAAAGACCCATAACCTAATGCCTTAAGGTTTTGGGTTGAACGTGACTCAGTCCCACATTGGTTAGAAATTGGGAAGTTGAGTAATATATAAGTGAGAAAGACTCATAATCTAATGCTTTAAGGTTTTGGGTTGAAGGTGACTCAGTCCCACATTGGTTAGAAATTAGGAAGTTGAGTAATATATAAGTGAGAAAGAGCCATAACCTAATGCCTTAAGGTTTAGGTTTTGGGTTGAGGTGACCCAGACCCACATTGCTTAGAAATTGGCAAGTTGAGTAATATACAAGTGAGAAAGACCCATAACCTAATGCCTTTAGGTTTTGGTTTTGGGTTGAAGGTGACTGAGTCCCACATTGCTTAGAAATTCGGAAGATGAGTAATATATAAGTGAGAAAGACCCATAACTTAATGCCTTAAGGTTTTGGTTTTGGGTTGAAGGTGACTGAGTCCCACATTGCTTAGAAATTGGGAAGATGAGTAATATATAAGTGAGAAAGACCCATAACTTAATGCCTTAAGGTTTTGGTTTTGGGTTGAAGGTGACTGAGTCCCACATTGCTTAGAAATTGGGAAGCTGAGTCATATATAAGTGAGAAAGACTCATAACTTAATGTCTTGGGTTGAAGGTGACTCAGTCCCACATTGGTTAGAAATTGGAAAGTTGAGTAAATATATAAGTGAGAAAGACCTATAACCTAATGTCTTAAGGTTTCAGTTTTGGGTTGAAGGTGACTCAGTCCCACATTGGTTAGAAATTAGGAAGTTGAGTAATATATAAGTAAGAAAGAGCCATAAACTAATGCCTTAAGGTTTAGGTTTTGGGTTGAGGTGACTCAGTCCCACATTGCTTAGAAATTGCCAAGTTGAGTAATATACAAGTGAGAAAGACCCATAACCTAATGCCTTTAGGTTTTGGTTTTGGGTTGAAGGTGACTGAGTCCCACATTGCTTAGCAATTCGGAAGATGAGTAATATATAAGTGAGAAAGACCCATAACTTAATGCCTTAAGGTTTTGGTTTTGGGTTGAAGGTGACTGAGTCCCACATTGCTTAGAAATTGGGAAGATGAGTAATATATAAGTGAGAAAGACCCATAACTTAATGCCTTAAGGTTTTGGTTTTGGGTTGAAGGTGACTGAGTCCCACATTGCTTAGAAATTGGGAAGCTGAGTCATATATAAGTGAGAAAGACTCATAACTTAATGTCTTGGGTTGAAGGTGACTCAGTCCCACATTGGTTAGAAATTGGAAAGTTGAGTAAATATATAAGTGAGAAAGACCTATAACCTAATGTCTTAAGGTTTCAGTTTTGGGTTGAAGGTGACTCAGTCCCACATTGGTTAGAAATTAGGAAGTTGAGTAATATATAAGTAAGAAAGAGCCATAAACTAATGCCTTAAGGTTTAGGTTTTGGGTTGAGGTGACTCAGTCCCACATTGCTTAGAAATTGCCAAGTTGAGTAATATACAAGTGAGAAAGACCCATAACCTAATGCCTTTAGGTTTTGGTTTTGGGTTGAAGGTGACTGAGTCCCACATTGCTTAGAAATTCGGAAGATGAGTAATATATAAGTGAGAAAGACCCATAACTTAATGCCTTAAGGTTTTGGTTTTGGGTTGAAGGTGACTGAGTCCCACATTGCTTAGAAATTGGGAAGATGAGTAATATATAAGTGAGAAAGACCCATAACTTAATGCCTTAAGGTTTTGGTTTTGGGTTGAAGGTGACTGAGTCCCACATTGCTTAGAAATTGGGAAGCTGAGTCATATATAAGTGAGAAAGACTCATAATCTAATGCTTTAAGGTTTTGGGTTGAAGGTGACTCAGTCCCACATTGGTTAGAAATTAGGAAGTTGAGTAATATATAAGTGAGAAAGAGCCATAACCTAATGCCTTAAGGTTTAGGTTTTGGGTTGAGGTGACCCAGACCCACATTGCTTAGAAATTGGAAAGATGAATAATATATAAGTGAGAAAGACCCATAACTTAATGTCTTAAGATTTTGGTTTTGGGTTGAAGGTGACTGAGTCCCACATTGCTTAGAAATTGGGAAGATGAGTAATATATAAGTGAGAAAGACCCATAACTTAATGCCTTAAGGTCTTGGTTTTGGGTTGAAGGTGACTCAGTCCCACATTGCTTAGAAATTGGGAAGATGAGTAATATATAAGTGAGAAAGACCCATAACTTAATGCCTTAAGGTCTTGGTTTTGGGTTGAAGGTGACTCAGTCCCACATTGCTTAGAAATTTGGAAGCTGAGTAATATATAAGTGAGAAAGACTCATAAAAATTTGGAAGCTGAGTAATATATAAGTGAGAAAGACTCATAACCTAATGCCTTGGGTTGAAGGTGACTCAGTCCCACATTGGTTAGAAATTGGGAAGTTGAGTAAATATATAAGTGAGAAAGACCTATAACCTAATGTCTTAAGGTTTCAGTTTTGGGTTGAAGGTGACTTAGTCCCACATTGCTTAGAAATTAGGAAGTTGAGTAATATATAAGTGAGAAAGACCCATAACTTAATGCCTTAAGGTCTTGGTTTTGGGTTGAAGGTGACTCAGTCCCACATTGCTTAGAAATTGGGAAGATGAGTAATATATAAGTGAGGTGTCATGTTCTCTTATATATCGAAGAAATATTTTTTAAATAATATTTGTCACAAGTAACATTAAATATGGTGATATATTTGTAACTTAAATTTAATATAAGAGTATTTAGAATTAATTACACTGTTATTCCCTAAGGTTTTTTGGATTACAGATACTAGTATTTTTTTTAAATCTTACACAAATTTCTTTTTTTCCTTTAAACATATTACATTTTTTAGTTTTTATATTAGGAGCGAAGTTTATTATTGTCTACCTAAGAATCATATTTTCCTTAGGAATGAATAAAAAGTCTATTTGTTTAGTCTGTTTAAAATTTTCATCTGTTGCCAAATAAATATTACTCAAATGCTTATGTGAAACTGTTTTCAAACCCACTAATTATTTTTTCTAATGGATATCGAACATGTGAAACTAAGATTCTACACCCAAGATATTATTTGGGATGTTTTCAAGTTTCTATTTTTTGCTTTAAAATATATTTTAAAATAAAACGTGTTTGATACAAAATGGTTGTATTTAATCATTTTCATCAAAAGTTTCTATTTCATTTCAAAAGATTTTGAGATTCTATTTTTATTTTTACTCAAACTCATTTGACATCGTTGGTCACCCACCACTACTTTTAATCGTTGGTCATCAGTTATTACCTTTAATCGTTAATCATCAGTCGTCACATCTAACTGTTATTCATTGACTACCACCTCCTACCAGTGTTAGTCAATAGTTGTCATCTCAATATCAATAGTCACCTCTAACTGTTAATTATTGTATGTCACTTCCAACCGCTAGTCATCAGTTGTCACCTAAACCAGTGGTTATTGGCTTCTATCTCCAATATGTTATATTTAAAAAAAAAAATTGTGGCATCTCTAAAATCTTCCGCTATTCACTTGTAATCTTTAAATTACAATTCTTAACAAATAAAAACCGTCAGAGTTATTTTTCTTTCTGGCATAAAAAAATAAATTCTTCACCTTATCAAACTTTGAAACTATTAAAATAAGCACCATTTAATGCACATTAAAAACTTGAAGCTCAATCAATAGAAAAAACGAAACACAAATGTAATCATAACAAACATAAATAAATATACATAATTATTTAACAAAATAAATAATGACAAAGACCAAAAACAAAAATAAAAATTTATTGAAGACTAAAAAGTTAAAAAAAATTATTGAAGACAGAATTAAAATTCTATCCTATATAAAAAACAAAAGCATATATTTAAGCATATCCTTTTATTATTGGACATTGTGTAATATTAAAAGATCATGATTACTAATTTAATTAGGTTAAACTGTTCAACAAATAATAATAATAATAACAAATAAATAAATAAAATGTCATAATTTTAAAAATATCATTTATATGATCAATACTCATAAAGGTCTAGATAAAATATACTTTAATAGTTAAGTTTAAATTTTAATAATAATAAAATATAACAATTTTTATTAATCATAAAAATTTATATTTAAAAAAAATAAATTCTTATAGCTATATGAGGTGATAATCCTAATGCATAAGACACAGCATGAACATACCCAAGAGGGCTTTGTGTATGGACAGTTTTGTGCTCTCTTTTCTTCTGCCATCATTTCAGTGGTTTCTTGCAGTTTTGTTGGATACTCATCACTGAACTCTTTCTCCAAACTAAACATGGTGATTTTTTTAACATGCATGGCTGGCGCACAAGTTCTCTTGTTCAATTTCCCTTACCCTGTGCAGTTGTTTAGGTAAAAAGAAAATACTTCCATTGAGATCTCGTTAATATTCCTTTCATTGCATCAGATATCTTAATATTATATTGTTTTCATATTATATTATATTATATTATATTATATTATATTATATTATATTATATTATATTATATTATATTTATGTTATATTATATTATATTATATTATATTATATTATATATATATATATATATATATATATATATTTTTGCAAGAATCTGACTTGTTAATAAGGAAGATTAAAAAAAAGTTAATAGTTGTGTGATTCTTTTAAAAATTATTTTTTTAATTTAAATATAATTTAATAATTTATATTCATTGTTTATATATATATATATATATATATATATATATATATATATATATATAAAGTTTAATTGGTATACATGATCAATGTAAAGATTTTTACACTAACATTCAATCACAACCCTTCATTTATGGTAGATTTGTTGACTTTACTTATTACTACTTTAAAAATCACATAAATGAAAAGTCATGATTGAATGTCAGTGTAAAGATCCTTTACACTGACAGTGTATACCAATTAAACTCATATAAATATATATATATATATATATATATATATATAAAGAGAAAACTTTATTTATAAACATATTTTTAATTAGAGTATATTAAAAAAAGGTAATATCAATAATAGGACTGATTGACTATTAATATAAAATTATTTTACATTTTCAGGACTTTTAAACCCTATTAACAATATATTAAGGTCATATTTTTTTACATTTTCACGATTTTTAAACCCTATTAACAATATATTAAGGTCATATTTTAGCATAATATCTATATTTTTAATAGAAGAATAATCTCTACTTATACTGACTAATTTATAACGCACTAAAAATAAGTTGATATATGTTAGCTAATTTCAAAAAACCTTATATACTTACTATGTTTTGTTAAAATACGATATCAAATTACATAATAAAGTATTGATGACAACCCAGGTGAGAAAAATGGTTACAGTGAGAAATGAGAAAAGATAATAATAACCATAGGATTTCAATAAACGTTCAAATTAAGTTGTTAATTAAGAAAGCTCACGTGGTTCTCTCACACAGATACCTCTCGTCATTTCCATAGAATCATTTGCCAGGTCCCCACTCCACCACTACTATCGGTACCGCCACAACCAATGGCTGCAATGGAGATATCAGCGATGGTGTCGATGGTGGTGTTAGTGGTAGGGTCGTGACGATGACAGTGGTTATGGTGGTGGTGGCAGTGATGATGGAGACGATGCCACGACCACCGTAGCACCATCACTAATACTAGACGCACGACACTAGGTGGAGGAACTCCTCAATGGTGCTAGACTTGCTAAGAGGAAAGGATAAAAGAGAGTGAATGTCATCATATATGGTATGTTGCTCATTTAAGTTTACACCATGCTCAACTAATGCATTTGCAGGTTGATTTGTTTCATCGAAGACATGTGTAAATATAACCTCTAATATCCTACAAAGGTCGTGTATCTGGCATACCAAGTTAGTATGGGGGTGGCACATCTGTGAAGAAAATGACGGGGCTGGTGGTGGTGGTGGCATTTATAGGAGAGGTCTCTCTGTGATACAACCACATGAGTTTGTTTAATTAACAACTCAATCTGAATCATTTATTCAAATCCTACTGTTATTATTATGTTTTCTCATTGTAATCCTTTTCATAACTCATTCAGCATATGAATCTGGAAGTTAAATTAGATGAGTGACATCATTCCCATGAACTCAATTGCACTAACTGAATAATTCCAGATACTTAGAATAATTGACCCGTAAAAATCTTAACATTTTTTCTTACATAAAAAAAATGAAACCTCTAAATTATACCCTAAATGTGTTAATATTATTATGGATTTAGACATTCTAAGCAGTTGTTATAATAGAAACCTCTAAACACAGACACGGGCACGCAAACGCCATGCGCACACGCTACGCGCACACGCACACGCACACAGGAAACATATTATTGGTATTTACTATTCACTTTCTTAAAATTAAATTGTTATAATAAGTAATTAACTTTAATCTTTAGATTTCAAGAAAATGAATTATAAGAAACTAGAGTAAGTCTTTTATACTCTTTTGGAGTAACTGGATTCTTTCCCAATTGGTATTTACTATTGATGTTCTTAAAATTTAATTGTTATAATAAGTAACTAATCTTAATCATTAGATTTTAAGAAAATGAATGATAAGAACCTAGAGTAAGTCTTTTATACTTACTTTTGGAGTAACTGAATTCCTTTTCTAGATTGAATAGGTCAAGATTTGTTTATACCATGTGTAAGAGTTAGTCAACTTACATCTTCAATAACTTTCTATAGAATCAAATTTTACTAATCTAAGAGTTAAATTTTATATTTTTATTAAACAGATCAAAGATATAAAATTCCATGCACATTCAATATTATTTATTAGTTCTTCATCATATCACTTAACATTAACATATAAACTATATTTAAAAATATATAAATATCCATTATTAGATAGCATATCTAGAAAAGTCCAAATTATGTGACAATTGATACATATTATTAGTATAATATAATAATATTCAATTGCAGGATTGATAGAATTTGCATTTCATAAAAAATTATTAAATATGTAAGTTAACCAACTCTTACAGTTAGTGTGGATTTTGTCTTATATATTCAATAAGAAATGAATTAAGAATTTTACATTTAATTTCTACAAACTTAGGCTTTCATATGATACTAACCATCACAAAAACTAAGAAAATAAGCATTCATTTCACAATACAATTCTTATAAAACAAATTTCAAGAGAAGATAAAACACATATCTTAAAATGGTTATTGATTCCTATAATAACAAGCAATGAAATATTTTCAACTAATGTTCGACTCTTTTTCAATTTGTGTCCAACTCATGAAAATAAATATTTTTTTTGTATTAAGACATTGTAGAAAAGAGTTAGACATGTGCTAATGGAGTGTCAATGTCAGATATGTGTCATCTAACATGCGACACACCATTTATTTGGCATGTCGATGCTTTCTAGCGCTAAAGAAGTTAATAGAAGTAGATAATCCCTTAGCATAAGTATCAGATCTTGTAACAAGAAATTCAAATTTGTTGAACATAGTGGAATATAGAATATATATTGCAATTTGTAGATATCCTAAAATGTTTTGTTATGTTTAAAAGGTCTAAATGATCACACGAACATTATAAAACTAAGTGGTTTTGATGATAATTATATAGGGAGAACCCAGGAAAGGACTTTGATCTTCAGACACGCTAAAGCTCGAAATCCCCAAATAGCAGTAACCCTAGAAGATGGTCAATAAGATGAAGTTGGGGATTTTGGCCACATCAAAATTCGAAAACTACTTACTAGAAAAGAAGCACATAAAGGGACATTAAGGCACAATTAATTCATCTATAATAACCAAGATCAATAGAGGTAATTCAGGTTACAGTTGTATTACCAAACCCTTAACTGCTTGGACAAGGTCCAACAAGTAAAATCTCAGTACACCACTATAAATAGTAACAGTATCGATGTAGTCACTGTTTATTCATAGCGAATTTATTATTATTTTACCCTTAATTGAACTCCCCCAGAGTTGAACATCGGAGTGCCTTTTGCAAGTACCCCGCCATCTTGAGAACAACCGAATTGGTGGATCACTTTTAGGAGACATTTGAGGATGTACCCAATCACTTTTGGCAGGTATAATAACTAATAAAATTAAGTTTGATTATCTAACATTTACCCTTTAGAAACGTTTCAGATGATAAACAAGTATAAACATATCTCATACATAAGACAAAATGCACAAAGAAGACCTAGTCAATGATAAGATGCAATTGATTCTCTTCGTAAGATACAGACACAACTGAAAATAATATATGAGATGCAAATTATCAAGAGTGAAGACATAGATGTAGACCAAGAGTGTTGATTCAAACTGTCAAACGTGGACTCGGATAAGCCAAACGCAAAAGCAGACTCAAGTAAGACGTATACTCAAACTCTAGTAAGATGCAGATGTAACTTGAGTTGAAAGAAAACCCATTAAGACAAAGCTTATCAAGACACATTTAGTAAAGTTAAAGACAAAGATACACTATATGAAGACGAAGGACTTGAAGGAACAATTTGTAAAGATTAGATGCAGAACTTATATAAATGAAGATGACGAATATTTATTGGAAAAACTTACTTTTTAATGTTTATTCTTACAGGTACTTAAGAAACAAGATGAAAATAGGGGAAAATCAAGGCCTTTTCAGAGCAATTATTGAAGATCCAGGTCAATGCGGTCGTGCTCTATTTTAGCACGATCATGCTAAGTCAACACAGCCAAAAATTCATCCAAAAGAAACACAATCATGCTTAACAGTAGGATGGTTGTGTTGTGATTCAAAAAGTTTGAGCATGATCGTGCTTAACACCAGTATGGTTGTCCTGTAATCACAATTCTACGAGCACGACCGTGTTAGTCGGGCCTTGAAGAAAAAATGCTAAAGCACAAATCCTCTTATAAATACCAGAAAGAAGACACAAAAAGGGAACTCAGATAGATCATTTACCTAAGTGGCAAAGAACGATGATGAAGTTTTCAGATTAAAGCAATTCAAAGTGCTCTATACAACAATTATTTATTTATTTGATGTGCTCTGCTATTAAAAGGATGTTTGGTTGTGCATTACCCATGTCTGGCTAAGCCTTTTATTCTATGACTGTGATGTAACTCTTTGTAATTCCCTCTTCACTTTGCAAGATTATTTGATGTCATTCAATGATTAATTTATTTCTGTATTTTATTAGCTACAAAGTAAGCAGGTTAGTGTCTCGGTAGAATCGACCAAATTTATCAGGCAAACCTCTAATTGGATAAAAAGAAACTAGTCTTAATTTGGAATCTTGCATTATCAAACTGGATAAAAAAATTAGGATTATAGTGTGGTGTGAATAATCAAACTCACTACAACAACATAGTAATTTATCAGTAATCATTGAATGACAAAGAATGAGATTGGTTAGTAAATAAAGGGCAAAAACATTGTAGTGAAATCACAACCCTAGGACTTAATCAATTTCATTCTAAAACCAATTTTCTCTCTTGTTTTACTTATTACTGTAATTTTGAATTGTTGTGAGTCATTCACTAAACAGTGGTTCGTTTAATTGTTCTCTTATCTTTAAATTAAATCAATTTAGAACTAGATTTGGTCCTTTGGGTTAGATGTCCACTATTACTACTGCGTAGGTATGTTTGCCCTTAAGCGATTATATTTTACGCACCAAGTTTCTGGCATCGTTGTTGAGGACTAGATTGTGTCAATTCTCAATTAAATTAATTAGAATCATTGAACAAGTTTTTTTTTTTTACTTTTTGTTCTTGTTTATTTTATCTTTATCTCATTCTATCTTATTTTTGTTTATCTTCACCTTTTTTATTTTATCTTCTATCTTATTTTATCTTTTTTCATTTAGTATTTTTATTTTTACTTTTTTATTTATTTTATCGAGTTATTGTGGTTTAATCTCTCTTTGTGTGAATGGCTACTGCTCACTCGATCTTAGGAGTCTGCCCTAGACTATATAACCTTGAGATTGAAAGAACTGCTCGCAGGAATAAAACCAAATAGAGAAGAATGATAGCACAGGAGAACAGTCAACGGGGAGAAGGAGATGTTATTTTTTAACAAACCTTACAAGATTTCTTCAGCCATATAATGTGGGTAGCCAGTACTATCCTGCTCCCTGACCTCGGGCAGAACACATTTGAACTGAAATCAACATTGCTATAGATGATTGAGAATAAACAATTCAGCGGTCTATCATTAGAACACCCAGTTGCTCACCTAAAGTGCTTCCTAAGGATAACCGACACTGTCTATTACCCGAAAGTGACCCAAGACACAGTAAAGCTTGCAGCTTTCTCATTCTCATTAAATGGGAGAGCTTTGGATTGGTTGGGGTCATTGCTAGAGCATAGCGTTTGCACCTAGGAAGAGTGCTCTCATAAATTCTTGAGGAAGTATTTCTCTACGACCAAATATGATCAGCTATAGAAAAATATTGCAAATTTTGCCCAATATGAACAAGAATCACTGGCTGAAGCCTGGGATAGATTTAAAAGATGTTGAGTAGTTGCCCTTACCATGTGTTGTCTTTAGGAAGAGTAATTTAGATCTTCTACAGTGGTCTGTCAAATTCAAATAGGGTGTGTGTTGATGTTGCCAATGGAGGAACCATAATGAAAAAATCACCAACTGCAGCATGGGAAATAATCACATATCTAGCCTTATTAGTCTACCACAAAATGGCTGATAGAAGAATTCTTAGGAGACTAATTGAAGTCCATCAACAAAGGTTGAAGATGCTCAGGAGTAGGTAAAAAGCTTGATGTCATAGCAAAACAAATAGAGACCTTGAGGATAGCACAAAAACAAATGCTACAACCTCCTCCTCCTCCTCCCACTTATGGAGACTTTGGAAAAATAGGTCACACAACTGAAGACTGCAAAATGGGCTACATATTTGCCAAAAAATATGTTAATTATGTCGTAGGGAAAAGCCTAAAAAATGATCCCTACTAAAAAACATACAATCCAGGGTGGAGAGATCATCCCAATCTAGCATGGAGGGACCAAAAAGACTTACCTAAACCTTATCAACCCCCTCACGCTCAAAATCTTAGACTAAGGCAAGAGGAGAGAACACCCACATTATAAGACACCATGATGCAATACATGGCCCAAAATGATGAAAAAATGAAGGCATTAGAAATAGATGGACACTGTGGTGAATCTTATTTCTCAAAGGGCACAAGGTGCTCTACCCTCTCAAACAAAATCAAACCCTAAAAAGGAGGTAAACGCAATTACCACAAAAAGAGGGAAGGAACTAGAAGACCTAGGACCGCAATTAGCAAGCACCACACAACCATTATCAAATGTCCCTACTAAAGGGGACCAAAATGAGCAAAGGGATTAAAGGCTTAAAACTAAGCAACATGATAAGCAATTTCTTAAATTCCTAGAGATGTATAAAAAGTTGCATATAAACATTGGTTTTGCAGAGGTCATATCTCAAATGCCAAAATATGCCAAATTCTCAAAATAGATTCTCTCTAATAAGAAGACATTAGATTATTTTGAAACAATAGGTCTTACTAACGAATGTTCTGTTATGGTTTCAAAGAAATTTTTCCCTAAATTGAAGGATCCTAGGAGTTTTACGCCTCCTTGCACCATTGGAACCTTATTTTTTTGAAAAATTCTTATGCGATCTAGGGAAAGCATAAATTTGATGCTTTACTTAAGAAGTTAGGCATGAGAGAACCACAACCCAGAAATATCACCCTACAGCTTGCTGATAGGACTTGAGCCCATCCTTTAGGCATAGTAGAGGAAGTTTTAGTCAAAGTGGATAATTTTATTTTTCCTAAAGACTTTACGGTTTTAGACATGGAAGAGGACAAGGATGTTCCGATCATACTGCGCATCCTTTCCTCAACATGTGTGATGTTGTTATTGAAGTGAGGCAGGGTAGACTTACCCTTAGTTTGGGGGAAGAGAAAGCCACTTTTGCAATATTCAAAAAGTTTGTCCCCTTTGCTACGTGCAATTTCATACAAGTCAAAAATTATATGGATTGTACAATTTATTTCAAAGATTTGGATATGATTTGTGATAAAAACTCAAATCCTCGATGAAGGAACCTCCCATTATGGGGCGGAAACCTCTCTCATTCAACTTGAATTCAATTATTATTAATCCTCCTTTGTCAATTATCAGTTTCATGGTCTCATAGGGAAAAATAAAAGTAAGGCATCACCATGTCTCATAGGGAAAAATAAAAGTAAGGCATCAACCATGTCAATGACAAATAAAGAAGCCCTTGGATGCATCATTCATGGCATAAAGGGTATTGACCCCACAATGAGCACCCTTGGGAATTATACAAAGGATAAAATTGACGCATTTAAGGCACACCAGCAAGGCAAGCATTGGGCAAACAACTTTGGGCTCAAAAACAGGTTAGGCTCGGGACGTCAAATAAGCACTTGTCAGGACACCTATCATTCTATGGATTTTCTTGGCTTCTATTTCTTTTTCTTTTTCAATTAATTTTAACTTATTCTATTTTCTCAATGCCCTTGCATAGCACAAGTGTGCTCCATATAATGCAGTTGTGATGAGATCTCAAAATTCTGAGCACGACTGTGCTCCCAGCTAGCACGATCGTGCTGAGATCTAGCTATTCCAAGCATGGTAATGCTCCCTGTTAGCACGGTTGTGCTCCTTGTTTTTTATCTTTTCTTTCATTTAATTTTTTTTGTTTTGTTTTCTCAATTTATTTTAATTTTAATATTAAGCATTGGGAACATTGCTAATTTTAAGAGTGGGGAGGGAATCCGAGAGTATGTGATACAAAAAAATAATATTGTCTCCTCACAATGGACATGAATATACCCTAAAATTGTTCTTACTAGTGCCTTTAGCTGATAATAAACATTCTTATGGTAAAACAAGAAAAAAAATTGGATGAGTAAATTAAGAGTCTCTTCTATAAAGAAACTAAGTTATTAGCATAGCTTAAGACGTGGTTTTTTCTGTCACACTAACCACAGAAAGAGTGGTGTTTGAGCGTGACGGGTTACATTATAAACAACCTCTTGATTTTTATTTTTAAATTGTAAATATTTCTAATTTTGGTAACCTCTGACTATTGTGTTGAATTTCGTGTTTTATGAATCCACTTCTTTGCTTGCTAATTTTTAGGGTATTTTGTAGGTCTTTTTTCAAGCCATTACCTAATTGAACATAATTGTCCTTAGTTGCCCAAGTTGAGCCTATGAAATTATTTATTTGTCACTCATTTTCTCTCACATATATTTAATAAGTGACTCATTATCATCATCATAACCTCTAAAAAAGGAAGAATTCAAGGCAAAAGCGAAAAAGAATTTAAAGATGACCTCACAAAAGAAGAAACACAACTCTGTCTCTTTCAACAAAAAAGGATATATACAAAAAAAAAGTGAAGAAAAAGAAAACATTAAAGAAAGAGAAAAGAAGGGAGAGAGAGAGAGAAAGCAAAAGAGTACATAGTTAAATCAAAGGTCATTGAAAAGTTCTAAAAATAGGAAGTTGTTTCTCGAAAAACTTAGGATCCTTAAGAAATTAACTTATAATTTTTTTCTAATATTCTTTAGCCCTTTTCCATTTTCCCTTTCTTTTTTGTTTTCCCCACCTAACAAAACTATCTTGACCCCATTACATCCTTTTAAAAACCCTATAATTTCTTGCTTTGAGGTAAATTTATTTGACATGACTGATATACAATTGTCCTGAGTAGTCTTGCTTGGATCGATCTTTGAGTGTTAAAATTCTCTTGTCCCTACACACTCGAGTGTGGTGACATAAGCATCTTTTTTGGCAATTAACTACATTTTCTTTGGCTCAAGTCTAATTAGGGTTTTTATGAGAAGACTCCTTTTTGAAAAAATGATTTAATGAATGTTTTCTTCAGATAAATCAAATTAATTTAGGGCAAGTAATGTCCAAGTGTGAGGAGGTTGATAAGCCGGATTTTTACCCGTATTTTTATCATGATTAATATATGTTTGTAAGGAAAGAATTGCATATTTATTGGAGAAACTCAATTTTTAGTGTTATTCTTACTTTAGATAGGTACTTAAGAAACGGGATGAAAAAGGGGCAAATCAGGGCATTTTCAGAGAAATTATTGAAGATTCATATCAGCATGGTCGTGCTCCATTTCAGCATGATTGTGCTAAGTCAACACAGCCTAAAAGGTTAGTTAGAAGAAGCACGATCATGCTTAAAATCGACATGATTGTGTTGTGATTGAAAAACTCTTAGCATGATTGTGCTATGATCACGATTCTATGAGCACCATCGTGCTTAGCACTAGCACGGTCATGCTAGTCAGGCCTCAAAGAAAAAAATGCTAAAAAGCCCTAACTTTCTTATAAATACTAGATAGAAGACACAAAAGGGGACTCATTTTGGCTTAAAAGATAAGATAGACTTGTGACCTAAGAGGTGAAAAACGATGAGGAAGTTTTTCAACTGATGCAATTCGGAGTGCTTTATACAGTAATTATTTATTTATTTGATGTACTCTACTATTAAAAGGATGTTTGGCTGTACATAACCCATGTCTGGCTAATCCTTTTTTTCTAAGATTGTGATGTAACTCTGTAATTTCCCCTTGCATTTTGCATGATTATTTGATGTCGTTCAATGATTAATTTACTTTTTTTTATTAGTTACATCTTAACTATTTGAATAGTCATGACATTGATGCTTGAACAATCGATCTGGGAAGTAAGTAAGTTATTGTCTCGATAGAATTGACTAAATTCATCCGGGAAACCTCCGATTGGGTAAAAAGAAACCAATCTTAATTTGGAATCTTGCATGATCAAACTGGATAACAAATTAGGATTATAGTATGGTATGAATGATCAAACTCACTACAACAACATAGTAATGTATAAGTAATCATTGAATGACAAAGAATGAGATTACTTTGTAAATAGGGGGCAAAAGCATTGTAGTGAAATCACAACCGTAGGTCTTAATCCATTGCATTCTAAAACTAATTTTCTCTCTTGTTTTACTTATTACTCTAATTCTAAATTATTGTGACTCACTCACTAAAAATTGATTTGTTTAATTGTTATCTTATTTTTAAATTGAATTAATTGAAAACTAGATCTAGTCCTTTGGGTACGATATCTGAACTTAGGTCCATTGTTACTACTACATGCTTGCTCTTAAGCGGTTATATTTTACGCATCAATAAGCAATATGGAAAGCTCTAAGATAAGCGAAGAGTTGGATGAGAGTTTCATAAACGCATTTAATGTTGGTTCAAAACAACCAGACACACTAGATGTTCAACCTTCATATGGCGGTCATATTTTTTAAGAACACTTATATAAAATAGCCTAAGCTTGAAGAAAATAAGAGGAAGAACATTGTAAATATCATCAACCATTCAAAAGGTTCATCTTTTCAAAACATTCAAGTTTACACACTTAGCTTGAGTAAAGCAAAGCTTTTATACTACACCTTCCAGTGAGCTTATTATTTATCCTTTAGTTAGTGAAGTTATTATTTATGAGCAAAGTTATATATCCTATCTTAGAGAATTATCCTTTGTAACCTTTGAACCTTTGAGTTAAAGTCATGATTGGCTTTTCTTTAAACAATACTTGGTGAAAGTCAGGAAAGTCAGGATTGACTTGGTGTACTTGTTCTTAGGAAGAGTTCAAGTGTAAAACCATGAGTAGTTGAGAATACTCATTATAAACTAGAAGTAGCAGTAATAATACTTGTCATACTTCAGTTTAAAATAGTGGAACTTACCAGGAGGTGCTTGGAAGAGACTGGATGTAACTCAACTTGAGTGAACAATATAAAACCAATTTTCTTGTTAACTTTCTATTGCAATGTTTATACTTGCTAAACTAGTTTTATTTAAATAGTTTTATAACAAGTTTCTTATATAAAAGTTGTTTTAAAACCTAATCTGAAAAGCAGAACAAGTTCTTTTATAAAAGTTGTTCATTTATCTGCGTTTGTATATTTGAAAATGCATATGTGTACCAAGAGACATGTATGTATAAAAAAATATGCATCTGTATCATATAAGGTGTGACTATATAAACAAAACAAATTTTTATTTGTTTCTATGTTTTCAAAAAGTCTTTTTATCCTACTTCCAACTTGAGTCTATCAAAAGTTGTTCTTTGTTAAAAAGGTTCAAGGTGTTTTAAAAAAAGATTTTCAACTAACTTCTTATAACTAACTCTATTCAACATCCATTCTAGAGTTAACCTTTTATTTCATGTTTGGTTTATTAAAGCAAATTTATGAGACGAGTCAAAGCTTTGGCATGAATCAGAGTATGTTTGGTTTGGAATTAACTCCAACCCCAACCAAGATTGTTGTGCTTTGAAAAAAAATAGTTTTTTTTTTTACTTTAAAAAGTGTGTTTCCATGTTAAACCCAACTTAACTACAAATATATTATGTTTAATGAAGTTTTAAGAAATTATACCAAATGATGCACTTCACTCTAATACATAGAATTCCATGATTGTTCGGTTAAATTCTATAAGTAATAACTAATCATTCATATAAAAAAGAACAATTAAAGGCAAGGAATGATAGGTTATGGTCTATGTATCGTGAGTTCTGTTTACTTTTACAATAAACTTGATTTGGGTGGATGCAAAATCCAACTGTGTAAGTGAATAACAAAATTATATTTTGGGGCGGGATGGGTTAATTTAGGGAAATTTTTACCATATTTTTCATAATTTGAGAGGTATTAGTATTCTTTTTTTTTAACCAATGAAATTATAAATTTTTTTTTTATCATTCTTTTATAAATTAAAATAAGTGTCATTTATTTATATCCTTAACAAGAAAAAAGAAGTAAATAGGAAAAAAGCGATAGATTGGTACAGATTCAAAAAAAAGAAATTTTCTTTTGAAAAGATATAGATTAAAGTAATTGTTTTTAAGAGAGTTTATAGTAAAATAAAATTTTTAAGGATTTATGTATAAATAAATAAATAAAACTTATTTTAATTTATAAAAAAATATAAAAATAAAATTTGTAATTTGATTGGTTAAAGAAAGAGAATAGTAATACCTCTCAAATTATGGAAAACACAGTAGACTCTCCCTTTATTTAGTGGTTAAAACTTTTTATTTGTATTACTTTTGATACTATTTTAGTGTATTGATTATTTTTACTTATATAATTTCAGGCATATGTTGCTCAATTTAAAAAAAAATGTATAAAAGAAGCAATGCAACCATGGTTATCAAAATCGCGAGTTAACTCGTAAAATCGTACGAGTTTACAAGTCTCAAATGAGTTAAATCGCAGTAAAATCGGAAAAGTAGTAAACTCAGTAAAATCGGAGTAAAGTCGTAAAATCGGATTAAATTTGGTAAAATCGGAATAAACTCGTGAACAAACTTCTTAGGTAATATTTTTCTATATTGACTCTAATTTTGAGTGTTTTACATATAATTTGTTCTTATGTCTAAAAAAGTTTTGACATTTTAACTGTTTCAACTTTAATTTCTACTTATTTTGAGTAATTTAAATTCATTATGTGGATTTGAAATTATTATGTATTGAAAACTTTCAATTTTTATGTGATTTATAGTCATATTTTTAATGAAGTAAACTTTTACGATTTTACGAGTCGAGTTTACTGTACTCCCACGAGTTTACGTAAACTCTCGATTTTGATAACGTTTAATGCAACTCTAGAGTACTTCATCATTCATCATCCCAAGAGTCACCAAATACAAATGAAGTAAATGAGCTTGAAATAAATCCTTAACAATGGAAGGTAATGTAGATGATGATAACCATAGTTCAGTGGTGAAAATGACCAAGTGGAAAGCGCATAAGTCTGAGAAAAAATGTGTAGGACATATTAATGGCAGATGCATTTACAAGGTTGACATAAACTCAAGAATCCAAGACAAAAGATAATAAGTGTAGGGATAAGAATATTGGGTCCACTTCTGCAATTGTAACAAAGAATTATTCTGTTACCAAGTGTGTTTTTTTTTTTTAAAGGCAAAAAAAGTATGTATTAAATATAGCTCAAAACTGAAACAAAATGTTTCATGAACCTTTACAACATCACAAAAAAATAAAGATGAACCTAGAATTGCCCTCAAGTTACTAACGAATCACATAAGCATCCACCGTAAGAAAAAGTTCCCCTTCTAAAATACTCCTACTTCAACTTCAAAAAACACAACTAAAGGTTATTGCACCAATTAAAAAAAATCATATTAAACCTAAAAGTATATAATAACCATTTTTATAATATGACTTTAATAGATATTAATATATCCAAAGAATCCACGTGACTATTCTTGATTGAAGAGATAGAAAATATTTCAGACAAATTCTATTTCAAAGCATGGATTCTTGACATGTCTACATGAGGAAAAGGGCATGGCTGAACATACTTTAAGAATAAAACTTTGCCTTAGAATTTTACGAATGTCTTTATGGTTATATTTTATTTAGTTCATGTATATGTTTGAGGAAGCTTCTGTATTTAGGAAAACAAAATAAAAAAAAAGTCAAAAAACTTTTTTGTGTTTTAAAAGATGTGTGATTTTTTTTAACCTAATTTTTGTGAATTTTTAAAAGTTTTCTTATAAGTTTTTAAAAGATATGAGAATTTTAAAAATTAGTTTATTCAAAATTTCATATCATTTTAAAAAAACTTATCTAGAAGTTGTTTTAACATTTTTCTTTGTATTTTTCTCCTAAAAGTATTTCTAGAGAAAATTACTGAATTGGGCTTTATATGTGTCTTAGTTTTATTCCTTATGTTAAAATTTAAGCATTTTCTATTAAATTTTGATTGTGTGGACTTACAAGGTGGATTGGACAGTCAACAAAAGAAGGATGTGGGTTCAAGTCTTCTTGCTAACAAAACAGAAACTACTTGTTTCACGACAATTATATCTTTTTAGTATTTAATTAAAAACCAAAAAATACGTTTGGTTAGTATTTTCTTAAAATAGTTTTCAAAAACAGTTTTTTTTTTAGTTTTTAAAAATAAAAAAAGGGAACATCTATAAGTAATTTGTAATTTTGTTTTGAAAACTCAAAATAAAAGAAGAATAGGTTTTTTTTTCATTAATGGAATTTTCATAAATATAAACAAGTTTTCTCATTTTTACATCTTCAAAATAGTTTTCAAACAACACTTACTAAACAAGTTTTTCTTTCTTCTTATGGAAAACAGTTCTTGGAAACAATTTTTCAAGACTCTTTTCAAAAACTAAAAAACAAAATTAAGTCAATTAAGCTAATGTTTGTTTAATTGGAGTTTTGTAAAACTGTTTTTACTATTTTAGTATTTAAAAACTATAAAATTCATTTGGTTAGTTTTTTCTTAAAATAGTTTTTAAAAAGGTTGGTTTTATAATTTTTAAAAACTAAAAAAGATGAACAACATTGTTAGTAGTTTTGCATTTCAGTTTTATATTTTTGTTTCGAAAAACAAAAACACGTGGTGAAGAGATTGTTTTTGTTTTTTGCTTTTCATTAATGAGATTTTCATAAATATGGACAAGTTTTTCATTTTCATATCTCCAAAACAGTTTTCAAATAATACTTATTAAGCAAGTTTATTTGCATCACCTTCCATAAAACAATTCTGAAAACTAATTTTCAAAACTCTTTTCAGATACTAAAAAATAAATAAATCAAACCATAATAGTGTAATTTTCATTTAATATCTACTCTTCTGATTTTGAACATAAGCAAAAAAAAAATCATGTTAATTAAGAAAATTAGTTTATACTACATTTTGTTTGAAATGGAAAAATATCAACTAAAAATAGAATATTTAAAATTTTATTTTTGGAAATTTGTTATAAAAATATAATAAACATATTAAAAATAAAATTTTAACTAGATGAAGAGCAAAAATTGAAAAATTAACCATATCCATGAGTATTTGAAGGTAAACTTCGGGATGGAAAATTAACGAGTATTAAAAAGAAACTCACAGATAAGACTGTTAAACTCGAGAGTCTATGTAAACTTGTGGGAGTTTCATAGACTCAACTTGTGAACCAAACTATAAACTTGTAAGATTTATGTTATAAAAAAATAAATAATAAAATATCTATAAATAACAAACTAATCAAACATTTTAAGAACATAGTGAATCCTAAATTCCACAATACTTAAATAACTAAAGAGTAAATGGATTCGTGAACTTGTAAAAGTTAATGAGTTAACTAAAGAGTTTGATAATCATGATCATGGATATTTCAACACGTGTATTTGCATTCTATATTAAATGGATGCATATACAAGGATCAATGTATCCATTATGCAAATACGCATTAAATACCCAAAAAGGGATAAAATAATAAAATAATTTAGTCATATTGTAAGTCACATGTTTAGATTTATGAAAAAATTTCTTTGTTGACATGCTTTAGTTTAGAATTTTACTTGAAAAATCAAAATTGAGTAAATTTTGTTGATGGTAAAATATATTTGTGTACTTTAACACTATTTAGTAAAAAAAATTATTAGTTACAAATTAATAAAATATGTGTTGCTTGACTTTATATTTTTGTCTAAAAATCCCTTTTGTAAAAAAAAAAAGTATGAATACTAATAAATACCCACGGATATAAAAAATAGTCATTAATATTCATTTTGTAAAAACTACTACAATGTAAGACGAGTGTAGGTGTGAATTTCTCACGGATGCATATAGCACGAAGTATATATCTCTACTAAAAAGTATTTCAAGATGTTCTTTTAATAAGATAAAACTAACTGAGATTTATTTATATTTAAGATTAACATATAAAATATTTTGTTTTTACTTATATTTTAAATTGGAGGAGGATTTATCAATGTTTTCTTACTTATATGACATGCTATAAACAACTATTACAATATAGTTTTGAAATTATTTTTAGAGTTTAATTTCTATATAAATTGTCAATGTAAAAAAGTTTTCCACTAGTGTTAAATGATAACCTTAATTTATATGATTTTTAAAGTATTAATGGGTAAAGTTAATAAAAGTACCATATATTAAAGATTGTTATTAAATGTTAATGTAATATATGGGTTAGAAATTGGAAAGTTGAGTAATATATAAGTGAGAAAGACCCAAGACCCATAACCTAATGCCTTAAGGTTTTGGGTTGAAGGTGACTCAGTCCCACATTGGTTAGAAATTGAAAAGTTGAGTAATATATAAGTGAGAAAGCCCCAAGACCCATAACCTAATGCCTTAAGGTTTTGGGTTGAAGGTGACTCAGTCCCACATTGGTTAGAAATTGGAAAGTTGAGTAATATATAAGTGAGAAAGACCCAAGACCCATAACTTAATATATTAAGGTTTTGGGTTGAAGGTGACTCAGTCCCACATTGGTTAGAAATTGAAAAGTTGAGTAATATATAAGTGAGAAAGCCCCAAGACCCATAACCTAATGCCTTAAGGTTTTGGGTTGAAGGTGACTCAGTCCCACATTGGTTAGAAATTAAAAAGTTGAGTAATATATAAGTGAGAAAGCCCCAAGACCCATAACCTAATGCCTTAAGGTTTTGGGTTGAAGGTGACTCAGTCCCACATTGGTTAGAAATTGAAAAGTTGAGTAATTTATAAGTGAGAAAGCCCCAAGACCCATAACTTAATACATTAAGGTTTTGGGTTGAAGGTGACTCAGTCCCACATTGGTTAGAAATTGGAAAGTTGAGTAATATATAAGTGAGAAAGACCCAAGACCCATAACTTAATATATTAAGGTTTTGGGTTGAAGGTGACTCAGTCCCACATTGGTTAGAAATTAGAAAGTTGAGTAATATATAAGTGAGAAAGCCCCAAGATAACTTAATATATTAAGGTTTTGGGTTGAAGGTGACTCAGTCCCACATTGGTTAGAAATTGGAAAGTTGAGTAATATATAAGTGAGAAAGACCCAAGACCCATAACCTAATGCCTTAAGGTTTTGGGTTGAAGGTGACTCAGTCCCACATTGGTTAGAAATTGAAAAGTTGAGTAATATATAAGTGAGAAAGCCCCAAGACCCATAACCTAATGCCTTAAGGTTTTGGGTTGAAGGTGACTCAGTCCCACATTGGTTAGAAATTAAAAAGTTGAGTAATATATAAGTGAGAAAGCCCCAAGACCCATAACCTAATACCTTAAGGTTTTGGGTTGAAGGTGACTCAGTCCCACATTGGTTAGAAATTAGAAAGTTGAGTAATATATAAGTGAGAAAGCCCCAAGATAACTTAATATATTAAGGTTTTGGGTTGAAGGTGACTCAGTCCCACATTGGTTAGAAATTGAAAAGTTGAGTAATATATAAGTGAGAAAGACCCAACACCCATAACCTAATGCCTTAAGGTTTTGGGTTGAAGGTGACTCAGTCCCACATTGGTTAGAAATTGGAAAGTTGAGTAATATATAAGTGAGAAAGACCCAAGACCCATAACTTAATATATTAAGGTTTTGGGTTGAAGGTGACTCAGTCCCACATTGGTTAGAAATTCGAAAGTTGAGTAATATATAAGTGAGAAAGACCCAAGACCCATAACTTAATATATTAAGGTTTTGGGTTGAAGGTGACTCAGTCCCACATTGGTTAGAAATTGAAAAGTCGAGTAATATATAAGTGAGAAAGCCCCAACACCCATAACCTAATGCCTTAAGGTTTTGGGTTGAAGGTGACTCAGTCCCACATTGGTTAGAAATTGGAAAGTTGAGTAATATATAAGTGAGAAAGCCCCAAGACCCATAACTTAATATATTAAGGTTTTGGGTTGAAGGTGACTCAGTCCCACATTGGTTAGAAATTGAAAAGTCGAGTAATATATAAGTGAGAAAGCCCCAACACCCATAACCTAATGCCTTAAGGTTTTGGGTTGAAGGTGACTCAGTCCCACATTGGTTAGAAATTGGAAAGTTGAGTAATATATAAGTGAGAAAGCCCCAAGACCCATAACTTAATATATTAAGGTTTTGGGTTGAAGGTGACTCAGTCCCACATTGGTTAGAAATTAGAAAGTTGAGTAATATATAAGTGAGAAAGACCCAAGACCCATAACTTAATATATTAAGGTTTTGGGTTGAAGGTGACTCAGTCCCACATTGGTTAGAAATTGAAAAGTTGAGTAATATATAAGTGAGAAAGCCCCAAGACCCATAACCTAATGCCTTAAGGTTTTGGGTTGAAGGTGACTCAGTCCCACATTGGTTAGAAATTAAAAAGTTGAGTAATATATAAGTGAGAAAGCCCCAAGACCCATAACCTAATGCCTTAAGGTTTTGGGTTGAAGGTGACTCAGTCCCACATTGGTTAGAAATTAAAAAGTTGAGTAATATATAAGTGAGAAAGCCCCAAGACCCATAACCTAATGCCTTAAGGTTTTGGGTTGAAGGTGACTCAGTCCCACATTGGTTAGAAATTGAAAAATTGAGTAAGTGAGAAAGACTCAAGACCCATAACCTAATATCTTAAGGTTTTGGATTACAGTGATACTAGTATTTTTTTTAAAATCTTACACAAATTTCTTTTTTTCTTTTAAACGTATTACATTTTTTATTTTTTATATTACAAGAGAAGTTTATTATTGTCTACGTAAGAATCATATTTTCCTTAGGAATGAATAAAAAGTCTATTTGTTTAGTCTATTTAAAATTTTCATATGTTGCCAAATAAATATTACTCAAATGTTTATGTGAAACTGTTTTCAAACCCACTAATTATTTTTTTTAATGGATATCGAACATGTGAAACTAAGATTCTACACCCAAGATTCATAAGATATTATTTGGGATGGTTTCAAGTTTCTATTTTTTGCTTTAAAATATATTTTAAAATAAATCGTGTTTGATACAAAATGGTTGTATTTAATTATTTTCATCAAAAGAGTTTCTACGTCATTTCAAAAGATTTTGAGATTCTATTTTTATTTTTACTCAAACTCGTTTGACATCACTTGTTGGTCACCCACCACTATTTTTTATCGTTGGTCATCAGTTGTTACCTTTTATCGTTAATCATATGTTGTTACGTTTTATCGTTAATCATCAGTTGACCTCTAATTGTTATTCATTGACTACCACCTTCAATCAGTGTTAGTCAATAGCTATCATCTCAATATCGATAGTCACCTCTAACTGTTAACTATTGTATGTCACTTCCAATCGCTAGTCATCAGTTGTCACCTAAACCAATGATTATTGGCTTCTATCTCCAATATGTTATATTTAAAAAAAAAAATTGTGACATATCTAAAATCTTCCGCTATTCACTTGTAATCTTTAAATTACAATTCTTAACAAATAAAAACCGTCAGAGATATTTTTCTTTCTGGCATAAAAAAATAAATTCTTCACTTTATCAAACTTTGAAACTATTAAAATAAGCACCATTTAATGCACATTAAAAACTTGAAACTCAATCAATAGAAAAAACGAAACACAAATGTAATCATTACAAAACATAAATAAATATACATAATTATTTAACAAAATAAATAATGACAAAGACCAAAAACAAAAATAAAAATTTATTTAAGACTAAAAAGTTAAAAAAAAATTATTGAAGACAGAATTCAAATTCTATCCTATATAAAAAACAAAAGCATATATTTAAGCATATCCTTTTATTATTGGACATTGTGTAATATTAAAAGATCATGATTACTAATTTAATTAGGTTAAACTGTTCAACAAATAATAATAATAATAATAATAACAAATAAATAAATAAATAAAATGTCATAATTTTAAAAATATCATTTATATGATCAATACTCATAAAGGTCTAGATAAAATATACTTTAATAGTTAAGTTTAAATTTTAATAATAATAAAATATAACAATTTTTATTAATGATAAAAATTTATATTTAAAAAAAATAAATTCTTATAATACAAAGTTATAAGAAATTAAGATATGAAAATTTATAAATTAATATACATGAATAAATTATTAATTTTATAAAAATTGATAAAATAATATATACTTGTTTATAATCCTAATAAATTTGTATTTATATTTATCTTTAATTTTATATCAAAATAAAATAAAATAAAATAATGGGGGACCAATTGAAATCAATTTTCAATATCTATTCTTGACATATTTTAACTTGTTTTTAGACGGTTTAACCAATTGTTGACTAAGATTCTCGAATTCTACATGCTAATCAATTCCGTCACAATACCAATTTTCGAACAGACATGTCCCATTTCATTTTTGAAAACTATGGGGGAAAAAATAGCTGCTAAAATTGCTCCCCTTCTAATATTCTTTATTTTCATTACCAAATAAACTCCATAAACTCATCTAAAAAATATCAACTGAAAGCAAAACTTTTTGTTTTTACAATGGGACAAAACAATAAAGAATATTCATTCATGCTGATTTTTCATTTTATTTTATGTCAAGATATACCAATGGGGGTTGTAGTCACACAACACAGTTACTTACTCTCGCATAGCCCCATGTGTTGATCAGACTATGGTTCAATTTCCTACACCCCAATAATTATTTTGATGTTCCAAATATTTAATTTTGTGAGACTTTGTACAAGTCTTCAGAACAACCTATACAATTTATGTTGTTGTATTGTTGTACTTGTACAACATGCTTGACTGTTTCTAAAGCCTTGGATTGAGATTAAAAAACAAATGTAAAACTTTTTGTAAAACTCATTCAATCAAAGGTATAGAAACTGCCCCTTACATGTTGTGCCAGTACAGTAGTTGAATATAGATTTTCCCATATATATTTGTACCACTGGGATTTTTACATTGCAAAATCATATCTACAACATTTTCATCCCTGCACTACCCAAAACCAAAGACACGAAAATTTCTATTCCAACGCTGTAATATGACAACAATATCCTTATTTTCCACCGTGCTTATCCTTCTACACTTGTCATTCGCTCTTCACAAATCGTCCCTGCAAAATGTACCCAAAAGAAGTTTGTTTGAACCAAGTTCAGGAGAAAGACCAAATTTTTCTGCATGTTCAGAATAGGAATAACAAGTTTCTGATGTTTAAATATGTTTTTAATGACAAGCATGCAAACATTTGATTAGTTTAGTACATTATATTCATTATTTGACAGACACAATATTAAAAAGAATTTAGATGAGTGTGAGTAAATATTTAAGATAATATGAAAATAAACTTGTAATTATTACCTTGAAAAAAGTAATAGTCACTTAATTTGAAAGATTGTAAAAAAGATAAAATGATTAATAAAATAAAATGGAATGAGTAGTCACTTTTAGGATACACTTTCTTTTATGGGTTAAAATTCATGTAAGTCTCACAATTTTGGGAATAGAACCAACCCAATGAGAAATGAAACTATGTATGTTCAATTTGCAGTTGAAAACGGTGTCTATAAATTCACATTCCAATAAATAAAAAAAAAGAAAGAAGAATCCTAATTTGTTGGTAAGATCATTTTTGCCTACGAAAAGTTATACATACTCGAGTTTTTGTAGACATAAACATAAGTTATATGATCGCAATTCTGAGACTACAAGATGGAAACCAATAATAGGTAAGTTACTTTGTTGTTAAGGTGATGTGAATATGTGAGTGGAATACTCTAACAAATAGATGAAACCCCGAAGGCAGAAGAAAGTTATACTGGACAGAAAAGGAAAGATGAAAGAACATTTTTTACTTAAATACTCCCTCCATTGTGAAAAATAATTAGTATCATTTTTGTGTGTTTGTTACAAAATATCTTTTATTCTAGATACGATATTTTTTTTCATTTGGACCTATATTTTTAACAGTTTTTTTATTTAGTGTTTTGTAATAATTTTCCTTTCTCAATCTCATGTAATCCCTTACCAGCCTTCCAATTGTTTTGTCCGTTAATCTTTTTAACAATGAGGAACCATCCGAAAAACTAGTGATATTAAGAATGATTGAATGGAATTTCTTGATGTATAGAGGAACCAAATGGGTAAAGAAAATGAAACTTAAATGGACCAAATAAACAGAAGACAGACAAACAAACAAGGGGTGTGTTTGGATTAACGTTATAAGGCCATTTATGAATTCTGGAGCATTAAATAAAGAAGGAGAAGTCTTTTGACGGATTAGAAAAAACCCCAGTTATGTTGGACACAACTATTTCCCAAACACATTATATAAGAAAGAAAAAAGAATATTACAAATGAGTGAAATGATTATAACTACTTAAAAATGAGACTAAATTAGAAAAAACTGATATTAGTAGGACTAACAAACATATTCAATCCCTTCACAAAAAAGAAAGAAAACAAACATATTCAACTTGAATATTTATTACTTTTTCGCCAACTCTGTGCTTTTCTAAACTAGTACTCAATAACACTATTTATACGAGTCAGTAAAAATAAGACATACTACAAAAAAAAAACGTTAAAAAAAAAAGTATGTATACAGAACACTCTTTCTAAGAGATACTGCAAAATTGCTATTGATTTAATCCGTGGAAATAAAAGACAGATACAAACCAACTCCACCCCAACTGAATTAGATTCCATTAACGTTAAATGCTACTACTGTTACTAATATTTAATTTATTTCCAACAAAAAAAGTTATTTTAATCTAAATGCCTTTTTCATATAATTTAAAAATTCCTTAAAAGTCAAGTTTTTTCTAGACTGAATTCTGCAGTGGACCTAGGAACTAGAACCAGGCCACCTCTCACATGGGGGCATGCCAATCATCCCCAAACAAGATATACAACATTCTCAAAAACGTTACCTTCACCACTAAAAATTCCTCCCACCAATCATGAGGAACATTACATCCCTATCCCACAGGACCAAGGTAGAAGGTCCACTCTATAAACATTTTCTCCTAGTACATTTTACTAGGAGCCATAGCAAATGCTACTTTCAGCTCACTGCAACTCTTGGACTCTCAGCCTCTATCTTAGGACTAGGAGAGCCTAAAGTCCAGGAACTTGAACAGAACAAATTTTGTTTAACAGTTTTACCATCATCTAGTCAAACTCAGCAATAAAGGTTAGTCCAATTGGTAAGGAACGGATCCACATCCCAAAAATACATGTATTTGAATCCCACTGCCGATGTGAAAACCTTGTTAGTGCACACTATAAGTACATTTATAAGCTCACTGAGTCTTGAGGTATGTCCTAACCCTAGAGAGTCTCCGGCATCCAACTCACCTAAAGTTTTGTTGCCAAGAAAAAAAATCATCTATCCATACTCTAGTATGGAACATATACAATGGTAGTATTTGATACATTTGTCCTATTTGCTTAGTAACCACATGCAATATTGTTAAATAACCGCCATGCAATGGTAGTCCAATAGCACCATCACGTAGCAGTTTTTTGTCAATCGCTATAGACAATTTAATGTCCATCATAAAACACAATGACGTATTTTTATGACAAAATTTTGGTCTTTTGCTATGTTGGGCCATCCGCCATTGATAACACAGCTAGCATGGCATTAACACATTGTAGTCTATATGATATAGGGAAGTTGATACATATGACTTTATAAATAAGTTTACACTGTGCAAGGTAATTTTCTTGGATGTATAAATAACGCCTTTTAATTAATTTAACAGTTGGATGACAAGGATAGCAAGATGAAACAAGTTTTGAACATTACTAATTTCAATATAAGCACAAACTCACCCTAGTTATGCACACTACCTGCATGATGAAGTTACAGAGCAATGGAATAGAAGCAATAAAACTTTTGCAAAGTAACCATGAAAACAGGGAACAGTACCTTCATCCTGGGCCGTTTCTCTGCATTGACCTTGCGAACTTCATAGCGGATCTTCTTAGAGAAGAGCCTACTTTGCCTCTTCTCTTTGTATCTCTGAACACTTGCTTCTCTCTGCCCCAACTTCCAACCCGTTTCTTCCTTCACATTCTCCTTGTTAGCACCACAATCTTCAGGAACATTACTCCATGTGTTCCCAACAAAACCACTCCCCCAACCGTTCCATGTAACCTGTCCAAAAATTCATATTAGTTAGAGATAGAACCAAAATTCAGGATATGAATGAGTCCAACCCACGAGTTAGATTTTAGGGTTGAATCAAACATAGAATCCACAGCTGTTAGATAGTATCATAAATATCTTACATATCCATTAAAAACAAAGTTGTTGACACAAGTGTTTCGATCCTTGGATTCTTTAATCAAGTCAGGTTTTAAGAAGCACAAACACCTTTATTGTTTCAGGTGTTTCTATATCTCACATGTTTTCAACACCGACACTTATGTTACTTAAAACTTAAACTTACATTTATATGTATACAAGTAGTATATTGATGTCTTATATTTTATACATTAGTTCTTCTCAGCATGTTCGTTGCGTATGAAATAATAACTGGAGATATCAGTTTACCCCAATAATGAATTGACCCGATGGGAGAGACTATATCTCCTAATTAAGAAAAAACAAAGAACCAACTCACTGTATTATATAAATGGATGTCTCTATTTTCTATATTTTTTAAAAAGTTGATTAAATAAACATAATATGCTTTATAGGATGTCACCTTTATTTATTCAAAAACTTATTAATAAAAGCATGCTTGCCCCTTAAGCTTTTTAGCAAATGGTTTTAGAGAAGCGCTTCCAACAAAAAAATGGAATAAACTGTGGATGATATAAACTCTCAAACTTAAATGGAGAATATCTAACCCCTATAGTATCCACGCATCACATATGTACATGCATACTCCAACCTATGTACATTTCTCTAGTCAGAAGCCATTCCATTTATGGCTACAAAATTTCTGCACACCCTTCACCCTGTCTCTACCTTTCTGACAGATCATTATTATTCATTAATTATGATCATAAAAATCTGAACACTGCCCAACCCTCATCACCATATAACCACAACTAACTTGGCTCATGCTCATCTACCTAAAACACATAAAAACAAGAGTTTAATTGATATACATGATAAGTTATGACTTTTAAAGTATATTGAGTAAAATTAACAAATTTACCATGAATGAAAAGTTTTGATTGAATGGCACTATAAAAATCTTTACACTGTAAACCAATTAAACTCTACAAACAAAAACAAAAACTCTATAATATAAACCCAATACTTTAACAAAATGACAATCGAAGCACTCCCTTTACCAAAAAGTTAACCCAAAAAAGTTACCACCACCAAAACTATGACCCATCACTACAAAATTCAACCAAGCCACAATCAGAACCCGATACAGCAATAAATAAATAAACTAACTCTACCTAACATACGCCACCAAATCTTAGAAACAAAAGAATGATAATGTACCATGACCCTTCTCTTTTTTCTTTATTTTCAGTCAATGCTGTCTCACTATTAACAACGCTATATATGAGTGATCTTTTCTCCTACACTATTTTTTTCAAATCTCGAGATCTAACGTAAGATTACAAGTATTCAGTCGATTGGTTCCCGTTTACATAATTGATAAAATATTCTTGTAAATTGAAAAGGGATTAATCATGTTTTTTTCGTCCCCGCTAATTTGAAACTTCCACTTTTGTCCCTATAATCTTTAAATACTCAAACTACCATGAGCCTAACTCTACTAATTAAGTTACTGTACAATTACTTAGTGCAAGACTAAATTAAAAATTATAAACTCAAATTTGAATGAATTTTAATTTGTCAAACAATCTTGATATTACTTTCAATTGAAATTTCGCTTCAAACTTTCAAGCCAAATGTCGGTGTGCAAAATTATTTTCGAAGAAAACCAAATGAAGGAGATCAAATATTAAATAAGAAAAAAAAAAAGAAAAATAGGTGATGCTTCTGTCAATAAAGTACTAATCTTTATTCTCATTTAATCACACTTCATTTTGTTGACTTTTATAATAAACACTTAAGTCATCATACAAACTGACCTTTAAACTCAATGAAAATAGCCTTAATGATCTTTCAAATAGGGACAAAACCCATGCGTTCTATAACCAAGATGTCCATTAGAGTGAAATTGAGAGAAAATTTTGTACATTTAAGAGAAAAAGATTTATGCATACATATTGTAAATTTGTGAACTTCACTAATTAATATTTTCAAAATCATATAAATAAAAGGTTATAATTGAATACCATTATAAAATTATTTTTTTTAAACTATTAAGGTATAAGTATTAAACTCTTAAATAAACCTAAATATATTGGGCTGGTAACAAACTTTGCATTAGATTCTTATTAAATTGATAAAAATCTAACTTAAAATTTGTTAATAAAGAGTTAGGGCTTGTACTTAAAAAAGAAGAATTTTTTAAAATTGTTTAAAAAATTAAAAAATTGATTTTTTTTTTTTAGAAGCTGCCTTTTGAATAAAGCAGAAAACTAATTTTTTTTTCTACTTCTTAAAAAAAACTTTAAACAAACATCTTAAAAATTTTTATCTTAAAAAATTATTCTAAATTAATTTTTTTGACAACTTACTCCGTAACAATTATATTATTATACAAATTGATCCTTAAAATACTTTAAATAACATTTTTAAATACTTTAAAAGCACTATAAAAACGTTTTAGGATCTAACATGCATAATATTAAAAAGATTCATATACTAAAACCAATTTTTTAGAGACCTACTTCTAACATGTTAAGGTTTGTTTTAAAAGTGAGGACAAAAACCAATAATTGAAAATTTTCCAAAAGCCAAAAAAAGGAAAAAACACAATAATAAATAACAACAAGGGGTAAAATAATAACAACAAGGGGTAAAATAATAGATAGAAGAAGTGAAAAGGATTACTGCATTATTGAAGAGGAGGCCATTGAAGAAGTCAGGGACAGGAAGTGGGGCCCCCTCCCCGGCGACGTATAGCGAGCCTTTATCAGACCAAGCATTCAATATCCCTTGGTGATCCAGCTTCAAGGACAGCAACCCAAACGACACCGTATTGTTGTTATTATTATTGTTACTCTTCTCGGTGGTGGCGACGCAGTAACTTGTAACCTCCTCCATGGCCTCCTTCTTCTCCTCCACCACCTCCGAGTAACACACCCACCGCTCCTCGCTCCCCTCCTCGCTCTCCCTCCGCCGCATCGCCTTCCGCACCAGCCAGTTCCCCTCCTCCTCCTCCGCCGGACACGTCAGCACCGACACCTCCGTCGTCCCCGTCGTCGAATCATCCTCCACGCGATCGCTCCAACACTCAGAAAGACCTATTACATCGTTTCATAAAATAAATTATTTTAGATATACTTCGACGATAGAATAGATATTCTTCAATAAAATTATAATAATTTTACAAAAATTATATTTATTAAAAGAAAAACAATCTAAAAACAAAAAAAATAAAATAAATATATTTAAAAAAATTACAATTCTTTTAAAAAAAATAAATATTTACTAAAATGAAGGAAAGAAGTTCTAAAGACAAAGTGATGCTCTCATACACCTAAATTGGGTTTGATTGGTTTGTTTTTGTTTTCTAATTTTTTAAAAGAGATTTTAAGAATAATTCTTAAAAATTATTTTTGAAAAAAACAAAAAAACTTATTTAATAAGTATTATTTGAAAACTGTTTTGAAAATATAGAATTAAATAATTTGTTTATATTTATTAAAATTTCATTAATGAAAAACAAAACACAACATATTCTAGTTGTATTTTCAGTTTTTAAAACAAAAATAGAAAACTGAAATAAAACTATTTTTTATTCCTGTTTTTTAGTTTTTAAAAACTGTTTTCAGAAAACACTACTTAACCAAGTTTTTTAATATTTAAAAACTGTTGTCAAACAAACTCTAAATCTTAAACCCTAAATCTTGGAACTCCTAAGAAGATTCTCCTAACATCTCTTAGGTACATTTTTATCAAATTACATGTAATTTATTATTTTTAAAAGATTTGATTTAATTTAATTTAATTTTTAGTTGTCAAAATTTTATTTTAAATTTCATTTTTTCCAGAAATAAAAAATATTATTTTTAATTTTTGAATTTAATCAGAATTAGTCAAATTTCAATCTCTAAAAATAGTACACTTTTAAATTTTAAAATGAAAAAAATTATTTTTTATAATAAAAAATAGAATTTAGTAAAATTTTATGGATTAAAAACTTAATTAAGGTTTTTTATAAATATTAAAATTTTGTTACCTAACTAGATCAAATTGTAGTATTTTTTTTATTTTTATTAAATTATACCCAACTTCCTTCTTTCTAAATTTAAAAATATTGCGTTTATAGTTTTATATATGTAAAATCGTTACCTTAATATTCCTTAAACAGATAAGTATTACAATGATACTTCTCCTAAAGGTAAAAGTAGCGTTTAAAATAGGAATTGTACTTCTAGAATGAACAAAGTATACACTCCTAAAGGTAAAAGTAATATTTAAAACAAGGATCAAAGTTCTGAAATGAACAAAGCATAGACTTTAAAAGGTAAAATACATTAATAATTATTAATTTAAAAGTTAATGGTTAAAATTACAATTCATTTTATATTTTATAATTTATAAACTTATTCTATCCCAAATCTTAACTCTGTATTTTTTAATAAATGATTATTATTACATTTCATCTTTTGATGTACATGTAGCACGTTAGAGAAGTAAAATTAATACACCGTGACTTATATTTACTCTCTTCCTTTCTTCTTTTTTTAAAGTGTCCTTAAAGTTAAATTGAGGGGAAAAAATCACAGTTAAAAAGAGTAGTGGAGAAATCTATTTCAAGAAAATTTCATAATTAAACCCAGTATTAAAACATTTGTTAATAAAAATTTAACATTACCTTAAACTTAAAAATATAGAAACAAAAATATCCATCTAATTTAAAGTATATATTACAAGTCTATCTCTAGTTAGGTAGATTTAGGTTGATTTTTTTCCCAATTCAATACACCCATCACACGCAATACATTAGATTTAACATCCTTTGTGCTTCTGAATAGGCCAACGCATATATATAAGGATAAAATCTAGAAAAAATACATGCTTAGATGGTATAATTGAATATTCATCATTTGTTGGTATGATTTGATTTTTGAGTTTAATTGATATATATTTTTAAAATCATAATTTTTTTATTTAGATAACTTTTAAAATAATAACAAGTAAAATTAACAAATTTATTATAAATAAAGAAATTGTGATAAAATTTATACTAATAATATATATCAATTAAATTCTTATTTTTTTTATTAATTGTTAAACTAAAATACTATATATATTTAATTTTAAAAAAATAATATTTTTGTGAATAATCAAATTAAAACAATAATTATCAAATTCCATCATGCAAATCTTATTTTTTAATAAAAATTTCATAGTTAATAAAATTATTTATCATAAAAATATTCATAATATAAAATAAAGATTTTATTTCTATTAAATATATTTTTATAATATATTATATTAATCTTGTAGAAAATAATATAATTTTATTTCTAAATTTTTCAACAAATAAATAATTTATTTTATAAAATTTCTTATAAAAAATATTATTTTCTAATTTTTTTTAAAGTATATATATATATATATATATATATATGTATGTATTTCTATATCCAATACCAGCAGATTTTTTGGCGGGTTATGGGTGGTAGGTTGGGTAGCGGGTTGCCAGCACTCTGACACTCGAACCGTTGTCATTCTTAATTATGAGATCAAGAGTAACTCAAAAACCAGGCAAAGTGATAAAAGTTTATGTAAATATATAAGGAGTATTGTTAATTATTTGTTATAATAATTATAATAGATTCTAAAAATTTAGGACAAATAATTTTGGAATGACCGGAATGGAAAAGTGATGTTGGAATTTGGTTACCTTTGGATCGGCCCTGATCTTCGAGAAGTCCGTGGAGCGTGGCGGCGGCGTCGGAGGTGAAGAGAAGCGCGACGTTGTGGTCCTCGTGCATGTCGTGGTGGTCGGGATGCAGAGGGAAGAGGTTGAGCTGCTGCGTCTGGTGGTGTTGGGCCTTGGGCTTGGAGGCGGGCTGGGCCTCGGGCTTACCGGGCTCGGCCAGCTGCAGGCTCAAGCTCACGAACTTGGGCTTGCGCGTCTTGGTCCTGTTCCCGCGCCGGTGCGGCTTCAGCGACGAGCACGACGAGGACGAAGAGCACGACGAGTTGCTGTACCTTCTGTTCGGCTTTCGTATTCTCTTCATCGTTTGAGTTTGAATCTCGGAAGAAGAGGAAGAAGCTATGCTCTTGTTGCACTTGCACATCACTTGCACATCACAACACAACACAACACACTGTTTATGAGTTTGAGAAAAGTGAGGAAAAAGGTTGGGACTTTTTCGTGGGGTGGGGCACGGGAGAATGAAGGGGTGATGGTGACGTGGTGACGTTTGACACGTGGCGAGATGGGATTGGAAGAGTCAGTGGATTCCTTTGTTATCTGGATTTCGTTTTTTCTAAGAGATGAGGTGATAGATTGGGGTTGGAGGGAATTGGTGGAAGTGTTAAAAAAGTAAAAAGATTTTCCTTACCTTATTGGCACTCTAGATTACTCTCTCTCTCTCTCCATTGTTCTTTATTGTTTTTTTCTTCTATGCACATTACACCAATGAAGCTCTTGAAAAATTCTAGATGTACACGTGTCAAGAATACTATCATAAACTACACATGGTATAAGGACATTTTTGTCACTGGATCTTATTTAAGGTTTTAAAACATTTTCGCCGACAATAGTATGACATGTGTTATAAGATTTTTTTATTACATATTTTATATCTTAAAAATATTTTATATGAATCTTACAACGAATCTTATTATTTAAATTTTTCTAACAAAATATTAAATGTATTTTAAAAAATAAAATTAATCAATTAATAAAAAAGAAAAAACTAAAATAAATAAAATTCATTTTAAAATAAAGATAATTTAGTGTTAACATGAAAAAATTCTAATATTAATATTGAGTATGAAAAATTAAATTTAATCTTTTGTTGTGGAAACATTTTCTAATATATTCCAATAAATCTAAATGAAGTTGTTGATGAATGTCTCTAGTATGTATATAAGGTTTTGTTTGCAAGTACATGACAAAGTCAAGAGGAACACTATGAGATACATTAACATTTGAAATTGTTTTATTAATATGATCATAATCAACATCAAGAGAATAATAAGTTGTTTAGAAAAATATTTTATCAATAAGTCAATTTATATATGACGAGAAGTAATAAGGTTGGTTTAGTGGTAAAGTAGAAGATGGAAAGAGAGAGGTTATTAGTTTGAATCTCTCCGCTAACAAAAATTAACAAATTAACCATTAACATTTGACTTATAAAACAAAGTTATAGATGAGGAAATCAAATTTTCAATGGTCATTGGAAAAAAGGTAAAGTTAATAAAATGAGCCTACACATTTAGGAATAAGGTGTATATATATATATATATATATATATATATACACACTAACTAAAGGAAATAAGGATACACATTTTGCTTTAGACCAAAATGCACATGCTCATTTTCCTTTATCTTTATATATACTAACTAAAGGAAATACGCATGCATATTTTCATTGGGCCCAAAATGCACATGCATTTTATATTTCATACTTACAAGATCTTGTGCAAGACACTAGTATCTACACAAGAAATCTCAAATGACACTTTAATGGTAAGTATTTTAAAATATGAGATTTTGATTTAAAAGATCTTTCTCCAAGATTATGCATTAAAGATTCTCTAAAGGTAGAATTAGTTTGGAAACCTTTTAAGTTGTGTCATTTTTTAATAAATACAATTACAAGAGAAAATTTGAGTTTAATTTACAAAGCTTGTGGTAAGTTTGACTCATAACCTATTTAAAAAAATAAGTTTGTTATTTGTACTATTAGTTTATATTAATGTTGTTAAATGTGATACTTTAGACTTTTAGTATTAAAAATATTTAGGTGACGTTTGTTTTGAGTGTTTAATTTCATAGAAAACAATAATGAAAACATGATTGATTCAATTTAAAAAACATTTAAAAAAACAATTGAAAACAAAAAATAGAAAAAAAAAGTTATTTTTAATATAAATGATGATATAACTTTTAATAAAATATAATAAAGTTTAGTTAATTTAAAAATAAAATAATTTTTTTTAAAAAAATATATGTATATTAAAATAATTTAGTTAATTTTAAAATAGACTCATGAATTGATTTGTTAACTCTGTAGAAGAACGAATTTTAAAAGAATCAATTTATTAAATCACAACTGTTTTAAAAAAAACAGTAATCAAACAATTTTTTTAATTTTTAGATACTAAAATATTAGAAATAATTTTATATAATTATTATCAAACCAATACTTATAATTATTAATTAAAATTTGATTTTCAATCTCAATTCAGATATAAAGTCAAAATTTAAAATACCGTTACTTTAAAATGGAATTACTTGAATGAAATAAGAATTTCCATATTAATAAAATATATTAATACTTTTATTTAATTTTTATAAATATAGATGATTGATTGATTATCTCAAATTTTTTATTTTATATTAATATAAGATAAAAAAATACTTTGAATAAATTTAAATTTTTTAATTATAATATTAGTACAAATTAATCATTACTAGTACTAATCTAACTTTGTTAAATACCTTGCTTGCAAGTTGGATATTTTCTTATATCTAAATTTGTTTCATAAATAAAATAACATAACAACAACTTAGATCCTGTACGTCGTTATTGAAACAAAACTAACTAGCAGTATCTTAAATATATCGGATATCAAATACCGATAATAAAAATAACTTTTCTTTTAAACAAAGTCAATTTAATATTCATGTAATATTCACGTGATGATGATTGCAAAAATATTTAATGTAGTAAAGTAGTTGCAAATGATGATTACGGCATTAAGTTAATCTACATTACTTACACGGTTATTGTGTCAACTTATATTTAAATTAGAAGTTTATTAAAAAAGGTGGTTGAAAAGTTTAAATTAGAAGTTTATTAAAAAAGGTGGTTGAAAAGTTGACATGAGTTTCATGTCATTATAATACTGGTTTGTTTAACAAAAATTTTATAAACTATTTTTACTATTTTAGTTTTTAAAATTTAAAAAACTCGTTTAATTTTATATTTTTTAAAATATTTTTTAAAAATAATTTTAGTTTTTTAGTTTTTAAAATCTAAAATATAGAAATATTATAAGTAGTTTTTTTTTTTAGTTTTTTTTTTTGTTTTGAAAACTCAAAATATTGTTAGAATATGTTGTTTTTTATTTTTTATAATGATATTTTTATAAATATAAACATGTTTTTTATTTTTATATCTTTAAAACAGTTTTTAAATAATATTTACTAAATAATTTTTTTCTCTTCTGCTAAATGACAGTTTTTAAAAACCATTTTTAAAAATTTTTTTCAACAACTAAAAAACAAAACTAAATTAATCAAATCTTTAATTTTAGTCACATTAATAATTTTACTAATATAATTATAAAATAAGATTATTTTTAAAATACATTCATAAAAATTTGATGTCATAGATAAAATAAAAATGTCCTGATTGTAATTAAATAAAAAATATTTTTAAAATAATAATATTAAATAAGATAAAATTAATTATATTTAAATTTATCACAAAATTCACACTTTTTCTTATATATAACATCAAAGAAAAATATTAGGTTGATATGAGTTATATTTTCGTTCATTAATTGATTTCAAGATGATATATTCATGTTTAGATGTTTTTATCATAAATGAAAATTAAAAGTAAAATTTGATATAAAACTCTTTCACTTCAAATAACTAATTTTAATTGAAAAATACTTATGTACCCATAATGAAGTGTGAATTTTGAGTGCAAAGTACTAAATTATTATTATGTAATATTGAGATGTAATTAATCATCCCCCATGTTGCTATGTTCTTGTTGTCATTTATATGATTGATATTAATTTGTTGGTGGTGGGGAAGGGTGAGAGAGGAGTCATGTGAATTGAATAATGAACATAAATGATTTTGTTATTTTGTTTGCATGCAATTAGGGGAGAAAAACAGAGGAAGAAGAGTGAAGAAGAGTTGCACGAGAAAGTGCAGGGTGGATCCCACCACCCCTCTCCTTTATTGGGAACCCCGTAGCCCCCGTGGACTATAAACTACATACACAACACCGTTCACAAATATCTTCCATTGATTTTTTTTAAAAAAATATATAAAAATTTAATCTAACCATTTTTTATTATTTTACTATTATTCTTACCAACCATTTTTATAAAATACTTTGAATATAAATAAATTTTTATTATTAAAAATATTTATATTAGTTAATTCTATTAGTTTATTAATTTTGTTCTATTAAATGTTTTTGAAAATTGATAATGATCAAACTTAATGCTTAAGAGTGTTAAAAAAACACAATATGTTAATAATAAAGTTTCTATATTATCATTAGGAACAACCATACAATCTAAAATAATTTGTAAAAATACTCACAAATATGTTAAAGTAATTGCACCAACAAACAAAGCTGAATCTAGTAATAGAAATCAGACTACACAGGAGAATAATAACTCCAACAATGATAAATCCATCAGTTAAATATGAATTTTACACCAACTAATAGTTCACAAACACAAGTATAAGAAATTTCTATGGATAGTACATCTAATAGGAATCAAACATCAGAGAGGTTTCCCGGAACTTCTCGAAGATTAAGAGAACACAATACTAGGAGACAAGATCTCATCCAACATCCTGGAATCTTAGATAGATTTCTACACAGAAGAAGATCTACTAATGTTAGAAGATTAGAAGACTTAGTAGATATACAACAAAATGTTGAAATAGGATCTAATTCTAGAATAGATTCTTTAAATCCTATACAATTATATAACATAGATTGGTTAAGCTCCGAAAGAACTAGCCTTTACAGATATAGGAGGATAGAAGATTTCCACCTTCCTGACAACACTTATGAGATAGTACCATTAATATCTCAACAAACAGCTACACAACTTTTAAACCAACAAGGAAGATATGTTCATATGGGTTTAATCACCATAGGCGTAAGATCCTTAGCTAGACATATGATTGGTGCTAGAGCCTTAATAGTTCTCCATGACACCAATTCCAAAATAATGACTCCCAAAGCATCATAGGTATACTAGAAGTTGACTTAAATCAACCTATATCTTTAATATACCTTGCTCCAAATTTTACACTTACTCTTCCAGACTTTGTAAATCACATTAGTCTAGAAGTACAAACCATAGGATTTGGAACAAATTGGATAGGAGATAACCTACATTTAGACATAACCTTCATAGGAAGAATAAGCAATTATATCTTTTCTATGTATAGAATAAACACTAGACCATTAGAAGAAGCCATCAGTTCTATTGGTACACAATTTTTGCTAGCACAGGCTTTTACTCGAAGAAATGAGGGTCATCTATGGCAAACTCATTTACAAAGGAATGAACAAAATCCCATCACAAATCCAAACTCTGCCATCTTACACAATAGATCTAGAGGTCTTAGTCTAAGTTTTACAGACTATAGAAACACTTCACTCCTAGACTTAGAACAAGATCGAAGGGATAGTACATCCGCTATTCCCGACAATGATCATATTGCTATGATGAATATCATAGATAGTGATGACGAAGAAGATGATGACATGACTGAAGAAGAATGGAACCATCATCAAGCAAACATAACCATGCTTAGGCAAGGAACTTTAGAAACAATGTCTAGACAAGATTCTCTACAACAGAGCATTCTTAGTGAGTCAAACTGGGAACCCTGGGATAATTTTCCCCCAGAACATAATGAAGTCATAAAACTTCAAGAAAATGATATAAATGATATAGTTAATATCTTTTTACAGAATTTAAAACTTGAAGAACAAACTGAAGAACAAGAATACTTTCACAAACTTCAAGACAAAGAAGATGAGGAATTGTCCACTACCTCTGAAAACACAAAAGTAGGATTAATCAATGAATATGAAGAATCTACTGCTACAAATTATAGGTTAGATCCTGCTGGTACTCAGAATTATAGTCCAGGATTTTTACCCAGAGAAACAGTTCAAAATATTGTCCTTAGTGATAATAAATACATCTCACATGGTAAAAGATTACCAGTAGAACCACATTTTCAAATTCCAAATTTACTTCTTAACTTAGGAGGAATAGATCCACAACTCCTTCCTACATATATCGAACAATGGACTGCTGCTGTAATCCGTGATTATGGCATACGTCATGAAAAGATGTACAGTCTTCACAAGAAATGATCGCAAAAGGAGAAACATATCTCGGTGACATTGCTAGATCTGGTTGGGAATCCTTTAAGAAAAACTTCCCAAATGATCTAAATACTTTGGTTGTTGAACCTGGTCCAAACATTTACAATTTTTGTTCCCTTGTACAAAGATTGTTCACTTCACAATCTGCCAATGATGGTAATACTATTAGACAACAAATTTATTTAGGACACCTAGAAAGATTGTCCATCGAATACTTTGGAAAAATAAAATAATATTGTCAAGATTATTTGTTATATGCGTCTATAGCTGGATGCTTTCATGACGTGAATATAGGAGATAAAATGTTCCTTAAACTTCCAGGCAAGTTAGGACAAAAAATTAGAGAAAATTGGAAAAATGATGAGGTTACTCCCATGTTCAATAATCTCTCAATACGTATACAACACATTGTGAAAATAATGGAAGATACATATACACATATAGTCATACAAAAACAACTTAAACATTCTGATGCAGGAATCTGCAAAAAAATATATACACCTCAACAATATTCACAAAATAAGTATAAAAATAAAAGAAGTAATTCTAGAAGTAAACCTAGAAATATCAGTACACAAAAATACTTAGGACCAAGAAATCCTAGAAAAACTTATACAATAAGAGCGTCTAACGCTAGAAAACCTACATTAAATCCTAGTAGACATGTTAGAAAATACAGAGATAATAAAACTTACAAACAAATATTAAAATGTTTTGCTTGTAATCAACCAGGACATTTTTCAAGAGATTGTCCAAACATTTCTAATCTTTACACTAAAGAATCAAACTTAATAAAATCTTGTCATATGAATTTGCTTCCAATCGATGAAGACGTATCAACAGATTCAGAAATTTTATGTGTAATCAGCATAACAGAATACACTGATGAACCAAATTCTAACAAAATACATAAAAATTATTATTTAATAAATGAATTCACAAATAATGAATATAACCATTTATATTCTAATACTGATAAGAATAACTTCCCCATGGGAGAAGAATACAATGAAATGGGTCAATTATTAGATGATTTAGGATATTGTCTAATGAATACCTTAGAAATAAAAACTTGTTATCACAAAATCCAATATTATTCAGGGACAGATTCAATCCTGTGCACATATTGTGAACGTTATTTTCATATATCAAAAAGGGTTCATTGTCCACTTTGTTACAAAAAATTTTGTATTAAATGTATAGAAAAACATTTAAACATACAAGAATAAGATATACCCCCTTTTGAAACAAGAGAAAATACAAATAAATCTAGTAATAAATATTTAACTAATACAAGAGTTTCTGTATTAGAGACTCGCATAAATTACCTAGAAGAAAAAATTATTCTTTTAGAAAAATTAATAAAAGGAAAAACTAAAATAGATATACCTGAGACTAGTCAGCTTTCTATACAAAATAATATAATAGGAACAACAGAATGTATCCCATTAGTCTGTAATAAAAAATAATTAATAACTTTAAAAGTATTAGTAAAAATAACTTTTCCAAAAATAAATAATAAACCTTCCACAGAAAAAATTATACAAGCTTTACTAGATACAGGTTGTTCAGAAACAGTCATCTGTAAAACTGTAACTCCACAACAAAACATAGTTAAAAGTAAACACATACAAAAGACTAGAACTATGTCTGGTGAAATCATGATAAATGATGAAGAAATTAATAATGTTATTCTTCAATTTAGTACAAATTGTGAAATCTTTGGTTACAAGACTTTCATAAAAACAATGAGGGTAGAAAACTTAGTTCCCTCTAAACAGAATATGATAATTGGTTTAAATTTTATCTTAAGACAAAATCGATCAATTACAATAAATAAAAATTATGTCTTAATAAGTGATAAAACACTAATGACACCTATAGTCAGTAGTGACTTAGTAAAACAAGAAACTATTACTGATGATTGTAGCTGTAAAAATTCAAATACATGCAAATGTTCAACAGAATATTTATACACATTAGATGAAACAAATGAAAATTACTTTTTAAATAATATTTTTGCTGATATTTTATCCAGGTTCATCAAGTAACTTCTACAAAGATCTTCTGATCATCTACAAATATAAACCTGTAAGGTTTTATACAAAGGTTATTATAATCTTATTTACAAAGACCTTTGGGTCAAATACACAAATATCGCTATCTATGGATCCTACAAAGAAAGGTCCTAGTGGCCCAAAACAAGTCAGATCACCCTTTTGGGTTGATCAATACACAAAATATGGCAAACAAGAATTGTTTATACTTACAAATATCTACCAGTATCCTGGAAGAGACTCCACAAATATCAAGCTTAATGTCTTGATAGACAATATTTGGAATATTCCAAAATACACATTAGAAAATGAATCACAAGTCACAAAAGTAAAACAAAGCATCATTTGCGCCTTATACAACTTTTGTGGACAAAACAATCAAGGAGTTGTTTTAACATCTCCAGCCTCTCCTTCGGGAAAAGGTTTTACACATTTTGCCCTAATAGATGGGCCTAACAAAGGGGTTTACACCTCATTCAGAGATCTCTCTGAAGCCAAACAAGACCAATTTTGGTCTACATACAAAGGCTTCTACTCACAAGAAGAAGCACAAATGGCAGTTCATCTTAAAACTATTGATGATGAAAAAATCAAATCTGCCTTACAAATGGAGCCTCGAGCTCAAACACAAACTTATGCTGGAATCACAAGTAATATTCCTCATACCCTTAACCCAAACATTCTTTTGAGTAAATTTAATCTTATTTAAGAATTTTTGTTTGAAATACATTCAGAAGTCTTAAAATACAATGGTTTGTTTGTCAAACTACAAACTTATTTCAACCATAAGACTGTTTGTCTAGTCTCTTCTGATTATTGTAAAACAGTAACCAAAGACTGCACCTGTCAGTTAAGGTTTCTTGTCCGAAAAGCACAAATAAACTTAGAAGAATTTGAACAACTTCTATACAGGGATCTTCTTATAACACCCATGGCTTTATTAGAAGTAGGGTGCCTCCATTCAATAGTAATCCCACCTACAGATAGATTCAATTCACTATCTATCCCTGTAAACTCTATGATAAATGATATTCAAGCTGAACACATGCAGAAAGTGGCTTTGCAAATAACCACTTCTCCAAAAAGTATATATTCTCAGGATAATTTTCCTACACACGTCATTAAATTATACACTGAGTCAAACCCAGAAATTCATTCTTTCCTGTCTATGGAACATGATGATCTAAAAGGACTCTCCCTAGACAAAAATAAAACCTACCAATATAATTTATGGAAGGCATATACTGAAGGCTCAAATTGGGGTTTTTCAAAACATGATTCAGAAACCCTAATTCTGCTAAAAGAAACAACAGACTCCAAGCTGTACTGGAAAAAGAACATGGGATCGAAATTTCATCCTTTCCCTTCTGAAGCAAACCCTTCTTTGGTCAGACATTTTGAAAAAGAAACGATCTACAGAGAGATCTATGAAGAAGCTGGTTGCTACGGCCAGGACACACCTGGAGACTCTTCTCTCCCGTCCGAAGGAGGAGACGACCAATCTCTCCCCGAACAGATGGAAGAAGAATTCCAAGAATTCACCGCATCTATCACGCGGTTGAAATAAAAAGTTTTTACCTGTGACACAGTAAATTTACTTCAACAGTAATTGACTGAAGGGTAAAAACCGTCACAAAAGGTTACCGGTCATTAGGTGATCTCCACAGCCGGTTTTCGGTCACACATTTTGTTTATAAATAAGACCGTAAGTCTCTTATGCTGAGCAGGTCTCGACACACTCCCTCTCTCACTACTCTCCTCCTCTGCCTTCTCTTTAACTTTCCTTCTCTCTTGTACACAATACTTTCTGCAATAAAAATTCTCGAAGTTCTTCTTCACCCCTCCCCTCTTTTCCCTCTGTAAGTATATCATTTTATGTTTATGTAATTTAAATTATGGAGTAGTCTATCCGTTAAGGTATCTTCGGATGCCTAAAACTATAAATATTTAAAGATGCGATAATCATTTAAAGGCTTATCATATGTTTGTATGTTCACCATCTTTCTCATCTTCTTCTGAAAACCTAGGTTTTTGCCCTTGATTTTCAAAAACCTGGGATTTGTAAGCCTTGTCGAGTTGAAAACTGGTATTGCGCGGACTACCGCCGTATAAATCCAGCTTAAACTCATAAGGTGTGTCCTTGATAACTGATATTGCGCGGATTACCGCCGTATAAACCCAGCTAATTCTCTTTATCTTTTTCTTCTCTTTTTATCTTTTTATGAATACAAAAAAATGGAAAAATTTATTAGGAATAAATCAGGAAATAAATAATAATGTTTTATAAAAAATTGTAAAATATTTTATAATGTGGACTAACATTTGTGATGATGAAATTTTGTGTATATATTGGTTTTAAAAAAAATAAATCTTGTGGCTATTCAAAGAAGGAGATAGGTAGTTCATTTGTAAGCACGCGTGTGGACAGTTTTACTTAAAATTTTGATTTATCTCGAACATAGAATTATAGAAACAAATCGTATACTTAAAAGCTTTTAAATATATTAAACAGTTTTACCATGGTTTTGCATCTCAAAACCGGATCGTTAATTGAAGTGTGGAAGACATAAGTTTAAGGTTTAAAAGGTTGAATTAGAATTAAATTGAATTTAATAAAATATTATATTTTTACTAATATAATAATATATTAAGGAAAAAAAGTTATATATATTTATAATATACAAATATAATACATCTTATCAAATTTAAGTGTTGTCTTTATAATAATACTAAAAAAAAGATAAAATCTCACATTGTTTAGAATGATTTTTTGAGAGATATTTATGTTTTAAATTATGATAAAGACTTGGCAAAAAGATTGGTAAGTATAGAAAAGTTCTCGTATATGAACTTAGACTTCATAAACATTTCTCCTTTGTGCATCTAAAATTTATAAAACCCTTATTTTTCAATTTTGTGTGTTTTTTTCCAGCTTTAGAAAATAAGAAAGCGTTTGACCCCTGAATTGGCCATTTCTGACTGGTTCTCCTTGTTCCAGGCCAGTTCATCCGGATCTAACCCAATTCGTTCCTCCCTGGTTATTTGAAAACTTTGGACCGGACACTAATCTGGTTCCCGATTCAACCGACTGAACCAACAGGTCCGGTTCAGTTCTAAAAACCATGTTGTATACTATCTTACTTTTTCTTCTTTATAAATATTAAATATATTATACTAACAAATTTTTTGTGTGTTAAAGTCACTAACCCACCAACTTGCGATGAACCAAACCAAACTAAAAATTTAGGTATCTTTATTTTGGTGGATCAGACTTACCCAACCCGTTTATTTTGCAACTCATGGTGAGTCAGTCAATTTGGATCGGACTAACCCGTTTTAACGCCTCTAGAGATGACGGTTGGTGATCGATGGTAAAAAGTGGTGGTCACCAACCAAACAGAATCCAAATTTTATTATTTTTGAAACTAGGTGAAAATGATTTTGAAAATAATTAAAAAACTAAATTAGAACTATATTTGTTGAACCGGTTTTTATTTTCAAAATAAATTTTAAAACTAAAAAATAGAAATTCAAAACTACCCCAAACAAGTTAAAAAATCGAATAAAGGATGATTAGATGAAAATAAACAATAAACATAAAATTAATATAAAACAAGAAATTAATAATTATAAAAAATAGATACAATAACAATAAATTAAATAGTGAAAAATTAAAGGATTGCAAGATGGAAAGAGACAATAAATAAAATAAATAAATTATTAAGTTAAAATGTAACTTTAAGGATAAAGATAAAAAGAATGAATAATATATTTTTAAAATTAATGGTAGAATTTAACATTATAGAAACCAATTTAATAAAATATAAAATCATCTCACCTTCTTTTACATTTATTTCTATTTGATAACAGATAAAATGCTTCAATAAATCTTTTTAAAGTTATGAAAATGTGTTAAATTAAAAAAAAAAAAAGATAATTATTGTAAACTTGAAATAATTTCAAAGGTTAAAAATAAAGACAGGTAAGATTCTAAGAAACAATAAATATAATTAAATATCAAACAAAAAGATAGAAACTAAATAAATAAAAAAATAAAAGATGAAAAGTTAAAGGGTGGTGAGGGAAAAGTCAATTTATTAAAATATAAAATTACGTGAAAATATACTAAAACTTCTTTGAATTTAATAGCTTTTCATATGCTTCAATAACCTTTTTAAAATAATGGTGATATGTTAAATATGAAATATAATATTAGAATTTATGCATTTTGAGAACCAAGAAAAGTTTGAAAATCAGGATACTGTTTTGGAGAAGGAGAAAGTAATATAAATATAAATCTTTTTCAAGCTATATCCGATAAATAGTGAAAAGACTAAAATGGTTGGATTGGATAAAACAATTCAGAAGAGTGTGGAAGTAACAACCGTTATGCTTTGAATGTTAAAAGTTTTGTGCATGAGAAGTTTTCTCAAATGAGAAGTAATAAACTCTTAATATAAAAGATGATAATTATAAAAAATAGTTTAATAAAAAGTATGATGGAAAATGAATAGATTTAAAAAAAAAACTTATGTAATGTTATTTAATCACTACTCTTTAAAATATTAATTGATAATAATTAAAGTCGATAAATTAAAATTAAAATCTTTTAAATAAATATAAGTACTGTAAAGTGAAATTAAACTAAAAACAATATAGGATGATAAGATTGAGAGTCATAACAAATTAAAAAAAAAAAATAAATATATCAATTCATAATAACTTAAAAGACAAAGGTAAAATATATAAAATAAATTTGAGGAAAAGAAAACTTTATTTTGAAACTCTAAAAATATAAATTGGTTGGTCTTGTTATGGCCTCATAATTTTATTTTTTTTTTAAAAAAAGAAAAATATATTCTTAAACTATAAAAATATGCGAATGAGCGCAATGCTGTGGTCAGTTTCGGGTGAAGGGCGAAGAGAGACCACAGACCCCCGCAAACTATGGTTATAGTTCTAGAGATCGAGTCGATCCTAGCTTCCCAAAGGATAACCCTAAGATGATCATCTAAAGAATAGTCATTTCGCCTCCTGGAGTGATAGTTAGGCCACGACCAAGAGAACCCTTCAGATACCATAAGATGCGTTTTACAGCCTGGAGATGTATGGTGGTTAAAGCGTGAATGAACTGACAAACTTGATTGACAGCATAGCAAATGTCAAGTATGGTGAGAGTGAGGTACACCAAGATATTTCATCGCAAAGTGCGTATCCAGTCGTTGGATGAAAGAAAGGACTCCTACTGCCAACCCAGACTTTGATCAACAATAGGTCAATTGTTGATTCTGGTAGTGAAAAGAAAGCTCATACCTAGCTTGTTATGCTTACAGCTTGGGGAACCTGTGGCTGGATGGAATTCTTCACGATGCGATGGAAAAGCCCTATTCCCCTTACCTACGGGGCTAGCTCCTGGAATACAGGCTTTGGGTCATTTCTTCGATCGAAGTTGGATCCAATGGCCATCGATTCCTCCCTGGAATCGGTTTTTTGCTCTGGCTGTAAGGCGATGGTTCGAAGATTTCGATATCCGGTCAATGAAGAAAGAGAAGCTAGGGTTTTCGCCAGCTTTACCTTTCCCTCCCTCCCTAAGTTCGTCGGGCCGACTCATAGTACGTGCTCTACGTGATACATAATAGCCGGAGTACGGTAGGAATGGACTGCTGCCAAGTCTTGAAGAAGAAAACAAAAGGAGGAATTTGTCCAATAGTTACAAATGGTGCCTCCACAGGTTTTAAATGTGGGTTTATGTGGGTTTTTTTTAAGCAAGACGAGTTAAATGGGAAAAGAAAGGTGAAGGTTGACATGCTTTGTGATAGATGTGGAATGGAGCCTGAATCTACCATTCATATTTTAAAGGGTTGCCCAAGCAGCTAACACAATGAGCTGCATTGAAAGCTCTTTCCAATGGTGAATTTCACGGAGAGGAGAGAGCACATAAGACTTTCTTTGATACGATCTTTCTTCTCTTATTTTATTCTTAGGAAGAAAGAAGTTTTCCTTTGCTTTGGGCCTCTTCCTTAAGCAGCCATTCATATCGTGTGGCCCCTTAGTCAGCCTTCTGTCTAGTAAGGCCATACTTTGATTGGCAGAGAAAAGAGAGATGGATTTGTAAGGAAAGGACTAGCTAAGCACAATCTATCCGTCAACCATGGGGGAGTTCGCCCAAACAAACCCCCACCTACCTTCTCTAGATCTTCAGTATATAGTCGATGATAGAGGTTAATCATTATAAACACTCTTAAGCGCAGGCAAAAAAGAAGCAACGAGATGCTTACTAAGTATACTTTGGATATGGAAGACTCCGCAAGTTTCAGGCGTAGTCGTAGTACCTCAATGGTCAATCAACGGCTTCGAACACAACTAAAAAGTAGTTTAGCAGAAGAAATCCTAAGATGGCGCTTCATCATGCAACATGTACTCCTTTTTTTAGGTCGCGTACCGTAGTTATAATGCGTTCAACACGGTTGAGGCTTCTACTTTTCTTTGGTCCTAGCATGACCACTGTTCTCTGTGCACCAGACACGTAGCTTACCGAATACGTTGCGTATTCTCAATTGCATTTTTTCTCTGTGTGGCTATAGTAAGAATGAATTCCTATGCATCCACAGCTAATGAATCTCACGCGCGATCTACTGATCAAATAAAGCATTCACTCAATTGTATTTTTAATAAAGTCAAACTCAAGATTTTGATAAGTAAATTAGTCTTTCTTTCTTGTCCTTTCATCTCGCACACAAGTTGCCTACCAGTCTAGAACAAAAGCATGAGCTAAAGTCTAACTCTCCGCGCAAGAATCAGATGGGGTCGAGCATTATCAGAGGCTGCTTTCTCCATAGGTGACGACAGGGCCAAAACAAAACAGAGGAAAACAAAATAGATGAATAGAATAGTTCTACAAGGGCCAAGAGATTTGAGGTAAATTAAATAAAGGAAGAGGGATGTGGGACCTGAATTGGAAAACTCATTCGCAAAACAAACTTGAAAAAGTAAGCAGGAGATTGCAAACTCCAGAGCCCCTGTGTTTGACACTAAGGACTTAGCCTCAGAGATTTTGACCCCAACAACCAAATACTATACGTAAAATAAGAAAAGGTTAGGTGTCCATGCGACTAACCAACTCCTGAAAGAAAAACAAGAGCTTCCCCAGCAACCCACTAGAAGTTACCCAACGATTCGAGCAATGATCCAATTGGATAAGCAAGCTGCTCACACTGGGTTTTATGTTTCTTTCGGTTTCATTAATAGCAGAAGAGCCCCACTCGTGCACGAGGGTCGTATTCATAATAGCCTATCGATCATGAAGGTTTGCCTATGGCTCGAGACATCATTGCGACCTAAGATTTAAGTACCGTTGAAAAGACTAAAGGAATGGGGAGAATGACTACTTGTAATAAAGCACAGACTAATACGAGCCGACTAGAACTTAGATTACCTAGTTTCAATTGTTGAATTTTGTGCAAGTTAGGTTGTGCTTGTATTGGCTGCAAGCGAAACGTAGGCGCTTTAGTTCCACTTCCCGATCTATTGATCAAAAGCCAATACCTAACTTATTTTTTTTATTCTTCCTTGGCTAAATGGAACATGGATTAGCCAGGTATGTCATAAAGATGAAGCTTTTAAGCCGGGGAGCTGGGCGAGCTATAACTAGAAGATGTTAGTGGATAACACTGTCAGGTTACTATCACACCAAAGAAGGACTGCACTAAAACTTAAAAAAAAAGAAACCATGAAAAAAAATTTATGCTAAGTCTATAGCATTTTGGATACCCTTTTTCTGATTCTGAGCTAAGGGCAAATGATGTTGACCCTTGCCTTCAAAAGCATGATAGAGCTCATATAGAGCTTTTGATTCTATTCTAGACCGCTTGATATCATTATCTTACCAGCCCCACCCGAGTGGCTTCCGCATCACCTCTAGATATCATTATCTTACCATTCTGGATCCCTGATAAGGTGAAAGAACTATGAAGGATCAGTCTTAGTGAGACTTTAGTAATTTTGAGAAGGATCCAACCTAAAGAGGCGAAGGTGGACAAAGGTAGAAAGAGAAGAAGCTGTTCGGGAGATGGGCTTGCGTATTAGTTGGGTTTGCTTCTACTGAGGCAATGTTCCAGAAATTAGGTTTATCTAAAAGAGCAACGTGTACAAGAAGAAGTGGTGGCCAATTTTCTCTGCGCTCTTTGACCTACCATAAATCCTTAGAAGGTTGGGGTAGCCAAGGCCATGCTCACGGTCGCATAACTGTTCACCTGCCTCTATCTTCCAGTTATGTACCTTATAGCCCGCGCAATCCCTTTTTGGGACGAGTAGTGCAAGTAAGGGTAAGACTCTCATATGATCACGAGCAGTTTACGCTTTAGTAGCTACCGTTTCACTGGCTTTCAAGGAATGGAATATTAATCCACTCAAAACAGCATAGTGAGAGATAGTAGCTTCTGATTCTGAAGATTCTATCTAGGTTCTAGTTAAACTCCCAAACTCCCTGGTTATAGGGGCTTATCCTTGTTTGAGTTTACCCCTTGCACTTCGGACAACCGTCCGTAGCCCCCAACATGAGTATCATTACAACATATTTTCTATCTTTTATACGACCTATCATGGTATATGACCCACCAGTCTCTTCCTCTTTACCTAGTTCTCATAGTAGGGAGTAGCAACTGCTTAGTCTAGTAAGCTTGTGCTGCAATTCCTTCTGGTGGCTAAAAACCATTCCTCACTTGTGATGTGAAGCTGTTTTTCCCAAACTCGAGTAAGTAGCTTAATCTGTCGAGAAGAACTATTCCTACCGGATCGTACATGGTTCCCTCTCCTAAACTTCTCCTGTGAAGCCCTAGCTGTATGAGGCTAGCTAGCTTAGAACCTACCTTTATTAGCCATGAGCGATCACCAAGCGGAGCTGAAATATTGGAGCCTCAACATCCCTTGGCCTAATAGGATTGCAAACCATAGGTTATTTCAAGCAAATCTCAGCTAGTGAAGAGATGAGTTACTCCCTAGAGAACCAGAGGGGACTATAGCACAATAGGATTGTCGGAACCTCAACATCCCTTGGCCTAATAGGATTGCTGGAGGACTGTAGCGCATGAAAAGTGCTAGTCCGGAGTAGCTCGGTTGGTAGAGCTTCGCTCTTGCAATTGGGCCATTACGATTACGAGTTGGATGTCTAATTGTCTAAGTGGTAATGATATTATCTTGTACCTGAACTGGTGGCTCTCGAAAGCATGAATCCGATCTCTCTTAGACTAGCAAGTCTTCTGAATTCTACGAAGGAACGCCAAAAACGAATTCAGCTCTCACAGAAAGATGATCCTTCGAAAATATGACCGTGCTGATGTATTAGTGCATCTTTCTTTCTTCAGTTTAGTCGCCTTATGTATGCGATTGTGTACGTCTATAGTAGCTAAATATTATATGTAGTGTAGAGGCCTTACTTAGGTTGCCCACAGTTTTAATGAGAACAGGTAAACTTTTGATAGTTAGGGATTCGTTTAAAGCCTTTCGCTAGCATTACAAGGGCAAGCCAAAGGAAGGACGAGATAGAGCTAAAAGATAGGCTGAAGACAGAGAAGGATAGACGAGATGTTAACCCCTCGCACCGTTACCTTCGTTTCTAGGATCATCGATGCCTGGCCTACATAAGTACCTACGTAGTGTAGTGTCGGTCGCACATTCAACATAGCGTAAAAGGTATTTCAATTGGTTTCATCTCCCGGAAAAGAGATTGGAGCCCAATCGTCTAATACAGTAACGAGGGCGCTAGCATAGGTGTCCGTGAATTCTTCAGCTAGGCGTCCATCCAGTCTATCTACATTATCCAAAAACCTTCCAAGGAGCTTCACGTGCTAGTCACCTCTTGACTTAGTAAATTACCCCATTCGTAGTGTCAAGCCTTCCCTTCCTCTACTGCTGGTCGACTAAACTAACTCAACTTGCTCGTGGAAAGGCAGGAGCCTTATCACAATTATTCATGTTCAACTCCAAGATCCAGCAAGCTAACTTCAACCGAAATTGAGTCACATTCTCCCTCTCTTCCTAATTGAGGCACATACCTTGATTGTAACAGTGGATGAATAATCTAAATTCTCGTAGTCCTGAAAGCATCACTAGCTTACGCTCTGACCTGAGTAGCATGGGGCACGTGGAATCCCATGTGAATCAGCAAGGACCACCTTGCAAGGCTAAATACTCCTGGGTGGCTCTATGTCTATTGGTCGTTACATTGAAGGTAAGTCGTGCTTACCTCCACTTTCAAGCATCAACTCAATAGCAGCTATGGGGGACCTTTCAAGTACAACTTAGGCTGCCAAATCACTTATTACGTGGATAAATAACACAAATCGAGGGCTATGTTTACTTAAAAAATTGAGAAAAAAAGAATTTTTCTTAAACTACAAAAATATGATAAAGAAACGATTGCTTAATGCACAAAAAAATATTATAAGTGAAAACCTATTTAATTCCAATAGGTTGTACAAGAGATAAGTTACAAATATTAAAGTTAAGAACAGATTGAGTTCTTAAAAGTTTTTTTAATTAACAAGACCATAATAACTCTTTAGGATTAGTCAAACTTAAAGCTTTCTACTTCTCTATGATGAGATTCCAACTCAAGTATTTAAAATGACAAACACATTAGGTTTAAAATAATTATTAAACACATTTTAATAATATAAGTTAATTACATATTTAAATTTATAACTATTATAATTATATATTTAAATTATAAATTTCTATAATTACATATTTAAATTATAAACTGCTATAATTATATATTTAAATTATAATTTTCTATAATTAAATATATAAATTTTAAATTACATTTAAATTATAATTATCTATAATTATATATTTAAATTATAAATTACTATAATTACAATAATAAATGAGAGAAATATTGTATCATGTGACTATGTGAGGAAAGAGAATTAGTGACACACAACATATTAATTAATAAATGGTGAAACTGTAAAAAAAATAAGTTAGTAACTGAAAATAGAAAATCTTTTAAAAAAATGATTTAGAATAGCATTTTTTTTAAAAACTAATAGCTCCTAAAAAAACCTATAACCTTTTGTTATTAAAATAGAACTGAAAACTATTTTAACTACAAACTAATTTTTCAAGTTTCAACTAGTTGAAATAAAAAACTAAATATATCAAATCAAACTATAAATACTTAAGTTGAACAAATATAAAATAGTTATTTTCACAAAGTAATTGAAAAGTGTATAGCATCTGTGTTAGAATTTAGAAATTGATTTAGAAAGCAAAACGTAACCAGCTGTGTAAAATAGTTATTCTTACGGTTAGAAACCAATTATATTCAACTAAGTCGTGGGATACATATTGCTTTCTCTAGATAGTTTTTAGGCTTAAGTATAATTGGTTTCATAATATATAGAAAATTTTGAATTGGGTCTTTACTAAATTTTTCTTTGTGTTAGATTTTTTTATAAATTTTATTTTATTTTAGGTTCTAAAGCACTTTAAACAGTACTTAAAATTATTTTAAAATACTTTAAAAGTTATTTAGATAGCACTTGAAAAACTTAAAATAAAGGTTAAATGATACTTCATGTCCCTCTATTTTGACATTTGTGCACATTATATCATGTTATTTTTAATTACACATATTTTGGTCCTCTCTTTTGTAAATTGCTTACATTTTTATCCATTCGTTAAATTTAAACGGTTGACTGTTAAATTTAGAACGTTAACTTATTGCGTGTCATTATTGTATGATGTGAAAAATGAAAATAATATAGTTTCACAAAATTAATTAGGCTAAATTATATTTTGTGTCCCTCTATTTTGAAACTTGTACACATTGTGTCCTCCCATTTTTAATTGTGCATATTTTGGCCATGCCTTTTATAAATTGCTTACATTTGATCCATTCGTTAAATTCAAACTGTTGACTGTTAAATTTAGAATGTTAACTTGCCATGTGCCATTTTTGTATGACGAGAGATTATGATTAAGTTAACAACCCAAACTGATTTAGGGCTTCTAAACCCTCTTTTTTCCAAATCCACAACGCATTCTCCAAATCCACAACATTCTCCTAAGAGTTAACAGTTTGTGCATTTAGGGCTTCTAAACCCTCTTTTTTCCAAATCCATGATGCATTCTCCAAATCCACAACATTCTCCTTAGATTTAACAGTTTGTGCATTTAGGGTTAAAAATCCATGACGCATTCTCCACAGTAATAGTACTATACAAAAGAGTGGGAACTTGGAGAATGAGAAATTCAAAGTTACTATAGCCCCGGTGTCAAACATCCAGGGAACTGGGGACAATGTCAATGCTAGAAGATTCAAGATATGGTGGACACAAAATTGGCACCTCAATCAAGTACACTACCTTATATTGCTCGACAATTCACCAGGAACCTTATAAAAAAAATTGCTAATATTATGTATGTTCCAAGAATCATCAAATGACACTCCTGTTGCTCAAAATCTTTCGTTAGCAATCATTCCTCTTACTTTGGATAGAGGGGAACAAAAATCTGTTGTGTTAAACTCCCAAAATTTGCAGGTTGGCATGAGATCAACTCATGAACCAGGGGTATCAAGTAACCCTTGATCCCAAAGTACATGGGGAGATGTTGAGCATCTTTTTTAAGGTAATGATGAATAGTAGAAAGCTGCTATACAGAGAGAGAGAGCAAGGAAGATCGGAGAATAGAATAAAATGTTTGCTGCTTAGAAATTATGTCTTGTATTGATCTTTAATCACAGACTACTTAATTCCACTAAGGTCATTTGCTTGGAATGGGTTCTCTTCTGACTGAAAGTTTGTGTTATTTCATGTTAACATGTTCTATTTCAATTTGTTGAAGTGGATCTTTTCGAGAGATGGTTGACAAGAAAGAGTTTGCTTTTGCAAGCTATGCTTTTTATGTTTTAATGAATTCATATTGCCAAATGAATAGGGTGGTAGATGTAAGTAAGATTCTTTGTCGATTGGTGAATAAAAAGCAGTTAAAGCCATGACAAAAACTGCTAGTAACTAAGTTATTGGTTCAGGGAGGATTTCCAAATGCTTTAAATATATTGGGCTTAATTAGAATGTGTGGATTTCTACACCTTACTGATCCATATATTGAACACTTGTCAAAGAGTGAAAATGGTGTTAATGCTTTATTGTTTCTCAGGGCAATTTCGTCAAAGAGGTTTCATCTACATCTGTATTTCTTCGTCTGTTAGAAGCCTTTTTCAAGCATGGAAAACATGAAGAAACAGAAAATTTCCTCTCTAAATATTAACTTTAAATCATAATGTCATGTCATACAATAATGACATATAGCAAGTCAACATTCCAAATTTAACAATCAGCAGTTTGAATTTAATAAATGAATAAAATGTAATCAATTTATAAAAGGGAGGGGCAAAATGTGCGCAATTAAAAATGGGAGGACACAATGTGCCCAAATGTTAAAATAGAAGGACACAAAGTATAATTTAGCACTTATACACATGTACCAAAATAGAGTGCAATGTCATACAATAATGACACGTGACAAGTTAATGTTCCAAATTTAACAGTCAATAGTTGGAATTTAACGGATGAATAAAATGTAAGCAATTTATAAAAGAGAGAGGAAAATGTGCGCAATTAAAAATGGGAGGATACAATATGCACAAGTGGCAAAATAGAGAGAGCACGCAGTATAATTTAACCTAAAAGAAAATAAAAATTTACTGGGGACACAAGTATTAACTCACACTTTCTTCTCTATTCTTTTTTTTTTTTCAGAACCCAGTAAAAAAATAGGAAAAGAAAAACATTACTTACACCATTGACCACCATCAGAAGCAATTTTCGGTGGTAAAGGTGGTACCGAAAATGAACTCTGGAGAGGAAAGCAATGTCAGCACAAGAGACCTCCACTCTTGCCATTTATGTTTTCTTTCTTCTTGCACTGCTCATTTTTCCCTTCTTCTTCATGTCACTGCACCATTTTAATGTTAGGGATTTCAATCCCATTTAGTTTTAAGGGACAAAGAGGAGAACATGTGTTCACATGTGCTTTACCCTTTTTTTTTGCATATTTCTATTTGCACCCCATATTATGCTAAATACAACCCCTGACCCAAATACTCAAGGGTTGTTTGTTTTCTATTTGAATCCCCATTTAGTGTTAAATACACCCATGAAACAGATATTTAGGAGTTGTCCATATGCTATTTGAAACATGTTTGCGCTAAATACATTATGTGACCCAAATACTTAGGGGCTCTTTGTTTTGTTGTTTGAACCCCTTTTGCGCTAAATACACCCTCTAACCAAATACTCAGGAGCTTTCTGTTTGTTGTTTGAACTCTGTTTGCACTAAATACACCCTTTGAACCAAATACTCAAGGGTTGTCCATTTGCTGTTTAAACCCCTATTTACGCTAAATACACCCATTGACCCAAATACTCAATGGTTGTCCGTTTTTTATTTGAACACCCGTTTGTGCTAAATATACTCCCTTCTGCTTTAAGGTCCAAAATATTTTACTTCTAGAGTCTTTCTATTTACACTACCAACCTTTCTAAATGTACTCTTTCTTTCATGATGTATACTTAGCAAATATGTAAGTGTTAAATACTTATTTCATCTAGTTAAGATATTGATAGAAATATGTGAAATAACAAGTAATACATAATGATTAAATCTAGTAAAAACAATAATAATAGTTAAAACTTAAACACTTTAAATGCACTTTTAGTTTGACTCTTACGAGAATTATAAGAATTTTGTAATATCTACTTTGGATGCACTTTTAATTTGGTTCTGGTAAAATCTCTAGTCCTTATAGTTAAAATTATTTAATTTTAAAAAAAGAAAATAGTCACTTGGGATGCACTTTCGATTTAATTATTTGAGTTTTAATTATGACTACTTCAAATGTACTTTTGATTTTTAGTCATTGTAAAAGTTACTATGGCTGTTAATAGTTACTTTAGATACAATTCTAATTTGACTATTGCTAACCTAGGAGACACTCTATTATTCATCCATTCTCCTTCATTTACCTTCCATTTTGTACATCCCATCCATAAATCATGCTTTTCACCCCTTAGTTGGCTAGACTTGTCATTGGTTGAGGTTTAATGTAGCTAAACATGAACTCTTGTATATATTTTATTCTTTTAATCAAATTTTATTTTCATTATTAATGTTCTTCTTTACCTATGTTTTATTTCTTTATCTTGTGTGAAATTTACTTGTTGAATGAGTTCAAGAGAAAATTTTGACTTGTAAAATGAAAAGAACTTCCAATGAGGTTTATTGCTCGAGAGAGAGTAAATCCCATTGGTCATCTTAATCTCCTTTTCTCAATGCAAGTTATTTGACTTTAGGTTATGCAAGAGATTGATAATCTAAATCTCAAATAGCTTAGTTCATTACTTGCAAGAGATTGAGGTTAAGAGTACTTTATGAGTGATGGAATCATGAATAATAAACAATGATTTTAAATTCATATATACACTTAAGCGGAAATTTAGTGAAATAAAAACTCAATCAAATCTTACTATCTGTGTAACATCTATACTTATTTATGCTTTTATCTATTTTCTATCTTAGTAGTTGTTAGTATAATTTTTCTTCATTTACATTCTTAGAAGGAAAAAATATTGAGATTTTTATGGTATTATCCAATTTCCTGTGGAACAACCTAATATTTATCATATACTTTATACAACTAGTGCATTTGTTAGAAGTAGTGTAAAAAACTAGCACTTAACAATAGGCACCCTGATGCGCCAGCAAATCCAAACCAAGATCAACCTAAAAAAAAAAAAAAACCTGGCTGGATGAAGAATTATGTTTAATTGGGCTTTCGTTAGTAAATGTTTTGGCCTGGTTGTCGTTGTGGCCTTGTTGGTATTTTTTTTTTTACCTAGTCGTGCTGTGTAACTTCCCTAGTATTTAATCTTGAGGATGGATACTAGGGTTTTTCTAGAAAATAATTATCTTTCTTTTTCTTCTTTGTTTTCTTTTTTCGCTGTTGATCAATCTTAGCGTTTTCAGTAACTACAACCTAACAAAAAGATTTGCAAATTATAATATTGTGCTCCACAGTTTGTGGGAAAACGTAAGATTCATATTCTAATAAGTAAACGAATTCACCAAAAAGAGAATATTCTAACAGTAGAAGAAAATAAAATGATCCATCTTGAAAAGTTGACGAGCAAATAACTTAACCAAAATTATTTTCTCCACACGGAATTCTGAACTAATTAGGCAACAAACTCAACAACAACCATTATGTTAAAGCAATAGGTGAAAAAATGTCCCAATTGGAATCGGTTGTTCAATTGGTCCACTACGATAAAGCAATGTTACCCAACAAATTAACACTCATGAAGGATATATATAAAGTTATGCTTATTTATATGTACTATGTTGCTGCCAATAGAGTAAATTATTTACTATTTACATGTAATTTTTAGCAATGTTACTGTGAACAAATTTTCATTCATCCATTCAATAGTAATAACTTAGATGATAACACATGCCAAAATCTATAAAAGTAAGGTATATGAATTTGATAATTGTAAAAAACATGGGACGATAAAAATTAGGTATGACACTCGTTGGGGTAAGTGCAAGTTTGGTTATTTTTATCTTTGTCTCCATTTCAAAAGGTGTGAGGTAAGTTTGAGTATAGATATAAACAAAATCTATAAAATTTTAATCCACATTTCTACCACTATAAGGTATTTTTGGGTTTAGGTATACACACAGATAATTTGTTATATTAATTTTTATAATTTAAATTAGTTATTTATTATTAAATAAATTATATACAAGTTATTAATTATAATTTAACTTAAAATTACATAAAGAATAATAAATAACAAAAAAATATTAATTAAAGTTTAAGATTTAAAGTTTTTAATTAATATATAACTTTAAACTTATTATATAATTCTTATAATTATGATGGGATGAGTACACGTTCAGATGAGCGCGTAGTTACATACTTATACTTGTAACCATACCCGATTTACTACCTCGAATAATACTCATATCCAATAAAAGCAGGAAAACTTCATAAAAATTGAGATGATTTCGGTGTAGGTTCGGGTATTTTTGTCATACCAAATAAAAATATAACTAAAGTGATGTTTGTTTTGGGTGTTTCCTGTTTTTATTTTCAGAGAAAACAGAAGATAGTAGTGAAAATATGTTTAATTACCAATTGAAAACATTTTCACTAAAAATATATTAAAAAAACAACTGAAAACAGACAAAAAAAAGTTATTTTTCAGTGTTTTCAAAAGTTAACACTAGGTGAAAACTTAATAACAATATTGTAATTATATAAAAATAATATATAAAATGTATTTTAAACTATATATATAAATATCTTATAATATTTTTGTTAAAATTGATTAAATTTAACAATATTATTTTTTAAAAATAAAAAATATCAAGTGAAAACAAACATATTTTCTGAATATTGAAAATAATTTTTAAAAAATAAATAAAAAATATTTTCTAAAACTAAAGGTCACCTAAGTCTCAAACCGATTATTTAGGATTGTTTTAATTTAAAAAATTTCACCATCCAAGGAAGCATTATGTTAGGCTCAAAAGCTAACAATACTACTCCTAATGCTAGAGCTTGAATTGAAAAATAAAAAAAAATATTTTAAATTTTTTATTTAATAATTTTATTTAAATCCTAACTTTAGCTACTTTTTTGGAAAAAAAGAGAGGAAAAGGAACATTCTTAAAATAATTTAATTATGATTCAAAATATTAATCAAAATAAAATTAAGGAAAATTAAAATAATGTAATAAAGTAAAGAACAATTTTGATACAACACATTCTTAGGCTACTATTGATACAACACATTCTTGGGATTTTATAGCAGTGGTTAAGAATATCAAATCATCATCACCTTTTCCTTACAAATAAAAGTTCATCATTCAACCGTCATCACTCTTGAACAAGCTAACCATGTCTACAATTTTCAAAAAGATTGGGTGGCCTTGGCTCATGGTTAGGCATATGAGTTATGTGTCTATGATCCAACTTATTATATTTGTATTAATAAATCGTGTTTTATTATTCCATCATCATATTTATTGTTTATGAAAAATAATTAATATGATAAGATTCTTGATTAAAATTAAAGACTTGTTTTTAGGATAGAAATTATAATAATGAGAAATAAGTCTTTTATAATTTTATCTAAACTATTCTTGATCATAGAGTTATTGAGGATATGATATTATTAATCCATATAGATCAATATATATGTGATAATCTTTATTGGATAAAGATAATAGATCTCTTACACATATAAGTAGTGCATATAGAAATATTCTATTGAATGGACCAAAAACAGAGAATTCCTAATATTATTCATTACCTTAGAATTTTCAATAAGAAATTCTCGTGAAGGAATATAATAATTTCTTTAGACTTGAGATTATCATAATAATTAATAGGATATTTATTAGACTTTGACTTTGAACACCTAATATCTTGAGATGTTAGTTGAATGATTATTGGGTATGGTTAAATTCTTGTGAAATTAAATGATTAATAAAAAAGGAATTCATTGATTCTTGGTAATGAGTTTGAGCTTTATAATGAAAATAAAAACTTTAGTCAAGGCAATTGAAAGAATGAAGAAAATGAGTCTCTTGAATTTATAGGTTAACTTAATAGAATTTGACAATTAAACCGTATTCTAAAGTTAATTTAGTGTTAGTGATGGAAAGAAATATTATGTTAATCTTTTACTGGTAGTTATTGAAAAAATAAGATATTATTTTATGCTACTTAGACACTAAGGAGTGATGCTAGACTCCAACCATTAATGTTGTTGATTTATTATCAGTTTAATTTTGAACATACATGATCGATAATTAAATTAAAAAATTAATTTTATGAAATAAATTATTTTTCTTGTATGTGAAATATTATTGTATTTTTTGTTAGCACAAAAGGTATAAATAATATCTATTCTATTTAGAATAAATAATGACTAATTTTGATTTCAACTTCAATTGCTAAATCTTTTGGAACAAGATCACATTCAAAATTCAATAAGGTCAAATTATCATATTGATAAGGAAGAGAAAGAATCTACTTTTTTCATGGTTCCGGTGTTCCAGTAAAAAGGAAGCCTTTTGATTTAGATATTGCAGGTGCTATTTGAACCTGGGTAGGATTTTTTGAGATTAGATGTCAGTTACAATTTGTTGTGTATTTGCACAGATTGGTAAGGTACCAGTGTCTGGATGAGTCTTTTTTGTTGCTTGTCGACCCTAGCAAAGGTCCGAGTCGGTAGGTCCGGGTGTGCATAGGTGGGTACTAATATGACATTACCCATTTTGATTGCATGCTAATACTTTTAGTGGACCGAGTTGGTATATAAGTTGATTTCTAGTTAAATTCATGAATTCAATTTGATTTTAATAACACTAAATACACTACTCTCTTTCAGTCCCTCCATACAAAAAGAAAGATGAAGCTCACTTTGGATTTTGATCTTCCACTTGGAGCAAGGTGACAGAGCAATGGATGAGGTGCAACTATATAGGTGGGTACCTGCAATTGTTGGAGTGAAAGTGTGAGTTGAAGTCCCACATTGGTAAGAAATTGGGAAGTTTAGTAATATATAAGTGAGAAAGACCAATAATCTAATGCTTTAAGGTTTTTGGTTGAAGGTGATGTCATATTCTCTTATATATGGGCTCGTGTCCCATGGTTATACATCTCCCCGATGTTTAACCCCCTCGGTTTGACCCAATAACTGGTATCAGAGTCGATGATTAGGTTAACGGTGGATTCCCTTCATCAAAACTCTTCCCTTCCTAACAAGGGTCTCAGGAGGCGTGTCCCCTTGTGTTAAAGGGCGATGTGGAAGAGGAGTTTACAATGTGGAAGAGACTCACACTTGCACTGAAAAATTAAATAACTTTTAATTTATTTCATATTCTTTTTTATATTAGAATATATTTTTACTATAATGAAATTAGAAGTGTATCTAAAGTGATCATTGATGATTTAATGTATCTGTCAAATCAGAAGTGCATCCAAAGTGATAGTTAATAAACTATATTAGGTTACAATGACTAAATCTTAAGTGCATTCAGAGTAGTCACAGTTAAAGCTCAAATAACCAAATTAGAAGTGCATTCAAAATTACTATTATTAAATTCTTATTTTTTAAAAATTGAATAATTTAATTATAACAACCAAAATTTATATGACAAACCAAATTAGAAGTACATCAATAGTGATTATCATTGACCTTTTATTTGTAAGAGTCAAATTAGTAGTACATCTAAAATGAGTAAATTTTAACTATTATTATTGTTATTAGAAACAAAAATTTTGACTAACTTTATTTTTATATATGAGATTTAAAGATAATAAATTGTCACAATTTATGTTTCCAAGATCTCAAAAGTTAAATATATTATATTTAATTAATTTTATATTGCAAATAAAATGGTAATGAGAGAGTTAAGATTTTAAGTTTTATTATAAATTATTTATGGGATGAAAATATTTACTGTTGGGATTAATTAAGGAAAAACAATATTGAGTATATCAACCGTCATAATTTTTATCTTTGAAATTTTAGAAGGTAAAAATATCATATTTAATTAACTTTTTTTTTCTTATTCTTTTCAAATCCTAATATTCCTATTTTAATTATATGATTTTAAATATTTTATTTCAACATAGAATTATTTAATATTTTTTTATTCAATGGGGAGGGAAGAAGCAAATATCTTTTAGAATTTTAATAACCAAATTTTTAAAGAGAAAAAAAAATATCCAAAATTTACATGTGATAAGCAAAAGCATTCATACACTTAGACCATGTTTGGAAGAACTTATAGCATAAGAGTTTATTTAATAAAAGTTTCTTATATAAAAGAGCTTATAGTATAAACTCTTAAATTTAATAATCTATTTGTGTTTGGATATACAAATTTAAAAGCACTTATATGAAAATAAAGTGTTTGGATATATATATATATATATATATATATATATATATATATATATATATACACACACATATAGATAGATAAATAGAGAGGGGAGAGAGAGCGAGAAAAAGAGGGCGAGAGAGAGAGGGAAAGAAAGGGAGAGACTTAGTAAAATTTTTAATCATGAGAGAGACAAAAAAATGTGCGAGGTGAAGACTCAAAGAAAGTGTGGATTTTCAAGAACTTTAAAACAACTTTTTTCATAAAGCTACTATAGATAGCTTATTCAAATAAGCTTAAAACAACTTATGAACCTTGTATGAGTAATTGTATAAATTTATCCAAACACTTATATAGGTGCTTATATAATAAGATAAGCTTAAATAAGTTATTCCAAATGGAGCCTTAATGGAAAACACCATTAAAAACAAGTTTAAACACGTGGCATGTATAATAACTTTATTCTTCTCACACGTTTCACTGAACACCTTGGAAGCATATCGATGATAGGTTCACTATGAACGATTGCAAGGGCCAACTTGTTTTCCACTTTGACACCTATAGTCCCCGTGTGCATTTTTGGAGATTGTCTCAAAGACACAAAGAAGTCAAAATATAGTTTTGTGTAACTTTGTAGTTTTGATTATGAACGCTGATTTTCCTAAGTTAGATGTTATAGCTTATATTACATGAATGTGCATGAATCATATCATGCATACATATAGGTAGTTTTATCTTGATTCAAATTAACTAAGGACATCCTTGATCTTGACTCCTTCTAAGTATTGATTAAGTCATACATGAATGAGATTCTCGATCCTTAAAAAGTTTTGAAAAATCTAGTATATCTCATTGATGTTGCAAGATGAAAGTAAGTAATTGCTTTATGAAGCTATTTAATGGATTGAGAGGTATTGCTACTGTTTGAATCTGTTAAATTCTCTCATAATCGATTATCTACCTCATTTAATCAATTAAATACTTAACTTAATCGATTAAATTGATCTTGCTGCACTTGATCAAAGTTGTAGAACATTTTAATGAATTAGCAACTTAACTTAATCGATTAAATTGTTCATATTGCATCTGAGCTTGAACTTAGAACATTTTAATCGATTAAAACTTATTTTAATCTGTTAAAACAAAGTTTTGAACTTTTTGTATAAAAGGTTTTTGCTTCAAAACTCAAAATAATGATTACACATTTTTGAAAATGGATCTGAGATCAAAGTTTTGAGATTCTAGAGAAAGGAAAAGCTCTCTAAACCTGTTACGAAAAGTCAAGCCAAGATCTAGCAAATATTTGTCAAGAACATAAGATATACATTAGTTCATTTGATATTCTCATGGTATAACCTATGCTGCAATTATTGTTCAAAGATTATCAGGTGATATCTTTCTTTTATTTTTTTATTTTTGTGTATTGATTTGTGAAAATCAACTAGGTAGGTTTCCTAGGTTCATGCATAGGTGTTGCATGTGGTAGAATCATTATCTTGATAGGTTTTCAAGGTGTGCAAATGTAGGTTAGGTGTGCAAATATAGGTTTTATTTGCATGTGAGTTTTTGTGTAAACTCTAATTGATTTTAGTGTTGGGTTCAATCAAGGGTAGGTTTCCTTCTGATCTGAACAACTGGATGTAGTCCGGGTTTGGGTGAACAGTATAATCGCTATGTGTTTCTTATTCTTCTCTTTATCTCATATCATATCTTTCTTTACATTCTTATATTGCTTTCCTTGTTGTTAAAATTCTGAATTAGGTGCAATATCTGAATATGATATAATCTGAATTTGTTAAGAGCAATATTGTATATAAGTAACAATCCATCCTTCATATGATTCCAAATACAGCTGAAAGCATTTAGTTTAACAATATTTCATTAAGGTCTTTCAAAATATGTTTTTACATAAAAATAAGAAAAATATTTTAACCACTCAATTCAACTCCCTCTTGAATAGTTTGAAGTCATTTAAACCTTCTCATGCGTGACAAGTACGAACTCGTTCTCATGGATCCTTATGGCTGTTCTCTTCTCACCCTTCGTCTAATTCAAACCATCGAGCTTTGAATTCCACAAACTCGTGAGTCGTGGATATATATACATACCGGGAAAACAATATCAAATTCTAATTCAACTTAATAAATCTAGCCACATAAAAAGATTCCAAAGTACTAATCTGTGTCCAGAGAAGGATTCTATTGACAATCCCACATAACCTCCTCCAAAATCCCATATTATTACACGTGATAAGCATCCCAAAACAAAATCACACTTATGTTTCTAACCAATGGTATTCCTTTTTTTTTTCCTTCCTAGATACTTCTTTTTTTCTAGCAAAATTTCTTGCAGGTTTTGAATTTAAATGGATATTCCCCTACTCTCCTTTTTCTTTTCAATGTTGTTTCTTTCATAATTTAATAAATATGTTACATGGTGAATAACTTCTTTATTTTATATTAATAAAGATAATATCATTTGATATAATTTGATGATTTGTTGACATGCTTATGTTGTAGAGGAACTTTGTTGAAAGTATGGCTGGATATTCTTTGGTTTGCTACCTTCTGCAAGTGCTAGACATCTTACCATGCACATGTATGCATTTCTATTGGTGGTTCATTAGCTGCTTAAATTTGCAATTCAAATCATATTTTTTTATTGTTTATTGTTATTGAAGGATTTTAACCCACTTTCTCATTTTTGGTGTATTTAATTTAATGTAGGTGAAGGATAGGCATAACAGGAACCTTTTAATGGATGAAGGTGGTCCATGGAGATGAGGAGAAACAATTGGTGCAAGTAAAAGTGAATTGAAACATCAACTAGTGCCTGTTTTTTCTCTTCCTCAAGCAATGATTTTCTCTCTTTCTATTGTTACGGGACTCGAAGAAATCTTGCAGATTGTGCAGTGGTTTCACGCGTGTGGAGGGTGAGAAGAGAACGGTCATGGGGATCCATGAAAAGAAGTTGGCCTTGCATACAAGGTGTTCGGTGAAATGTGTGAGAAGAATCAAGCTATTATACTTGCCATGTGTTTAAATTTGTTTTTAATTGTGCCACTTATGTAGTCAATGTCCAAATTTTAATAGTTAACAATGTTATTTTGATGGAAGGGCAAAATTTACCAAATTTTTAAAATAGAAGAGCAAAATGTATACAAAGAAATGGGGAGGCAAAAAGTACGCAAGTGATAAATAGGGGAGCACCGAGTATAATTTATCCTAAATTATTAAAGCAACTCAATACAATATAAACAACAAATTGTATATATTTAAAGCAAATTAATACAAGCAAAATATAAAATAAATATATAATATATATACTTTTGGTTTGGGTTGGGTTTGAATTTTGAAGTGCTAAAACCACAAACCGAACTAAATATGATCAGTTTTGCTCGGTTTGGTTCAAGTGAAAAAACTGAACCAAAGTAATTAGTTTGGTTCAGATGGTTGGTTTCATCGGGTTGACTCGAATCAATGAACACCCCTACCAATTTGGTATGATTTTGAGTCTAAAACTAGTGCAAACTAAACTAAAAAAATAAGTGTAGTGCGGTTTGATTCGATTTATATTAATTATAAAATTCAAACAAAATCAAATTAATCTTTTGCGGTTTGGTTTATTTGGTTTGATTTTGCGGTTTAAAATTTTTATTATTAAGTATTAAAAAATACATTGAAAAATTTTATTTCCAAAATTTTATATATAAAAGTTTAATCGCCCCCAACAAAATTTTATGAAAGTGGCAACCATTAAAGTTAAAGTATAAAAAATCAATTCATTTATTGATTTTTGTTAGATTGTGTCCGATTATGAAATCAAATAGTTTTGCTAAAATATTTATTCATCAACTAATGCATATTAATTAAAAATCTAATAAAAGATTAAGTCAAAATAATAGAAACTTAAAAAATAATGAGTAATTGTATATATCTTCTTGCGAATTTGTTAAAATAACTAAAGATGAGCGGTTTGGTGTGTTGTGATTTCAATATCTTAAATTGAAAACCCAACCAAACCACACAGTTTGAAAATTACAAAAATCAAACTACCTCAAACTGAATTGATTTTTTGTGGTTTTTGGTTTTTAATTAGGTTTGATTCCGTTTTGAAAACCCTTACTAATAGCAAAGCAACTAGATAAGGAGACACTTGTGGCGACTTAGGAAAAGGTTGTTGTTGTGGATGTTATGGTTGGAGGCAGCAGAAAGAACAGCAACATCAACCTTGAAAGTGTTATATGTGGGGGCCTACTAACACTCATCGCAAAGCTACACACGTAGGTGGCACGAGGTGAGTTTGTTGACAGTGTACACCTTGGAATCGCATGCACCATAAAGGAAGGCGACATCACTCCTGACAATGGATGATTTGCAAGAGTTGTAGAGTTTGGAAGCCATGGTTGGTGATTTCTTGTGATGTGTTTGATTTTTGTGTGGAGGGGAGGAAGGAAAAAGGTGTAATTCTGTTTAATTTGTGTGCTTTGTGGTTTTTGATACTTTGCCGCTTGATTTTCTTGAATGTTTCTGTATGATTTTGTTGATTTTTCACACCATTTATGCTAGATCTTTGGTTGATTTTGGTGTTGATTGAACATGTTTGGTTTTAATGTAGGCTTTGATGTTAAATTAGTAACTGTGTCAATGACTTCTGTATGACGATATATAGATTGGATTACTTTTATTGTCAAATGGTTTGAATTTGTAAGGGTTATAATTAATGGCAAGACAAGTGTATGTGAAATTTAAATATCATTGTCTTTTCCCCTTATTTTGATTTAACATTCTCATTTGATTACAAAGCTAAACAAGCATACACCTCAATAAGTTGGACTGTGTATTGCTATATGTACCTCCCTTTTGCTCTAAGCGCACTCCTCTTTTGCTTTAAGGTCTAAAAGTATTTACTTTCAAATTTGCTAAGTACACTCCTTAGGCTTGTTGAATACACCCTTTCGGCTCGTTAAATAGACTTTATTTTAGGCTTCTACTATTTACACCTTGAAACTTGCTAAATAACTCCTGCAAATTACTATTTTAGGCCTAGTAAACTTCACTCGTGAATTCTTACTTTTTACACTATCAACTTGCTAAATACTATATTAAGTGTAAATATTAAGTGCTTATTTTTGTTGTTATATTTTTTTTCCTTTTTTATATTAAGAATTGGGCTAAAAAAACCTTATTTTAGATAGAAAAAGGTGAAAGTCAAATATTTATAAGACTAAAAAGTAAAACAAAATTGAGTGTCTATGTACATACTCTTAAATTTTAGCATATAAAAGAGTTATCAGAAGATAAAGTAACAACTTGATATTCTTTATTAATTATGATAGTAAAATGAGAAATACAATTTATAACCTAGTTGTTATTAATAACAATTATAGAAGTGTCTTCGCCTAGAAAATATAAAATAAAACTAGGTATGGAACCTGTAAACTGCATGTTTTTTGAAAAATAAATAAAAGAAGACAAAAATAAAAAAAGAATGAAAGTAGTAAGTAAAATGAGTACCACCATCCATACATTACCACATGGCTGTGAGTGTGACCACAACAGTATAATATAACCCTTTTAAGAGGCTTGATAGCATTTTCTTCATACAGTTGAGGATGAGCTCAGTACTTCTTTAATTTCCTGTATCTGGGCACTTAACCAAAGTTAAGATTAATCCAAAGTAGTCAGTTGATATAGGAAACCTGAATTACCTAAAAACATTTAAATGTAAAACTAAAAAGTACACTGCAGAATAATTGGTTTGAACTCAAATAACTAACAAAAAAAATAATTATATGAAAACCAAGAACATAACAAGCCTAATCCAAAAACCAGAATTTTCTCTAAGTATGAAGAAAGAGAAAATCAATATAAATATTTCTAATTAAGATGCAAAAACGTGAGGAGCTCTCAAACATTTACTAACCAAATTTGCATCCTGGAAAATTAGAAAGGATATAGTTCTTACCGGATGATGTTTACACTTAATGCAAAATAATGCTAAAAGACAAGTGTTTAAAACGTTGAATTTCCATAAGCCTCAACCATTATAATAAATATAAAAGCAAATTATTGATGCATTTCTAAAATTTTATCAAATTATATATAATTTTATTTTATTTTTTTTACACTAACCTTCCTTAACATTTTTTATATCTTTGAAAGTATTATATTAACACTTCGTCATTCACATGTTCTTCCTTTTTTATAGAAGACAACTTTTAAAAGACATGTATTCTCACAATAGAGTTCCATAGTTAGGTCATTGTTAACATTTTTTGTTAATAGAAAGAGCAATTCTTAAAAAAAAGTTTAAAAGGATTAAAACAAGAATTTAATACTTATACACTAATAATACTGTAAAACAATTTTACACTGACATTTAATAATGATTTTTTATTTATATAACTTTTAAAATATTAATTGATAAAATCAGCAAACTTATCATATATGAAATATTATAATTGAATATCAGTATAAAACCTTTTACATTAATAGTACATAAGTCTTTTTCTTTGAAAACAAAAAATATTTCAATAGGAACCAATATCAATATGCAGGGGACTAAAATGTTAATCAAGGCTAATAATTATATCTTTTTTCAAGACAGTAAAAAAAAAGATTCCCAAGTATAAAAGTGGAAATTTCAACAAATTTACATAAGTAAAAAGAAAAAAGGAATATATCGAGGTTCTCATGCATTAAGAATATGACAGTAGTAGAAGGTCAACATATCGAGCATCACAAATGACACCATGTTAGGTTTGTCGTGCATGAACATAAAAATTAGAACAAGGACTAAAATAGAAATTTACAGCAGAATCTATAGTAAAAAATGGAAAAAAAATTCTCCGATTTTTTTGTGAAATTCTCAACAGTAATATAGGTAGAGACTTTGTTAACTTATGCTCTAAGTTTTGCTTGTTTCTCTGTGTATATGTATTCAGATCTCTCGTCAATGATAAACTATCCTCTATGTTCTGGGGCATCTGCATCTTTTGTTAGAAATTGCAAACCTTAGACAAAAATAAATTTAAAATTTAAAAAAACATTGCAGGCACAAAAATGAACATTTATCGGAACAATGTGATTCTACAGTTAAAAGTAACCTTAAAGGTTTTCCTATAATTGTAGCTTGGGACATTACAAAAGCAAAATGTGCCACATTTTTAAAATAACTAGATACTTACATTTGCAAGCAATTAAATAATTTTGACAATACTCAACAAGCCTCAGGAAGGGATTATGCCCATATTTTTCAACAACAACACTTTATTCACACAACAATCGTTTTACAACTTAAATATCATAGCACATACACGTAAAAGTACGTGTGAACATTATTCATAAAACACTTTATAACTTCAATATTGCACAACATCTTTGGAGATGCATGCTTAGTTGCCACTATCTTTATGCATCATTTTCTACAAATAACTTATTTCACCTTTATTCAGAGAATGCCCTTCAACAACTTAATTACAAGACAAATATGCAAAACACCCTTCTTATAATTTTAAAGCCACGACCACTTTATTCATAAAACACCATTGTATATAACTTAAGAACCATTCACGTTTCCTTTAGGTATATATGGAAACTTTATTCATGAACACCACACTTGAATACAAAAGAAAAGCCCTTGATTTGTTGGTAGTTGTTGTCATGATGCGTATTGTCGTCTACAAGTATCCATGGTTCCTTAACCTTCAATTATTTTACAAAGACAATTATGTTAGTAAGTGAAAGTGAAGCAATTTCAAAATTCTGGGAAATAACTTGAACATGAATTTAGTAAGTGTAAGCTCAATTTTGATAAATTTGTTTTAGCTAGCATTTTATTTTATAATTCTAGTTCTCACATGACAATAATGACTTTCTACCCATGTTATTTTTAATCCATCTATCCATACTATATCAATTTTAATCCATTATATATCTGAACTTTTTTGCTCTCTATGGTTATTAAACTCTCGAGTTAATTTTTAAATTTTTATGAGTTTACGGGTTCACGCTTACTTTCTACGAGTTAACTCGTGTACAAACTCTTTTCTTTAGTAAACTTTAGCTAAACTGGTAAACTCTGCAAACTCGATAAACTCTCATGTTTACTATCGAGTCATTAGTCAACAAATTAAGTTGTTTTGTATGTATTTAGAGCTTAACATGCTTTTATTTAATGTGTCATTCTTAAATCGAAAAATATTCGTCTCTAAGGACATCAAGCCTTTTTTTTCAATAATATCAAACATCGATGAGAATGTTCTATCATTATTATCATCTTTTTCAGTTTATTATCTAATAGTGATGTACTACTAGACCTAATTATCTAAGTATTATGGAATGTATGATTTACTATTTTGACTTATTAGATTGATGAAAGGTTTAATTGTATGTTATTTATAGATATTTTTATTATTTTTATATAAAGTAAACTTTTAAAAGTTTGAGTCGAATTTACAAGTTGAGTTTATCGAACTCCGATGAATCTACTAGACTCTCGAATTTGATAACCTTACCCTCGTCAAAATTTCTCAGAATAACTTGTCACCTTATTGTTTATGTTTAGATTCATATTTTAATAATTACGAAGAGAAATATAAATGGGAGAAATAAATCAAACACTAACATTCCATATCTTCTGCTTTGTTGCTGTGCTTAGAAAGAAGAAAACTAGTTTACCATGAGCAACCGCAATGACACTAAGCTTCTCTTACCCAACAACAATTTCCTGAAGCAAATTATTAGTAAAAGTGAGGTCAAGGTTATTAGAGATGACCAAAACTGATTGAGTAAATGTAAACATACATTGATTTAACATTCCAACTTCTTGATATATGTCGAACAAGGAAACAATGAAACTTTATAAGACGATTCAATTTTACTAGAACAACAAACATCTCTATTGTTTAAAATATCACCATGTCCAACACGTTTTCCACACCAATACTTTTGACATACTTATCTAACACATCTAAACACTTCTAATTAAGTGTTTAATTAAAAAATTATCTTTTTAGGCTTAGATACATAAACTGATATTTATATTCAACTAAAATACTTAAACTGATATTTACATTCAACTAAAATACTTAAACTAATACCTCCACATGGATAGACATATTCCTATGATATTAAGAGATTAATATTACACCAAGTTTTAATCTTATTATCATTGAAATATTTTTAAATAGATAAGTATACCATCATTTTAGATAATTTGATAATTTGATATGTTACTCATATTCTATTTAATTAGAGTCTCATTATTAATAATTTAATATGCATGTAAACAGTGTTGCGACAACACATTGTGAGAGTCTTTGCTTTATAGATAGTAGTTTATCAACATATATTAATTGGATGCCAATGAGAAATAGCTAAGCTATAATCAAATATGTACTTACAAGTTATCAAGGGAGTTTGTCACCAAACTAACTCAAGCTGCCTCCTCCTCAAATATTTGCATGATCTCAGAATTCATTCCGCCTTCATTGTAGACTTCCATTGTCTCAGGAAAATTGTCACCAAGTTGAAAAAGCTTTGTGATGTAGCATTTGGTGGATCGCACTTCATTCAAGCAAGGAAAATTCAAAGTGGAACTCCCAGTGTAAAAGCTTTCAAATTCTGGTAAAACCTCAAGATTCAAAAGCTTAAGCTTCCAGAATATGATCTCATTGTTATATTTATCTTCACCTTTGCCTTTGATTTCATCCTCATCTTCATCTTCCCCGTCAACCACTATTCCTTTCAATGATTCACATTCCCTAACTATAATCTGCTCAAGGTTAATCAATTTTTTTGCTGCAGAATATGTAAATAAATACTGCAATTTGATCTATGGACTGCAGATCGGATATTAGGAACAGTGACAATTTTTCTAATCGTCTAAGCATGCAGTCCTTATTTTTTATTATGGGGTTTTCAGCAGGGACAATCCCAGGACTTTTGCAGTCTCCTATACCCATGTGTATTAAATTAGGGGCCTTTAGGAGCAGATGAATGGGCAAGATATGCTTCTCCTTCTCATCAGTACCAAGGTACAGGAAAATTTCATTTAAACATTTGAGGCCTTCTGGAAACTCTGACTCTAACATTGAGCATAATGCCGAAATGTGTTTCCAATCAAGTCTCAGTTCTTTCAGGTTGGAAATGACCTACAAATTAAAGACAACACAAATTGAACAGAACTAAGTGTGAATTAGAAGAAGAAAACAGTTGTTCAGGATTGGTTCAACATATTTTTAAATCTAAAACAAGTCTTAATTAAACTGGAACTTTTAAAACATGCATCCTTTCATTGTTGAAATATGCGGAAACATCTCTTAATTTTTAGAATTTCACTACACCAACTCATTTGAGGTTTTATTTTTATTATATTGACGTATTTTTAGACAAAAATAATACTACATCCAGTCCAGGGATAAAAATAATGTAAAAAATGGAACTATAATTGGTGTAATAAAAACAATCTATATAATTTAATCCAATCTTTTTATCGAGTTCATTTTTATAAGAATTAATATAACTAAAAAATACCTTCGATATAGCTTATTAAGAGATCTTATAAATAAATATTTTTAGCGAGAAAAAGCAACATAAAATTATAATATCTACAAAAATGATAAAAATATTAATACCAAATTTCTTTTAGAAGTGGCCTAAAACAAGAAATTTATTAGCCTTATGCTTCTGCATGCTGCAAGCGGTTGACAGATGCTATGATTTTTTTACCTCTACATTAGAGAAAAGTGGCTGTCTGGTAATTGAAGTATCTCCACCTTCACCCTCAGCCATGGGATTTGCTGTTTGAAATAATTCCAACTTGTGACAATCCAACACACATAAATTAGTTAGCATGGGGAATTCCAAAGTGAATGTTTGAGGGTAAAAGCAAATTAGAAGTGGCAACCCAGCCAGATCTAACATCTTCAAACAAGGGAACACAAACTTCTCTTCTGTTAAGTTTTTTGCAGTGCCTTCTTTCTCCTCTATGATTTCTTGCAATTTATCACACCTTCTAATTTCAAGTTTTTCAAGCTTCTCCAGATTTTTCACCACGGAAACAGGAAACAAAGTTTGCAGCTTTTCACAACCACTAACAAGGACCTCTTGCAGATTTCCAAAGGTGAGAGCTCTTCACTATTCATTTCCCAAACATGTCTCAGCTCTGGTAGACCTTCTAAAGTCAATTTCTTCAGTTTGAATGCATTTTTCAAACCTCAGGATTTACATGAAAAATTACCTCTATTTTGTGGCTATCCCTCACTTCCAAATTCTCTTAAGCTTTCTAAAAGAGGAACAATACTAGATGGAATTGCATGCCATAGAGTACACTTTTTCAGCATCAAGATCTGAAGAACTCTTTTCATCCATGGCTTCAAAAAACTTCTGCAAATATTGCAATAATTTGATCATCAAATATATCATATTCATATGAATTGCTGCGTGAATGTTGTCTGCCTATAAACAACGCTAGAATTTACATTTCTTTACATTTTAGCTTGGTGATCTTTGAATTGAAACGAAAACTAGACCAAGTTCGGGTAAGACACTAATAATTTATGGTTTTTTTTACTAAATTCTAAGATTTTAACACTTCAACTAGTTTATAAACACAATATGTGTTAAAGAGTCCTCTTCTTAATAAATACTTTCTACTCTTACTCTTGGATCCTTTAATAATGAAGTTATTACCTGTTGTTTGATCATCTCTTCTATAATGGCATTAAGATCGTGTTGGGCCATCTCTTCTGAATCTGGAAACAACTCAATTCCCTGAAATGATTCTGCATATGCGACTCCTTGCGAAAAATTCTTGAAATTGGGGCATTCTTTTATTTCCACAGTTACCAAAGAAGATAAATGCAGTGTGTCACTGCCCAAGTAAAAAACTGTTAGACTTGGTAAAGCATGTAGAACAATCTTGTTGAGTTGCTTAAACTCAATGGCTTCTGAAGTTCCATCTTCCTCTTTAATAACTATTTCTTTCACTGATATACAATTCTGGACTGTGATCTCCTCAAGCTTGATTAGCTTTTTGGCCACTGAAGCAGTAAATAAATTCTGCAAGGTTGGACAGTTGGATATTGACACTTTTTTTAGATTAAAGAAAAACACTGTTCGTACTAATGTTGTCAAATGAAGACAGTTGACAACATTTAATTCCTCGATCTTCTCACAGATTGTGTTTAACAATGATGAGTTCTTTGATTCTAACTCAAGATCAAATACTTCGTATAGTGTCAATACTTTCTGTTGAAACATCCTATCCCAACCAGTGTTGTGTTTTGTAAGGAGATCCAATATCTTGCAATTATGTATACTCAGTTCTTTAAAATTGAGGTACTCAAATGTATCAATGGGAAACTCATGTTCCTCATTCTCACCAGCACCAAAGAACAAGGAGAGTTTGTTCAAATTAAGGCCCTGCTTATATGATGACTTTAAGAGATTTCTTATTATGCTCCTAATGAGTTTTGAATCAATTGAAAGCTCCTTCAGACCGGAAATGTCCTAACAATTGAAGGCAGATAAAATCAGATTGAAAGTACTGTGAATTAGAATAGGAAAACAGACTAAAGTTAAAGAATACTCCCTCTTATTCATATATAATAAAAAACATGTAAATTCAGGTAAATTAAGAAAATAGTTTGACACCTATACACTTTCGGTATAAAAGAGTTTTATATTGGTGGTTAATGACAATTCTTAGTTGACATCACTTTTAAAACATTAATTGGTAAAGTCAACAACTTTAGGTATAAAGGGTTGTCATTAATGGTAAAGGTAAAATTTTTTTACACTAACAGTTTATAAGTGTTATTCTCTTAAGAAAATTAGTTGTTATAATTTAAATCATAAATAATAATGTTATGTTTAGAATATCTTTTATTTAAACTTGATATTATAAAGAAAAAAGTTATAAATGCAATTAAATAAAAAGTATTTTAAGAATAATAGTATTAACTAGGACAAATTAGTTGGAATTATTTATATTTAAATTCAACACACAATTTATTTATATATAAATTTAGAGGGAGTATTTTTTTTAGAAAGAAACATATACAATACCGTGGGTATTGTTAGTGCTATTTTCTGAAGAGTTGAGAGTACAAGCGATGCTTACACTTCGATGTGAGACTGGAACATACATCAACTTGCGACAGTTAATCACATGTAAGATATTTAATCTGTGGCATTCCATACCAAGATTACTTAGATAGTAAAAGTGAGCAACCTTTGGCAAGTCTTCAAGAGCCAACTTCCCTAAATGAGGGAACAGAAACTCTCCATTTGTGTTTTCACCCTTTTCAACGATTTTTTTGAATTCTGGACAATGTTTTATTTCAAGTTTCTCAAGCTTTCTGAGATTTATTGCTACGGAAACAGGAAATAATGTTTTCAGGTTTTTACAACCACTAACAACAATCTCTTGCAGATTTGGAAACATAAGAACTCCTTGATTATTCTTTTGCCACACACACTTTAGCTTTGATAACCCATGTAAAGTCAATTTCTTCAACGGGGATGCTGTTTCCTTAATTTCAGTGTCTTTCTTATCCATATAGAAAATTTCCTCTACTTCATTGTTATCATGCACTTCCAATTCTTTTAAGCTCCTTAGATGAGGAAGAATACCATATGGAATTGCTTGTTGTCCATTAAAGTTGTCCAACTTCACAATTACCACTTTACTAAGCCACTCTGCTCGGTCATATATATTATTTGAAAAACAATTCAACATGACTTCAAAAAACTCCTGTAAATATTGAAATAACATTTTCATTAGATACATCATATACATACCTTGTAACTATGTCACCCTAGGCATGTCAAATAGTTTTTCTTTGAAAACATATTATTTTTAAGAGAGAAGTGCTAACAACATATATTCTGTTACTGATTGAATTTATTGAAAACTACAATTAGAAGACAGAACTATTTAATGACAAACAAGACTCACATATCTTCTTTTAAATAAATTTTAACTAATTATATAAAGTATATTGAAAAGAGTGTATTAGAGAGTGCATTGTTAATATTTCTCTTTTTAAAAAGCTGAAAGTTTGTACCTTATGATTATTTTTAACAACTTATTTTTGTTTTAGCTGTTTTCACACTCTTTTATCATTAAAAACAATTTTTTATTGCATCCAAACAAAATTAATTATTTTCAAACAACTTTTGAACAAACTTACCTAAACAAAACTTGATGCTTAGTTACAAAAGGATTTTTATTTGTAAAACATCAGTTTAAAAATTTTATCAGTAAAAAACATTAGTAAAAGGATTTTCATTTGTAGCTAATTATATTTTTATATAAAAAAACATAGAAATACACGAATAAAATTTTACAATAAATAAAATTTTTAAAGTTTTGATTTCTCAAAAAGTATTCAAATAAAATTTACTAAAGTATTTTACTGTATTAGCCCTTTAATAACGAGTGTGAGATAGCCGTTGAAACCGCAAGTTTTTTGTTAAATTCAACATGACTTCAAAATATGTTGAAATAACATTTTCATCATATACATCACATTCATTCCTTGCTTTTGTAACTATGCCTTCCTACACATCAAAAAAGCATTTCTTTAAAAAAATAAGTTGTTTTTAAGAAGTTAGAAATTTGCATAGCTTATGATTATGTATAATATAGATTGTACATATAATCAACTATGAGTTAAGAAAAAAGGATTTATTTGTAAAAAAACATCATTTAAAAATTTTTATTAGTAAAAAAAATTAACAAAAGGATTTCCATTACATTTTATATAAAAAATAGCCTCAAAATACACAAATAAAATGTTTAAAATTTTTATTTCTCAAGCAAAATTCTAAATTTACAAGTATTTACTGTATTAGCCCCTTAATACAGAGTCTGGGTATACCCCTTAAAAGACTTGCGAGTTTCCATTTTTAAGAGTTAATTTCCTGTTGCCAATTTTATTTATAGATACCTATGGATGCATATAATTTTGTCATCCTTACACGTATCCCTACATGTGACATTACAAATTTACAATACTCGTCATTTAGCCATCTTTAAATAGAAAGAAAAAAATTTAATAAAGTAATTAGCAAGTAATAAAATGGATTGGAGTTGAATCTAAGTTGCATATCATGTCCGTCATTCATTTATCTTTCATTTTGTTAAAAATGGGAGTATTAAATAATGAACTATACATATTTGAGAAAAATTGTAAATTAATGTGCATATTAAGTAACTTCAGAATGAATATGTTGTTATTTTAAATTCGGAAGTGGATCTGTTTTTTAATGAATGCCATATGTATTAATATTTGGTGTCAAATTTCATGCTTACACACAGAAACTCGGTTCTTTATTTTGATTGATTATAAGGCTGATTATATTAATTACTGATTAACTGAACCCGAAAATCTCCGGATATGCATGCCCTAAAACTTACTGTTCTAGTTAGCTAAATAACTAGTGTCTTTAGTGCCATTAAGACAGTGTTTTGAAAAATGAATCGGACTCAAACGGGAACCAATCTTTGTTTAGTGGAATCAACCTCAAAACCGACTATGAATTGAAAGGTATAAAACCGGCCTCTGATTAATTGGTTTTATAGGTTCACTGATTTAGTTTTTTTTAAGGGTGATCTTGCTAAATATACCCCATTCTTGGCCTATTTCCACATTTACCACACAATGCATTAAATACCATGTTTGGATAAGGCTAGTATAAGAAATTAAATTTTCTAGGGAAGTACCAATTTAGTCCTTAAAAATTAAAAGCAGTTAGGTACCTAAGAATTTTTTATGCAAATTAGTTCTTAATGTTTTTATCTTTATCAAAATTAGTCCCTAAAGTGCTTTAGCTAATTTTTTAAAACATTTTAGATAGCACTTTAGAGATCAATTTGCAAAGAAACAAAAACATCAAGAACTAATTTATCTAAATATTTTGTTTCTAGTACCTAAAAGCTAACACTTATAACTTTCAAAATACTAAAGTAGTACTTCACTTCTAAATTTCCATAGAAGTTAATGCCGTATTTAGTTGATCAGGAAGAAGTGGTTACCTGGAGTTTAAACACCTTCTTTATTGAAGAGTTAAGAAAATTGTAGAAGACCAATTCATCATCTAAGTCATTTGAAGCTTGAATTCCCCTAAAAGGATACGCATCTTCATATGTTTGAGAGAAAATATTCATCTTGGGGCACCTCCACATGTCCACTTGTACCAAAGAGGGTAACTTCAAAGTCAGATTTCCTGAATAAAAATATTCCAAGCTTGGTAAAGAGGTTAGATATATGCGGCATAGCCGTAATTCAATCTCTCCAGAGGTTGGTTCATCTTGGTCTTTTGCTACTATTTCTTTTATTAATGGACAATCCCATACTCCTAAATACTCAAGATGCATTAATTCTTTTGCTGCTGAGGATGTGAATAAATACTCCAATATAGGACACTCATATATGTACAATTCTTTCAAAGAGGAGAAAGATCCAGAAGTAGAATCCTCCAATTTTGTCAAATGAGGACAACTATTAACATATAGTACATGAAGCCTCTTGCAAATCATGTTTAACCATGTTGAGTCCTTTGTCCCCATGGATTGGAGCTGCCATACATCATTCAGCGCCAATATTTTCAAGTGTTTAAGAATTTTATTTTCATCAACTTCAAGTATTTGATGGAGGAATACCTCCTCGAAGTGTTGAGCGTCTTTGCAATGACATAGTTCTATACTCATTATTTTTAAATTGATCGCATTCTTGAGTATTTCGATGGGCAAAATAGGTTTATCAATCACATCAACATCATAGAACAAGCGAATACCGTCTAAATATTCGAGGTATGTGTTTCCGGTCAATTGTTCTAACCATGAATTTAAGGCCCAAATGTATTTCCTGTCCATTGACAATTTCTCAAGGTTGGAGATGTCCTATATTGGGAAAGGAAAAAAGTATGCATTAGAAAATGTAAAAACAAGAAAAGTAAAACACAGATATAATAGGTTTATTGAACTTTTGGGTCCCTGAAAAATAATATCTTTTTTTATTTTGACCCTTCAATGTTTTTTTTTTTTTAATGTAGCTCATTAAAGAATTTTTTTTTTTTTGTTTTGTTTTGGTCCTATTTTCAACAAACAACATTGAGACATAATAATAACATTAAGAGAATATAACTAGATAATCCAGAGTAACATTTTTATATTATAAACAGTTTTGAACCTATAAAATACTAAAAACACATTTGGACTTAAAAAAAATTAAAGAATCAAAACAAAAATAAACAGTATTTTCAGATATCAAAATGTTATTTAAGCCAATATCATACCACTTTAATTACCTTTATACCGAAGAAACGTGATTCTGTGTTATCATTTTCAAAAGGCTTCAACATTGGGCAATCCAACACAGATAAAGTATTTAACGCAGGGCATTCCAGAGTGAATGATTCAGTGTGAAAGTATTGGAGATTTGGTAGGTCAAAAAGATTTAGTGTAGTTAAACAAAGGAACTCAAACTCCACTGCTTGGTCTTCTTCATTTCCAACAATTTGTTGCAACCGATGACATGATTCAATTTCAAGTGTGTCGAGCTTCTTGAAATTTTTGGCTAGGTCCACAGGGAACACAGTTTCAAGGTTTTCACAGTCTCTAATAGACACTACTTGTAGATTTTGAAAGCTATGAATTCCTTCATCATTCCTTTCCCACACATGCATAAGATTAGGTAGTCCTCGTAAAGTTAATTTCTGCAATTGGAATGTTGTTCCTTCACCCTTTTTGACATTCATGGCAAAAATGACCTGCACCTGCTCGCAGCTACCTTCATTACCTTGTACTTCCAGTTCTTTCAAACTCTTAAACCAATGAAGAGTTTTTGATGGAATTGCACATTGATCATGTAATTCTCCCAGCTTCAAAATTTTCAAACTACAAAACCAATCGTTTCCAAAAATTCCATGTTGCCAACGCTCTCTTAGTGTAGGATGTTCTGAAAGATTGATCTGCTCCATGCCTTCAAAATATTTCTGCGAGTATATTTTGAGAATAAATTCATCATTGATATATCATAATCGAGTCAATCAACCAATTAATTGTCGCGTCCACTTTTAATTTTTTATAAAGAATGTTTCATATCCATCTATATGTCTGCCTATATATATATAATATTTTTTTTCTCAACTATATATATTTTAACCAAGCTACCCATCAACACATTATGATATAGATATAACTGTTATTTAATAGATTATTTAGATTTAATACACACACTATTTTTTTATTGTTTTATTATCAGGTAAATGTTAGTATTATTATTTCATGATTGAAAACACCTTATGTCTTAGAAATAGTTTAATTAACATCTATTATTACTTTTACTTCAACTTATATATTTTTAGTCTTTTAAATTTGGACTCTATCACTTTTAGTCCCCAAATTAAAATTTATGTTAATATGCGTATCTAAACTGCCAAAATCAGTTGAGAGGAACTAGAAAATTAAAAATATAAATTTTAATTTAGGAACTAAAATATAACTAATTTAAGAGAACAAACATATTACATACCTCATTGTTGTATATCTTTCGTATTGTATTATTTAAATCGCCTTCCATGATGCAACGTCTTTTCTTCTCTTTCTCATGTACAACATATACCTTCTGTAAAATTAGTGTGCTTGGGTTTGTTATAGAAAATATTCTCATGTTATGACATGCACTCACAACCAATTTTTCCAATGATGGGAACGCAAAGTTACAACTATCAGAGCCACAAAAACTCCCTAGTTTCTTGAGTGAAACAAGCTCCAAGGCTTTCAATTGTTCAAAACGAATATCATCCTTGCTAGCATTTTCTTCTTCTCTCACTATCACCCTCAGAGATTCACATTTGATTATCTTCATGTTTTTGAGATGAACCAAATTTTTTGCAGTAGATGGTGACACTAGATTTTCCAATCTTTCACAATTAACCACTTCCAGATATGTCAAGTAAGTGAGAGCTACCAAGGATGGCACAACAGTGATCATACAAGGACAATTCATTAAAATCAAGAACTCAATCCTTGTAAGAATTATGTCTTGTTCAAATTGTACCTCTTCAAGCTTAGGCATGTCTATCTACTTCAAGGTTGTCAGTTTTGGAACAACTCCCACATTTTCAATCGCAGCAGGTTTTTTTGGGGGTGCTATCTTTTCAAAGAAACAATTATTCAAAGATAGTTTTTCCAGATAAGGATTGCTATAAAGGAAAGAATATAAAATCTCAGTATCCATTAATCTAGATAAGCAAAGCTCTTTTAAGTTATCCCTTCGATGGTTCCCTTTCAGCATATAACTGCTCGGTGACTTTGCATGCCATGACTCAATTTGCATGTACTTGACCTCATTGATTACCTATAAGAAATAAATATTCAAAAAGAAGAGAAAAAAATTATGTAAATATAAAATATAAAAAAAGACACCCTCCAATGAATGATAAGAGCATTTTCATGATAAAAAAATTAAATAAAATTTAAATAACACAAAAACATTTTCAAGATAATACAAGTGAGCCTACTAAAAAGTATATCAATATCTCAAATTGGATCTACCATTAAAGATGTTATAATATTTTTTCATTTTTATAATTTTTATTTATTTATGCATGAAGTATAAATAACTGCTAAAGAATTTTGATTAGCTAGTAATACCTTCTCATCAAAGAGGACAACTTTTCTTTGTGAATCTATTGTTTTTTTGTTGAATGGTTCCAAACTTTGACAAAGTTCAATAGATAGGTCATTCAACATTGGACAATCGAATTCATAAGCTCCTTCATAGAAGCTAGTAGTAAGACGTGGTAGTTCAGAGAATTTGATGATCCTTAATTCAGGGAAGTTTAGTTTGGGTGTCTTCACGCTAGGAGTTTTCATTTCATCAACAATTACCCTCAATTGAGAACAATCACACATCACAAGATGTTGAAGACTACAAAGACACTTGGCTACAGAAAATGGAAATAATTTTTCCAAGCTGTCACAATCTTGAACCCGTATGTTTTGCAGATTTTTCAACTCAAGAGTCCTTCCTTGAGATTCATTCAATTTCCATACCCACTCCAATTTTGGGAGTGTTTCTAAATGAACATCCTGCAAATTAGCTAGATCCCCATCTTTTTCAGATATTTTAAATATAAATTGTATGGACCTGCAATTTGTAACTCTCAATTTGCATAGATTTTGAAATATTCCCTTATTATTACTAGGAAAGATATTGACTAATTTATCACACTCCTCAATTATTATTGTGTCCAGTTTGCTAAAGGAATCTGAAGAGGGTTCTGATTTCCATATATTTCTCAAAATCTTCATGCTACTGAGTTTGATAGTCTTCAACTTTGGAAAGATGTTAACCTGTTTTTTTTCATAGTATAGCCAATAAGTTGATAGAATTAGATGACTAACATATAGCAAAAAAGAAAAATCAATAGAGAGCAAAAATACACTTAAGATTATGATGAGTTTTGTCAACTAGTGTCTAATAAGAGTACTAGTCAAGAAATTTAAAGAAGAAAATATTTAATGTGAAAATCATAAATCTTTTCCCGTTTAACTCCTTAAATTGTCCTAAAAACACTGCTTAAATTTTTTCTTACAATAAAGATTGTAAGAGCAATATGCTTATTGTAATTTTTAACAATAAGCATAGCTGCTTATTAGAACATGCACATTGCAGGAGGCTTAGTTGACATTAGCAGTTACATATATAAAGAGATCTAAAACTAAAATCTAATTTGAGGAATACATACCTCATTTTCCAATTTATCGGGAAAGATGTTTGTAATCTTGTGACATTCACTTACAAAAAGGCTTTTGAAGACTTTCCAGACTCTTGACCACCGGAAATGACAGCAGTTGTTCTAATTTCGAACAATCATTAACATCCAAATGTGTCAAATTTTTAAAACAGGAGCTTTGTGACGATTGGGAGATGTTACTCCATATTTTCTTAATAGGGATTGAGGACAACTCCATTTTCTCTAATTTTTTAAGTTCAATCTGCAAAGCAACATGCATGATTATTGAGGCTGATTGACCCAAGTGGGTTTATTTTTTTAAAAAATTACCGGTATGGGTCTGTTTTGAAAAATATTACCAGCGTGGGTCTGTTTTGTTGGTTGACTCGGTCAAACCGCAACTCCGAATTACGGTTTCATTGCCACGTCAGCAACATCATTACGTGGAAACCAGCGTGGAAAAACGATCACGAAACCGCAAGTCGGAATTGCGGTTTGACTGGTCTTTGACCAGCACCGCCTTGTTATCCAATGGGTAAAAAAAACAAAAAACGATGCATGTAAAACCGCAAGTCAGAGTTGCAGTTTTACTGGGGTTTAACCGGCCCCCTCTTTACCTAACGGTTGCAAACGAACGGGTGCGGATATTGAGGAAGAGGCGCGGTTTTTTACGCATACAAACCGCAAGTGCGAACTGCGGTTTTAATTAAAAAATATTTTCCACATAAACCGCAGATGCGAGTTGCGGTTTATGTGGAGTTCGACTCCTATAAATCGACCCCCTTACCCCACAGAACCGCACACCTTTCCGCCGCAGATAATCGCACACGTACTTGGAAACTATATAGTGATAATCAAAGAAAGCTTTTGTTTTGTGGAAATTATTTATAAATATTGAGGTTAGTTTTCGTATATAATATTTGTTTGTTATCTATTAATTTTGTATTTTGATATATATTATTTTGGGTATTATGTTAACATAATGTTTTGTATTAAATTGTAGCAATTGTCATGGCATCATCTTCTTCTCGCCCTTCTGTTGACTGTATTCATTCTGGACCTGTGGAGAATGACATGTTGTACATGCAAAATCAACACGTTTCTCAACATATATGGAATGGAGAGGACGACAGAAAACTGTTAATCAGACGTGCAGTTCCCACATACAATGGAGAAGAGTCAATTCCTCCTCAAATTGTACGATATTTACGACAAACGGGATTTTACACGGTCGCGCAGATGAGTTTTCTTCGTATTAATGCAGGTTTAATTAATGCATTTGTTGAGCGGTGGAGGCCGGAAACTCATACTTTCCACATGAGATGTGGAGAATGCACTATCACCCTTCAAGATGTTGCAATTTTGTTGGGTTTACGAGTAACTGGCATTCCTGTCATAGTTTCAACCAATGTTAATTGGGTTAAACTATGTCAACAATTGTTTGGCGTTTCACCAAATAACGATGAAATTGATGGTAGTTCTATTCGAGTTAGTTGGCTAACTCATAATTTTGGTGATATTGCAAATTTTGAAAATAATGAAGAAAATTTACAAAGGTTTACTAGGGCATATATTTTACGCCTCATTGGTGGTGCCCTGTTTGTAGATAAATCTAGTAGTAAAGTATCTTTAAGGTATTTGTTATTGTTGCGAGATTTTGGTGAGTGCAGTGCATATGCATGGGGTGCTGCTGTACTTGGTTTTTTGTATAGAGAACTATGTGTCGCAACAAACTACAAAATAAAATCCATGGGTGGTTTATGCCTATTAATACAGATATGGGCATGGGAAAGATTCCCAAAAGTTGCACCGACTATATTACCCCCATACAAACCAAACAAACCCGTTGGATCAAGGTAATTTTTTTATTGAGTATAATGTTAGTTATATTTGAAAATATTATTTGGCAGTTAGTTATATAAAATTTAATATTATTCATATAATTTTTCGTAGGTGGCTACGACGGGGAAACCGACACATTGGAGTCACCGATGATTTAAAACATCATCGTCGTTTACTGGATACAATAAAGCAAAATGATGTAAGAAAATGTATGTTATTGTTTGTTAATTTTGTGTACGTACTAACTACTTGTTATTTTATATAGGTCATTTGGATGCCATATCCAAACGAAGTTGTGGCACAGTTACCCCCGATATGCTTAGAAGGGGTTAACGCGTGGAAATGTGTTGTGCCATTGCTTTGTTTCAATATTTGTGAATGACATCAACCAGATAGAGTAATGCGGCAGTTTGGCATGCGCAACTCATACCCCGTCCTCCTTTGCAGCCCAAAAAATTACATGGGTTGACTATGCGAGGAAAAGATTCTGAAAATTGGCTTATGTTGTTGCAACCAGTCATTGCAATATGGAACAACATAGACCAATTTAGGGTCGAAGAAACTGGAACTCAGGTTGGAGAGCTGACATTCAACTCTGAATACATGGTTTGGTATCGTGCCAAAACCAAAATGTTTATCGACCCAAGAAATGCAAGAGCATCGTTGTTGGTAAAATTTGTCATAGTTATCGAATTTGTTTTTTAATTTTTGCAATAAAATTTTTATGGCTTTAATGTTTTCCATTCTATTTTTATTGTAGGGTGAAGTTGGAGAGACATTATCGTATATGGTGTCACCGGAGGGAAGAAACAAATGGTCAGTGGACGATTTAGTCCCATATGTTGATAAAATAATGGTCTTGTTGGAAGATGAAGATCGAATCACACGAGCGGTAGTGCCAGCACCCGAAAGTATGCTTGAGGTCGATGTTCCAGATTTTCACGTTAAACAGTCATATCGTGAAAGTCGTGGTCTAACTAGATGGAGGGACATCGTTCAAGCAGAAGTTTACCCTGTTCCTAATTTGCCTGAACGTCAAGAAGGCATATATTATACACCGACACAACTAACTGGAAATATGCCTACTACTTATTATTATCCGTCTCAGACAGACGTAGGATCATCTTACCAAGGTCGTATACCGTACGGTGGTGGCATGCCCCAAGGCCATATTTTTCAACAAATATTTGGATCACTTCGCACACCGGAGATGCCAGCACAACAACAACCCGCAACGACAGCAGCTATCGCCGAACCGCAATTCGATATACCTTGGGATTCTCCCTATGCTGCCGCTAGTCTAGGATTAGGTGGACAATTTGATCCAAACTCATGCCAAAATGTAGACGATGATGATGATGCTCAATGAAATATTTTTTTATTTTCACTTCAGTTTTTTATATTATTTTTTAAAGTTATTATTGTAATATTTACGAAAAAAATGGTAACAAATTATAAAATATGACAACGTTGCAAAAGTTCGAAATAGATAATAATAAATTATAACATATAAAAACGTTGAAAAACAGAATAACATTTAAGGTAATTACATATCACCATCGGTTGGTTGAGAGCATCCTACATCAGCATGCAAAGGGCAACTTATTCGATTATGACCCTCTTGTCCACATCGGCGACATTTATTTTTTTTCTGTGTTTGTGACTCAGTAAAATCCATTTTATTTCTTATCCTCGTTGACTTTGGACGTCCTTTTCCTCGAACAGTAGAATGGTTTGGGATAAGAGTCCAACTTTCTTCATTATGAGGGATCAAGTCGTCATTCCCAAGAGGAAACCATTGACCAGAGTATGCACGCATGATGAAGTCATTCGTGTATACTTCATCAATAAATTGATAATAGTCTAAACTAATTGCACCACACACATCAATTACATGTGAACAAGGGTAATGGAAAGCTTGGAATCGCCCACATTAGCAGTATTTGTCGTTCAAGTTAACTACCCATTTTTGTCCTCCACGTTGAGTCAGTGGATTAAAGGCGTCTTCGACTTCGAATCTAGTCGTTTCGATATTGTACTGACGGACTATATGGGAACAAGCGTCTTGTTGGTTTTTACGCAATGCTTGCATCAATTTATCACAATAGACCTTTCCAGCTTCCAATTGGAACCTACCATGGGATCCTCTTTCGACAAAATATGCAACACATTTACTATATGTTGACCTTACCAAAGCACTGATGGGAATATTCCTACAATCCTTGAACACTTTGTTAACGCAATCAGACAAATTAGTTGTCATGTGTCCATACCTGTAACCTTTTGTATCGTATGCCATACTCCATTTTTGCTTCGATATGCCATTTATCCAACTAGTTACTTCAGTGTTTTGCTGACAAAATTTTTCAAAGTTTCTGTCAAATATATGCTTGCATGGAGTGTAAGTTGCAAAACAACACAATACAATGGCTCGTTTATAATAATAAAAAATACAGTTGAAAAAAATATCATGTGGATAAAAAGAAGTCATACCTAATTTTATCAACATTTTTTTCTGTGCCATATTTTTAAATCGGGTGTTGAAATTACTTGCAATATGGCGTATGCAATACTTATGATAAGCATATGGTGGTTGCCATCCTAATGCTTCATTTTGCACAGCAGACTTAATCCCAGCATGCCGATTAGAAATTAGACAGATTCCTTGTTTTTGTGTCACATGCAGTCGTATGTGGGATAGGAACCAAGACCACGAGGACGAGTTTTCACTTTCAACCACAGCAAAAGCTAAAGGTAATACATTGCTATTTCCATCTTGTGTGGTTGCGATTAACAACGTTCCACGATACTTTCCATATAAATGTGTTCCATCAACCTGTATCAATGGCTTACAGTAGTTAAAGGCATTAGCACACTGCTTAAATGTCCAAAACACTCTTTCAAACTGTTGGTATTGACGGTAACCTCGATTGCCAACAACAAGATCATCATGACATATTTGATAGAAAAAACCTGGCGATTTACTTTCAATGAATTTCAAAAATGTTGGAAGAGTCGCGAATGATTCATCCCAGTCCCCATAAACACGCACAATTGCTTTTGGTTTTGCTTTCCATGCTTTCCTGTATGATATTTTGTATCCATATTGACTACAAATTCTCTCCTGAATCAAATTAATTCTTAAAGATGGATCTGAACCAACCATTCCTAAAAAAATTAAAAAGTTAACAACAAATTATAATAATTTAATTTAAATATTACGTTAGATATGGACAAGTAACCAAACCTGATATCAAGTTACTAATGAAAGTTGAGTTTAATTTTTTGTTGTCTTGTGTGACTGCCGGATTGAGACATTGATGATCTCCACCCCATTGAGTAACCGTCCAACTGACTGTTTTCCGAGACAAAATTGCCCTCATATAAAATGGACACCCATCTTTATGGTTGGGACATTTGATAATGTATTTCGAACTTTTTGACTCCACAACATGATACGTTTGATGTGTTCGCATTGAATATTGTATTAGCGCATTTTTTAGATCTTCTTTTGTGTCAAACTGTAGACCTTTGTACAATGCATCTCCAACATTCCATGAGTCATGCAAGTCTTCGCCTAAAATATCTTCTTCATCAGGATGCAACCAATTAATGTGTGTATAATGAGCTGCATCAGTCCAAGGTGGACGTTGCCCTGCAACTGTAACAGTATTGTTATTCATGTGTCTGTTATTCAACAAATTAAACTAGTAAACCGTAAACAAAATAATTATTTTTGTTAAACATACCTTGTTCCACATTTGTTACCGACAATAACTCCATATTACGAGTTTCATTGTCATCAGTATTAGATGAATTACCATCAATTGAAACGTCATTTTCTTCATCAGATGTTTCCTCACCACATGATTCACCAACAACATCATCATCATCTACTTCAACTATGTCAGAACTCATTATACCAGTGTCTACTGCAGTGCCTAAACTACTACCAGCTGATGATTTATGAACATACAATTCTATTATATCAACATTATTTTGTTGTTCAAATGCATTAAACATAATTTCAATATCTTCATCATCAACAATTTGTAGTGGCACATATTTTCCAGAAAATAAAAATCTACAAGTTAGAGATGATATAAATTCATTTTATGGCATTTTTAACTTTTCCTGAATTTTGTTCTTCACTGAAGTAAAACTGATATGACGCGTAATTCTAATTGCTCTTCTACTCCCTTCAAAAATAACACCTTCGTCTCCTTCGTACATTCTTCCATCACTATAAATGAAGGTGACAATTGGAGCAGACATAATATTCATAAATGTACCTACAAATAAATAATAAAGTAAATTTAAACATAAAAAATAGAGTTAAAAAAGCAATTTGTTTTTAAAAATATTGAAAAACACACAAAATTTACAAATTACGTTTTTTACCTGAACAATTGGACTGTAACGTAAAGCTTTGTTTTACGTCGGGTGCAACTACCTCGGCGGTTCTCTGGGTCGAACGGCTGTGTGGTTCTGTGGGACGACGGAGGATTAAATAGCAACTGCACGTAAACCGCAAGTCTGATCTGCGGTTTATTAAAATTATTATTTAATACAAACCGCAGTTCGCACTTGCGGTTTACTGGAAAAATATTATTTAATTCAAACCGCAAGTCGCATCTGCGGTTTTATGTGAGTAGAAACACGGATCGTTTTTGCAACCGTTGGGTAAAGGGGGGGCCGGTTAAACCCCAGTAAAACCGCAAGTCTGACTTGCGGTTTTACATGCATCGTTTTCTGTTTTTTTTTACCCATTGGATAACAAGGCGGTGCTGGTCAAAGACCAGTCAAACCGCAATTCCGACTTGCGGTTTCGTGGTCGTTTTTCCACGCTGGCTTCCACGTAATGACGTTGCTGACGTGGCAATGAAACCGCAATTCGGAGTTGCGGTTTGACCGAGTCAACCAACAAAACAGACCCACGCTGGTAATATTTTTCAAAACAGACCCATACCGATAATTTTTTTAAAAAGTAAACCCACTTGGGTCAATCAGCCTGATTATTGATTAGTGTATCCAAAAGTTAAAGAGCATATTTTGAGTTTCTCAACTTATTTTTTCCAATATATAGGATGTCTATTTTTCTAAGTTTAGCACCTTACACACTCACGACCTTATAGTTTTAAGGCTAAATTATTTTTTTTTACCTGCAAAATAGTGTCTTTTTTATTTTGGTATTTTTTTTTCAAAGGGAATTTAACTCAATCAGTTGAGTAGAGTACATGAATTGTTATAAACCCCTTAACACCTATATTCAATTCCTATGGGGACAAAAAAATGTTTTGGTCCATTAAAGAATTTGTATTTGGTTTTAGTCCATATTTTTAAGAAACAACATTAATTGGTAGGCAACAGTGACATTAGCAATAACTAAGACCAAACAAAAAATATTAAAAGGATAAAATAAAAATATATCTTTATGAAATCGAAACTAAAAAAACACTTTTTGCAGGGTTCGAATATTATTCAAACCTAGTTTTTAAGAGATAATATAGAAAAGAAGTTTGAGTTGTCAAAGATAAAGACACTTTGAGGATAATTTTAAACACACCTCTTTGTCGAAGAGTTCTTTTTCCTTTCGAGTGGGATAAAATCCAATAAATCTAGATAAAGAATGTAGCTTCAAAAAGCGTAATTCAGGAAACATACGCTTCACTTCGTAAGTGTTTTTGACTTCATCTACGCATTGTGTTCCCTCATTACTAGTGTTACTCTGCATTTTCATAGAGACAATCCCCTCCAAAGAGTCACATTCAGAAACTTCAATTGTTTCAAGAACAGTTAAACGTATGACCACAGAAATTGATAACACATTCTTCAATTTACCACAGAGAGTGATCTTTATCACTTTTAGTTTGCCAAAGGAGGGTGCCAAAAGTTCACACGAGCATATTTGATTCATCTCCAAATTATAGAGACACAATGACTCCAATTTTGGAAAAGCTTTCTCATGGCATTGTGATTGTTCTCTGTCCTTTGGTTGTATGAGAGATTCAATTGTATAATCTATAAAAAACATCATGAACATTGTGATTGTTCACAATCCACAAATGTTTTAGATACGGAAACCCCTTTAAATTTAATCTATAAAAAACACCATGAACAGCATTAAGTTCTTCTAGAAACAAACTTTCAACTCTTTCAAACATCATTTTGATCTCCTTTAGAGAGTGAATATTTTCCTTTTGCAATTGAATTGCCAAAAATCTCATTGTTTCATACTTCTCTGGCATCTTGAAATCAGTATCAAAATATGAAGTCAAATCTCCAATAACAATCTTGTAACTAAGTAACTTATCAAAGAACAAGTTCTTTGGCAAATAGGAAACATTTGGGATTTGTATGTCTAGAGTTGTCAATTGATTTAAATGTTTCAGCTCAGAAAGACAAGCAACTTTACTACGATATGTATCTTTTTCTTCTCTCCATTGAATCAAAGTGTTTCTCATATACAGCTCCTCTAGACTTACCAATCTTTCAATGACACCAGATGGAATATCTTTAAGATTAGAGCAATTGCTTATGTCAAAAATTTGTAGCTTTTTTAACTGCTTCAACTCAACTGGCAAATTTTCAATATCAGATCCTGAAAAACTAAGAATTCTTAACTTTTTCATATTGCCTATTATGGATAATTTCATATCTAAGATGCAACATTGCTCCAGACAGAGCATTCTAAGATTTTCCAAGGATGAAATTGATGACTTTGAGAGGGACTGGCGCATGCCAACCAATATCAAGACTTGGAGTCTTTTCATTCCTTCAAAGAAGTTTTCAGGTAAGGTTAGATTTGGATCATTATTGATAACATGGAAGACTCTAAGTCTTGGAAAGTCTATTCTCGAAGGAAACCCCTCGATGAAATCACAATGATGAAAGGAAATAGCATCATAGCTTTCAATTTTATCAGGCCATTCATCTATTTTTCCCTTTGTCATTGTAAATGAATGATATTTCCTACGTGCTATTGACAAAGCTGCACTGCGAATAGTATCTTGCATGCTAAAATGGTCCTGCCAATAACTCTCAGACAACAAACCTGACTCTTTTAGCTTTGCGACCAACACATTTACTCTATCTCTAGTTTGCCTTACTGTGTAAATCCCTTCAAGAAACCGTAAACCAATGTAGTATTTCACCAAGTCGAGAATCAATGCATGTTGACCCATGTAAGCACAAAGTAAGAAAGTATACTTGAGTTCATCATCTAAAAGATCATAACTCAAGTTTGTAGAATATTCAGGTGCTCCAGATAAACTCTGCCATTTAAGTTTTTGATAAGTATCCTCCCATGCAGATCGTCTCTGATTTTTTAATGCCCTTGCAGTAGTAACAATTGCCATTGGCAACCTGTTACACCGGTTGACAATTTGAGTTGCTAACTCTTCAAATTCAGAATTCTCAGCAAATAATCCAGCATTTTTCTTGAATATATCCTCTGCTTCTTTTTGCTCTAAGGCTTCTAATGAGAAAATAGAGCTTTCATTCTGTTCCATTTGACTTGATAATATTTGTTTGCTTTCAGAAATCATCAAAATTTTGCACCCCTTATACCGATCATGAGTTTCTCCCATTTTCTCCTTGTCTTCTATTTTCTCCCTATTGTTCACTTTATCTTTATCTTCTGTTTTCTCCTTGTTGGAAGCATCAGGAAGTTTGTTGGAATTCATCATACTGTGAGCAATAAGGGATTTTCCTTTGGCATCTTTCTTGGCATTGGTGACAAGGGATTTTCCTTCTTTGACATTCTTCAGGCCAACATCATTAACTATTTCATTTGGAATCCCTAGCATATTCAAGTCCAATTTTTCCAAAACGTCATCTAGAATTATAAGTGTGCTCTTCTTCTCATTGTTCAGAATCTTTTGTATTCTATTAGCTCTTGCAATGTCACTTTCCTCATTCAATATAATCCCCAACATGTCAGCAATTTGTCCTTGAATTTTTCTTATATCAGGAATTTTTGTTACACTAACCATGACCACTACATCAAACATATTTTTCTCCATTCGGTTGCAACTTCTTTTACTAAAGTAGTCTTGCCCACACCACTCAACCCATGAAGGCCAATCATTCTAACACTTATCTTTTTCAGTTCTTCCATAATTTTTTCCTTTTTGCCTTCTCTCGATTGATAGCTTTATAACCAACATTGGAAAAAAAGGCAGCCATGGAGGGTGGGCCAGACCAATAAGAAAATGACTCAAACTTTGACTTTTCCACCGACTCATTGGCCTTCTTGGTAATATCATATGCTTTTCTGCTACGACGGTACCTTATCCCTGGTTTGGGAAGGTAACCACTGACAAACAAGTCAACCACTGCACATTTGTGATCAAATTCTTCCTTGTTGAAATCCTCATAATCAGAAATTAGTTCATTCGCCTTCTTAATCCATTCTTTAACTTCATCATGAATTTCTCTATCATGTCGAAGCTCCTCGTTAACTGTACGTTGAATTACATCGCTCTTTTTCTCAAGCTTCTGAACAGCAACTTTTAGTTCATCAACTCTTACGCCATACAAGAGGAAGTTAATCCCCTGCTTCTTTAGCCACTCCTTTAGATGAGGTGACGTCAGGAATTGATGGCACCCAATTAGACGATCCATGCTACATCTCAATTACATTCTGCATGTACGTAAACAACAAAATAACTTCAATTAAGAGAATAGTTGTAAGTTAAATTAATCGATAATAAAAGACAAGATGATGAGCTTTGTTTCTCTTTGAGCTGGAAATTTCAATTTATGTAAAATAAGAATGGTTCATTTTTGTGATATGTGTGAAACAGTGAATGTTAGAAATCATGCTTCAAGAGAAAAGGAAGAGAAAAAAAAAATGAAATGAAAGTGGATATTACTCAAAATGAGTAAATCGATATTACATAGTAGAATGTGGCTTATATGGAAAATTCTAATAATCATAGTACTCTGTATCTCTAAACAAGAAAAAAATGGCGGACGAGGTGCATTACTCCTAGAAGTCTTCAACCTACTTTGGTTCTCCACAGCACTCACTGACATCAAGTATACCTCAAAGTTTAACCATTGGGCAGAAGCACATATCAATGGAATTCTTAACCACCATAAGCAAGAAGCTAACAATCAAGTCAATGCTTAACCATCCACAACTTTAAGACAACGCTTAACCACACAAAGGCATATATCAGAGAATAAAAGTGAAAAAATATAAGTGTCTTCAAAGAGGATTAACCTCAAACACCTTAGGAGCAATCTTCAAATGGCTGGACTAGTGTTTGAACAACATAACAAGTAACCTTCCAAAATCAATAATGATACTCTTCATCATCCCTCCATGCTTTTTTTTCTGAAATAACTCACAGATTCGGAATGAAATCCGAAACCAAAACACCAACGAGCTGCAACCAGCGAGATTTCAGAGACGAAAGAGTCGTCGTGAGAATCAAATGCGAAAGAGCATCGATCAACGATCGCGGACGCAGAGGAGAAGAGGCTCATGTTCGATTCGAGAGTGAAGACGATGGAGTCGGGGTAGCTATCGTGCGCTCTCGGTGCCACTCTCCAAGAGCATCGTTCCTGAAACCCTAACTCCGCCATTATCACTATTCTCATTCACATTAATCACACTCACTCACTCACTCACTCACGAGATTCGGTTTCGTAGTTAACTGAGAGACAGAGAGCAGTGTAGGGAGAAAATCGAGTGAAGTATTCTTATTCTTATAATATAACAACTCAGATGGATTTGACTATTCCGGTGCCAATCGCAGAAAGTGTGGGACAGGCTATGCTGAGGTGGAATAAAATTGGGTACAAAATTTAAATTTTTATTTTGAATATTTTTAGGTTTTGCATATTCATTGATAATTTATTATATTATTTTTTAAACTTAGTTATTTATTATTAAATAAATAATATATTAATTTATTAATTATATTTTAATTTAAAAAGTATATAAATAATAAAAATTATAAATTAAAGTTTAAGAATTAAAATTTTTAATTAAATATATAATTTTAAATTTATTATGTAATTGTTATAATTATAATGGGATGCGTATGGATTCAAGTATAGGACGAGTAGTCGCATATTCATATTTGTACCCGACTTACTGCTTGGGGAATACATATACCCCATATTCGGTCAAAGTGGGGAATCCCCGCCAAAATTGAGGTGAGTTTGGGAAGGTATTCATAGGTGTGAGTATTTTTGCCATCCCTAAAAGTGGTAAATCTACTTTTGTGGTTAGCAAAATAAAAAAGGAACAACTAATAAAAAAAATTATATTTCTACATGTAGGAGTTGGTTAAAATATCATTTAAAGCATCTAGTCAAAGCAACCCATTTTGCTCATTTGATGCATCTATTACAAATTGCTTTCCAATTGTAGCTCGTTATTAGACTGAATTAGAAACAAATGTGTTTTAAATATGTTTATTCTCCTAGTATAAGAGAGGGTGTTATTATATGATACACACTCATTAGCAAGTATAATGTCTAAGAAAATTCTAAGCATATTTTATAATTGTAGTTAGTCTGATCTTCCTATTAGAGAAGAATTATTCTTATCATTGGATAAATAGTGAGATAGTGCAAAAGTGCATATGTAGAAAAGTTCTGACTAAATAAAAACTTGGTACTTAAATGTGTGTTGGTGACCATCTCTCTTTTCTAATAACTTGTGCACTTATTCACGGTCTACAGTCATTATTCCAATAGGTGATACTATTCACAGTGAAAGTTGCATGAAGTCATGATATTAAAGTATAAGATTGAGATGTTCAAAATGAGTAATGTTTTCCTATGGAAATTGAAGATACAAACAATTTTGAGAAAAGACAATTGTCTATATGCAATTGCAAGTAGACATGCAAATATTAATGATGAAAAGTGGAAAGAGATAGAAGACAATGTTGTTCCCAATTTGCACCTTGCAATGGAAAATTTAGATTTGTCTACCATTACAGAGAAGAAAACTACAAAAAAAATATGTGATACTTTGTCGCTTCATAATAGAATGTTTATAAAGAGGAAAATTTACACTTTTTGAATAAGGACGTCCATTTTTATAATGGATCACATCAACAATCTAAATAATTTGTTCACACAATTTTTCGCTTCTAATTTCAACATGATAGAGAATGAACATGCCGAGCTTCTACTTCAAATTTTACTGAATTTGTATGAATAGTTTGTCATCAATATAACAAATAATAAGGAAGATAAACTAGAGATATCCAAGAAAGCAGAGGTTTTGACGATGATTAGAGGTAGATTAGTAGAACATGGATCTAGTGGGAGTTAAATGTCAATTGAATTTACTCCTAGAGATCATCAAACAAGAGGTCAAGTTCATCATGAACATTCAAACAAGGTGTAGAAAAGTAGAAAATGAAGTAGAAGAGAATATGAGAGACGTCACTCTTGAAGAGATAAGCTTAAGTTGAAAACTTGCCACAAGAAAGAATTATTGATAAAAGCTCTATAATGAGTCGTATCCTTGTGGAATAGCTCATGACCTTCTAGGAGACACTCAAATAAGAAACTCTCAATTTTATATATCATCAAAAGGTCTTTACAACAGGTGACTGAGGGAGTATTTATAGAGTAGTCAAGCTACGTTGGGCTAACTAGACCATGGTCAAGTGCAAATCGTGGTTACGCTAACTTGGGTCAAACTAACTCAATCAAGATGCATTAACTATAGTTTTTTTAACCGCACACAAAATAGTCTAGATACATTAGACATGCTTAAGTTGTGAATGGGGGGTATAGTAGAAATAAGAGTAAAGTGTTACTAGAGGCGCACTAGGGGGTAAAAATAATAGTTATGCTTTGTATGTGAGATGGACAATGTGGTTCTTTAGAGAAGGGCAGTAACTATAGTACCTTTTATAAAAAGGTTGACCAAAATACAAGGTCAAACAAAAAGGTCAACTCTAAGAGTCAACTTACTAAAAATTCAACTATGACACCAAAATACAAGGTCAATGAAATCTAATCCTAAAAATATATACAAAGTAAAGACTTTATTGGTTCCTAAGAAAGGTCCTTAGGCTATGTTGATTAAAAATCATAATAGACCAACATCTAGAAGAAAAAAGAACTTCAACTGCTATGAGTATGACATGAAAAGGGCATATTACGAAAGATTGTTGGAAAGATAGAAAGAGTGAAGGAAAGAACTTAGAGCATTAACATCTTAAGGTTATGTTGCAACTAACACCTCAGGCACACAAGAAAGAGAGGGATCAAAGGTTGTACATGTATGGCATTGTACAATTGAGGATGACTTAAAAGAATTAACATGTACTATTTATATCAATAAGATGTATCTAGTTTTTGGTAGCACGTCACTTAAGAACTCCATAGTTAAGCATACTTGAGTTGGAAAAATTTTGAGATGGATGACCTTATAGGAAGTTTCCTAGAAAATGTACGACTGAGGACAAGCATATTGAAAAATCTTGTCTTAGTTTATGGGATCAGTCATTGATCCTGAAAATAGGCAAACATCTTGGAAAGGGCTATCCACGAAGGATTTTGACCAATGATGAGTTGTGTGAAGTGCCATTTATGAAGTGTCATGTAGAAGAACTATTGAGATGTCATATTTGGGAGCTATTACAGCAAGGATCATATATAGGGTAAAGTAACACTGACTTTTAAATGCGAAAAATAACAATTTGTGATCGTTAGCTATTGAAATTAGGTGAAACCTGGCACACCACATCGAGATTAGTTTTGCACTATGAACCTGCCTTTGGAAAATTCTTGTTCATAGGAAATGATCATGCTGTAGAAATTTTAGAGTTGGTACTGTCAAATTAAAAATGTATAATGGTATTCTTCGCAGGTTAATGAGTACAATATGTGAAAGACTTGAAGAAGAACTTATTGTCCATTGGAAATTTGGATAACCTTGGGTAAAAGTTCCATACTGAATGGTGAGAAGAATCTAGCAATGATGAAAGTAGAAAAGGTTGCAAGCAATCTATACATGCATTTGGGAGATACATTGTAAGAAGCAGATGCCTTAGTTGTAACAACAAATCAAGAAGAAGTAACGATGATGTGACATTGCAAACTTGGTCATATGCCTAACGATGCCTAAAACTTCTTGCGAAACATAATCTCTTACTCAGGCTGAAGGAAGTGAATTTATCTTTTTGCGTGTATTGTGTGATAAGCAAGTAACATAGATTAAAGTTTTATAAAGCAATTACTAGAAGCAAACACATACAAGATTTTATTCATTATGATGTTTAGGAATCACCAAATGTATTCCTTGGAAGGGCAAAGTATTTTGAATTATTTATTAATGATTTCTCGGAGAGGTTGTGTTTTTTACCCATAAAAAGAAAAGTTAGATGTGTTTCCAATATTCAAGGGATTCAAAGTACATTTGGAGCTTGAAAATAGATTATGTGCTTTAGGACAAAGAATGGAGGAGAATACGTAGATGGTAATCTTTGGGCTTTCTGCAGGCAACAAGGTAATGTGAAACAATTCTCAATTCCACATACACCTTACTAAAATGGTATGATAAAGCAGATGAGCAAGACTCTCTAAGAAAGAACAAGAGTTGTGTTGAGAATAATGGGAGTGGCCAAGTATTTTTTAGAAGGAGTTGAAATTGTCTATTACCTGACAAATCATTAACCATCAACCACAATTGAATTAAAGACTCTGATGGAGATGTAAAGAGGAAAACCAACTAAATATTCTTCCTTACATGTGTTCGAATGTCCTGTATACATGATCCTAAGAAAGAACAAAGTTAGGAGTGTAGTTTTTTGAGAAAAAAGAACCTTAAAGTGAGAAATGTTGTTTATGTTTGGTTCTTGATTTAATGTTGTTTGTGAATAATTTTTGTTGGGGAATTGTTATTTGATCTTGAGAAATCTTGATTTTGATGATGGTCATGGGATTAGAGTATTTTGGCTAAGCGAAGAAGAAGATGAGGATATAGATGGAATATTTGATAAAAGTTTAATGCCTACAAGTTCAAGATAAGATAGAAAAAAATAGAATCACTTGAAATAATGATGTCCACATGCTAGTTGCTTTAGTCACATAGGTGTGGTTTTCCCATAGAGTGAGTTACCTTAAGCCACATCTTCGACACACTTGTGGCTCTAGCCATAGAAGTGTGGTTTACATTAAAAACTTTAGATTTTGAGAAAAGTTTATATATGGGGAAGGTTCTATGTAATTAGTTCTAGGTAATTAGTGGTAATGCAAAGTTAAATTAAAACTAATAATAGTGTCTTTTAAAATATAATGGTTTTGGAGATGATTTAATATATAATTTATTTGATTCATGTATTAATTTGTGGTATATGTTTTGATGTTATGATGTGAATGGTGCATATATCGTGTTGCATCATAATGCACATTACATCATATGATTCGAGTCAAAATATTTTGGTAGGATAAATAAAATATTTGTAAAATGACTACGAACTTGTTTTCTATGATTTACTGTTAAGGATAATTAATAGTAAGTTACAAAAATAATTTTGAAAAGATATTTGTAAAAGTATATATTCACTATCAATAGTAGAGAATAGTAAATGAATAAGATTAAAATTAGATGGGTGGTATGAAAATTTTCAGACTTGAATGCATTACTATTCTAGATAACGTATGGTGTTGGGCTAAATTGGTTGATGGGACTAGATGGTCTAGGGAGTATTAGGCATATGAGAAACTCCATATGCGATTCATATATTTCATTTTGATTTCATGGTAGCCTTTCAATTTTGGCACCTTCTAAAATTTTAGTGCACCTCAAATTTGTATAAGACTTTCAAAGGAGTGTTTAAAATTGATGTATCTTGCTTGAATTGTTTCCTTTATAAGTCAGCCAATGCTTGTGATATTGTGAAAATCTTAGAATTTTGTGAGTATTTTTTGTGCTAAGTCCAAAATATACTCTAGTTCCATTTTTGTGAGTCAATTGAAAAGAAAAAGTGTTTCAAAAAAAAGAATACACACCTTACACTTATGCAAAGGGGGATCAAGTTAAGGGAAAATCTTCCAAGAGTTTCCCTAAAGAGGAGCCATAAAAAAGCATGCATAGAGATAATAAGCCCTCACATACTAGAGAGAGATCCCTTTGCTAGTTCTAACAATAAAACTAGTAGCATAAAATGTTTTAAGTGTTTTGAGAAAGGCCACATTGGTTCTTAATGCCCTCAACAAGAAAACCATGATCATAAGGGGTCAAGACATTTATAATGAGAATAGCTCTTCTTCATTATCTAGTAAGAGTAAGGAAGAATGGGGTCATAAGCATGAGCATGAGTATGTCTTAGAGGCAAATCCTTGTGATGGTGACCTCTTGATGGTTAGTGACTTCTTGGAAGCCAACACTTAAGCTTGATCATTTACAAAGAGAGAACATTTTTCATACAAAACACAAATTTTTAGATAAAATTTGGTCTCTCATTATGGATAGCGGATCATGTTGTAATTGTTGTAGCTCAAGGTTGGTGGAAAAGCTAGCCTTATAACCAATTCTTCATCTCAAACCTTACAAAATTCAATGGCTTATTGTGGAAGAGGAAATGGTTGTACATCAACAAGTAAAATTGGCATTCTCAATTGGGAAATATCAAGATGAAATCATTTGTGACATAGTCTCAATGGAGGTTGGCCATATCTTGTTAGGGAGACCATGACAATTTGACAAGCAAGTCATTCACCATGGTCACACTAATGAGATAACCCTTACTTACAAGGCAAAAAGATAAACTTGATTCCTCTAACACCTTCGCAAGTGGTTAAGGATCAACTCATCATGAAACATAAGAGAGATAAGGGAAAAAATAAAATCAAAAGAAAAAAAAAGGAAAGAAAGAGCTTTCACACCTAAATCTTGAAAAGGGTAAGGAATAAGAGTTAGAAGGAAGTACCCCTTCCAAAGAGGTTAAGAAAGAGAGTCATTTTGCAACAAAAATGCACATAAAGAATGTTTTTTTGCTTGATAAACCTTTCTATCTACTTCTTTGCAAAGAAGTACCTTCTAGCATTACCACAAGTCTTGAAATTAATTCTCTTCCAAAACAAGTTCAAAATCTTTTAAAAGAATTTGTTGATCTTTTTTCCTCAAGAAGTTCCCAAAGGATTACATCCTCTAAGGGGAATTGAACACCAAATTGATCTTGTTCCTGGCGCAAGTCTACCCAATAGACCTGCATATAGGACAAACTCAATTGAGACCATAAAGATTGAGTCTCAAGTTCGAGACCTGTTGGAGAAGGATTGAGTTCAAAAAAGTCTTAGCCCTTGTGTTGTGCTAGTTATGTTAGTGCCTAAGAAGGATGACAAATAGCAGATGTGTATGGATTGTCATGCCATCAACATCACCATTAAATTTAGGCACCCAATCCTTAGGCTAAATGATATGCTGATGAATCACATGAAATAGAATTTTTTTCTAAAATTAATCTTAGAAGTGATTACCATCAAATAAGAATAAAAAAGGGTGGTGAATGGAAAACTGTTTTTAAGACCAAATTTGGCCTTGAATGGTTGGTGATGCCTTTTGGACTCACCAATGCTCCAAGCACTTTGATGCGCTTTATGAATCATGTATTTAGAGATTGCATTGGTAGATTTATAGTTGTTTATTTTTATGACATTTTAGTTTATAGCAGGTCCCTAGATGATCATGTAGGACATTTTAGGGAAGTCTTGTCTATCCTTCAAAAAAATAAACTGTATGCAAACATAAAAAAATGCACTTTTTGTGTTCTTATTATAGTCTTTTTAGGCTTTGTAGTTAATGCATAAGGCGTCTAAGTGGATCCCCAAAAATCAAGGTCATCCAAGAATGGCCTACTCCTATTAGTGTGACTGAGATCAAGGGCTTTCATGGTCTTGCGAGCTTTTATAGGCACTTTGTACCTAATTTCTCCACACTAGCTTCACCTCTCAACGAGTTGGTGAAGAAATATGTTCCTTTCCTGTGGGGTGAAAAGCAAGAGCAAGTTTTTCAACTACTCAAGCATAAACTCACCAATACACCTGTTCTAACTCTTCTTGACTTTTTAAAAAACATTTGAGTTAGAATGTGATGCATCGGGAGTAGGTGTGAGAGTTGTTTTTTTGCAAGGGGGCACCCAATTTCTTATTTTAGTAAAAAAATTCATAGTGTCCACCTTAACTACCTGACCTACGATAAGGAGTTTTATGCCTTGATTCGTGCCCTCCAACCTTGGGAACACTATCTTGTTTCCAAGGAGCTTGTCATTCATAGTGATCATAAGTCACTTAAGTATTTGAAGGAGCAATGAAAGTTGAATAAGAAGCATGCAAAATGGGTCGAGTTTCTTGAAACATTCCCATATGTCATCAAATACAAAAAAAGAACTACAAATGTGGTGGTTAATGCTCTGTCTAGGAGGCATTCTCTCCTTGCCACCCTAAGTGCTCAAATTTTGAGGTTTGATGACACCAGGGAATTGTATCCCTTTGACCAAGATTTTGGAACCATTTATGTTGCCTCCTCTTCCAAAGCTAAAGGTGACTTCTACCTTTGTAAGGGGTACTTGTACAAAGATGGTAAACTTTGTGTACCGTAAGGATCAATTAGGAAATTGCTTACGAAAGAGAGCCATGTAGGTGGGCTCATGGGACATTTTGGGATTGATAAAACTTTGCTGCTTTTGAAAGAAAAATTCTTTTGGCTCATATGAAAAAGGATGTCCAAAGACATTGTTTGAGTTGCATAGCTTGTTTACAAGCTAAGTCTCGAGTAATGCCTTATGGACTTTACACGCCTTTACCTGCTCCTTCTACACCTTCGGTGGACATTAGCATAGACTTTGTCCTTGGGCTCCCAAGAACCCAACGAGATGTAGACTCCATATTTATGGTAGTTGACCGCTTTAGCAAAATGAACCATTTCATTCCTTGTCACAAAGTGGATGATGTGAGCCATATAGCAAGACTTTCCTTTCAAAAGGTTGTCAACTTGCATGGGATACCCTCGACCAGGGTCTCTAATAGGAATGCTAAGTTCCTTGGAAATTTTGGGAAAACTCTTTGGGCCAGGCTAAAAACTAAGCTCTTCTTTTCTACCACTTGTCATCCTCAAATGGATGGGCAAACTAAAGTGGTAAATAGATCCTTATCTACTATGTTGAGGGAAATCTTAAAAGGCAATCATAAGTCTTGGGATGAATATCTTCCCCACATTGAGTTTATAGAGTGGTTCATCAGACCACTAAGCACTCCCCTTTTGAGGTTGTCTATGGTTTTAATCCTCTCACCCCTATGGATTTGTTTTTCTCCCTAATTCTTGACTTTTTCACAAAGAAGGGGAAGCTAGGGCAAAATTCATTAAAAAATTACATGAGAGGGTGACAACCAATATTGAGAACCAATCTAAAAGGTATGCATCTGCTAGTAACAAGGGGAGGAAGGAAGTCATCCCTAAAAAAGGAGATTGGGTTTGACTTCACCTTAGAAATGACCATTTTCCTTCTAAGAAGAAGTCTAAGCTTAGCCCTAGAGGAGATGGTCCCTTTCAAATCCTTGAGAAGGTAAACAATAATGCATATAAGTTAGACCTTCCCAAGGATTATGGTGTTAGCACAACATTTACGATCTGACTCTATTTTTAGGTGTTGACGAGGAAAAGGACGAGACTTTGGATTTAAGGTCAAATCCTTTTGAAGCGGGAGGAGATGATGCAATCTTGCCTACCAAGGGTCCTATAATTAGGGTCATGACTAGGAGGATAGAGAAATACATGACTCGAAAAGAGTTCTCAAGACCTCAACTCTTAATTAAAGTGAAGATCATACGTCATTGTCCTTAGTTTATTTCTTGTAAATAGTAGTTTGCTTTATAATCTCTTTTGGGCCATGTATTTTAGCCATTTTCCTTTAGTTTAAAGGCTTAGATGCTTTTAGTTAAAATGAAGGAGTATGTTTAGTGAGGCTTCCCTAAGCTAGGCGTGATGGGTTTGTTCATTCACCTTTAGGAGTTTCTATTTACACGGTTAGTTTAGGCACCTACTTACTAGGCCTAAGACTTGGGTTAATTATTTAGTCTTAATCCTGATTAAGCTTAAGTCTCACATGCCTTGGATTGTGTGTCCAAGCTCTCCTATTAGGCTATTTATACTCCCCCTCTCTCTTATAATCATCACATTTGAATGAATGATAATTTGACTCTTTTGAGCAATTGTTCGTAGTAAAGTGTCATTGAGAATCTTCTCTCTTGAGGAGTCTCTCCCTAGTTAACTTTTATCAAGGATTTTCTCTTTTGTGGCAAGCTTCAAAAATTTTATTGACTTATCTTTCTCCATGAGAAAGTGACATCAATTTTCACCTCCATCCCTAGCATTTTCATCCTCTATCTTCTTGAGGAAGGACCTTGCTTGGAGAAAGATCAAGGGAATGCATTAGGTTGCTGAATCAAATGTTTGATTCTGATTGTAAGCTCTAACTTCTAAACACCCAAAAGAAAAAATCTCCATAGAGTACTGAGTCAAAATGATTTTTAAAAATGTTTTTAGTCAAAAGATACATTACATAAATATAATTCATTTTTAAAGATTACTCTATCCTATTAGCATTTTTACTATATGTTAATTTATTAATGTTTTAGTTTGAGTGTGTACTTCATTTTTGTGAGTGAAATTAATTTTTTATCCATGCTCAGACACAATCTCTGATCCATACTTTCCCCTAAATCCTAAGGTTTTGACCATACACGAAAATGATGAAAGATTTTAGCAAAG